>OX402056.1:1727500-2377500 GCA_947859365.1 Archips crataeganus
TGGATGGATGGATGGATGGATGGATGGATGGATGGATGGATGGATGGATGGATGGATGGATGGATGGATGGATGGATGGATGGATGGATGGATGGATGGATGGATGGATGGATGGATGGATGGATGGATGGATGGATGGATGGATGGATGGATGGATGGATGGATGGATGGATGGATGGATGGATGGATGGATGGATGGATGGATGGATGGATGGATGGATGGATGGATGGATGGATGGATGGATGGATGGATGGATGGATGGATGGATGGATGGATGGATGGATGGATGGATGGATGGATGGATGGATGGATGGATGGATGGATGGATGGATGGATGGATGGATGGATGGATGGATGGATGGATGGATGGATGGATGGATGGATGGATGGATGGATGGATGGATGGATGGATGGATGGATGGATGGATGGATGGATGGATGGATGGATGGATGGATGGATGGATGGATGGATGGATGGATGGATGGATGGATGGATGGATGGATGGATGGATGGATGGATGGATGGATGGATGGATGGATGGATGGATGGATGGATGGATGGATGGATGGATGGATGGATGGATGGATGGATGGATGGATGGATGGATGGATGGATGGATGGATGGATGGATGGATGGATGGATGGATGGATGGATGGATGGATGGATGGATGGATGGATGGATGGATGGATGGATGGATGGATGGATGGATGGATGGATGGATGGATGGATGGATGGATGGATGGATGGATGGATGGATGGATGGATGGATGGATGGATGGATGGATGGATGGATGGATGGATGGATGGATGGATGGATGGATGGATGGATGGATGGATGGATGGATGGATGGATGGATGGATGGATGGATGGATGGATGGATGGATGGATGGATGGATGGATGGATGGATGGATGGATGGATGGATGGATGGATGGATGGATGGATGGATGGATGGATGGATGGATGGATGGATGGATGGATGGATGGATGGATGGATGGATGGATGGATGGATGGATGGATGGATGGATGGATGGATGGATGGATGGATGGATGGATGGATGGATGGATGGATGGATGGATGGATGGATGGATGGATGGATGGATGGATGGATGGATGGATGGATGGATGGATGGATGGATGGATGGATGGATGGATGGATGGATGGATGGATGGATGGATGGATGGATGGATGGATGGATGGATGGATGGATGGATGGATGGATGGATGGATGGATGGATGGATGGATGGATGGATGGATGGATGGATGGATGGATGGATGGATGGATGGATGGATGGATGGATGGATGGATGGATGGATGGATGGATGGATGGATGGATGGATGGATGGATGGATGGATGGATGGATGGATGGATGGATGGATGGATGGATGGATGGATGGATGGATGGATGGATGGATGGATGGATGGATGGATGGATGGATGGATGGATGGATGGATGGATGGATGGATGGATGGATGGATGGATGGATGGATGGATGGATGGATGGATGGATGGATGGATGGATGGATGGATGGATGGATGGATGGATGGATGGATGGATGGATGGATGGATGGATGGATGGATGGATGGATGGATGGATGGATGGATGGATGGATGGATGGATGGATGGATGGATGGATGGATGGATGGATGGATGGATGGATGGATGGATGGATGGATGGATGGATGGATGGATGGATGGATGGATGGATGGATGGATGGATGGATGGATGGATGGATGGATGGATGGATGGATGGATGGATGGATGGATGGATGGATGGATGGATGGATGGATGGATGGATGGATGGATGGATGGATGGATGGATGGATGGATGGATGGATGGATGGATGGATGGATGGATGGATGGATGGATGGATGGATGGATGGATGGATGGATGGATGGATGGATGGATGGATGGATGGATGGATGGATGGATGGATGGATGGATGGATGGATGGATGGATGGATGGATGGATGGATGGATGGATGGATGGATGGATGGATGGATGGATGGATGGATGGATGGATGGATGGATGGATGGATGGATGGATGGATGGATGGATGGATGGATGGATGGATGGATGGATGGATGGATGGATGGATGGATGGATGGATGGATGGATGGATGGATGGATGGATGGATGGATGGATGGATGGATGGATGGATGGATGGATGGATGGATGGATGGATGGATGGATGGATGGATGGATGGATGGATGGATGGATGGATGGATGGATGGATGGATGGATGGATGGATGGATGGATGGATGGATGGATGGATGGATGGATGGATGGATGGATGGATGGATGGATGGATGGATGGATGGATGGATGGATGGATGGATGGATGGATGGATGGATGGATGGATGGATGGATGGATGGATGGATGGATGGATGGATGGATGGATGGATGGATGGATGGATGGATGGATGGATGGATGGATGGATGGATGGATGGATGGATGGATGGATGGATGGATGGATGGATGGATGGATGGATGGATGGATGGATGGATGGATGGATGGATGGATGGATGGATGGATGGATGGATGGATGGATGGATGGATGGATGGATGGATGGATGGATGGATGGATGGATGGATGGATGGATGGATGGATGGATGGATGGATGGATGGATGGATGGATGGATGGATGGATGGATGGATGGATGGATGGATGGATGGATGGATGGATGGATGGATGGATGGATGGATGGATGGATGGATGGATGGATGGATGGATGGATGGATGGATGGATGGATGGATGGATGGATGGATGGATGGATGGATGGATGGATGGATGGATGGATGGATGGATGGATGGATGGATGGATGGATGGATGGATGGATGGATGGATGGATGGATGGATGGATGGATGGATGGATGGATGGATGGATGGATGGATGGATGGATGGATGGATGGATGGATGGATGGATGGATGGATGGATGGATGGATGGATGGATGGATGGATGGATGGATGGATGGATGGATGGATGGATGGATGGATGGATGGATGGATGGATGGATGGATGGATGGATGGATGGATGGATGGATGGATGGATGGATGGATGGATGGATGGATGGATGGATGGATGGATGGATGGATGGATGGATGGATGGATGGATGGATGGATGGATGGATGGATGGATGGATGGATGGATGGATGGATGGATGGATGGATGGATGGATGGATGGATGGATGGATGGATGGATGGATGGATGGATGGATGGATGGATGGATGGATGGATGGATGGATGGATGGATGGATGGATGGATGGATGGATGGATGGATGGATGGATGGATGGATGGATGGATGGATGGATGGATGGATGGATGGATGGATGGATGGATGGATGGATGGATGGATGGATGGATGGATGGATGGATGGATGGATGGATGGATGGATGGATGGATGGATGGATGGATGGATGGATGGATGGATGGATGGATGGATGGATGGATGGATGGATGGATGGATGGATGGATGGATGGATGGATGGATGGATGGATGGATGGATGGATGGATGGATGGATGGATGGATGGATGGATGGATGGATGGATGGATGGATGGATGGATGGATGGATGGATGGATGGATGGATGGATGGATGGATGGATGGATGGATGGATGGATGGATGGATGGATGGATGGATGGATGGATGGATGGATGGATGGATGGATGGATGGATGGATGGATGGATGGATGGATGGATGGATGGATGGATGGATGGATGGATGGATGGATGGATGGATGGATGGATGGATGGATGGATGGATGGATGGATGGATGGATGGATGGATGGATGGATGGATGGATGGATGGATGGATGGATGGATGGATGGATGGATGGATGGATGGATGGATGGATGGATGGATGGATGGATGGATGGATGGATGGATGGATGGATGGATGGATGGATGGATGGATGGATGGATGGATGGATGGATGGATGGATGGATGGATGGATGGATGGATGGATGGATGGATGGATGGATGGATGGATGGATGGATGGATGGATGGATGGATGGATGGATGGATGGATGGATGGATGGATGGATGGATGGATGGATGGATGGATGGATGGATGGATGGATGGATGGATGGATGGATGGATGGATGGATGGATGGATGGATGGATGGATGGATGGATGGATGGATGGATGGATGGATGGATGGATGGATGGATGGATGGATGGATGGATGGATGGATGGATGGATGGATGGATGGATGGATGGATGGATGGATGGATGGATGGATGGATGGATGGATGGATGGATGGATGGATGGATGGATGGATGGATGGATGGATGGATGGATGGATGGATGGATGGAAATAAAAAATTTAGAAAATATCGAGTGACGAAACTGATTTCATTCCGGATTCCATTAAATTAGGCGCCTAGAATTAGGGCCACTTGCACAGTTCAGGGTTAAAAAATGAAATCGGTAACCCTGGGTTAAGAATGACAGTTACGTTCATTTTAACACTTGTTAATCCTAGGTCAGCAGTTAACTCGGAGTTAAGTAGCTAACCCAGGTCCGCGGAAGCCGGCCTTAGGCATTGTTAATAATCTAATTCCAGAGAAGTCGAAGGAAAAATACTTAAAAGCTTACGACGATTTCGACAAATGGAAAACTGCGAAAGGCGCAATATCTGTGTCGGAATCAGTGCTTCTGAGTCTATTTCGAGTATTTTTCTAGTAGCCTTGGTTTTTATTGTCTCGCAAAAGGTGAGAAAAGTAGAGTATACTCCTCGGGGATAAAACTGATTTTGCCTTGGGCGCGCTTAAATCCTTCACTAATCTCAGGACTCCATCTTAATTCCCTCGCTTCGCTCGGGAATCAACTAAAAACCCCCTCGCTACGCTCGGGAGTTAAATCTGGAGTCCCTCGTTTCGTTCAGAATTCAATATCGCGCCCGTGACATAATGCAGTGCTTTATCCCCTTGGTGTACAATCTACTATTAAGATTGTGTGTATTGTGAGCGGGCGTAGCGAAGAGGCGTAGCTGATAAGAACTAACGAATAGCGGCTGAAAAGAACTAAATTTAACTATTACTTGATGGATTCACTATAAAAGTGTTCCCTAGCTTAATTAAACGTTAGACTTTAGGAATTGGTATTGTAATAATAAGCATCAGTGTAAATGACAACCACACATTGTGACAGCCTATCGAAGAATGGCCCCCCACTTCCCTCAGACCGTCTGTCCGCTGTTCGTTACTTGATTGAAATTCTAGAAGACACAAATTCAAATTTACCTACGAAACAGCGACACGGTCTCGGTGGCCAGTGTCTACGTATACTCGTACTGACAATAATGAGATCTATTTTATCTTGAAATAAAATGTTCATTTCATTGCGCTACCTTTGTACAAAAAACCACCCTGCCAAATTGCATTTCTGTAAACTTAGCTAACTTAGAAGACAAATTTGCCATGGCTTAACGTGACGTCGAAAAATTTTAGAGTTGGTAAAGATTTTCTCCAGACTCATCATTTTGAATAAAAATACGCTTTTGTATCGCACAGACAAAGCTGTCTTGTAAGTATGGACGTGGACCATTGTTTTTGTTCAACGTATTATAAGAAAACTAGATAGTCCCCATTTAATTTCTCCGTTTTATTCCAGCACTGGAAAAGGTGAAGGACTGAACGTAATGACTCCAAATTGCGTAAAGAATCGTCTTAAATGTCAACTTAATAAAGCAGTCTGAAGCGAAACAAATTGTTAAGATAAGCGGCTACGGGGAAGGCACGTGCGCGCACTCACTCGCCGTAACAACGTGACGAGTGAGCGCTCGCCCTTATGTTTGTGTTAAGGGTCGGGAAAGTGTGTCAAAATTGAAAAGGTAATTTTTAAGCCACTTTTGTATAAAGTACTTTCTATACACATACATTCAAGGCCACCGTAACGAATAAACAGTTATAATTCGTTTGCTTACTGGATAAATGGGACAAACTAATTATAAACTAAAACTTCGTTTCATTATGTAACATATAAAACACTTGTTTATTGCAGAATTAATCACTATTTTTTCTGTTGTAGTGTCCCACTGCTGAGCAAAGGCCTCCCCTCTTAACCTCCACAACTCCCGGTCCGGCGCAATATCAGGCCAGTTAAGTCCTTTGCATACACGTTAAAGTCGTCTTGCCATCTCCTTCTTGGTTTCCAGCAACCACCAAGTAACTGTGTGGTCCCATCTTTGTGGGTGCATGCGACAGACGTGTCCAGCCCACTCCCATTTTACCTTAGTCTTTTTCCCAACGTTGGCTATGCGTGTTTTTAAGCGCAGCGTGGTGTTCCAGATTCTTAAGAACTTAAAGTTTACTATAACTCTTCCAAACGGCCTTGCTAGGAACAAGGCTCCATACAAGGCCAATCTGTCGTTTAACTTAAAACTAACGTTGTGATAGTGTGGTAGTTGGCCTTCGAAGGGGCATGGCCTTGAATGGTCCACCCACCTTACATATACACTTCACGCCTGTACCCCCAAAGGGGGTAGGCAGAGCGCAGCACACGAAACGCTACATTTACGTTTTAACATAGTAGATACGCTATTTGAGACTAGGGATCGCCAATGCGGATCGGAATTATTTCCAAACATCCCTGTCCATGATATAGTCATCAATTTTATAGTACTAATGTAGTATTAATGTCAACTTCGCCTCTGAGTTTTTCGGAATTTATGTCCGAAATTACTTTTGAAATTTACCCTGGGCTTTACGGTGAAGGAAAACGTGAGGAAACCTGTACATACCTGAGAAGAAAATCAAAGGTTTTTTTTTTTATATATAAGAGGTGGCAAACGAGCAGTCGGGTCACCTGATGGAAAGTGATCACCGTCGCCCATGGACACCCGCAACACGGGGGGCATCACAGGAGCGTTGCCGACCCTTTTAGGAATTGGTAGGCTCGTTTTTTAAAGATCCCTAAGTTGTAACGCTCTGGGAATGCTGCCGCAGAAAGCTGATTCCAGATCTTATGATCTTATGTTAGAGGTTATGCGTGAAGTTCCTAATCCGCACTGGGCCCGCGCCGGAGAATTATGATCCAAGCTCTCTTTCTGAGAGCAGGCCTGTATCAGACTAATGGTTAAGGCGAGCGAAGCTGCAGGCAAAAGCTAGTTAATTCATGGGGCTGTGTTTGTAGGTACAGCATTTATACTGAGCAACTATTTGGTCCAACTCGCCATAGTTCACAAAGTCCTTTGAAGCCTTGCTTTGATATTCGCGTAGCTAAATTGCACAAATACCGACAGGCGACCATAACTTGCTTGTGCATGATATGTACATAAGCATACTTACATATGTACATATCATGCACAAGCACAAGCAGTCTTCCAAGAATGCAATCTGCATCGCTAGATATAGTCAACCAGGGCCTTGGTAACGGTAAACCATTTTTTGTGACATTTTAATAAAAAATGTGTAACATGCTTACATAGGTAAAACACGCGGCAAGCTTTTATATCACGTAAATTGTGTAATGAATGACGTTATATGTTGATAGTAAAAGTTTTAAAGGAAAAGTTTATTATATTCTTTAAAGTTAGTTTTTTACTTTTAAGTTTTTCGTTTAAATTCATAGTGTGGATTCTTTCAAACCCGTTGAGAATTTGCCAAAATCATTTTTCGGTTAATGTTTGCAAAATACGTATTTAGTTTCGAATTGGCAATTTTTGTTAGAGTCAAGTGCCCCTCTACAAGTAAACCGCTGTGTAGGATAAATGCATTTGAAAAATAATAATGAACTAGGTACCATTATATACAGGATGTCTTAAAACTCAACGATAATAGGTAATTTATTTATTTATTTATTTATATAATTTACATTTACAGGCTTAGACCAAATTGCCTAATAATATGCTAGGATATTATTTATTTTTATTAGCAGTTACGTCTGCTCACCGAAACTAAGATTTAAACGACGACGACGTGCGCGTGTGGGAGCGACGTGGTTCAATTGGTAGAACACCCAGGTTGGAGCGCATACCCAGGAGACGTGGGTTCGAATCCCACCGGCGCACCCGGAAAACTTTTTCGCTTTTAAATCTTAATATGCTAGGATAATACGTAAAAAAAGTATATGACAGCAAATAAAACAAAAACAGAACAGGAGGGAGGACAAGAAAAACTTAACAGTACTTGCATATTTTTGGCAATACAGATTGCCAGCTATCGACAAACACATCAGCATCTCGGATTTGTGCAAGACAACCATTGAGAAGCGACACGGCGCGTGCACCAGGAGCGTTGCTAGCGCATAAGGGATAAGTACGCCTTTGTGTATCTGTTTCTCTTGTTAACTGTTAATTTCATGTTTTTATGTACAGTATACACATATGTACATAATCTGTTACTGGGCTTGAGACCGAGTTAAAGCAGTTCTAGAAAATATCAGAATAAAAATCCATGTCATTTCGTTAAGCGATAGTTTATCATTTAGTTTTGAGACTCTATATACAAAGAATTTAAAAGAAAAAATTTGGATTTTAACCTGTAATAATTGATCAAAACAATATTGATTATGAACACTACATTACGCGTGGCCGAAAGCTTGTAAAAGAAACTTATTTTTCTTAACTTCTCTGCACATATATTTATATAATTAAATAACACAACGAGCTCATCTTAGCCGCGTCTGAACAAGTCCAGTAACTTGGTTAACTATAACTGAGTGGCAGTAAAAACGGTTGAACAACTCGCGCAAGTCGTGTGCGAGTTACTTGCATTTAGCAACTTGCGAACTCGAGATACTTGTAACTTGCTGCGGAGTGAGCCGGCTGTGAAGTTGACGTATTATGCTTTAATTATATTTAGAAAGACTTTATTCATTAAATTGCATTGCAATATCACCTGAATATACTGGGTATATTTAGACTGGTCAGTATGGTCAGGCGACTCTGAAACTTTAAGACATACATGTCATTGATTTTAGTGACAAGAAAAAATATTTGAAAAAAAAAATGCGTTATATAGTTTAGACTTACCCATACTGACCGATCCAAATGTACCACCCTGTATACCCAAGGAAGGAAAGAAGGAAGATCTTTCTTAAATGTAACTGACTGGTTCAGTAAAAGACACAATGTGCACACCTCTTTGTTATATTACTTAATTAGGACTCCTTCTGCGAAGAATTCAATTATCGCTACACCGCGGGAATTAAATCTTAACATTTCTAAATTTTAATATTAGTAGGTATATCATCATCTTCTTCACCATCCCAGCCTATATACGTCCCACTGCAGGGCACAGGCCTCCTCTCAGAATGGAAGGGCAAGAAGGCAAGGAGGTAAGATAAATAAATAAAATTAATATCTCGGGTTGGCGATCGTAGTAAGTTACCTACACCGTAAATACCGAGGTCGCTGCTGTCCCCTCCACCGGTATTACTGGCCGCAGTTTGAGGATAATTAAAACTCCCGCACTGTAAACAAAATCCTTACGAAACTTCACAAACTATCAAAGTAAATCCCCAAAACACAATCAAACCGCTCACCCGTTTCCGAAAACAATAACCCCATTATTATTGAAAATTCATGGAAAACATAACGAATTTCACGTTTACGTTAGCCTAACGCAAACGTCGAAAATGGCCGAAAACCCATGCAAAACGCAGTCGACTCGACGCTCTAACACAAACGAACGTGTAACTTCACGTTTGCGTATTCAGGAAGCGTGAAATTAATTTTCGGTTCAGGTCAGAGATCAGGGAGATTTTACAATGAGCTCAGTTATTCCAGCGGCACGAGCTCTGCAACGAGGCCGTTTAATATCAAAACCGGCCAAGAGCGTGTCGGACGCGCCCAGTAATGGTTCCGGAGCCGTTACGTATCCTTGCATATCGTCGTTGAGATTGCCAAATCCGCTATGTGTTCGATTTTAATTAAATCAATTTATACCTACATGTTATGTTTCTAGGTACCTATTTGTCAATCAAAAATCGAACACATAGCGAGCAATATTATTGTAAGGATTATGTATTTTGGACGGAATTTCCCAAGTAATACTTCACGCAATGATCACTGTAGTAGAAGATAAACAAATTTAGTCATTGTGACGTGGTTCTATAGTGGCCTAGGAATTAAATTGGTTGACTGTACCTTACGAGAGTAAAAAAAGAAATTTCTATTTAAACAACAGGTTCCTTTGGCATGTATTTTTCAAAGGGAAATATGTAAATATAATCTAATCTATGTCGGTAGCAATTCCTAGATCCAGCCAGTCTAGGCAACGAGATCGCATCAGCATTCCGTGCCCGCGCAGCTAAGGGATGGAGAATGTTATCTCCCTTAATCGAGTTATTGGGACGTGAGGTGGAGTACCTGTACCTACCCTCGTTACAGACTCAGTGTGGGCAAATTTTGGAATTCTATTATCTTATTCATCATCACTCCAGCCTATATATATATACGTCCCACTGCAGAGCACAGGCCTCTCAGAATGAGAGGGCTTGGGCCGTAGTTTCCACTCGGGCCCAGTGCGGATTGGGAACTTCACAGAAACCATTGAATTATATTGCCATTGTTTGTTTGTGTCATTGTTGCCTAACTAAATTTGCCTATGTTTCCATGTTTTCGTTTTGGTTATAATAAGTGGCAAGGGCAAAGGCGTTCGGTCTATGCAGACACCATTGTGCGTTTTGTTTTCTTGTATGCTTTTTATAGTTTCCTTTTGTATTTTAATTTATTTTTTTGGTTTGCTTAGTGATTAATTAATTTTTAGTTGTCGGTTTCACTGAGCAGTTTATGTTTTAATAGGGATATTGACACCATTAAAAAAAAATTTTAAGACACAACTCCAGTAAAAAAACGCTTTATTTCAGCCCTGAAAGTCAGATTAATTTTCGATTAAATGCAAAATTAGATTTTTTGTTGCTTTAAAACAAATAAATGGTTAGTTGATTGAGTATGCGAACAATGACGTCATATGTCGCTATTATCATTCAAACTCTATGGTAGATTGTGTTTTGACAGCTCATAAAAAGAACGTCAGTTGATTGGTGGTGTCAACATCCCCATTGTGGGTGAAATGGTTCCAACGGAAGACCAGCGTCGGCTTCACGGCCGACATCATGCTGAGTTGGGACCATTTCGTGATAATGTTTGTATCTTTTACTGTTTTTCTTTGTTAATTTATGTCACGAATAAATATTTTCTTTGAATTTCATCGCAGGTGTATACAGGTCACGATGTTTTCCTTCACCGTAAAGCTCATGATAAATTACAAATGTAATTTCGCACACAAATTCCGGAAAATCCAGAGGTGCGAGCCGGGATTTGAACCCACGACCATCTGCTTAAGGCTATAGGCCAAACCACTAGGCCACCACGAATTTTGGGATATTATTATCTTAATCCTACTAATATTATAAATGCAAAAGTTTTTGAGTATGTACTTACATGTGTGCATTAGTAACTTTTTCGATCTGCATCATCTTCTAATATATAAAAATCTCTTGTCACGGTGTTTGTTACCGAACTCCTCCGAAACGGCTTGACGGATTTTTATGAAACTTTTTTCTCCTTATTCGGCAGGTCTGAGAATAGGTCGTTGGCTATTTTTTATACCCCGATTCTTCGCGAACGGAGTCACGGGCAACAGCTAGTAAATTATAGAATGTTAATTTGGTCGCATTTGGCAGGTAAAAGTCCCAACTAAAGGGCTTATTACACTTGGCTAAATTTAGGATTCTAAATTCATTAGAAACCTAATTTAGTAAATGTAATCGCGTTTAGCTAGTGAGGACCAAGAATGGTTTCTGACAAGCTGAATGATTTAGCATTATCTAATTAGGATGATTAAATTTATATTATAAGACCATCGTTAAACCAGAGTGGTTTGTGGTTTGTTGTGTTTGTATTACACTTGGCTAAATTTAATCATATTGTTATGTAATTTTGATTTATCTCTGTAAATAAATAAATAAATAATAAGCACATCAAAAATCCATAAATGCAGTACCTATTTATTGTTTTCAAAAATAAAGGAAAGTCACATAAACAGAATGTGCTATTTCCAATATTTTAGGTAGTTTCCCTCTACACCCATCGTTTTTATTCGTTTGTTTTCTTCGTTTGTCGTTTTTTTTTTCAAGAAGGAGCGACTACCTGGTTAATGTTGCGGGATCGCGTTGGATGCGGATGGCACGGGTTGTGGCACGGGACCGATCTGTCCTTGGGGAGGCCTATGTTCAGCAGTGGACGTCTTTCGGCTGAAATGATGATGATGATGATGATGATTTCCAATATTTTAGGTAATTTACCTCCCTATGGCCTTCGTATTTTTTTTCAATCTGTATATAGATTACTTACTTACCCCGACGTGAGCAAACCCGCAGAAAGACTAGTAAAATAACCTAAACACAAAGTTGCATACCCCTTTATTAAACCCGTTTGTGCACTGCAGTAACTCAAAGCACAAGTTTCTACCTAAACGTCGTAGCTCCATATTGCGCGGGTGCGGCTACGTCCCTGCTGAAGCGACCATTTAGAAATCTGCAGTGTACAGCGTATAAATATGAAGTTAGATACAGCGTAATAAAGGCTGGCTGGAAGCCAAGCGGTCACCGTCGATGCTGGCGACGGGGAAAACCTGTTGGTTAGACAAACAGATGGGCGTTTTTGAAGACGATTCGATGTATCGCCAATTTTCCAATTTTGTGAGTCAGGTAAGTACCTAGGTACATAGGTAAAGTTTCCGAGTTATTTCCCATCGTAGAATATAATACAGGGCTATTTGTAAAAATAACAACAACAGCATAGTTCTTATAGTTTCGGAAAAAAGTGGCTGTGACATACGGACGGACAGACACAGACATGACGAATCCATAAGGGTTCTGTTTTTTGCCATTTAGCTACGGAACCCTAAAAAGTTGATTGACCCACACTTCTAATGTAGATCAAGCCACGGGCGGGAAACCGCGTTTTTACATGAAGTGACAAGGTTCTGCATTATCGGTATTTAGCGTGAATTATTGTTTGCTGTGGCGCAATCGATTAGCATGTGGAGAAATGTTGTGTGTGGATTGCAGATAAAAACAATAAAACTCTTTTAGACATTGGCCACCGGATACAATCCTACTCATGGGTCCTACACACCGTAAGAAACAAAAGTTGTCTCTCCTGTCGACAGAAAATTAAAAATTAAAAATGAAAATTAGTGACTCCGAGTCAACAAACTAAAAACAACAAAAAATATTAGTTTAGGAAATTACACCCCAATGTAACTGCCGACTGTAGTTCATCTTGTTTTTTGTTACTATTTTTCTGAATAAAGTTTTTAACGACCGCTTTAGCCTAGTTGGTAGTGACCCTGCCTACGAAGCAAGAGGTCCTGGGTTCAAATCCCGGTAAGGGCATTTATTTGTGTGATGAGCACGAATATTTGTTCCTGAGTTATGGATGTTTTCTATGTATTTAAGTATTTATTTATCTATATAAGTATGTTTATCGTCGTCTAGTACCCATAGTACAAGCTTTGCTTAGTTTGGGACTAGGTCGATTTATGTAAGATTGTCCCCTAATATTTATTTATTTATTTATTTATTTATTTATCATTATTATTATTATTAAACTCACATTAGAAAATCTTAAAACTAAATAAATAAAAGCAAGATATAGCCGTTGTTGAATGATTGAGTATCACGCACCCAAACATCTAAACATCCAAATTTCATCATAAACTTTCTCGTATATAATATTAGCAGGATAAAGTGGTTAGGATGCGATGGGATGGGATGGTATGGGATAGGATAGAACGGCATAGAATAAAATTAGAAGTTGACTGAATAACTGACTGACTGACACGACATCACGTTTGACGTAGGGTTTTCTTTCTTACCTTAAATATTAAATTAAGGGAATAAATAGGGAGGTAAGGATAAGGGTTGTTTATTTCTGCGCGGACGAAGTCGCGGGCAAAAGAACATATTTAGAGACATGCAATCCGTTTAACTACAAGATCGCTGGCTAACCGCCAGAGGCCGCTGCCAACCCCCTAATTGGTCTGCTTCTGAGGCTAACTGTTGGGCTACACCGCTTACAAGCAGACAGTAAATACTAGCCAACAATTAACTTACACCGACATAGCCAAACAGATCAGCCCGTTGACATGGCAATGGACAGATCAAATAGCACACAGAACAGATGGTCGTAAGGGCCGAAAGTTCTCGAATGGAGACCACGGACTGGCGAGCGCAGCGTGGGACGTCCGCCAACGAGATGGACGGACGATTTGGTGAAGGCCGCTGGTTCAGGGTGGATGCGAGTCGCTTCCAACCGTAATGATTGGGCGTCAATGAGGGAGGCCTATGTCCAGCAGTGGCGTCCTACGGCTGCAATGATGATGATGAATTAAATTTACACCACCCCGACCAGCGAGCGTTTCCTTGATCATTGCGCGTGGTGCCAAATCATTCAATCATTTCAGTCGAAAGACGTCCAATACTGAACCATAGGTCTCCCCCAAGTTTGAGAAACAGAGCAGTCCTACGCCATCCGCATCCAACAACGTTCTCGCAACCTGAACCAGTTCTTAACTCCATCTTGTAGGAGGCCTACCTACACTGCGTCTTCCAGTCCGTAGACTCCACCCAAGAGCCTTTTGACCCCATCAGCCATCAGTACTTATCATGTACATTATATATTTTTAAATTTAGATATTCACGCGAACGGCGTAAAAAAATCTCGTGAATTTTCAGAAAGTTAACAAGTAAATTTTAATGACTTTTCAAGAACAAAACACTGCAGCAAAAAGGTTAATCATTATAAATGGACAAAAGCTATTCAAAGAATAATAAACCCTTCTTCGTTTAGAAGTAATTTTCTGAGCAAATGTAGCAAGTTTCAAACTTTGCAAATAATGGTAAAGCCACACCAGAGATGGCGAAGACGAGAACAAGATTACGATATTTTAAGTGCCATAAAATTAAAATTAAAAGTTTACTTTTGAGTCTACCAGCAGTTTTTACTACGTAACCACAAGTAGGACAAAATAATTGGTAAATAAATTTAAAAAAAATCTGTCGCACTACTTTTTACTTTTACTTTGATGACATTTTTGACTATTATGACAGGATGTCCCAAAACAACGAAACAACGATAATGTGGTAGTGGTACCAGGCGAGGCCAACTTATAATAGTTCTGTAAAGAATAAGAAAAAAAATCCATGTCACTTATTTATACGACAAATATATCTAATACAAAAATTTATATAATATGTACTCTATTATCGTTTATCTAAGTGACTGTTTTTTTTATATTTGCCATCTTCTTTTTAAACCATTTTCAGCAACAGTGGCGGCGTAAAGGCGGGGCGGAGGGGGCGGTCCGCCCCGGGTGCCAGGTAGCTAGGGGTGGCAACGACAACTCACTCGTACATTCAAAGAGGGCGCACAAAATCTCCCTCTAAAGAAATAAGTATCAATAACTACCTACTCTTAAAGCTCTTGTACCTAGCAACTTGCGTACTAATATCATAATTTTAAAACGCATCGCAACAATATTTTCATTTACTTTTCGAATATATTTTCTAATCTCTTATAAAAATTAATTCATTACAATTACACAACAAGGGCTATTGTGAGACTGTTCCAAATTTAGCGCTATGACGTCGATTTCTTTTAACAATTTGTGTTGCAGTGGCTTCATGTGAAAGAAGCCTAACAAAGTTAAAATTAATAAAATCTTGCTTAAGTTCCACAATGAGCCAAGCGAGGCTATAACCAATCTTTCGAAAGAGAGAGGAAAGTCAATTGTGATAATGTTATCGAATATTTTAGTATAATAAAGTCTCGTAAGCATGTTTAGTATTTGGGTTTCAGGGTCCCGTGCCCAAAGGGTAAAACGGGACCCTATTACTGAGACTTCGCTGTCCGTCGTCCGTCTGTCACCAGGCTGTATCTGTGTTTTTTTTACTCGTTTTTGCTCGGTATTGATAACGGCAACAGGTAGACGCTTGAAATATTAACAGAATATTTAGTTATATATTAACTTTAAATTAAAATAAAACAAATATTTAAGTGGGGTCTCATACAAAAAACGTGATTTTTTTACCGTTTTTATAGACAATGGTACGGTACCCTTCGTGCGCGAGTCCGACTCGTACTTGGTCGGTTTTATTTTTAAGTAGGGGTGCTCAATACAAAACCGCCAGAGGCGCTACCACGAAATTCGAAAATCGAAGTTCGCATCGTATTATCCCTCTCACTCTCGTGTCAAATCATATTAGCGTGAGCGGGACGGCACGAAACGACGTTCGAATTATGCACTTCGCGGTAGGGCCTCAGGGGTGCCAATCTAGCCTACGCCGCCACGTTCAGCAATAAAGGTTTTCACTTTATTTTTTCTAGACTCAAGATTCGTTTATTTGGCCAAGTACTATCAGTCACATTTAACAAGTCATTAATACTAAATACATGCGAACAACTTTAATCTAGGTAATTAAACATTTCTAAGATATAATTTTTTGATTGTCCTCTAAACAAGTCTATAAAACCTTTATTGTATACAAAGGTTGCATTTCAAAAACTGTTTCAATTTTCTTTCAAACTTATTTAACTCTAATGATGTGATTTCTAAAGGAATTAAATTATACAAATACACTTTACAAATTCTGCCACTTTGGTGTGGCCATACCCTTAAAGATTCACGTTGGCTATCGTATTATCGCCGCTGCGGCTGTCTGCCGGCTGTTTACAGTTAGTTTGCAACTGGCAACACTGAGTTTAATGTCACTGGCGATTTGCCAGCTAATCGGTGGCCGGTACGGATTGGACAACCTGTATCGGTTTTTGGGCTGGCAATGCCGTCGAGATAAATTTGCTTTAGTATTTCTGCTTTAACTTATTTTAAGTATCCTAATCGTCATCCCAGCCTATTACGTCCTACTGCAGGGCACAGGCCTCCTCTCAGAATAAGAGGGCTTCCAATTACTTACTCCAACCGTACTGTACAGCCTAGATTTCGAGCCACAACCCCAAACGTTAAGGAAAGATTAAGGCATACAAATTCGCCAATATCTCCTTACCAAGTCCAATTTCTCTCCGAAAACCAATCAAAACATGATCCTAACCTATAATGTCACTCACACAGTCCAATCAAACGCACATACAGACAGTTATCAAATGTCTGGGATTATACCAACAGGCCCTCATGAGAACAAATGACTCGCGACAGCCAAACTAAAAGGTACCAAGTCACAAGAAACCAGCTTCAACTTTGAACCGTAACAGAGAAAGTCATGGTTGCTTTTCGAATGGATTGGTTTTGTGATTTAATACGATTTATGTGTAAATGGGCCGTTGTAGTTTATGGCTGAGGTAAGGGCGGTAAAACAGAAATGTCTCTTTTTCTTTTATTTGGAAACTGATTGTCCCGAAGTAATGCTTGTTTTTTACTGCCTACTTGAGTGGATCCAACAGGTGAAAAGGCAAAAAATTGCTTCACGAAATGTGTTTACTGAAGGGCTTGTATGTAGAAAGAATAGGATAGTTGACATCATTAAACAATAATTTCAAGACTCAGCTTCGGCAATCCTTACTACTTAATATTATAAATGCGAAGTATTTCTAGCTGTCTGTTGTCTTTTCAGCTTTCCGCTGAGTTTATTTAGTTGAAATTTGGTATGGAGATAATTTGAGATCAGGACATAGGATATTTTCACAGACGGATAAAGAATTCTTCACAGACGGAGTCGCGGGCAACGTTTTGACAGCTTGACAACTCGCAAACAGTAGGTCTATTGACTGTCGGTGTCACGTCAAATACGAGTAGTTCATTCACTCCCTTAAAAAAACAGGACAAGAATTCGGCATCAAGCAGCGTCTAAGTATCATCCATAGTGTAGGGGCCGCTACCGAGTTTCCGTAGGGCTCCTTGTTAAGGTTGTAGTTGTAGATAGTTAAGGTTATTACTATTCTAATAATTTATTGGTAAGTATTTATATGTTAGTTAAACTAACAAAGTAGTATATCGAGACCTTTGAAGTTAGTTTAAGAGTGAGAGAGAGTCGCGGAGTACGCGTTTAGATTAATTTATATTGTAGTTTTAGGTAAATATTGCTGTTGTCGGCGCTACCACGCAAATTAAAAATAGGACGCGCACGCGTTAAGCTAGAAATGACTGTGCGGTGTTGAACCGTACACATAGTACAGTCTCGCATCCTTACTTTTTTCGGAGACATATGTCGTCTAGGAGACGTAGCTTGGAGCGACTTGTGATCCAGTCCAGGGGAAAGTCGAAGACCAGGTCAAAGCTGCTATAGAAGGACCACTACACGCAAGCATGAGGAAGGCGGCTATCAGGGAAGAATGGAGGCGTATTGTTAAGCTTGCTACCAGTACCTAAATGATGACCACGACCACTCTGTCAAGAGTGAAACGACGAAGAAGAAGAAAACAGGACAATTCGCACCAATTGACCAAGTCGCAAAGCAAGCAAAGCTTGTGTTATGATTATTGGACGACAGATACCGAACATTATGTATGATGAATCACATACCTCATAAAACACCTATGAAACAGATCGTTAGAAATATAATTCACTCAAGAGCCGAGCCTCTTAGGATTGCACCCCTCTTTGAGAGTAAAATCACAGCAGACACAATACTGGCAGTATGACAGATGTCAAAAAACTGGCTAAAGTAGTTTGGTAAGTCAAAATTGAGTGAGATATGGTATAAAGCTGTCTGCTCCAAAATTCCACCATCGCACTTCCCGCCGAAAGTCTTAGTTACATCGTCACCATTTCGATGAATGGCAGGCTACCACTGTATGTTTTCTTCGGCACTTCCTCCCACGCACGGTGAAAATGTGGAACCAGCTTCCGGCAGCAGAGTTTCCAGACAATTATGACATCGGGGCTTTCAAGAAAAGGGTTTATACTTCCTTCAAAAAAAAACTTTCTGTCAAGTTTCTTGCGACGAATTCTTCTTAGCAATCATGGTCTATCCAAAAGCGCTGCTAATTTAAAAAGAAAGATATGTACATGTAAAACTTGTAAAAGAGCCCTTAACTACTTGCAGAAATAAATTTTTGATTTTGATTTCACCAAGCGAGACGCATGATCACTTTTTACTTGAATATCTTAATATTGCAAGTTAACCTCAAATTAAACTAGAGCGCTGTTCCATATCCATTTACTACCTACTCGTAGGTATTTGAGATCAGCTACAATACAAATTAAATATTTATTCTAAAAAGTGGGGGGCGTCCTGGTTACGGTTTTGAGGGGATTTGGACGAAATGTTCCCGCCTAATGTAAGATGATATTCATCAGGATATATCAATCATCACACACCATGTCTGCCAATGACTACAGAACTAATACGAGGAGTAGAAATGTTGTCACTTGTGTTCTCTTAGAACTAATTATATTTAAACTAGCTGTTGCCCGCGACTTCGTCTGCGAAGAATACGGTTATAGTGACCTATTCTCAGACCTACCAAATACGTAATAGACAATAAAACATAATAAAAATCGGTCAAGCCGTTTCGGAGGAGTTCGATAACAATCACCGTGCCACGAGATTTTTGACAGAGAAGATATTGACAGAGTTTCACGGTTTATAATCGAAAATTGTGACAAACTCTAGAAAACGTATCCATATTTATTATCTCCGTCTCTGTTTACAAACATCCTAATCCCAAAGGATTTTGGTTGTCCTAAGATAATAAAATCATCAATCTAGCTCCTCAGGGTGGTCAGTAAGCCTGACTTAACCGCAGCCTTAAGTTGCGGGTCTAAAAACATTTACGTTAGACCTTTACGAAATACTACACAAAGCTTCTGAGCCTTTGAGGACAAGTGTTCTGTAAATGTTATTCATATTTTCTAATTTTCTGAATTTGTCTTGAATCTAAGAATACAAATATTAAGAAAAGATAACAATTAATAAAACTTAACTCAATATAAACTACATATCTAACTTAAAAACATTTTGCAGTGATATAATTTAAAGACGACTTAACGCTTATTTGTTTTTAGTTTTCACAAACCTAGATAGGACTATACCTGTTATACAAATTATGCTATCATGACTATTAAAATTCCAATACTTTCTATACTTAAAAACTACTAGATCTAAAAAAGGCCCCCGTGGCATCGTACCCAAAAGGCTGGCAACATTCCCTCGACGAATGCGATGGAGATTCGTTGAGAGAGATAGCTGCCAGCCCTTTGGTCTCCAGTATTGTCGACCACAATCTTTTGCACTTCTTTTATCAAGTTGTGTGCGCCAGGACCTCAAGGACCCAGGGTCCTAAAACCGACAGCATCAAAATTGTAAGCTGAACCGAGGCTCTGGTATTTTAATACTTTAGTCGTACGTAGTCGCCTTGAATTGAATATCCTACTAAATATTATAAACGCGAAAGTTTGTAAGTATGGATGGATGGATGGATGGATGTTTGTTACTCTTTCACGCTAAAACGGTTTAACGGATTCTGATGAAATTTGGCACACAGATAGTTTATGACCTGGATTAACATATAGGATACTTTTTA
This sequence comes from Archips crataeganus, assembly GCA_947859365.1. Classification (NCBI taxonomy): domain Eukaryota; kingdom Metazoa; phylum Arthropoda; class Insecta; order Lepidoptera; family Tortricidae; genus Archips; species Archips crataeganus. Next base: position 1,748,042 of record OX402056.1, read on the forward strand.
TCCTGGAAAATGGCATAGTTCCCGCGGGATAGCGATAAACGAATTCTTCGCAGACGGAGTCGCAGGCAACTGCTCGTACTTAACAATGTAGTAGACTGTGCGAACGGAAAATTCGCTAGACATGCTAGAATCATAAGATAGATTTCTGAGCCTCTTCGAAGTAAAAAAAGTTATATATGAACCTGGGGTCTAATCCGCAACGTTAGCTTGCATTTTGCCTTATTTCATGGTACATTTCAAATATAATTTCGCACATCAATTGCGCAAAACTGCAAGAGTAGGCCACCAAGACTCGATCCCAGGACCACGACTTGATTTTGATGACTCATAAACAGAGAATCTCTACATGCCAACAATCCATCTCCGTGTCAATATACCCATCAACCATCAGCCACATTATAAACACGCCAATGGAATAGAAACCTCTGCGGGCCTCGTTTCCTGAATTTGTCTGATTAATTGGTGATGCTCTGCGGCGTTACCCTCCGTACGGCACCTAGGATAAGATATTGCTGTGCCCACGGCTTTAAATATTAGGGGAAGTGGGTAGCCGTCTAATTGATGTGTTTACTCGTGGGCGCTTTTTAATCACAACGGTAAGGAGAAGGACTGGTTAGAGCAATTTACCAAAATCTAAATTTCCTTGTAGCAAAATTTCCGTTCGCAGATTTACCTAAATGCTTTATTTCTCACCACAGTTTATTACTGAAGCTTATTTTCACGGTCGCGTTTTTTCCCAACTTTAATCGACACAGAAACATAGGTAGGGTTAGGTTATGTTAAGTTTTCATTGGCCCGAAGGGCCAAAAGCACATAGAAGAAGACACTGTTTCTTTGTCAATTCAAATTGGGATAAAACGCTACCTACTGTGAAAATAAGCTTCAGTAAAAAACTATTATAACATCGATACTAATAAGCAGTTACAAACTTCACAAGTAAAACTCCAACTTTGGAAATATGTTTATTGAAAAACTGTAATTGTATTAGCACTAGGTAATTTTACAACTAACAGCAATTTATTTAGAACGTACGTCGTCTTTGACGATCGACACCAGAATGCCGTCTAGGAGATCAGCTCCTGAGCCCGAAGATGAACGTTTTGGCGGGAACAACTAGCTCCCCGATTGGCTCGCGACCCACTGTCATGTCAGTCACGTGGCCCAATCGTTGAGCGTTCTCGTTTTACCGCTATAAGTTCAACCAATCACATACATCCAGTGTTACCATAATTAAATAACAAAATGTCACTAGCATAAGCCATAGACTAGAAATATTGATTTTGAGCTTAATACATAATAAAATAAAACCATAATTTAATTAAACAGCCAAAACACAATCGAAAGAATGAAAGAACCTAACACTATGGTGAGAAAAAAAGCATTTAGGAAATTCTGCAAACGGAAATTTTGCTACAAGGAAATTACGATTTTGGGGAAATGATCTATCCAGTCCGGAGAAGGATTGAAGAAGATGTGTTGCGTGCTCGTGTGTGTGTGTGCGTGCGCATATGCGTGCGTGCGTGTGGGGGTGGGTGCGTGCGTGCGTGTTGGTGCGTGTGTGTACAGTCAACCAATTTGATTCCTAGGCCACTATTAGAACCATGCCATAATGAATCAGTTCATTAATCTTCTATGCCAGTGATTATTGCGTTAATGTATGCCATGATGCCATCTTGGTTTTTGTAAACATGGCTCAATGATAAATAAAGGAAAGAAGTTAGATTGTGTATTAATAACTGAAATTGTCACTGTCCATCTGTCAAAACTCCTTTTTCTTCACATGCCATAGAGCAAAAACGTACAAGATTCTATAGTCAGTGGGGTTTCACACCGCAGTTTAGGTATGTTCGGCCGGCGCGCCTCCCGGACAGACGTATGGCAGTAGGCTGTCGCTCGGCTTTCGGCTAGCCACGTTGCGCGTAATTAAGCATCTTTTTTTCTGTGATTTTTGCAACAAACAATGACTTCTAAGCAATCTTATAATCCGTATAAAAGATACTGTTTCGTTTAAAGGTAGCTTACTGAATTAATACACACCAGTGGCGAAGGGTGCTAACAACTCGATTCCCAGCGGGTTGCCTAAAATTTTGAAGTAACCAAACGCTTCTCTTAGTAACCGATTGTTTGTATAGAGACTTACTCTTCCATAATAAACTTTTAAGTATTTTTCAAAATGGTGCAGTAACAAAACGCATCAAAATATCCACAAGACCAATCAGTCATTCATAAATTCAGTATTCCGGCAGGAATTGTACACTCACACATGTAAATATTCATTCAGAAAACCATAGATTCACTACAAGCGTCTACCGTAAGAATAGGCATGGAATAGGCTGAAGATAACCCGGTCTCTATCGGCTTATGCCATTAAAAAATAGACTTTCTACATTGTGCATAAGGCTTAATTTCACTTTGACAGAAGCTTTTTTTTAATTAATTTATCCCACTTGGAATAGCCGACGGAATTGACATTCATGCAGCCATTCGTAGACTTATTTAAAATTACTGGAGCGAAATTTAATTTTAAAATATCGAGTTTTAGTGTAAAACAGAAAGTACGATATTTTATCTATTTTTATAATAAGATTTATAAACAGACAAAATTAAACCGCCACGGGCTGTGCTCAGCGCGCTGCACAACACCAAATCGTATACGCTGTGCCGCGCTGCCGGAATGTGTCACTGCATGTACGATTCGGAGCCATAGAACGTGCCGGACGTGATCCGCTAGCGCGGTCGATTTGTTTGTGGTGTGGTATTTATTGAAATGACAACATTAGGTAATGTCATGTCAATCGCTCAGTGTTTTGTAGTTTGTTTATTTATATTATAATAAAGTTATGTGAAATAATTTTAATAAAACACAATATTAGATCAGTGTTGATACGCAATATCGGTGAAATTTAATCGTACATATTATCGTCTGTCAGGTTGTAAATCTGATTATAATTCAGTGTCTAATTCATGTATAAGTAACATATTGTTTTGATACTGATATCAGTGAAAGGATAAATATGCTGCAGTCTTATGGACCGAATTACTGCACGTAAGTACTAGTTTTCAAGAATATAACCTAGTATAACTACTAAGAAATGTGGTATGATTTTTGTTTGCTTTTTTTCGTCCGGCTTTACCTGGAAAAAAATTCACGCCTCGCCACTGATACACACTGTTATCTTTCTTGATTTATACCTATACCTATCTAAATATCGGCGAGTTCCCACTGTGCTCTTGGTTTCGGGTCAGCGGTGCCCAACGGAATATGAACGCTCGTATCACACGATAAGTTTAAATTTCGCGTGCAAGCAGTTAACGGTCGTAAGAGTAGGCAAAATTTTATACCTAAAGTTGACTTTTGTTCGAGAGTGATCCTTCTGTACGTCAGTACTACCTATTAGTTATTCTGTGCTATAGTGGTCTAGAAATCAAATTGTTTGACGGTACGTGCGTGCGTGTTTGTTTGTGTAATAATAAACAATTCATTATTTTTCAGCAAGCAATACTTCATATTTAACACTGTTATGTCCTTAGGAGACTTATATTTTCTATATTTGTCCATTATTCATAAACAAAGGCGTAAATAGCTCACGTAATGAATCACCAGATTTAGATCCAGATTACAGCGGAGGCGGGTTTATTTCTGTTTCGGACGTATATTTCCTCTCAGGAAGCACTTTTGGGCACAAGGGATGTCAATATCATGAACATTATCTGAAATTGCGTGGTGGCCTAGTGGTTTGACCTATGGTCTCTCAAGCAGAGGGTCGTGGGCTCGAATCCGGGCTAAAACCTCTGAGTATTTCGGAATTTATGTGCAAAATATATTTGAAATTTACCTGCGAATAAATTCAATGGTGTGTGTGAAGTTTCGAATTCGCACTGGGCCTGGGAACTACGGCCCAAGCCCCTTTGATTCTGAGAGGAGGCCTGTGCCCTACAGTGGGACGTATATAGGCTGGGATGATGAATTTGAAATGATTTGCTTCTTGAAAAAACAAACTTAATTATCCATCTTTTTTACCTGTCTACGGTAAAGCCATTTGAAGTGAATGATTTCACCAGTAGTAAGTAGGATAGAAGTTACGATACTTATTTATTTTTGTTAGCAGTTACGTCTGCTCACCGAAACTAAGATTTAAAAGCGAAGAAGTTTTCCGGGTGCGCCGGTGGGATTCGAACCCACGTCTCCTGGGTATACGGGTGTTCTACCTAATATTTTCGAGACTTTATCATGAACTATTCATTGCTGTATTTACCTCGATGTTTCGACCGAACTAAGTGACATGGATTATTTCCTTATTTTTAACCCCCGACACAAAAAGAGGGGTGTTATAAGTTTAACAGTTATGTGTGTGTGTGTTTCTGTGTGTTTGTCTTAAATTAAATTATGACAAATGGCCTAATACAATGTCAGTCTGGATCACTGCCATCATTATGTTCGTAAATCCTACGGCCAAGCAACAGTGCTTGCGCTGCTATGGGTATTCCGGCTTGGAGATTAAGACAGCCGGTGAAATTACTGACACATGAGGGTATTATTCTATCATGAGGTAGTCAAAAATCTATAAATTTAAAAAAAGTACTGAATGATTGACTGCAAATAAAGCATTTGAATTTGAATTTCTACCTGACTCATGAAGGCTCAGCCTAAACCCTTAACCATAGTAGGCTGAAATTTTGCTTAGAATAAGGTCGAATTTGTTGAAATTCCCACGGGATAGGGAATACACGGGATTTATAATATATTTACTAACTGGTACCGATGATGATGAAGTGTTTATAATGATGGATGTTTGGATTTTTGTTTTATTCCATGAAAAAGATGAAGAAGCTTTACCACAAATTGGAATTCTGCGCGGACGAAGTCGCGGGCAAAAGCTAGTAGTAACTATTTTCAAAGAAAAGCCAACGTGTCATAAATTTCACCAAAACGTACTTAAACGGTACACACTCGGAAAAAGGTGGCTTACCCATTTATGTAGATAAATTACACCTACACCGTCCCGTGGGCTGTGAAATAAACAGCTTTTGAATTTAACATCTTAGCTGAAACGTATTTGGCTTCGCTTGGGAACTCCCTCGAGGAAGAGCAGATTAAAAAGCGTTGACTAGCTAACAATAATGTATAGATTCCAACGTGAATTTTCATTGCCTTTACTCTTGTTTTCCTTCCTATTTCTGGTAGCCTTGGCTTATCAAGGTTAGTGGGAAAATCATCATATATGAAACGACGGCAGGGTTAGAATAACTATTTCTTTTAATAAAGTGTTTTACTTACATCCATACATAATACTTTGCAGGAGACCACTTTTTGAAATGATACTTCTTGTTTAAGAAGTATCATTTCAAAAAGAAAATTTTTTTTTAAAGTGAATAATAATGAATGAATGATAATGAATGATGATACTGTTATCTATAAAAAAAACATAACTAAACTTCGATATATCCGTTCCACGCTAGCCGTAGTGGTTTGACCTAAAGCCTCTCCCATCTCTGAGTTTTTCGAAATTTAAGCGTAAGGGCCTACGCTAGCTGACGCGGATTACCCGGAACGGACGCCCGTCGTGCGCGCGTCTAATAAGAAATTGTATGAACAGCGCTAAGTGGCGCGGGCGCGTGCGACGGATTTTCGGTACATTTTAGACCCGCGAGCGGGCGCACGCGGCGGACGTCCGCATCAGCTAGCGTAGGCCCTAAAATTTAAAATTACGTCATCGAGTCCTACCTCCTACATTAAAGTCGTAAAATGTCTAGTGTCGAAATAGCGTCCACATCGTAAGAGGTCCATATCTTGCAGCGTCCGAGTCATGCCACGTCTAAGTCTCGGACGGTCCAAATCGCTGAATGTCAAAGTTGTAAAATGTCCAATCTTCAGCAGGTTTATAATCTATCATAGGTACAGTCGGGGTACGAAACCCTTCGTCAGTTATTAAATTTATTCCTTTATCAAGTCATTGACTGTTAGTACCTTTTTAAAAATGGGAAACGTCAATGCGATATTCTGTTTGGTTTGGAATAAAATGTTGACAGGACTGACAATTGCCTTTGTGCAAGCAAAAGTCAACTTTAATGTGACGGACCTTTTTTTACCCCGACTGTAAGTAAGTACCTACATACAAATGTTAAGTAAATCTTGGCACCAGTAGCGCAAACCAAATATTTAGTCCCTATTATATTATTTTCCGAAATAAACATTAGACATTTCAACAAAGGGTTCACAAAACTGGATTACAACGTCCACTCCCCTTGAAATCTCCATAAAAGCTCTTTACGTGAAGTAAATAGAACCTTTGAGATCTAGTGTAATTATTCAAATTTCTACTTCGCGGCGCGCCTCAGGATTCAATTAATCCTCCAAGTAATTTTGTTGGGAGCAAAACTCGACAAATCATGAGCGGCGTCGGTTAAGAGATGCCCGAGATTACCACGGCAAATAGAACCAGACTTTGGTTTCAACAATCTGAACCAAGATAGGTCATCTCATCATCAGTCCCGTGACGACGATTTTTCCAAACCGTTGCAGAAACTTGATAGTGAAGCCCCTCTCTTCAGCATTTTCGAAACGGGACAGAAACTTGATAGTAATTAGTAACGCTACTGTATACATCATTTTCGACCCTGGACAATAACTTAATAGTAGCGCCCCTCTCATCTCTCCAGCGTTTGAATCTTACAAGTCGACGGTAAGCCAACCAGGCTTCTTCATGATAGGCGCTTGTATAATCCATAACTGATTATCATTACCTAGAAAAATGTTTATGCCATTATTGTTTCTTCCTATTCGCGATTCTGCACAATATGGATTGCATACAGCTGTAATTGATCACATTCGTTATTCTTCACAGTCACTGTTTTTACACTATCGCCTTTCTTCCTATTCGCGATTCAGCACAATATGGATTCCACACAAAAGCAATTGATCACATTCGTAATTCTTCAGTCATTGTTTTTACACTTACCGATTTGTAATCGACAGTCATCTTAACCGAAGTTTAGACCAAGTTTTTTAGGTTTTAGTGAGAATTTATAACTACTCTTCGATGTTTTTCCCGTGTATCGGATATGTGTAAACAAATGTCTCTCTCTCTTTCTGTCAAAGCGACTTGATAATCGTAGATATACATATAGGTACCGTGATCGAAGTCAAGTCGTTCCGCTTATTCTTATTAATTTCCCTTCAATGTTTTATTAATTAAAACAGTTCCGTGCCTCCCACACTGTGCCTGTAATAAATCCCCGCCTTACCCAGGTAATAGGGGAATTATGAGAATTCTGTACTCGCATTATACGAATTGTTCTCAGAAACGGGCAGGACTATATTGGTTATATATAGGTTATGCAAATCGTATCGTGCAAATTGCGTTACAGTATAGCTGACTATTATCGATCACTAATAATTTCATAGCCAAACGGTACCGTAATGTAATGAAATGAAACAATGGAATCACGCGATATTTTTTGTCAATGACAATGCAACTACTGTTCATAATGTCAAAGTTAATAAGTTAATATTTGAAATGTTCACCAAAAAAAAAAAATCATGTATGAAATTATGTATTACTTTGGCCGCTGAATAAAAAATACTAAAAATAAAAGTTAAAAATTAAAGGGGGTCGTCATACAAGAAACATGCTTTTTTTACCGTTTTTAACTCGATCTTTATAAATTTTTCATTGGACTATTTTTAAAACATTATACGGAGGTATGGAACCATTCATGAAAACCGGCCAAGAGCGTGTCGGACACGCACAAGGTAGGGTTCCGTAGCCATTACAAAAAAATCAAGTAATATTTTTCTAAGGATTTCGTATGTGTACGGAATCATCCAAGTTTAGGTATGTTTTATACCTTAGGCTACAATTTACTCTTAAACTACACATAATTTCCAAGCAATCTTAGCCGCTATAATTTTCCTAGTAAATTTGATATATTTACTACCATTCTGAATTTTTTCAAATTTTTCCACCTAACAGTTTAGATTTTAGAGGGGGGGGGGACGCTCGATTTTAATGAAAATTTTCACTTTAAAGTTGAATATTTCGCAAACAGATCACTGAATAGAAAAATCATGTTAGCAGCCCCGCAATGGTTATAAAAGACCTATCCAACGATACCCCATACTATAGGATTAGTCGAGAAAAAAAAATCACACCCCCCTTTACGTCTATGGGAGGTACCCTAAAAAAAATTATTTTTTTATTTTTTATTTTACCACTTTGTTGGCGTGACTGATATGTATATTCATGCCAAATTACAGCTTTCTAGTACTAACGATCTCTGAGCTTAGCCGCGGACAGACAGACGGACAGACATGGCGAAACTATAAGGGTTCCTAGTTGACTACGGAACCCTAAAAAGTCCGACTCGCACGTGACCGCTTTTTTAGGAATATATTCGCCTTTATAGTACTGTCTTCTATTGTATTTTTATGCAATAAGTAGGTTAGCTACATAATAGCCCGAAGCACTGTGTTGTTTATACGCAGCTCCAAGTTTATTTAGGTCGTTTCTGCCTCATAGTTAGTACAGCTGAAAGAGAGGATTGTACTTCCGGATATGTCGAGGGCCGGAGGAATGTTTGGATAAGGTTAAGTACCCTTAGGATCCTAATAATATTATAAATAACACATAGGCTACTTTTTTATGATACGAGTATCTGTATATACCGTAGGTATATACATAGAATAACAGCCATTGCAACCGCTTTTCAAGTATTTTTTTTTGTTTTGATTGATTGATCACTATGACTTACAATGTTATGAATCGCGAATTGAACCCATACAACCACTTCAGATTTTACACGACCAAAATATTAAGAACATGGACATTATCATCTTCTTAAGTTAAAACGGTATTAATTCGCTTCAACAATAGACGCGTACAGCCGCTGAAAAACCACTTTACATTTTGGCTCTTTTTAAAAGAGTAAATAAAAGTAAGGATACATAGGTAGGCCGATTATATTTTACCCTCCACTCTCACAAATTAACCCCGTGCAACAAGAATAGCTCGAGAACAAACAAAAGAAAGTGGACGGAGCACCTCTAAAAACTGTTTCCTCAAATGAGGGGCGACAAAAAATATGCAAAATATTTTCGAGACCGCGTCTGAATTAAATTAGAGCCCTTTGGATGAGGTACACTTGGATTCATTTATCTAGCGACAGAATCTCTGTGTTTCTTAGTTTAAACCTTTTTAAATAAAGGGGTGGGATAAAAGGCTTTTAGGGAAGTGTTAGAGTGGCGGAGTTTTGGGGTGTAATAAAATGATTGGCTGATAAACGTGGAATGTGAAGATTGAAATAGAGGGTAGGTTAGCTTGCTAATGTTTTTCAAGTTTCATCGCGAGATTAGATTTTAATTGTTTTCATCATCATCGTCATAATTTCAGCTGAAAGACGTCCTGCTGACTGCTGAACCTAGGCTGAAGCTGAAGACTCGCCAAACAGATCGGCCCTGCGCCATCTGCATCAAATTGTTGTTGTTAATTGTTTTTTATGAGGTAATTAAGTTAATCAGCACACCTAACTAAAATACAGGGTTATTTGTAATTCACTAGAATCCTAATTTTCCTATTCCTATCCTAATCCTAATCCTAATCCGAATCCTAAACTCTTACCACTTAAACAAATGTTTTTTGTTTTACGGCTTTTGTCATAACTTAATATTTTTGGTGTAATAACGTTTTGAAAATTTGAGATTACCTCTTATTTTTACGATACTCTGTGTATTTGTATGGGAAAAAAAGTGCTTCATTTTAAAAAGTCGTAAAACAAAAAACATTTGTTTGAGTGATAGGAATTCAGGGTTAAGAGGATGTCAGTGAATTACAAATAACCCTGTAGATCTTAAAGTGTTTAATAATAAGTATGAAGTTCAAAAAAAAAATTGTCCCCTAATTATTTTCCACGTCTATTTTTATCTTAGAACAGGATAAATATTATTTACTTATTGAATAAAATCAAATTGCTAATGCAAACAAAACTTATGATCTAAAACTACTAAGTAAGTTTTTTATCTACCTATTTGTGGTATACTCGTACAGTGAAGTGTAAATATTATGGGTGCATACAACTTACTCATAAATATGTCCCATAGCTCTTATGTCGTCGAATTAAGGTATGGGTTCATAATTATGAGAGGATTGAATCGGTACATATTTTTTGACTCTACATATCGACGGTTAAAAGCGACTTGATTCAAGCGCCATCTTGAGCGATATTGAGTTATACGTCATGGCACACTGTTACAAATCGTCACTACTTTGAAAAGAAAAACTTGTATCTTTAAAATTATATTTTTTTAGAAAGAACGACAAACATCTCTTAAATTGCGATTGATGAATTATGTACATGTTAATGTCTCGAAATACTTTGATAACAAGTCATCAATTTTACAAAAAAAATCATTGATTTCGTCGTAGGATGCACCGTTTTCAAGATTTTTGACAAAACACCGGTTCTCGTCCGATCACCGAGGTTAAGCAACGTCGGGCGCGGTCAGTACTTGGATGGGTGACCGCCTGGTTTCATTTTTGTTTCTTGAATGTTTTGTTATGACGTTGTCACGTTAAACTTTCGTCCGTAAACCGACTTTACAGACAACGGTTTTTTTTAAGTAATGACGAAATGTGGCGGTTTGTGTGTGTGGGTGACGGCAGTGTGGTGGTGATAGCGTGCGAAAGCCACCGGTGGCTGTGGTCGGTGGCCGTTTGCGTCGAGCCTAAAACCTAAAATGCTCAAGTGACATGAACCCGTAACATTATAGCTATGCCTAATCCCTTCCACCACAACTTAAGTAAAACTTCACTCGGCGAACTATAAGAATTTTCACTAAAAATCTGAAGCGGGTAATTTGAGTAGGTAAGCAAACCTAAAGAGGGTCGTGTGACACCGGGTAAGCTGACGTGGGTTGTTATTTTAAGGTAAAGAATAATATATTTCACCCTAAGAAAATATTTATAATAATCTATACATATAATAAATCTGTAACAAGTCGGTGTCTGTACATTGAAGATATTTGAGGAAAACTGTCACTAGGGCTATTTATTAGCGCAATAGAACCCGAAACAATGATTTTTAGAATTATTGTCTGTTTGTCTGTTTATCTGTTTGTCTGTTTGTCTGTTTGTCTTTGCGTTTGTGCGCGCTAATCTCAGAAACGGCTTAACCTAGAAGGATGCGGTTTTCACTGATATGTTGGTATTTTCTTGGATTAACATTTAGTTTTTGTTTCATTTCAACCGGTTCACAAATAAGAAAGATACGTCTATTTTAAAAATTTATCGAACAGTTTTTAGAAGAATTAATAAGCTGAAGAGTTTATTTGTTAGTTGTTTGAACGCGCTAATCTCAGGAACTACTGCTCCGATTTAAAAAATTCTTTCAGTGTTAGATAGCCCATTTATCGAGGAAGGCTATAGACTATATATCATCACGCTAACACCAATAGGAGCGGAGCGGAGCGGAAGAATGTTTCAAAATCATGGGTTTTTGAAGTAATACTTCTATAGGCACGCTTGACTTGGGAGTACGGTGTTGAATGTGAACGCGGGTGTGCGGGGGGTTTGGTGGGGGGTGGGGTTGGGAAGGGGGTGAGGGGGGTTGCGGGGGGGGTCATTTTTTTTTATATCGAGGAACTAAGGAGAACCATAATTGATGAAAAAGCAAATTTGATAAAAAAGAAAGTTGCCCAAATTACTATTTCCACGCGGACGGAGTCGCGGGCAAAAGCTAGTAGGTAATAAATTTATTTCCAAAAACATACATCAGCAATATACCTACAATGGTATCTGGCAGTCGCCAAACTAGGCAGCCTGTATCGTGGGCTGTATCTTGTTGGTATTTTTTCAAGTTTTTTATTATTACATACTGACTGACTGTACTTGCATTGTCATCTTATTTTATTACATATCTACAAAGTGGATGAGGACGGGGGTCCATCCCGAAAACAGGTGATAGTGTTGCTTTAACTGAACAAGGAACATATTATGTCGAAAAAATGAAACCAAGCGGTCACCCATCCAAGTACTGCATCCATGAACCCCCCCCCCCCATTAAAAACAAAAATGAAACCCCCTTTAATACCGCCGCACCGCACGTAACGTACATGTACGTTACATTGCGTCATCCTTTTTCGTGGATGCAGCCGACGTTCATCGATTTATAAGACGTTGTCACGTCAAAATTATCAGAAGACATACTATAATACCTGGGTTACACTCGCGTACGAGTGGCGAGACGAACTGCGGGACGAGCCACGAGACGAGAGTGTGAACAGGCGCGCCTCGCGCCTCGTCTCGTGATTTGCCTTGATTTTGAGGCTCGCGTCCGGAGCGAGACGACGAGGCGAGGCGCGAGGCGAGGTGACGAGGCGAGAGTGTAAATCAGGTATAAAACTATCTTTGACCGCGACTGTTATACACGCTTCACGCTCTCTGCCCAGTTATTACTCAGATCCTTTATCTGTAAATATGCATTATGTGTAAATGCCTAGAAAGGGGCGTTCCGGGGAGTTACCTAACAACCCTTCCGCTGAAAAACAACCCGCGCAGTAATGAAGCCGCCTCTGCTTTCCAATTAGCCACATTCGTTAGGGACGCGTGTGCGCCGCCGGCTGCCATACTAGCGCAAGAGTCACACACACACACACACAGCCAAAGTCAGGTTATGTACAGCCAACCAATTTGATTCCTAGACCACTATAGAACCTTATCGCATTAACTACTATATAATTACAACGTCAGTACGGGTCAAAGGATTATCAACTTTCCGATCACAACATGCAATAAACGTAGTTTAAAATTAAAAAAAAAGAGAGAGAGTTCTCAAAGAGTTTTTATAATATGAAGAAAGAAAGAAAGAAAAAAAATTATTCGTGACATAATCTTAAATTAGCAAGAGAAAAACGGTAATAGATACAACATTATATTGTCACGAATGGTCCCAACTCAGCATGATGTCGGCCTTGCAGCTGAAGCTGGGCTAAGAGAGTATTTTGACTTTTGACAGTCATTATCATTAGACTTTGAATTAATTATTTGACATTAATAAATAAGAAAGTATGCTAATTATTTTATAATAGTTAATTTAAGTGTGCTGTGCCCTTACAAGGTTTATATTGGGAAATATTTTTTAATTGTAAGACCTTGTAAACATATAAAGCAATAAATAAATGATTATGATTTATGATATGATTTATGGCATGAAACGGGGTTCGAGTTTCGCGCTTCGTAGTATAGGGCCTGGTTGTCGCACTGACTTGTGAGTGAAAATAGCTTTTGATGTTTTGAGCCATGCAACTGTCATTGAACCTTGGATGGTGAAGGGATTTCTTGGTTGACTATACCGCTATACGTTTTTTTTTTATCGTCCTACCCGCCTGTTTTGCAATGTCAGCACGCTATATAAGGGCGCAGGCTGAAAACCAGCGCGGTGATGAGTAATCCTCACCGCACATGCTGAGCCTGAGCCTTTTGCCACATAATTTTGTGTATTTTTTCTTTTTCTTTTTTATGGGCAATAAATGGTTTTTTTATTTATTTTATTTATTTATATCGTAATCATAACATTTTCGCTTCATGACATGAGAAGAAAAAGAAGTTTTGACAGACGAACAGTGACAAATCAAGTACTTAATACATAAGCAAACTCCTTTCCTATTCATTATCGTTGACATATGTTCAAAAGATCGAAATATCATCATGACATACTACACGCAATAATCACTGTCGTAGAAGATAAACAAATTCATTAATTATGACATGGTTCTATAGTGGCCTAACTGTGGAGCGTAATTTTGGTGCCGATGACACACGTCTGACGTCAAGCTACATACGGAGTGTTTATATCTAGACCTCTTTAGTTTACTGATATAAACAATGTTAGATAAACCGTACTTAATGTTCTTGTATGGGTTTTGGGATTGGGAATTGCCAGAAGTTTTACACAACAAACTATTTTTAAAGTCATTGTCATCAAAAGAAATTGATTTAGATAAGGAAATGTTGACCTTCAACAATATTGTTAGTGGTTAGAGAACCTGACTACGAAGCTTGAGGTCCCGGGTTCGATTCCGGGTCGGAGCAGATTTTGTATGAAAAACTAGCTGATGCCCGCGGCTTCGCTCCCGTTATTTTTTTTATTTTTTTATAAGAACCTTCTCCTGACAATAACAAACGCAACAAAAAAAGAATTATCCATTTGGTGCAGTCGATCGGAAGTTATGTGCATACAAACATTTCTATATTAATCTTTGTGCTCAAGTCTTGGATGTTTAATATGTATATAATATAAGTATGTTTATGCGTTGTTTAGTACCAATAGTACAAGCTTTTCTTAGTTTGGGGCTAGGTCAAATGGTGTCAATCGTCCCATAATTTATTTATTTTATTTTTATTTATTTATTTTGTTTTATTTACGTGTGTGTGGCGGCCGGCGCAGGCGCTCAAAACAAAGCGTAACGAGCGCCCGCTAACGGTTATTAATCGTTCGGACAGCGCTGTTTTTGCTCGCACTCAATCGTTCGCTGTTTCAATTTTCAACTCTACGTGTTACGTGTCCGTGTAATATTTAAGGTTATTTACAAATATACTAGCCTTTACCGGAGCCATCGTTTGTGCGATGATGATGATGAAATCATGGAACGATTGACACTAATTAAACTGGTCCCACACTAACTAAGCATTAGCTTGTAGTATGGGTACTAGACAACGGATAAACTACTCATATAGATAAATACATACTAAAATACATATTATTACCATCCATGATTCGAGCACCACCATTCGTATATTTCACACAAATATCTGTCCCGACCGGGAATCGAACCCGGGAACTCAAGCTTCGCAGTCAGGCTCTCTAACCACTAGGCTATCCCACCGTCAAATGACGATGATGACTGCCTTTCTTTATATCTTTTACCCATAACATACTTGATAATTTATTATTATGTTATTTGCCGACTGTGTGCGTGATAACTCTTTATTATTTCGAATCTGCGCAGACGTTACGGGCAAAAAATAAATCTATACATATAATAAATCTGTAACAAGTCGGTGTCTGTACATTGAAGATATTTGAGAAAAACTGTCACTAGGGCTATTTATTAGCACAATAGAACCCAAAACAATGATTGTTAGAATTATTGTCTGTTTGTCTGTTTGTCTGTGCGTTTGTGCGCGCTAATCTCAGAAACGGCTTAACCTAGAAGGATGCGGTTTTCACTGATATGTTGGTATTTTCTTGGATTAACATTTAGTGTTTGTTTCATTTGAATCGGTTCATAAATAAGAAAGATACGTCTATTTTAAGAATTTATCGAACAGGTTTTTTTGTTTGAACGCGCTAACCTCAGGAACTGCTGCTCCGATTTGAAAAATTCTTTTAGTGTTAGATAGCACATTTATCGAGGAAGGCTATAGGCTATATATCATCACGCTAACACCAATAGGAGCGGAACGGAGCGGATGAATGTTTCAAAATCGGGGGTTTTTGAAGTAAAACTTCTATAGGCACGCTTGACTCGGGAGTACGGTGTTGAATGTGAACGCGGGTGTGCGGGGGGGGCGGGGGGGGGGTATTTTTTTTATATCGAGGAACTAAGGAGAGCCATAATAAAAAAAATAAGCTGCCCAAATTACTCATTCCACGCGGACGGAGTCGCGGGCAAAAGCTAGTAGATAATAAAAATAGAAACTTCGTGTGTTCTTGCTAATAAAACCATGTATAGTTTTTGACGTGAGCGGACATATAAACCTCAATCAGTTAATCAATAAAACTCAGTGTATCCTCAGACCGCGCGTCCCCAATGTTCCGGATCTTGCGCAAGCTCCGACCGGCTAGAGATGCTTGATGATTATCGATATCGATATTTTTTTGTTTATTTATAAGAGGGGGGAAACTACTTGTTTTTCTGTATTGTTTTCATATACTTATTAACCGCTATAGAAAAATTCAATAAAAATACAGATAAATAAACACGCCTTTCGACACAAAGCCACGAGTACCATTTTTAGCGTTCCGTACCAAAAGGGTAAAAACGGGACACTATTACAGAGTCTTCGCTGTCCGTCCGTCTATCCGTCTGTCCGTCCGTCTGTCACCAAGCTGTATCTCAGGAACCGTGATAGCTAAACAGTTGAAATTTTCACATGATGTATTTCGGTTGCCGCTATAACAACAAATACCAATAAATAAATTATTTAAGGGACTCCCATATAACAAACGCGTGATTTTTTATCTCGTTTTTGCTCGATATTAATAACGGCAACGGGTAGACGCTTGCAACACAGATTAACAGAATATTTAATTACATTATATATTCACTTTAAAAAGAAATAGTTAAATTAAAATATAGTTAAATTTTAGTAGTGGTAGAGCAGTAGAGCCATGTTGCAGCTAGCCGCTGCATCACGAATGGGCCGGCTCGTCCGGAGCAGTACCACCCTCTCACAGAACACCGGCGTGAAGCAGCAGTAATCCTGCTTGCGTTTCGTACGGTCAGTGAGAGTGCCGGGGGCCCAATACCTCACCCCTTCCCTCTCCCCCTCCCTCACCCCCTTCCCCTATTCCCTTTTCTTTAGGGCCGACAACGCACTGGCATCGCGTAAAGCGCTGCGGGTGTATATGGACAGTGGTGATCATTTAACATCAGGTGACCCACTAGTTCGTTTGTCTGGCCTTTCTAACATAAAAAAAAATAATAATAAGAACATAATATAACAAATATTTAAGAGGGGCTCCCATACAACAAACGTGAGTTTTTCGCCGTTTTTATAGATAATGGTACGAAAACCTTCATGCGCGAGTTCGACTCGGACCTGGCTGGTTTTACATTTAGGTAATTAAGATAAAATAATAGGTTTTATTTAAGTGAACTTTCGTTTTAATTTAGTTTCTTTTGTCAATTAATGCATTTTTAAACTTATTATTCTTGGCGACATTAACACCGAATTGACATATTTTTTGTTTTCATTTTTTAGGGTTTTTAATTTTAGGA
Source organism: Archips crataeganus (assembly GCA_947859365.1). Lineage (NCBI taxonomy): Eukaryota > Metazoa > Arthropoda > Insecta > Lepidoptera > Tortricidae > Archips > Archips crataeganus. Next base: position 1,765,038 of record OX402056.1, read on the forward strand.
CAGTTGTATAGGTATATGTAAAATTTAAATGTTTTTGTAATAAATCTAACAATGATATCGATATTGTTATCGATGTTTTCTCAGACTCGGCACATCCCTACCACCGGTGACTTCAACCTTCCGATTAGATAATGCGAATGGAAGGAAGTATAATAACTGCTTAATTACACTGTGGTGCGCTTTCGCAATACAACTGATGCTATCGTAGAACTGGGCTACTGTATTATTAGTATACTGTGCTAGTGAAATGCAAGGTCGATAAAAATATTACTTACTAGTTCAAATAGTATATAGATTAGCCCGTTGACATAGCAATGGGGCAGAACAAATAGCACGCTATGGTCGTTAGGGCCGATAAGTAGATGTCGAATGGAGATCACGGACTGGCAAGCGTAGCGTGGGCCGTTCATAGAGCTGCCACCCCCTCCAGGTTTGACCCGGAGTCTACGGGTCTGAATAGTGCACATCCGGGCTACGGGTTTAACATCAAAAAAAGTCAAACTTTCATCAGACAATGTATCCTCAGTTCGTAATAAGTTTTGTTAAAAAATTCATTTTTAAAGCAAGTTTTTTAGCTGACTGTACTTTTTGTTAACTGTACTTGCATTGTCATCCAACCTACATAAGTATACCAAATTTCAGGTGAATCCAACCACTGGAAGTGGCTCAAATTCGACTTCTAAGATTTGACCCAAGAATAAAACAAACGGGGTGAGCTTGTAATAAAAAGCAACGACTTTTCATCGTCGTCAGTTGATTTAAGTACAATGGGTTGAGGTGTTTAACAGTGGCGAAGGGTACCTACTAACAACCCGATTCTCCTCGGGTTGACTAAATTTTCGAACTTTAAACATGAAACTACCGTGAGACTCACTCATAGTGAAAAACGGATCACTCACGTCCTAAAACGAGTGCCAGTGCACGTTTGGCAGCCGCCGTGACGTGCGACTCCGAGAGGCCCGAAACATGTCGAGTTAAACTCGTTTTAAGACGTGAGTGATCCGTTTATTTTCACTATAAATTTTCGAAATTGCCAAAAGGCTTCTCTTTCATTACTGCATTTTCAAGAAGAGGATAAACGGGTTTTTGTTTTTTTTTTGCTCCTGATTTACTTACAAAAATTTTCACGCCCCGCCACTAGTGTTTAAAGTCACAACTTTTACGGAATTGGCTAGGTAAAGTTTTTTTAAGAGGTGCTAATTATATTTTTTTTCGACAGTCGGCGTTCTGAAGATCGAGAAACTGCAGCTGTTTTATTTTTATCTCCTATTGTTTACTGGAAATATTTTTTAAGTGTTCGAGTTGACATTTGTGAGATTTAATGGCTGAAAAGCCGTTCGTGCTCAGTACTTAGTAGAAACAGAAAAAAAACGAAGTCATCTGTCACTTTTGTTCATGTCAAACCGTTTGCGTTTCGTTTGCTTTGCGTTTTGGACTATTTTTAACGACCTCCGCACAAAATCCGGATTTTCAATTTTACCGCATTTCTCCACGAATTATGCACGATAATTAAATCACGATTGAATATTTTCGATCATTATTTTGGAACTGTTTTTTGGACAATGCAAAGTAAACGAAACGCAAACGGTTAGATTTCATTTGACATTGACAATTGGCTTCGTTTTTTTTTTCTATTTCTACTAAGTACTGAGCATGAACCGCTTGTCAGCCATTAAATCTCACAAATGTCATCTCGAACACTTAAAAAATATTTCCAGTAAACAATAGGAGATAAAAATAAAACAGCTACAGTTTCTCGGTCTAGAAGACGACTACTGTCGAAAAAAAATATATTTAGCACCTCTTCAAAAAACTTTACTTAGCCAATTGCCTAAAATACAGGGTTATTTGTAATTCACTAGCATCCTTTTAACCCTAAACTCTTAGCACTTAAACAAATGTTTTTTGTTTTACGGCTTTTGTCATAACTTAATATTTTTGGTGTAATAAAGTTTTGAAAATTTGAGATTACCTCTTATTTTTACGATACTCTGTGTATTTGTATGGGGAAAAAAGTGCTTCATTTTAAAAAGTTATAGAACAAAAAACATTTGTTTGAGTGATAGGAATTCAGGGTTAAGAGGATGTCAGTGAATTAAAAATAACCCTGTATAATAGGCGAAATGTTATCAATTCCTATGAGTACCTAATGTGTTTGTTGAACATGTTTTGTCATTGATGAAGAATTTATGGGCCTACGAGCGAAACTGCTTATCAGTCAACGTAGTAGGTAACGGCCGGAAATTTGAGAAATTGCGATAGGGTCTGGTTTTTTTTAAAGGTGGCTGCACTTGACGTCCACCGACGAGATGAATGGATGATTGGTAAAGGCCGCAGGTTCACGGTAGATGCAAGCCGCTTCCAACCGTAATACCTGTACGCTTAGTATAAGTTTTCCTTCACTTCAATACTTCTCGATCGCGTTTACGTAAAAATTTCAATTCTATGGAAACATGTAAGCGCGCGCGCGGAGACGCTCTCCATGTTTCCCTAGTAATTGATTTTTTTACGTAAACGCGATCGAGAAGTATTTTGGTGAAGTAAAACTTATACTTAGCGTACTGGTTTACACTCGCGTACGAGTGGCGAGACGAACTGCGGGACGAGCCACGAGACGAGAGTGTGAACAGGCGCGCCTCGCGCCTCGTCTCGTGATTTGCCTTGATTTTGAGGCTCGCGTCCGGAGCGAGACGACGAGGCGAGGCGCGAGGCGAGGTGACGAGGCGAGAGTGTAATCAGGTATAATGATTGGATGTCAATGAGGGAAGCCTAGCCCAGCAGATGGGGTATTTTGGCTGATACGATGAAAGTCGAATAATTAATAAATTTGACATCCTGTACATCATGATCTCGCGAAAATCCCACTACTATAAACGTGAAAGTTTAAATATGCTGTATGTGTGGATATTTTGTTACACTTTCACGCTAAAATGGCTTGATGGATTCTGATGAAATCTGGCACACAGATAGTTTATAACCTGGATTAAAAAATATACTTTTTATCCCGGAAAATTGCAAAGTCCCGTAGGATAGCAATAAACGAATCCTTTGAGGACTAATGAGTGTTATGGAAGCGAGAGTTGCAGGTCAGGATCGTAGCCGGTGGAAACAAATAGTCTCTGCCTACCCTTTTGCTGGGAAGGAGGCGTGATTGTATGTTTAACAGCTAGTAACGGAATAAAATGTAGCGTGAAAGAGTAACACACTAACTCACACGCCCACCACACTTTTGTACTCACTAACCGTTATTTGGAGCTAAGCTGCGATATTCTGTTGATTGATTTCGAGAAACGCTGCCATATTCGAGACGACATCGTCATCGTCATTATGTCATTATTCCTCCGCGCCGCGCCGTGTTGAATTTAATCCGAGTTCAGGGGTCAGCCACCGTCGGGCCCGTTAATTAATTTGTTGCGTTAGACCCGCAGATGTTTATGTATCTATATGACGTTTGTTAACGGGATGTAGGATAAGCTTGACGGATTATGGCTGTTGGTTATGCTTATTATGCTGGGGCTTCTGGCTAGGCAGACATAACTAATGATGCGCCCCTTAGTATCTAATCTACACAAGGAGTTTGATTAAATACCAATGTAATTATTTTTTAGGATTTTGTATTTGTGGTTCAAAATGTTACATACATTGGGCGATGTTAATTGCGTAGGGCGTCAAAGGCGTAACTACATTTTGAGTCAAAAATTCCTGTAAAATATTTCTATAAGAGTCCAGGTAAATTAATCCAACAAGTCTGCTGTAATATTTCGAATTATTTACTTACTGACCGAGCGAGCGAAAAACGCGAGCGAAGCTTCTCCATTTCACAGCTTGGGTAAAAATGCTTTCCTACGTCTATCCGGCTCCGGCAGATGTCCTGCTGTTCTCCTCTGCAGGTCGCATTTCTTGATCAATTCTCGTTATATTTTGTGAGCATTATATTCAATAATTATACGGACTTCTTTGTCGATTCACCTTATCGAAAATTTTCAAAATGACGAAGCCATGTGGGTTCAAAACGTACTTAATCATATTTCAGCCATTTCGAAAAAACTCGCGAGATCTACCTACAGCAATATCATGTAACAAAAATATTGTGAATTGATTAATTGCAATTTCGATTACGCTAGACAATATGTCTATTCTTGTCTGCAATTTGAGCCGACAGACCAATATTTATCAATCAACAATTATTATCTCGGACGGTTGGCGACCCCTGTCGCGGTAATCTCTACGTAATCAATTGTGCATTACGTGTAGAAGCTTAGGTAGTGATGAAGGACCTGTCATTTTGGTCTGACAGTCTTGACAGGCCCCGAGACTTGGGTAAGTCTGTGTTCTTAAAGAAGGCAGGGGTCCGAGTTAGACAAAATAACTATAAGGGTGTTTTTCCACCAGAGGTGCTATGCAGCTATGCGAGGATGTGTAAGTCACGCTGCAAAATTGTGACCGTTTCCACTAATACTAATTGCTAAGCTATGTAGCTGCTCGAGGAAGATCCAGCGCACGCATCTTTGCATACATCATCATCATCATAGACATAGGCCTCCATCATTGACGCCCAATCATTACGGTTGGAAGTGACTTGCATCCACCCTGAACCTAGCATATATCATAGTGAAAATAAACGGATCACTCACGTCTTAAAACGAGTTTAACTCGACATGTACTTGTGAGAGAAAAGTTTTTCATTCAGCGGAAGGTGTGGGGAGAATGGTCGTCATCCAAATTTCAACCCGGATAGTGGTTGGTCAGTACCCCCGAGTTAGAAAACAGTGTTGAATGTTCGTACTGCGTCAACGGTGAGTGTGAGCGAACCTTTACAAAGTGATGTTGTTAGTGTTGTGTGCTACCCTACATTTGACAATGACAATAAAAGTGATGATGAAAACGGGGTAGTTGTGTGTCGCTGTCATTTGCGTCGATTAGCCGCGCGACCAGGACAGTAGCACGCAGTGCGCGTTTGGCAGCCGCCGTAACGTGCGACTCCGAGAGGAAGGCCTACGGATTAGCCCGAAACAGTCAAGTTAAACTCGTTTTAAGATGTGAGTGATCCGTTTATTTACGCTATGAGTGAGTCTCACGGTAGTTTCATGTTTAAAGCATATATCATATCTGCGATTATTACAGAATACTTTTTATCTCGCAAAATTGCATAGTTCCCGCGGGTTGGTCAGAAACGAATTCTTCACAGACGAAGCCCCTGGCTAAGCTAGTATCCAATATTTCCTTCTCCCTGAAAGCCTTCTAAACTTCTAACGCAACCCAACTCTTCGCTTCAGGTGGTAATTAATTCAGCGTGTCCATATTACATTATCTTAATTGACGCTTAATATACAGATTCCCAGTTCATTTTTAATGTAATAATGTGCTGCTATTAACTGATTCACGAACACATTACCAATTATCCGACGTCGGTAGTACTTCCTCCGGCGAACGTTATCGAACAGCGATTAATCGGATACTATCGATTAAAACCGTACACATTGCAGCTTTGCTAACAGTTGAAACTTTGTTGCTTCGTAGTTGAGTAGCAGTGGAAGTATAATGAGATTGGAGGATGGAAGTTCCGCGAAGCGGGTAATACATTTAATACCGTGATTAAATCAAACGCCGCTACGTAGATTGACGGGTTACTTAGCTACGTGTGGGATTTTTCTATATTTCAAACGAAATACAAACTGAAATATAGATGCACAGAAAAAACCCCAGAAAAAAGACCAATGCTGGGAATCGAACCCAGGTCCTCAGCGTTCCGTGCTGCGTGCTTACCCCTACACCATCACTGGTCTAGAAGTTAGCGACGAATTTTTCCCACACATCGCACACTTCAGTCTGTTATATAATCACATTATGCAGTGATAAGCGCGCATCTATGTTATGCCCTCTACCGAGAGACTTTAACACTCCTTCGGAGCTAACCGCTCACCTGGACCAAGAGATGGCGCTACTAAGCCAACTTTTACAAGTTAAGTATGAAGTATCTTTTTCTATTTATTTTTTCAACTTCATTTTTTTATTACTTTTACGGTCATCCCGTGAAACCATATATTTCAAAAATAAATAGAAAAAGATACTTCATACTTAACTTGTGGATTTTTCTATGATTTTTGTAACCAAGAACTAAAATCAATTCATAATCCTCAATCTATGAACGTCCCACTGTTGGGCACATGCCTCCTCTCAGAAAGAATGGGCTTGGGCTGTAATTCGAAAAAATATACAAGGTAAGCAAGCAAATTGGACGACCAGATGGCCAAGTGGTTAGAGAACCTGACTACGAAGCTTGAGGTCCCGGGTTCGATTCCCGTGTCGGGGCAGATATTGGTATGAAAAATATGAATATGCGCCCCAACGGGTGTTCTACCAACTGAACCACGTCGCATCCAACCGACCTCCCCGAAATTCTTAATCGCTTACATACGCCAACAGTGGCGTACTTTTTCGCTTTTAAATCTTAGGTTCGGTGAGCAGACGTAACTGCTAATAAAATAAATAATATTTGAAAAATATGAATGTTTGTTCTCGGGTCTTGGGTGTTTAATATGTATATAAGTATGTATTTATCTATACACCGTGAAATTTTAGTGGTTGTTTTCCCTAAACGAGGTGATTTAGTATCGATTGTACAATCGATTTATAATTACTATTTTAATGAACTAAAACAATTACTTTGCTCACCCGCGACCTTACAATAGTTACGTTTATGCAAGAAATGTGCGTTCATGCAGTTCCTCCACCTCCACACTGTACGAACAGTTCGGAGTTCGTACAGTGTGGAGGTGGAGGAACTGCATGAACGCACATTTCTTGCATAAACGTAACTATTGTAAGGTCGCGGGTGAGCAAAGTAATTGTTTTAGTTCATTAATATGGACCTCCGCAAAGTAACGCCTGATTCAATAAATTAATTACTATTTTGACTAGAGTCGAAAATCCAATTGTGAAAAACGAAAGTCGAAAATGACCGCAAACCAATAGTAACGCTTCGTTGGTACCTAACCTATCGTACGATCGTACGCTACTTGTACCAACGAAGCGTTACTATTGGTTTGCGGTCATTTTCGACTTTCGTTTTTCACAATTGGATTTTTGACTCTAGTCAAAATAGTAATTATAAATCGATTGTACAATCGATACTAAATCACCTCGTTTCGGGAAAACAACCACTAAAATTTCACGGTGTATAAGTATGTTAATCCGTTGTCTAGTACCCATAGAGAAAAATCTAGTTTCCTTAAACAGAATATTGTAAATTTTACTTGATTTTATTGTATTATATATATGTGACAACTATACTTTTTTTACACGTTAATAGAAAATTCTACTTCTTGCAACATCATTTCTAGTTCCTATTACCCAGTTACCTAGTATCGTAGAAAACAAATTTTGTGTAGTATACAAAACCTGTTGTAAGCTAAATGCATATTTTACTCTGTAACAATTTGATGGTTACCAAAACGATATCAGAGTTTTCGTGTATTCTAGTTAGAATATTCTAGTACTGAATAAAATATGACTTGTTGTTATAAAAAATATCTGGTAATCATTGCTGAAATCTGTTTTCGTACACCAGAATCATAATTACTATACAATCTGGTAATATTGTAGAATATTTTTTTCTCCGTGGCAAGCTTTGCTTAGTTTGGGACTAGGTCAACTGGTGTAAATTGTCCCATGTTATTTATTATTTTATTATTATTAATAGGCGGCCTTCTAGCTTCTTCTCTTTACTTCGCTTTTCTGGGATCTTTACACACACCGTTGAATTTTTTCTCAGTTGTGGGCCGGTATCCTCAAGAGTTTTCCTTCACCGTAAAGCTCATAGCAAATTTCAAAATGTAATTTCGCACATAAATTCTGAAAAACTCAGAGGTGCGGCCCGGGTTTGAACCAACAGTCCTCTACTTCAGAGGCCATAGGTACCCAGACGCAGTGGCATAGCGTAGTGGGGGCAAGGGGGCAGTAATAAATAATCTTGTAAATATTTGAACCATTTCATTATAATCTTTTAAATTGAAATACTTAAGGCCCTACCGAGCTTTTGGCGCTAATCGATATTCTATGCACTCGTGTATGTGTGCGTCAGAGCGGCTAGAATCAAAGCCGTGCGTAAGCGCAAGCGACGCGAGTTCCCCGTCCGATGACCAAAGGAGAACTAACGCAATTAACTATCGTACAAGGGGGAAGCACGATGGCTCAGGTTAGGTTGGTTCAGACTGCGCGTGTATTTAGGTATTTTCTTCGTATTACTGAAACAAATACATATTTTTAAAATGTAGCAACATTACGCCCTAGAAAACATGTTGTTTTATTAACATTCAAAAAGTCAACACCCACGCTTCAAAATACTCGTAATATATCGCCGGTGGGGGAAACGTCAGCAGCGTCGGCTCAACGAAAATACACTTAAAAATTTATTGTTTTATAAATGAAATTAAACGCTCTGCTTTCGAGATAGCCCCATAAACCCGACCTGCGATACATGTCGGCAATATTCCTCATTTAATGAAGAGGTCCCGGGCGTAAAGTAGGTGTTTTCACCGCAAGTACGCCGTTTATTCTCTAAACACATGTTCAACACGGATTCAGTACCTAATGTATGGAAGAGACATAGAAAACCGACCAACTGCATCAATTGAAAGGGATCCTATCGATGTTTAGAAAATTTTATTTCCGATGGTTTTTTTTTTAATCTTTATTTTAAGGAACTTTGATCAAGTGGATTGAACATGTCAACATGTCAACATCCGATGGTTTAGAATCTCGAAAACTTCATTTGTCCGAAAGCATTTTTTTCTGAAACTGTAAATATTTCAGGATTTATTTCAGGACCATCGTGTAGAACCCTTTAGGTTAGGTTAGGGTTGCTTTATAAAAATCCTGAAATATTTACAGTTTCAGAAAAAAATGCATTCGGATAAATGAAGCATTCGGGATTTTAAATATTCGGCAAAAACATAATTCTAAATTTTGATAAGTAACACAACTGTAACTCGGAGGTTTCGTACAAATTTAAAAGGACGCATAAAAAGGTCATCATCATCATCATTAATTTAAGAGCTTAGCTCTTGTAGGTGGAGTAATCGCCATAAAAAAAGTTTTATTGCATAAAAGGTAACGTAAAAAATATGATTTTTTAGTGGATCAGCTATTTCCGTTTTTTTCTTATCTTGTTTTTTTCTAGGGATGATGACACACGCCAATCAACAGACGTACTTTTAATTAGGTGTCAAAACATGATTCTTCCATAGATTTTGTACTGTAAATACTGCAATACTTAGCTAGTTCTAATTTATGAAAGAAAGAAAAAAAGAAGATATTTATTCACTTTTACAAGACACACAAATACAAGAAAATACACACAAACTACACTTAAACTTACTTACTAACTTTTGTTAATTATTTGCCAAATCAATCGACTCTATTCTAATCCTGTCTAACTCTATCTTATTCCTGTTTTAATCTTGATATTATAGATACCTACTGATTTTTTGTTATTTTCAATTAGGTCGCGGGTGAGCAAAGTAATTGTCCCAGGATCTTCCGAAAAATCCTACGTTCCGTCACCAAGAAGCTGGTACATTTCAAACTAAATACAAACTGAAATATAGATGCACAGAAAAAACCCCAGAAAAAAGACCAATGCTGGGAATCGAACCCAGGTCCTCAGCGTTCCGTGCTGCGTGCTTACCCCTACACCATCACTGGTCTAGAAGTTAGCGACGAATCTTTCCCATACATCGTACACTTCAGTCTGTTATAATCACATTTAGGCAGTTGTTTTTTTTTAATAAAAAAATAAATAGAAAAAGATACTTCATACTTAACTTGTAAAAGTTGGCCTAGTAGCGCCATCTCTTGGTCCAGGTGAGCGGGTAGCTCCGAAGGAGTGTTGAAGTCTCTCGGTAGAGGGCATAACATAGATGCGCTTTATCACTGCCTAAATGTGATTATAACAGACTGAAGTGTACGATGTATGGGAAAGATTCGTCGCTAACTTCTAGACCAGTGATGGTGTAGGGGTAAGCACGCAGCACGGAACGCTGAGGACCTGGGTTCGATTCCCAGCATTGGTCTTTTTTCTGGGGTTTTTTCTGTGCATCTATATTTCAGTTTGTATTTAGTTTGAAATATATGGTTTCACGGGATGACCGTAAAAATAATAAAAAAAATGAAGTTGAAGAAAATAAAAAAATAAATAGAAAAAGATACTTCATACTTAACTTGTAAAAGCTGGTACAGTCAAGGGCAAAAATATGTATACACTTTAGTACCTTGTCACTTACCACTGTGACAGTTCATATATATGGCTGTTCAAATATGACGAAAATAGACAAGGTACTAAAGTGTATACATATTTTTGCCCTTGACTGTACTCTTAGTACGATCAAACAACTCGTTAGTAACATAAGTTCGTAACTAGTTCTTTCTCTTTGAGTAGCTCCATGTGCAAACGGCCTAAATCGTGATACAAAAGTAGTTCATGCTGGACAATATAATGCACTAACTCATTTGCTATAATTAGTTTTAGGTGTACTTAGTAGTAGTTTGTCTTGTTTAATTTGAGGTGTCCATACAGTCAGTGTGTGATTTCACTTCAACAAAGTATGAACATCCTAAATTTTATTAGACTAAGGGGCTGTTTCACCACTTTTCTTAAAGTTCGGATTAGCTTAATCATAACCTTATTTGACAGATGGAATTAAAATTTCTGTTTCACCAGTCTCGATTAGCGCTAAGTGACGGACAAACTGTTTCTTAATTTGACCATCAGATCAGGTGGCATTTAGCATTTTTATCCGTCACATAAAGTTAGTTTATTTTTTGTGTCCATGGTTGGAGAGCCCTTCAGCCGGTTTCAGAAAAATAAATCAAAGTATTTTTATTTTTTAAGGTCATGCTAAATTGCATAAAATAATTTAAATATCAAGATTTGAATAAAAAGATGTAGGTACACTTTTAGTATGTTAAAACATATTTATTTTTAAACACATACAAATATTAAGAAAAAATAACAATAATAAATTAATACTATAACTATAAATAAAATAAAATAAAACTAACTTAAACTAAAACTAAATAAAATTAACAAAAGGTTCCCCCCGCGGCATGGACCCAAAGACACTGGCAGCATTACCTCGCTGTATAGCAATGCTGATACGTTGTGCGAGGTAGCTGCCAGCTCTTTGGTCTCCTGTAGTGTCACAAAGCCGTTTACAAATATCTTTGTAAAGACTTTTTGCGCTGGAGCCCCACGGACCAAAGGTCTCAACCCCGAATGGAACAAAGTTGTATTCAGAGCCAAGACCTTTGTATTTATTTTTCTTAAGCTTTTCTGCCGCTTCTGCTGCTGCACCAGCTTGATTTGCTGTTCCGCGGATGTGGGACGGAGCCAGTGTGTCTACACAAGTAGCGTCCCACACTAGCACACGACCCAATTTCCACGGAATCAATGACAAAATAAATGTATGTTAAAATAAATCCAAAATTTCGTAATATTTTTTAATAACAAACTTTTTTTCAGTGGCTCATTCGTTTGTTCTACCTTAACTTGTATGTTGCCATTAAAATAAAGTTTATCTGTCAAATGGTTTGGCGCCACTTTTCGATTCGTTTTACGTGATTTTATTTTTCTTTGTTATTGTTAACAAAGTATCGTAAATAAATACCGTTTTTGGATCAATTATAATGTTACATATTTGTTTATGCAAAAAAAATAGATGTATTCAAAAATTATATAGTTAACCATTTCTTTTGCTTTAATAATGAGTGACTCTTTGAACGAAAGTGTGCGAACAGGAACGCGTGGTCGTGAAATGCAACGTTGCCATTCCGACTTTTTGTTAAACCCACGATTAGTTAAGTGGAACTTAGTTTGCACAGGACCGGAGTGGTGAAACTGAAAAAACACTAGCTGACAGATTTGTCCAGTACTTAGTTTATTCATTGGTTACGTAACCAGCAGTTTGACAATAAGGTGGTGAAACACCCCCTAACTTTAACTATTGAGTTTTTTTGCCCAGCATTTTTTACAGACAAACCAATTTTGTATAACGATTTAAATTTCATCCTGTATATGGAATAAAGTATAATTATAAGACCCTTCAATCGCAAAAGTCCACAATGGAAATCAGGAAACCGATCCGGCCCTTTTTAAAACTGTTTCGTCTCAAACTTCCTAATTGTCGCGAGCTCCCTCCCGTTACCGCTGCTTTGAGTTTCTTGTTTCAGAATTTTTAACTCGACTGCTTGAATGCTCGCGGTTTTCGAGTTTGAAAAGTTTTATAAATTAACTGTGATTATGGGCAGATGTTTTAAAAATTAATAAAGCACTTGAGCACCGTGAGCTTTACGGTGAACGCAAACATCGTGAGAATAAATTCAATGGGACGCTAGGATCACGATGATGAAGGAGGCTTCTACGTTTAATAGCGCAGAACCGAAAAACTACAATCACTAGTACATACAATCACTTCTCCTTTCCAGCAAAGGGGTAAGCAGAGACTATTTGTTTCTACCTGTACGATCCTGACATATACATTTCCGCTTCCCCAACACTCATTAGGTTTCAAGAATGTACTATTGACCATTCTTCAACACATCCCCTGTCTGATCATGGAATGTTCGTCTAAAGAAACAAATGTGGATTTATTAGACAATTGACATCAAGACACCAAATACGACTACTTCGTTCCATTCTGTGTTGAGACCCTCTGTCCGTGGTGTCCTAGCGCTTAGAGGCTCGCTTAGAGGCTCTATAAGAAAACAGCAAAGAGGTTGGTCTACATCGATCGGTTAGTCACAGGAGATCGAAGAGCTGGCAGCTACCTCAAATAAAGAATTAGCTTAGCTATTCACACATGCTGAGTGGGTACCCTTTTTCGGTGACAATTGGTGTCACTTGTTTATCAACAAACTTGTTTATTAGGTGTATTAATGTTGTTTTCTACTGTTTGGTGGTGGTACTGGTACTGTTGTAACCTGAAATAAAATATTTTTCTTTCTCTTCTTTCTTTCTTTCTATTCAAAGAGTGAACGCTGCCAGTATCTTCGGAACCATACCTGGCCTGGTATAAAAATAAATGTTGGCGAGTTAGCACTTTAGTCGAAGTAAGATTGTTGTCCAGTTGGCACTGTAGTCAAAATAGAAATGTTGACGAGTTGGTATTTTGGTCCACGTAGTATAAGCGAATCAGAACAGTAGACCATATATGACAATGAGGACGATTTCAGAAGGTGGCGAAATGTGATGTCGTCCTGACCCCGCCTAAATTTATCGTCCTTAATACACAGCGTGGTCTTATAAATTCGATTCACGAGAACAATGACAAGCAAAAACACAATAGTAAACACAGCCATGTGCGACAAGTATAACCTTCAAAAGATGATGTAATCACAACGTTAGTGATACAGCTCGAACTGTCGCTACTGTCTTCACAAACCACTGATCTAGTGGTGTATTAGCTAGTTCCAAGTTTTGCCGCTAACTTTGTTAAGGTTGTATCCGTATTTGCTTGGGCATCAGCCAAGGAAGCGTATGTTACAAGTTTGGAAGTGAGCTTGATTTTGGAACGACCTAACGCTTTGTTAGTTTTTGTATCCTTCGAATGAATTAAAAAGAAAATGTGTTTATACTAATAATAAGGACAAGGACTTTCTAGTTATCTGTAGACTACAATAGTTATTGAATTAAAATATTACATAAAAAATAAAGTAAGTATAATAATTATTAATATCATTGGACAATTGACACCAATTCCACACCTAGTCCCAAACTAAGCAAAGTTTGTACTATGGGTACCTAGGTACTATGCAACGGATATACATACTTTTAAAAAACTTATAATTAAATACTTAAATACACATTAAGACGTCCAAGACTCGAGAACAAACATTCGTATTCTTCCTATATTTTTCATACATATATTTGCCTAGACCAGGGTTTGATTTAAATCCGGGCCTTATATTATAATATTATATTTAACTATATCTGTATACTATATATTTACTATATACAAAACATTTATTGAAACTAAGAATACAAATATGAAGAAAAAATAACAATGAATAAAACTTAATTATAAACTAAATATCTAACTTAGAACCTACCTAAGTAAAATTAACTAAATATGTACATGTCACTATAAAAATAAAAATTATAAAAAGAATACCCCGTCCAAAAGATCTGACTGTGGCAGGGTTCCCATGATGCTGGCCGAATTACCCCTTTGGACCGCAAGTGCGATCCGTTGGGATAAATATGCGCCAGCTCTTGGGTCCCCAGAGGTGTCGACCACCCACCCGGGAAGAAAGGGCCTTCATAAATGACTTCATGTCGGCTGACCAAGGCCCTAAGGTCTCAACAGCAAGCGCTGCAAACTCGTAATCCTTTAATAAAGATGAGTACTTGCGGCGCTTGAGGAGTTGGGCCTGATCAGCCGCAGCGCCGGCTTGTGAGCTAGTTGCCTTGATGTGGGACAGAGCGAAAGTATCAACGCATGTAGCGTCCCACACCAGAGCCCTACCGAGCTTCCACGGCACCAGTGTGACCCCGTCTGGACGCTTGCCATCGTCCCTTGCCATGCCAGCCGGCTCTAAAGCCGAAGGCACTGACGCGGTGGCAAGCGACCGACGTACTAAGTCATTTATGGTGCCATGACGGTACATACGGCCGGCGCTCCTAACACATGAAAGCCCATGTCGTCCCAGTTGATCCACGTTTTTGCCACAAGCGCAGATGTGAGGAATGCATATTCTGGCCCCAAGTCTTAGGGAAATTGCTATCCGCAAAGTACTTGGGTCCAGAATAGTTCCAATATTCCTCGATGGCAAGGCGTTCAGCCAATGGCCTGCCTCGGGTGTGGAAACAGCTTATAATATAAGCTTTATCGTCACTTCTGGTCTATTTGATCGTCAAATAATGGAATACATACACATATTTAACAATTTATATTGCTTAATTTAGTCGAGAAAGATAAAAATAATCGCAAAAATATAAATCATTTCAATTCTAATTTGGTGGTTTTGGACGACCGTAGAATAATTTGCGAAAGTTCGCATCGAATTCCGAAATCGCCTTCCTTCGCCAAAGTTGAAGACTTTAGAGCCTGCTTTTGATTGATATTGGTTCAGATTGATAATATCTGGTCGTACCGAAGCGGATGAATGAAAAATAATGAAACAATCGTACTGATGGAACCCATAGCTTAAGCTTACGTTTATTTGACGATTAGCGACTTTTACAAGTTTTTATATAATTTATTGAATCAGGCGTTACTTTGTAGAGGTCCATATTAATGAACTGAAATAATTTATTACTTTGCTCACCCGCGACCTTATGATAGTTACTTTCATGTAAGAAATGCGTGTTCATGCAGTTCCTATACCTCCACACTGTACGAACACCACACATATCACACAAACCCAACTATCACCACCACCAAACTACACTGACGCGTTTCGAACTCAACCAGAGCTCATCTTCAGAGTACCGCAACTGTTCCGTTCACTAAATGTTAGACAAACAAACCAAAACAAATGTTAAGCTTTTATTTAACTTGCAATTTATGTAGGGATCCCTTGGTTTCCCATAATTTATTAAGTCATAAAGTGTAATATAAGTTCGAACCACATCCAGTTACTGATATCCGTGACAAGCGTATCGCCTTCCAGAAACAAAGAAGCCTGTGTGTCTACGTGTTATGAATGTATCCATTGTGAAGCGCTGTATATACTCAACAACACAATTGTTTTAGGCGATTTATTTATTAATCCAGTTCTCCAAGGTACGTAGAACAGATGAGCGTTGAGGCCGAAAAATTCTCGAATAGAGACCACGGACTGGCAAGCGCAGCGTGGGACGTCCACCAACAAGATGGACGGACGAGTTGGTGAAGGCCGCAGGGTCAGGGTGGATGCAAGCCGCTTCCAACCGTATTGGTTTTGTATCAATGAGGGAGGCCTATGTCCAGCAGTGGACGTCCTACGGCGGAAATGATAGTCGTAATTTACGTTGTATGCCGAACATCCGTGTAGAATAGCGAAAAAGTACGGATAACTCACGTCTATGATAGTAGTTAGTGATTAAACCCTGCAAAATATTAGTTATGGTAATTACTTCAGACTCCG
This sequence comes from Archips crataeganus, assembly GCA_947859365.1. NCBI lineage: Eukaryota > Metazoa > Arthropoda > Insecta > Lepidoptera > Tortricidae > Archips > Archips crataeganus. The sequence continues at coordinate 1,781,163 of OX402056.1, forward strand.
GTTGGTACATACCTGACAATACTAAAAAAATCAAAAACGAATGTAAGATTTTTTTAATAAAAAATACTTTTTTTTATAATATGGCGGCATATCAAATGCGATGCACACGCATTTATAATAAGTCGTAGGTACAACAGGGAGTGTGCCGGATGTATTGTCTCAATCCAATCCGTCTAATGAAGCCGGATGCGCCGCCATATTGCTTTCAAACAGGGTTGCCAACCTCAAAATTTAAAACGGCTTTAGGTTATGATGAGACAGACTTAATTAATGCATCTCTACGAACTTTAATGGATATGTTTGCAAAATTTCAAGTTTCTAGCTTGAAGATCCCACTATAATATAATGTATTATTAATATTAACGTGAAAGTTTGTATGGATGGATGGATGTGTGGATGTCCGTTACTCATTCACGTTAAATCAATTTGACGGATGCTGGTGAAATTTGACACACAGTTTACGACCTGAAAATTAACGTATCGGATACTTTTCCTCGCGGAAAATTGCATAGTTCCCGCGGGATAGCAACAAACGAGCTTAACGAGGAGAACGGGAGCTGGTAACCAATAAATATTTTGACCATCTTTTTTAAACGTTACGTATTTTGACAGATTCTCCTCAAATATTGTATCTGGCAACCCTATTGAACAATGGCGGCAAAACCTACCGACACGGGCACGTTCGCGACATCGACACAGCCAGCTGACATCGCTGCGAACTGTCCTACTACATATTATTATGTCGATATCATCACAAATTTATTGACTGTACCATGTACAGATGTCCTGTCATGTTTTGCCATTGAAGAAATTCGGAGATACGAGTAAACCTAAGTGTCAGTTTGTCCGAATTACATATGCCATAATGTATCGATTTTCTTAATGTTCGTTTGTCATAAACAATATTTTCTTCAGAATTGTTATTAAACTACTTAACCTACTGCATTCTATCAAAATGAGACGTATGAAAGGGTGGACTATAATGGAAACGATGTAAACTTCTTTTAATTTGCTTGCACCAAACCAAACCATACGAACTAAACTTAAACAACTACACTGACTCACAGAAAAGAACGGAAAAAATACTTAATAAATAAGAAAAATGATCCAATATGCAACGATGATGACATTGATAAAAATCCTGCAAAAGAGGAAAGTTCTATATATTTTATGGCAAACATTGATTCGGCAAGGGAAATTCTGGAAAACGAAGTGTCCCCCGTTAAATCACCTTACCGAAAGACAAATTGCCTATTACCAAAGAAAATTGCAACCAAGGTCCATAAAAAAATCAAAAATACTGAGTTAAAGCCGCTTAGCGAGTTAGTTCTTAGCTATGGGGTCAGAGGCATGGAACATGGAAAAGAACAAATGGTTAACGATAATCCCTAAAGCTACATCGTAACTTGCCTGTACTTAAGAGCCGACGTACATCATTATTCGAGTAAGTAGCAGCCGATAGTGGAATCGGCGCGATTTGTTACACGTTTATGTATCGACTTAAGAAGTTTGCTAACTCAGTACCGACTCAAAATACAAATTACAATGAAAATAAACTAAGAGTAAAAAAATCATACAATTTATCACCAGTTACAAAAATTCTCGACTGAGATAGAGTCAGTTGAATAAACAAAACTTAACTTATATTTTTTTAATCTTTAAAGCCAGTTGAGCTTGTGATTAAACGAACTATTTAAACATGCTCATCGTCATGGCAACATGAAATAAGTGGGGTAACAAGTTTGGGTGGAGAAGTGTAAAATTTTTAAGCCGTATGCATTAAATATTTTCATCAAAATTATAAACAATGTTTTGAAAATATGCCACATTAAAATCTTGTTTTACTTAGCGTTTTGAAGAATTGAAATCGATTTACCTTGAGCATTTAAAATAAACAACCAGACACCTACGTCAAAGACACGACTGCTTAGGTACAAAGGCATTTCTACCTAAGCAGTCTTGGCGAGTATACTTACATCACCATAAAACTCAAGCAAAGTTAAATTAAGAACATTCTTGCCGTTTCAACGAATGGATTCATTGACTTACCTGCCAGATTGCGCTGTCTAGACTTAAGTTAATTGCCCCATGCATTGTTACTACTCTATTTCTTAATTCTAGCAAGTTTTTCACTTTCGTGTAAGAAAATCCTCACAATAATTCGCAGTAGTATCTTGTAGACCACTTTTCGCATAGACCAATCATTGAATTTTCGGGAACCAAAAATGTTATTTTAAAAGTTGTTGATGATTTTAAAAACCTATGTAGGAAAAATTCTCATAAAATTTGAATTAGTTACAGGAATCGCCCGTGTAATTTTTGATCTAATTTGGAACTTATTGTCAATCAACAAAAGTTAACATTTGCTTCGACATATTTACTAATTTTAGTACGCTTACACTGGGCCTTACGGGATTAATATTAGAAGTGTGTGTAAGTAAATTCTCTCATTATATAAACTTAGATAAAAGACACTTACTTGCAATAATATAATCTGCCATCCCTCCCCGTGTGCACGCTCCATCCTTCCTTCAGCTCGGCTTGGAGCCTCTCCAGCGCAACCTCATCCTCCACCGCGGTCCGAGAGACCTTCGGACTTCCGAACCTCGGACTACCAAACTTCGGGCTAGCTCCAAGTTTCGGACTGGCGCCCAACATGGGACTCGCGCCCAGTTTGGGGCTGTTTGAATTGGACGTCCCATCGCTGAGGATGGGGGAGCGGGAACTGATGCTAGGGCTTAGGTTGGGCCGCGGGGAGGGGGGGAGCTTGGGACTGGCCGTGCCGCTGGGACCAGGCGACGGGGACGCCTGCTGCAGCAGCATCATTCAGGTCATCGTGCCATCCTTGAGGTTAGTCGGATCTGAAACAAAATAACAATCTGGTTAATATTGATGACTAACTTAAAAAGAACCTATTCTAGTCTTGAAGGGACATACCCCGTGGTCTAGGAGACCCACAGATTTAAAACATAGATTCTTCAAGCCAAAACTGTAGTATGAAGTCAGTTCGATTTGGCTTAAATAGTTTGGATTATTGATTTTTACAAACTTTAAAAAAAAACGTCCGAATTATTTAGAGGGCGTTTACAGATCGATCTAAGACCGTGTTACCTTGAAGTTAGAAATTTTGCTTGTAAAAAAGGAACTTAAAAATTACCGATTAGATCCCGAATTCACATAACATTATCTTATTATCATATGACTCTGGCACATTTTCCGTACCTGCAGTGTATAGAAATTGCATTACGAACTTAATTATCATTTACATTACTGGTGAAATAACTAAAAGGCTATTTGTTGTCATTGCAAAATCCTTAATTTCCTCTCCTTTCCAGCACTATTTCACAAAACTTCTTTGATTTTTATTGTCTTGGTTATTTCATTTTTCGTTTTAGTCCGCGCAGGGTTGTATACTTGGCAAGTGAGATATACTAATTATGTTCAAGAAATTTTCTTATTATTATTTGCTTTTACAATTTACAAATTATTTATTTACGCATGTACCTAGTCTTATGTATGTAGCTATTAGTGTGCAGTTTATTTATTTATTTATCTATCTAAACAGCGATCCGGGTGTCACCAACGGTACTGGCTGAAAATCAGCGCTGGGGTACTTTAAACGCCTCAGCATTATGCTGAGCCAGTGTCCGATTTGCAACCGCAATGACACATTCTATCTTTAGCTTTAGTATTGCCTTTTTGTTTTGTATAATATTGTGTCTTGTGATGTTGTAAATAAATGTATTTTCTTTCTTTCTTTCTTTCTTTAAAAGGTAATAAGTAGGTACGCTTTTACTGGTCAACTCAAAACACCTTTGATAATCAACTGCATGTTCAAAAACGTATTCCATTTCATCAAGCAAGCCTGTCAAACTGCATACGACACACTAAAAACATTCAAAAAGCGAACGAAACGAGCCGCTCTTTTTGAAATGGCAACACCGATTAAAACTGGCCGCAAAAAGTCCAGCCAGCGCCAAATTGCCACGAAAAAAGGAGACTCGCAAACCGTAATCGCTGGAACGCGACGGGGAAATATGAATGAGAATGGCGGCAGTTTCCGTGATGGCATTTTGTTTATTCGCCCCGTTTTTTTCGTGAGCTATTCGATAAAGCCAGGATTAGGGTATGGAAAGTATTCTTGTGATACGATTGTGCAATCTGTAAATGGAACACGCGCGAAGCAGCGAGTCAAACAAAGAATAAATCGTATATACGTATATCGAAACAGAAAACAACAATTAAAACCGACATACCTGCTTGGACATATGCTTGTTTCTTAGACATTATTTTCTACGATGTAGACCGGGATTAGCTTTAATAAACTACCGATATTTCGAGGCACTTAACGGCATGATCACAAGTAACTAATGAATTGTCAACGCGTAATAATACAAGCCCTGAACGAAGACCTCTGTAAGAAGCTAAAGTTTAAGATGAGAATGTTCCAAAGCATGTTACGCACCTGATGGATTGATCATACCATATTGATGAAGGATTGATAACATTGAGGTTCTTCAGCGAATGAGAAAGTAGGTTGAACTGTTCAAGTCGACTGCCAGATCTAATTGTTGACGAGCGAAGTCTCGAGAAAAGGCTCGTAAGCAATTACCCCCCCCCCCGAAAACTCTTCCCCCGCGCACCCCCCCCCCCCCCTGCACAGCCGCACACATTCAACACCGTACTCCCAAGTCGAGCGTGCCTATAGAAGTTTTACTTCAAAAACCCCCGATTTTTAAACATTCTTCCGCTCCGGTCCGCTCCTATTGGTGTTAGCGTGATTATATATAACCTATAGCCTTCCTCGATAAATGGGCTATCTAACACTGAAAGAATTTTTCAAATCTGAGCAGTAGTTCCTGAGATTAGCGCGTTCAAACAAACAAACAAACCTGTGTGCATGTCCAACTTAAGATGAACCCTATTCAGTATAGATTACTATATTGTTGTCAGCTCATTTTATTTTGGATTTTTTTCTATGTACTATCCATGTTCGATAAATTCTTAAAATAGACGTATCAAATGAAACAAACACTAAATGTTAATCCAAGAAAATGCCAACATATCAGTGAAAACCGCATCCTTCTAGGTTAAGCCGTTTCTGAGATTAGCGCGCACAAACGCACAGACAAACAGACAATAATTCTAAAAATCATTGTTTTGGGTTCTATTGCGCTAATAAATAGCCCTAGTGACAGTTTTTCTCAAATATCTTCAATGTACAGACACCGACTTGTTACAGATTTATTATATGTATAGATTTACCACGAGCTTTACGGTGAACGAAAACATTGTGCGGATACCTTCACACACCTGAAAATAAATTCAATGGTTTCTGTGAAGGTCTGAATCACACTGCGCCCGCGTGGGAACTACGACCCAAGCCCTCTTATTCTGAGAAGCCTGCAGAGTGGAATGTATATAGGCTGGGATGATGATGATGACAACAAACAAACAACAGATGCATGGAGGATTAAACCGCGTGAATAAACACTCGCTTATGGTTGCTTTGTCGATAACACAAGCTTGTGTGGCACATTTTTCAACGTTCTATCTCTGATTCCCTGTTCCCCACGCCCTTTGTCTTTTTCCTGTAACGTAGCGCGGCCCATTTATAAGAAACAGGAACGTCTTTTTGAAAATCATTGCTCAAGTTAATACAACATATTAATTTGGTCTGTCGATGGGTCGATTTTGCTTGTAACAAGCACTTATGAAAGTCGAAGTTTCGGAAAAACCCTGTTGAGTAGAATCCGGCAAGGAACTCAACAAGGTACATTTTTTAAACAGAATTAAATTACATATTTTAGAAAAATTTTTATTTAGAATTTTTTTATTAAATTAGAAATTTTGTTATTATTATTTGCTTTTACAATTTACAAATTATTTATTTACGCATGTACCTAGTCTTATGTATGTAGCTATTAGTGTGCAGTTTATTTATTTATTTATCTATCTAAACAGCGATCCGGGTGTCACCAACGGTACTGGCTGAAAATCAGCGCTGGGGTGCTTTAAACGCCTCAGCATTATGCTGAGCCAGTGTCCGATTTGCAACCGCAATGACACATTCTATCTTTAGCTTTAGTATTGCCTTTTTTTTTGTTTTGTAAAATATTGTGTCTTGTGATGTTGTAAATAAATGTATTTTCTTTCTTCTTTCTTTCTTTCATATATCTAAAGTACTTAACACGACTATTTTTTTTTTAATTTAACCGTATTTTTCCTACCTTCTTCTTTGGGCATTTGTGCCGTGGCTGAGTCAACCTATTGTTTTCATTCAGGTCATCTGCAAGAGCTATAATTGTTATACACAAGCCATTCGTCATTCCACGAATTTGTGATAGCTGATAACCTTTCGTACCTATAATTCTCATTAATGCAGGACAACTAACAGCTTTAAATATTAGGGGACGCACCTTTAAGAATACTTTATTAGAAGCAGGTAATTTGATTGGACTGTTGATCTGTTTGAAAAAAATATGCCTTGTTGAGTTTCTTGCCGGGTTCTTTTCAGCAGGATTTTTACGAACCGGTACTAGATTCTTCGACTTTAATAAGTGCTTGTTATAGTCAGTGTTGTGCATGGAGCGCTCGGAAACGGACGTTTCACACGGCACTGGTCGATTTTTAATCGCGTAGCGCGCGGCTCTAGCCGCTGCCCGCTGTCGTCGCTATGGGTTCGCAACAACTCATAGCGAATGAGCTGTTGGCGTTTATTCAAAATGCTATCGACACCATGGATGAAGTCAGCGTTGTGCAGATCTGCAAGTCTAACTTCAAGGAGGACGTGATTTGCAGTGGCAAGGCACTGCTCTTCCAGACGCTCGGCAAGACCGACCAGATGCCCTCCCGCCGAAGAGATGGAGGTGCAAAAAGTGTCCAGGACATCATAACGTTGTTCAAGGAGACCGACCCAGACGACGTGCCTGCTTTCGTGGCGAAGGAGCTGCACAAGCTGCCCCCCGTCACATTCGACCATGTCGATGTCACCAGGCTGCTGAAGGACATTACGTTCCTGAAAACTAGTCTAGCCGACGTCCAGTCTAAGTTAGAGGTGTCAAGTAACACCATAAGTGAGCTGCGGGCCGAGGTAGTGTTGTTACGCAACACTGTTTCGGTAAGTAGGTCGCGCGTGCCCTCTAACGTGGACGCATGCAGCGGAGTGCAAAGTGCATTCGTCGGTAGTTTGACGTCACCGGCTACCGTCATAACACCTGATGCTCCCCGCCCCGCCGCCGCCGCTTCTGTTCCCGTGGAGATGATGACCGCTAATACGTCGACTCCTCGTCGCGCGTACGCCGCTGTCGTCCAGAAGCCGAAGGTGAAGCAGAGTCGCTGTGAACCTGCTCACATAGATCCGCCACAGCCGATTTCGAAGAGGGATAGTCGCCGTTGCGACAAGGATGGCTTCATTAAGGTGGAAAGGAAGAAGAAGCCCGCCTGTCGCAATCAGTGCGGCACCGCCCTGACCGGACCGAACCACCTGCTGCGTCCCGCGACACCGACGACACAGCTGTACGTGTCCCGCCTGCATCGCTCCACGAAGGTCGCGGACATCGTGGAATATGTGCGTGTTAAGACCAAGCTCACTCTGAGGGTCGAGCAGTTGGAGTCCCGCCATGACGTGAATTTTAATTCATTTGTGGTGAGGGTTCCGACTGATCAACTGTTGACCTTCACAAAAGAAGAGTTTTGGCCGAAAGGTGTCGCATACATAGGTTTCGTGGCCGGTTAACTGACACCGCGAAAGTGCCCACGTCACAGACTTTTCGTGTTAGTAATTAAGTTATAATATAAATATGTATGTTAGTCTTTAAGGTATTTTTTTTTATATGGGCCTATGCAGCCCGAAATAAAAATTATTCTATTCTATTCTATAGTCTAAATTGAATAAAGATATTTTTACTTTGACTTTGACTTTAAACAATAAATTGTAAAGTTGTTGTTGGCAGCCTAGTGGTTTGACCTGTGGCCTTTCTAGTGTGTCCCTAAAATAAGTATAAAACGATCCCCGAATATGAAGTTTGGATCTTGGTTGCTTTGAAAGATAGCTGCTACCAAAGGTGTACAAAATTGCACGTCAAATTCGTTAAAGTATAACGCTCAGGGTTATTTGTAATTCACTGACATCCTCTTAACCCTGAATTCCTATCACTCAAACAACTGTTTTTACACGCTTTATATTAGCTTCACCTGTATGTTTGTATGTATGTTTGTATGTTTGTATGTTTGTTTGTAACCGACTCCTTAGGGCGCGATTATGACCCACTTCCCGGTTTCCGATTGAGCTGAAATTTTGCACATATGTGTAAATTGGATGACAATGCAATATTATTGTAACATGGAGCTGATCTGATGATGGAGCTGGATGGTGGCCATAGGAACTATGTAATAAAACAACACAACCCCATCGAGTTTGGGCTCGTTTGATTCGTCTTGACGAGCACTTTGATCCCATATGGTAACCAGGGTCTGATGATGGAGCTGGAAGATGGCCAAAGGCACTCCACAATAAAACGAAACAACCCCATCGAGTTTGGGCTCGTTTGATTCGTTTTGACGAGTACTTTGGTCCTAGATGGTAACAAGGGTCTGATGATGGAGCTGGAAGGGGGGTAGGTGGCGGGGTGGGGGGGAATGGGGTATGGGTTAAGGGTGTCGGGGGTTTAGAGGGTTGGGGGTTAGGGTGTGGCGGTTGGGGTTAGGGGATGGGGGGGGGTTTACGGGAAATAGGGTGGGGGTGTTGGGGGGTTCGGGGGTAAGTGATTTTGGGGGGTTGTGGGAAATGGGGAGGGGGTAAGAGGCCTAGATGGTAACAAGGGTTTGATGATGGAACTGGAAGGGGGGGGCGGTAGATGGCGGGGTGGGGTGTGGGAGGGGTTGAGAGGAAGGGGATGGGGGGGTAGGGGGGGTTCCGGGGGTTTGGGGGGTTCGGTGTTACGGGGGTTGGGTTTAGGTGGTTCGGGGGTTTGTAAAATGAGGAGGGGATAAGGAGGGTTTAGGAGATTGGGGGTAAGGGAGTGGGGTTTGGGGGGGTTTGGGCAAATGGGGTGGGGGATGTTGGGGGGTTGGGTTTAGGGGGTTTGGGGGTTGTAGGTGAGGGGGGTAAAGTTAGAAAGAAAAAAAATGCAACTAAAAAATAGAAACTAAATAATAGTTTAAAAAAACTAAAAAACATGCTTTAAAGAATTAAAAATAAATTTTAATAAATTTCAATTCACTATTCTTATAGTGCAGTAAAAAATCTTAATAAGCAATTATTATATTGTTATATCCAGATCAAAATTTGTAAGCAATTCTAAATATTGATAAAATAAATAATAATAGTTTAAAATATTTTATTGTAAAAAAAGCGTGGGGTGCTTTTTAAGATGTTATCAAAATGATAATCCTTGACAATTGACACCATGCACCCCACGCTTTTTTTACAATAAAATATTTTAAACTATTATTATTTATTTTATCAATATTTAGAATTGCTTACAAATTTTGATCTGGATATAACAATATAATAATTGCTTATTAAGATTTTTTACTGCACTATAAGAATAGTGAATTGAAATTTATTAAAATTTATTTTTTTATTTTTTAAAGCGTGTTTTTTAGTTTTTTTATTTTGTTTTACGACTTTTTAAAATGAAGCACTTTTTTCCCATACAAATACACAGAGTATCGTAAAAATAAGAGGTAATCTCAAATTTTCAAAACGTTACTAGGACACCAAAAATATTAAGTTATGACAAAAGCCGTAAAACAAAAAACATTTGTAAAAGTGGTAGGAGTTTAGGGTTAAAAGGATGCTAGTGAATTACAAATAACCCTGTATACGTCGTCCGTTGTCAGACACTTTGCAGGTACAGTTGCAAATTAAAATCTTATAAATTACTAGCTGTTGCCCGCGACTCCGTCTGCGTAAGGGTGTGAAAGTTAGCCTACGACCTATTTATCCTCAGACCTACCGAATGTAGAGAAAAAGTTTCATAAAAATTTTAAAACGAGATTTTTTATACATAGAAGAAGATAATTATACTTAAATCATAAACAAGCTGAATTTTATATATGTGACTTGAGGAACTATCAAAAGATGTTTCTGATCGTGTCGCGGGCTCTGAATCCATAAGGTCTTGTGAAATTCGTTCTTTTGAACTTCGCTATTGTCATGTAACCCTACTGGTGTACATTACCCTGTGACGCGGTGAATTATTAATGTCACGCTGACCGTAATAGGTTCCCGGGTAATTCTGCCGCTTAATATATTGTTGTCACGTAAATATACACTTGAGGGTGCAGTTGATGAATGTCGGGATTTTCTGGAGGCTTACAAAAGGTTTTTTTTCATCGTCGCGAACAGGGCGCGGGTGATAATATTTGGCGTATAAATAAAACATTTTTGTATATTTTCGGTAGGGATTGTACTGACTCGTACGTGCGTTAAGTTGCCGTACCTGATTTTTTTTTGTGTTGTGTAGGTACATCTTATTGTTGTAGAAATAAAATAAGCTGAAAGATAAATATGTAATCCTTTTTTTTTAATAAATCATGGGAAATATTAACAGGCTAAAAAAAAATTACTTACATGACATTAGTTTTTCTATAAGACTTTAATACTATTATTTCAAATCTAATTAAAAGACGGGACTGATTTCAGTCCAACCAACCAAGAGACAAGACAAGAGCCTTCTAATATATCATAGTTACATGCTTAAAATATGATGATCCTATCTGCTAGTTAAATGAAACTCATAATGAATTGGTATATCTACAAGGAGTTTAAAATTCACGTGAACAGTACTTTTAAACTGGTGTGTTTCGACATTAGAATCCATAATTAAACTTCTGAATCAATGGCCAGTTTCGAACAAAGAAGCGTTCCAAGTTCCAAATATGAAATTTCGCAACGACACCGGCCTTTCAAATTTTCCGTGCTCATCAAAGCCATCACTCAACGAAATCCTGGCTGGAAATTGCACAAAGTTTGACACACACTCTTCCATCGGCGCACACAGAGGGCGCACTACCTGTTGTTGGAAAACAATCATTCATAGCCATTAAACAATGCCTGCCAGTAACACGCGAGTGAGCGGGACAGCTTACGACAGATTAGCGAGTTAGAGCAGCTTAGGTAATGGGTCGATGACCGGGTAAAGTAACAATTTTCGTCTGGCGCTCTTAATAAAGTTTGGGACTTATTATGTTGTGAAGTCTGAAAATGGACGGTCTTTTTGGGTTTAATTGAAATTAAGTGGGAGTCAATTTTATTTGGGAACGTTTACATGAAATAGGAGAGTTCAAACGCAAGTATTAAAGGGTCTGATAAAAATTAGCCATCGAAATCACAAATGTTAATAAATACTTAGTAATACCAAGTTCGCATGTGCCACCAAAAATGAGTTATACCGGAGGTGCTACGTTAGGCACTAAATAGTAGGCAATTAAAAGTTTATTATCATATAGTGCATTGCATTGTGAAATCTAACTTAGTATTTCCTAATGTAATAACATTACTGAAGAGACCAGTAAGTATAGCATTACTGAACGTGTACGATTTGAAATCCGAGCCATAGAGGAGGATTTCTATGTACGAGTCCAGTACCTATGGCATTTATTGGTCGAAGCTTGTATTGTATACTAGTGCTTTTCTCAGAAATAAAACAAAAAACTACAAAGAAAAAACAAAATACATGACAACGATATATTTCCAAAATGTTCAAATTTCCAACTCCAATTAAAAATCACCAGTATATTGCCGTGGTGGCCTAGTGGTTTGACCTATAGTCTCTCAAGCAGAGGGTCGTGGGCTCGAATCCGGGCTCGCACCTGAGTTTTTCGGAATGCGAAATTACATTTGTAATTTACCATGAGAAGAAATTCAATGGTGTGCGTGAAGTTCCCAATCCACACTGGGCCCGCATGGGAACTACGGCCCAAGGCGTCTCATTCTGAGAGGAGGCTTGTACCCTGCAGTGGGACGTATATATATAGGCTGGGATAATGATGATGATGTATATTTTAGTTCATTAAGAATAGATTTCCCGAACGTTTAAATAAACATTGTTTTCCACCAATCAACTAAGTACCCGAAATGTTCGACACTCGCTCCGAATTATAACCTAACCACGAACAAACGCGACCGACGCTCGAAAGGTCTTCTCTGTTCACTGCGTGTTCCGCCTGGTAACTACTGAGCGGCGAGCTTCTCGGCCGCGCAATGAACAGCGAACACTCGTGAGCCGCCGGTCGCGCGTAGGTTGACCTTTAGACCTAATACCCTGCTAAATATTCCAGCTGGTTAATACTGACCTGGAAAGTTTTACGTCGATGTATTTAACTTGTATCTGGTTTGTTTAACTTCGCAATGGCTTTAACCTTATGGAAGCTATACGTCCGCCTATACTATGAAGGTTTAGGTACTTTACTAAATGTAAACAAACTCCTTATGCGACTAAATTAAAGAGTACCTACGTCGAAAACGTGACGCGAGAAAGTCATTTACAAATATTACATTTGGCTGGTTAACCCGACGCCATAACTTTTGGTCGTGTTGCCAGCTGATGTTTGTTTACATTTAGTAAATTACCTAAACCTTTATAGTAGAGTACAGAGGTGAACTGAAACAATTACTTTGCTCACCCGCGACCTTACGATACTAAGTACTAGGGGCGTTCAATAAAAAGTGAGAATGAGTACTAGGGGCGTTCAATAAAAAGTGAGAATGAGTATGTTATAAACAACTTTTACTAAATGTCATTTTATTTTTCGACATAGTCACCTTTTAGCATAATACACTTAGTATATCTTTTTTCTAAACTTAAAATTCCATTTTTAAAAAAGGTCTCATCTTGAGTACTTAAAAAATCTTGTACTGCAGCGACTACCGCGTCGTTGTCTTCAAATTTCTGGCCTCTCAGGTATTGTTTCAATCTCGGAAATAGGTATAAATCACTGGGAGCGAGACCTGGTGAATACGGAGTATGCTTAAGGATATCGAACCCAGCATCACGAATTGCAGCTATTGCAACAGCGGACTTGTGTGCCGGGGCATTGTCCTGGTGGAACAGCACAACTTTCGAGAGTTTACCTCGCCGTTTTTCGCGGATCTCATTGCGCAATGTTGCTATTCGTTTGGCGTATAATGTGCCCGTAATAGTGGCTTCATGCTCGAGATACTCAATCATTATACCCCTTTACCATCCCAAAAAACAGAGCCCATGACCTTACCGGCAGATGGGCTCACCTTGAATTTCTTCGGAGTTGGAGATGATGGCCTTTTCCATGTCAGAGACGGCAGTTTCGTTTCTGGGTCGTAATGATGGAGCCATGTTTCGTCCATTGTTATAAATCGCGCCAAAAAAAGTTCCCGGTCTTGCTGCATCAGGTTCAAAGCTTCTTGACAAATCTCTAGTCTAGTTTGTCTTTGCGTGTCAGTAAGCATTCTTGGTACCCAACGCGCAGATACCTTTTTCATACCCATGCGTTCATGTAAAATATTATGCACGCTCCCCGTTGAAATCTTTACATTTTCAGCAATAAAACGAACCGTGACACGACGATCCGCCAAAACTGAGTTTTCGACTTTTTTCACAATTTCTTCAGTTACTGCTGTAGTAGGGCGTCCGGAGCGGGGGTCGTCCATTGTCGATGTTCTTCCACGTCTAAATTCGGCGCACCAACGTGCGACTGTCGAATACGGAGGAGCATTAGACCCTAAAGCGTCCCGCAAATCCAAATTGACTTGGTCCGTAGAAAAATTTTTCAAACACAAGTATTTGATAACGGCGCGCAGTTCAATTTTCTCCATTTTCGCTAACGTACTCAATAGCATTGCAAAGAAATTACCGTATATTTTTTTAAACAAAAGACAGTTAGTTTTTTTTTTCATAGCAATCAGCTAGATAGATTAGCTTTACCGGCCAGTATTTAATTTCGTAATATTAAAAGAGTTTGCATCTCATTCTCACTTTATATTGAACGCCCCTCGTATGTTATAAACAACTTTTACTAAATGTCATTTTATTTTTCGACATAGTCCACTTTTAGCATAATAACACTTAGTATATCTTTTTTTCTAAACTTAAAATTCCATTTTTAAAAAAGGTCTCATCTTGAGTACTTAAAAAATCTTGTACTGCAGCGACTACCGCGTCGTCGTCTTCAAATTTCTGGCCTCAGGTATTGTTTCAATCTCGGAAATAGGTAGAAATCACTGGGAGCGAGATCTGGTGAATACGGAGGATGCTTAAGGATATCGAACCCAGCATCACGAATTGCAGCCATTGCAACGGCGGACTTGTATGCCGGGGCATTGTCCTGGTGGAACAGCACAACTTTCGAGAGTTTACCTCGCCGTTTTTCGTGGATCTCATTGCGCAATGTTGCTATTTATTTGGCGTATAATGTGCCCGTAATAGTGGCTCCATGCTTGAGATACTCAATCATTAATACCCCTTTACCATCCCAAAAAACAGAGCCCATGACCTCACCGGCAGATGGGCTCACCTTGAATTTGTTCGGAGTTGGAGATGATGGCCTTTTCCATGTCATAGACTGCAGTTTCGTTTCAGGGTCGTAATGATGGAGCCATGTTTCGTCCATTGTTATAAATCGCGCCAAAAAAAGTTCCCGGTCTTGCTGCATCAGGTTCAAAGCTTCTTGACAAATCTCTAGTCTAGTTTGTTTTTGCGTGTCAGTAAGCATTCTTGGTACCCAACGCGCAGATACCTTTTTCATACCCAAGCTTTCATGTAAAATATTATGCACGCTCCCCGTTGAAATCTTTACATTTTCAGCAATAAAACGAACTATGACACGACGATCCGCCAAAACTGAGTTTTCGACTTTTTTCACAATTTCTTCAATTACTGCTGTAGTAGGGTGTCCGGAGCGGGGGTCGCCCATTGTCGATGTTCTTCCACGTCTAAATTCAGCGCACCAACGTGCGACTGTCGAATACGGAGGAGCATTAGAAACTCAAGTGTCCCGCAAATCCAAATTGAGTTGGTCCGTAGAAAAATTTTTCAAATACAAGTATTTGATAACGGCGCGCAGTTCAATTTTCTCCATTTTCGCTAACGTACTCAATAGCATTGCAAAGAAATTACCGTATATTTTTTTAAACAAAAGACAGTTAGTTTTTTTTTTCATAGCAATCAGCTAGATAGATTAGCTTTACCGGCCAGTATTTAATTTCGTAATATTAAAAGAGTTTGCATCTCATTCTCACTTTATATTGAACGCCCCTCGTAGTACTTACTTAGGCAAATTTTTATACCTAAAGTTGACCTTTGTTCGAGAGTGATCCTTCTGTACGCTAGTACTATTAGTAATTCTATTGCAGTAGGACGTCGCCGAAGATGGTGCCATTGATAAGCAAATTTTTTCTGTTGTCTTTATGCCTCGCGATCGATCCACCATTGCTACATTACATCACATATAAATCTGGGCGACCTTAGCCCACGCCCGCTGACTCACGCATTACCATAAATAAACACTATGGGAAACGCGAGTACGAGAGCATTTAAATTTAAGTGTACTCTCTGCGTTGTTTAGCTGAAGAGGTAAAGGATTGTGCTTGCCCAACTGTGAATCACAATCAAAATCAAAACGTTTATCCAGGGGCTAAATTCAGGAACGGCCCAACACGGTTTGCGAGCGGTAATTCAATCGTTTGGGAGAGGATAGTAATGGATTGAGCTTGGGATGAGCCTTATTTGCCTGTTAATTCGCTTTGTAAATAAATAAATAAATAAATAAACAAATAAATAAGGCTCATCCCAAACCTCTCGCAAACCAAACCCAACCCAAACGATTGATTTACCGCTACCAAACCCGTGAAAGCCCGTTCCTGAATTTAGCCCCTTTAGGTCGCAAAGAGCTCTTTTATATTGTAAAATCCATCTAAATATACATGGGGTCGTTTGAAGGAAAACAAAGTTTTTGAAAGAAAATTCGAGGAATTTCGTAGATTTGAAAAACTGAACTGACAATTAGTTAGGTAAGTACAGATAACACATGTGACAACAATTTAGTTTCGGACAATGTGCTGAATAAAATTATGGTAAGCAGATATTATTTGTTTTATTAGCAGTTACGTCTGCTCACCGAACCTAAGATTTAAAAGCGAAAAAGTTTCCGGGAGCGCCGGTGGGACTTGAACCCACGTCTCCCGGGTATGCGCCCCAACGGGTGTTCTACCAACTGAACCACGTCGCATCCTCGCATCCAACCGACCTCCCCGAAATTCTTAATCGCTTACATACGCCAACAGTGGCGTGTGGTACCATCCATCACAACTATTAGAAGCTATGACTCCTACGTTCCATCTTAGGTTCGGTGAGCAGACGTAACTGCTAATAAAATAAATAATATTTGAATTAAATAGAAGTGGTACATCATTTCTTACGCATTTCCAACTAATTTGGAACGTAGGAGTCATAGCTTCTAATAGTTGTGATGGATGTTACCACACGCCACTGTTGGCGTATGTAAGCGATTAAGAATTTCGGGGAGGTCGGTTGGATGCGACGTGGTTCAGTTGGTTGAACACCCGTTGGGGCGCATACCCGGGAGACGTGGGTTCAAGTCCCACCGGCGCTCCCGGAAACTTTTTCGCTTTTAAATCTTATGGTAAGCAGAATTTATGCATAAAAATAATGCGAAAATAAATTCGAACTAACTAATTTTCGGGATGTTACAAGTTATGCCAAATAAGGTTTATGCCACATTACCGTTCGGCAAAAACAGATTATGCCAAGTCTGTTATGCTAAAAAAGTTTCGCACAATTAAAATGTTATGCCAAATAGAGGGGATTTCTGGGATCTTGGTGTAATTTTGGCTTTCGGAAGCGAACAATGGTTTTTATGACTCTTTTTTAGGGGATGTGCGTAATATTCTTACTTACAAGTACAAGTAGTAAGTTTACTAGTTAGTCTTACTTAGTAGTTATTAGTTTTATTTACTTACTATCTTTTTATTCTAAGTATGTACCAGCGCTTTCGGAAACATTTATTTAGTTATACTCGTAGGTACTGCGGTACCGTTTGCGCATGCCTAGAAAGTGGCCCTGTCGAGAAGGAAAGCGGCGCGACCACTCCTGCGCAGATGGATTGCGGCAGCCTGCGGTCGAACCGTTTTAATCAATGCTCATGTAAGGAAGTGAAACTATTAAGCATGTCTAGACAGGATGACATCCCAGAATTTACAGCTAAGCTTAGAAATGTACTAATTATATAAATACGGAAGTTTATGAGTGTGCGTGTAGAGCTTGTCTAAGCTAAAATGACGCGCCCCTCTATTGAATTTTCAGTTGATTTGGATGTGTGCGTACAAATGTTAATTACGATTCTTCATCTGTTTGGGAGCGTCGATTGTTCCGTTAACTATATCAGTGTGCAACATCACAATCGACAAATCGCATGAAAAATCCTGTGCGTAAATGCGGTGGTAGCGCGCGTCATTTTAAATTAGACAAGCTATAGGTATGTGCATGTGGCCAAATCGCTTGGATGAAATTTGGTATGCAGATAGCAAAATCTCTAGAATAGGCTAATTTTTATCTTGATATTGCGACAAAATAAAGTTTGAACAGTTAAGTTGTTTTTTAAAATAACACACGCTACCTACGTATTGTGTAATATTATTAAGAATAAGAAATCTTTATTTCGCATAAGTAACTAAGAGAAAAGTAAAAACAATAATTGAAAATAGAAATAACCTACATATGCGAAACAGGAGTCCAGTCCACTCAGCACTCGTATCGTTGTGCTCGTATTGTTGTAACATGGTGCGAAAAATTTTCAGCACAGAATTGCAACATGCAATTCACATAGTGATGTAAAATGTGGCTTGCTATGGTCATTAACCATTTTGACGACCAGATGGCCTAGTGGTTAGAGAACCTGACTACGAAGCTTGAGGTCCCGGGTTCGATTCCCGTGTCGGGGCAGATATTTGTATGAAAAATACGAATGTTTGTTCTCGGGTCTTGGGTGTTTAATATGTATTTAAGTATGTATCTATCTATATAAGTATGTTTATCCATTGCTTAGTACCCATAACACAAGCTTTGCTAAGCTTACTTTGGGATTAGGTCAATTGGTGTGAATTGTCTCATGATA
Organism: Archips crataeganus; assembly: GCA_947859365.1. Taxonomy (NCBI): domain Eukaryota; kingdom Metazoa; phylum Arthropoda; class Insecta; order Lepidoptera; family Tortricidae; genus Archips; species Archips crataeganus. The sequence goes on from OX402056.1 coordinate 1,799,280, forward strand.
TTTATTTATTTATTATTTTTATTTATTAACTACCCACACATGCAGTCAACCTTGCAAATTGCACATTAAGGCCCTACCGAGCTTTTGACGCATTTATTGCATTCATTTAATCCCCTGCCTTGTATCATTACTAGCAAAGCTTTTGTTCTGAAATTCATGTGTAAGATATTTTGAGGATTCGCTCTAGTGACCAGTGATTTTCGAACACAAACCACAAAAAGCTCTTCCTTCATCAACCGTACATCTAAGGAGTGGAATTCCCTGCCTGCGACTGTGTTCCCTGAACACTACAATTTGGCCGCTTTCCAGTCTAGGGTGAATGAGCATTTACTAGGTAAGCGTGCTCCATCGTTGGCCTCGTCTTCGCTTTCCATCAGGCGTGATAGTGGTCAAACACAAGCCTATATTGTATATAAAAAAAACCATTACTTGTAGTTTACTCGTTAGAAAAAAATCCAAAGTCGCCTCTAAAAAATTAAATAAATCCTTAGTATGGCGTAAATACTGCACAGCAGGTCATGACATTTTGAATGCTAATAAAACAAGATGTTTTCTAGGGCCTAGTGTTGCTACATTTTTAAAATATGTAGGTATTTGTTTTAGTAATACGGTGAAAATACCTAAACACGAGCGATCGGACCAACCTACCTTGAGCCGTCGTGCTTCCACCTTGCCCGAATACTTAACTGCGTTGCGATAGTTCTCCTTCGGCCATCGGACGGGGAACTTCTGTCGCATTGCCGCTCTCACGCACACATACACGAGTGAAATCGTTTAGCGCCAAAAGCTCAGTAGGGCCTTAAGTAATCTATGTCTCAATCCAAATTTTTGTCTACCTCTATGCCAAGTTTCGTCGTTCAGCCGTTATTGCGTGACTGACTAACGCACATTTAAACATCTTAATAAAACGTTCTCAGTTATAACATAAGTATGTAGTAGTGGCCGACCAAAACAGGACCAAAACCGAAATCGAATCTTCGCTATCTGTTTCAGTGTCGGTCGAAACCTAAACTTATTCCGACATTTTAAAAATCTGGGCGAATATGTATTCAGCGTTTATACGACGTATTGTTTCTCATTACCATCTCAGCAAATATTATTCATTATACCGTTTAATGCGATAAAGTCCCGCGACCGGTACCAGTTTAAACGGCTAAGCTATGAGTCGGTATTACCACATGACTAAAGAAACAGAATAGAGACTCAGTTTCACACAACCTTCACGCTATAATAGTAGATACAGCACTAGAAGTATGCGCGTGTTTGAGTGAGCTTAAAAATATAACTAATTTATATAATAATAATGATATTTTATTCTGGTTTTTAGTATTTGTTATTATAGCGGCAACCGAAATACATCATCTGTGAAAATTTCAACTGTCTAGCTATCACGGTTCATTAGATACAGCCTGGTGACAGACGGACGGACAGCGGAGCCTCAGTAATAGCGTCCCGTTTTTACCCTTTGGGTACGGAACCCTTAAAAAGTCACAAAACTAACTCAAAAATAAGAACACTTTTCTTTATATAAAAACTTTTTAACAAAAAATTAAACCGCCGAAAAAACTGAAAAGTAAAAAATAATACCTTTTTTGTTTGACCTTAATCTAGGTACTAGTTTGAAGTCGGTGCCTCAGCACTTAGCCAGGAGGAGTGGACCTATAATCGTCTGCCTGATGGGCTTCTATCACTCCTCCTGGCTCGTGCTGAGGCACCGACTTCAAACTGGTACCTAGATCAAGGTCAAACAAAAAAGATATTATTTTTTGCTTTTCAGTTTTTTCGGCGGTTAAATTTTTTGTTAAAAAGTTTTTATTTTATACTTTTTTTCCATCCTTGGGGTGTTTTTTTTTCCAAATTTATAATACCAACTTCAAGGTATACCCTATCTATCCAATAAAAAAGAATTATGAAAATCATACTACTCTGTAAAAAGTTAGTCAATCATCCCCTGTTTTCCTACCCTTAGGGTAGGAATATTATTTCCAAATTTAAATGGGTCCACCCTTGGGGTATACGCTTTACAATAAAAGAGAATCATCAAAATCCGACTACTCTGTAATAAGTTATGCGTGGTCATATAGTACAATCAGTAACTGAACAATCAATCATACCCTGTTTTTCTACCCTTAGGGTAAGAATATTGTTTCCAAATTTAAATGGGACCACCCTCGGGGTATACGCTTTCCAACAAAAAAAGAATCATCAAAATCGGACTACCCTGTAAAAAGTTATGCGTGATCATACATAAAAAAAATATATATATATACTAGCTTTTGCCCGCGGCTTCGCTCGCGTGTACCATGAGTATTTCCCTGAGATCCCGTCATCAGATCCTGATTTGGTGACAATGGGACCATCTCAGGAGTATATTATATTCTTTCGTATAAAAAAATAATTTTTAAAATCGGTCCACAATTGACCGAAAAATCGGTGAACATACCTACATAAAAAAATACATACAGTGCAATGCATAACCTCCTCCTTTTTTTGAAGTCGGTTAAAGAGCCCTTTGTGGCCTATTTACAGTATAAACTTTTGAATTTTGAAATTTTATCTTTCTAAAACCAGTAAAACGCAAAATCCCGTTTTTTCTCGTTCCCGTAAGAATTTCGGGAAATGCTTTTTTAATGCTCCCCTACACTCCCCAAGGAACCCACTTGCCTAATTTCAGCTTTCTACGACCAGTAAAACGAAAAATCCCGTTTTTTCTAGTTCCCGTGGGAATTTCAGAAAGTTCTCTCTCAATGCTCCTCTGCACTCCCCAAGCAACCTACATGCCGAATTTCAGCTTTCTACGACCAGTAAAACGAAAAATCCCGTTTTTTCCTTATCCCGTGGGAATTCCTGAAAATCCTTAAACTGTTTTTTACTACTATAATTACCTACTTCTATGCCAAATTTGAAGAGTCTAGTAATTATAGTTCATGGGATTCCGTTGAACTGAATATATAAATCCCGTTTTTTCTCGTTCCCGTGGGAATTTCGGAAAGTCCTCTCTCAATGCTCCTCTACACTCCCCAAACAACCTACTTGCCGAATTTGAGCTTTCTACGACCAGTAAAACGAAAAATCCCGTTTTTTCCCGTTCCCGTGGGAATTTTGTAAAGTACTCTCTCAATGCTCCTCTACACTTCCCAAGCAATCTACATGCCGAATTTCAGCTTTCTACAATCATTAAAACGAAAAATCCCGTTTTTTCCTTATCCCGTGAGAATTTCCGAAAATCCTTATAACAGTTTATTACTATTATAATCACCTACTTTTATGCCAAATTTGACGAGTCTAGTAATTATAGTTCATAGGATTCCGTTGAACTGAATATATAAATCCCGTTTTTTCCTTATCCCGTGAGAATTTTGAAAAATCCTGAAATTAATGTTTTAACTAATGTAATACCTACTTGTGTATCAAATTTGAAGAGTCTAGTTATTATAGTTACTGAAATAGGGTCACTCGGAATCCAATATATAAATCCCGTTTTTTCCCGTTCCTGTGGGAATTCCCAAAAATCCTTCCTTAGTGGATACCTACATTGTATAAGGTATCTATGTGCAAAATTTCAAGTTTCTAGGTCCAGTGGTTTGGGCTATACCTACATTAAAAACGACACCCATATTGATATTTAGACATTTCAACCCCATCGCACCACATCCAGGGAGATGGTATTTTACGTATGCCACATTGGATTTTAAAACCGTTGTTGTTTTCATAACCAGCGACCCGATAAACCATAGAAACAACACCTATGTTGATTTTCAGACTTTGTTACCCCTTTCCCCCCTTTTAGGGGTTGAATTCTCAAAAAACCTGAAACACGTGTTTACTCATTTATCATTAGGAGTATTTCTGTGAAGTTTCGATTAAAATAGTCGAACTAATCTTGTTTCCCCATACAAACTTTGAACCCCCTTTTTACCCCTTTAGGGAGTGAATTTTGAAAAATCCTTTCTTAGTGCACCCCTAGACCTTATAAGGAACCTACATGCCAAATTTGGAATCTCTAGGCTCAGTGGTTTGGGCTGTGCGTTGATATGTCAGTCAGTCAGTCAGTCAGTTTCTTCTTTTATATATTAAGATATATACACGTCGAATTGAGAACCTCCTCCTTTTGTTTTCGTCGGTTGAAAAATGAACAGTGCTCGTAGTCCTAAGTAACAAAACACCAAAATTTCCTCATTCAAAAAAAGATCTGCGCCATTTAAAGTGAAAATGCCCAATTGCCGCATTATATAGTCTCTGTATCGTTTCTTTACTCACGTAGTAAAGCTATATACTGTATTAGGAAGCCGTCCAAGCGCGTCAAGTGGTCGGGTCAGACGACTAATCGGGATCATTTGCACCGCGATTGCCGCCGAAAACTACTACCGTCAAGCGAGCAACTTTACTTACCGTTAACGACTTTATCGTGGCCTATTTTTCGTACCTATGTAGGTACTTATGTAAACTCTTTAGTACATAAAAAAATAAAATAGAAGTACAGTTAAACAGAATTAATTTCAATACTAGATGAAAAAAAACCCGCCTGTATAATATACAGGGTGTTACAAAATAACCCTAAAGCCTGAAACTCCATGAACAGTAAATAAAACTGTGATTTTGCGCGCTGAGGCGCTACTACGAAATTCGAAAATCGAAGTTCGTATCGTATTATCCCTCTCATTCTCGTGTCAAATTATGCACTTCGTGGTAGGGCCTCTGTTCTTTTTTTTCTAGCTGTATGGTTATGGAAAAAACCGATATCGAAATAAAATAGTGATGTGCGTAATCTCAGTCGATATTTTAATTTACTGTTAAAAACACTTATTTTTCCGACATTGGAAACATACCTATGAAATAAAAAAATATATACTAATTTAATTCTTTACTGGAGTACTTCCATACCCTTCAGTTATTACGGGTAATTTTGTAACACCCTGTATACAGGGTTATTTGTAATTCACTAGCATCCTTTTAACCCTAAACTCCTACCACAAATGTTTTTTGTTTTACGGCTTTTGTCATAACTTAATATTTTTGGTGTCCTAGTAACGTTTTGAAAATTTGAGATTACCTCTTATTTTTACGATACTCTGTGTATTTGTTTGGGAAAAAAGGGCTTCATTTTAAAAAGTCGTAAAACAAAAAACATTTGTTTGAGTGATAGGAATTCAGGGTTAAGAGGATGTCAGTGAATTACAAATAACCCTGTATACACCGTGAAATTTTAGTGGTTGTTTTCGCGAAACGAGGTGATTTAGTATCGATTGTACAATCGATTTATAATTACTATTTTGACTAGAGTCAAAAATCCAATTGTGAAAAACGAAAGTCGAAAATGACTGCAAACCAATAGTAACGCTTCGTTGGTACCTAACCTATCGTACGATCGTACGCTACTTGTACCAACGAAGCGTTACTATTGGTTTGCGGTCATTTTCGACATTCGTTTTTCACAATTGGATTTTTGACTCTAGTCAAAATAGTAATTATAAATCGATTGTACAATCGATACTAAATCACCTCGTTTCGGGAAAACAACCACTAAAATTTCACGGTGTATATGTCACTCTCGCAACTGAGACTAATCTAATGACACCTCACACTTTTAAGTCCATTGAGCCCCTTGCAGGGTGTGCCATAGAATGATACATACATTCAGTCTTATTTTTTTCATTCAGATCTAGGAACTGTCGTAAAAAATGGTAAAGCACTTACTTGGTTGACTGTACAAAGGCAAAATTGAGGTCAAAATATATTTACAATAGCAAATACTAAAAATAAAATAAAGTTAAAAATTAAGGGGGTTTGCCATATAAGAACCGTGTTTTTTTTTTATTTTTTACTGAATTATTTTTTTAAAACATTGTACGGAAGTACGCAACCCTTCATGTACGAGTCCGACTCGCACTTGACCGCTTTTTTGTTTCTAAATGAAATTGGTTGTTAATAACTCCCGATGAAAATTGGCCACTGGCCTACTACGACATTCAATTTTCGAACTTCGTATCGTGCCGTTCCGTTTACGCTAAAGGCGACCACAAACCGGGAGCGCGGGCCGCCGACGAAGCATGCCCAGCGCGCTCTATAACACTGAATCAAATATACAGTGGCACACCGGCAGCGCGACACACCGTATTTGATTCAGTGTTATTGACCGCGCTGGGCACGCTCCGTCGGCGCGGTTTGTTACGGCCTTAATAACAGAAGAGTGAAAGGAGTGGCATGATACGATTCGACTTTCGTATTTCGTAGTAGCTAACCTGAGCCGTTTTAATCTAAAAACAATTACCCATCCATATGTAGATACATGCTACGGACGGGGTGATTTGCAATCGAATCGAGTTAACCGAGTGTTTATACGGATGCCATTCATCGCACGCTCGCGCCCATATCCACGAATTTCATTCCAGACATTCCAGAGCTACAATTGATTATTTTTTTCATGCGAAAACCTACCGTCTAACACCCTTTTAAGGAGTGAGAGAGTCCCTTTTAGGGAGGAGAGGATTTTTGTGGCAAAATATATTTCGCACAAACGGAGATGTCTTATGTATGGCCTCTTAAGCAGAGGCCTCGGTCTCGGTTCAAACTCGGGCTTGCACCTCTAAGTTTTTCGGAATTTACCATGAGCTTACGGTAACACGGTGGGGAAACCTGCGAGAAAATTCAATGTTGTGTGTGAAGTTTTCAATCCGCGTGAGAACTACGGCCCTAGCACTCTCATTCATAAAGGAGGCCTGTGTCCTGTACGATACATTATGAATAAATAAATATTAAATAGAATTAGTCTTTGATCAATTATAACTGAAGATACACATTGCCGAACAAAATCCCCTTCAAAGAATGTCCGAACTTTTTTATTTGTTTGCATAACAATTAAAATCATCACCTACACAGAAATTTGAACCTAGTCTTTACTTCATTACAGTCGAATTTCGGTTGACACTTGACAGCTAAACTCGACAATTTCACGCAACGTACTGAGAAAAAAGAAGGCCACTTTTATCAAAGTGGCGCTCATTTGGCTCGGACATTTTCGGGCGCGCGACTGTGGATCTACAGTTATAATTGATCAAAGGAATTAGTATTAAAATTCCACAAAATAATCAACGGCGGTACGCTTTAATCCCCCGCAAATTGCGGTTAACTGACCGTAAACGATAATAGAGTCGCGAAACGTCAAAATTAACTAACGATCGTTCTTTCCCTTTCCGACTGGTCCTGGTAGAGAAGGACACATAAGGTGAGTACCTAGCGTTTGTGCCGCCTCGCTGGCTGCGACCTTAACTTAACCCAGGCCTAAACGTGTACGGTATATTTACATACTTATTTGTCATCATCATCATCATCCCAGCTTATACACCGTGAAATGTTAGTGGTTGTTTTCCCGAAACGAGGTGATTTAGTATCGATTGTACAATCGATTTATAATTACTATTTTGACTAGAGTCAAAAATCCAATTGTGAAAAACGAATGTCGAAAATGACCGCAAACCAATAGTAACGCTTCGTTGGTACCTAACCTATTGTACGATCGTACGCTACTTGTACCAATGAAGCGTTACTATTGGTTTGCGGTCATTTTCGACTTTCGTTTTTCACAATTGGATTTTTGACTCTAGTCAAAATAGTAATTATAAATCGATTGTACAATCGAAACTAAATCACCTCGTTTCGGGAAAACAACCACTTAAATTTCACGGTGTATACGTCCCACTCCGGGGAACAGGCCTGGCTTTGGTATCTTGTGTGTCACCATCTTTTGTGTAGTATCATAGGATACTAACGTTGGGTTGGAGCCCAAGAAAGACTATAGATCAATCCACCAAGTTACTGGTTTCCCCATTAAAAAAACCGGCCAAGTGCGAGTTGGTCTCGCGCACCGAGGGTTCTGTACAAATTTATTATGTATATCAACATCTAGTCTTACCCCGGCGCCACACATATTACAAATGTTTCAACACATATTTGAACACATATTTGATCTATGGTTGATTGTATGGATGTTCTATTGAACAAATAAGCAAATACCGGTGCTACACATGTGATCAAATAACTGTGTTCAAACATTTGTAATATGTGTGGCGCCGGGGTTAGCAGACCCCTGCCCCTAAGCAAAATGTGCGCAGTGTGGGATCATTGTAGATTGGTTACTGATGTAGACAGACAAAAAATTTATGCTTTTCGCAATTTTTTCTTTATCTGTGCTATAAGACCTTGCTTCGTACCAAATTTCAAGATTCTGAGTTCACGGGAAGTACCCTGTAGGTTTTGATTCCTTTGCGAGTTTCGAAAATTTGCGGAAATTGGCGGCATAAACGGCTGTATCTTTTGATTGCGTTGGCTTAGACGTTTGATTTTTTCACAGCTTCAAGGGACAGTAGACCTGAGTATTTGATATAAATTTCAGCTTGAAACCTTCACGCGTTCCTGAAAAAAAGGGTCTTAACAGACGGACGGACGGACGGACAACAAAGTGATCCTATAAGGGTTCCGCTTTTTCCTTTCGAGGTGCGGAACCCTAAAAATCTACGTTCAAACGCAGTCACGAAACACTAATTCCATTTGCCTTCGAAAGGCTCACAGCTTTTTCATCGGAACCTTTTAGTCCGCATTTCTGAGGCCCTATTTACACAACTTTCTTTAAGTGTTGATTAAGAAAATTTAATTATGGAGCTAGAAATTTATTTTCGTTCCTGACGGTGCTTTGAAGACTTTATTCGATTTTCCAAACACTCTAAAGCGTTTGAGATATTTTTTTTAGGGCTTAGGATACCGTTTGTCACGAGGCTGTATCTCATGAACCGTGATACCTAGTTGGACAGTTGAAATTTTCACAGATGATGTATTTATGTTGTCTCTATAAGAAAAAAAATAGTGCGTGGAGTCCCTCCGCGCGGAAGAAGTGAAACTTCATTAAAAAAATATTACTACGAGGGAAAATGTAACCCCAACCCGCTCCCAATCCGACCCCAACCCGCTCCTAACCCGCCCCCAACCCGCTCCCAACTCGCTCACAACCCGACCCCAACCCACCCCCACTCAACCCGCACCCAACCCGCTCTCAAGTGCCTAAAGAAGTTTTACTTCAAAAACAAACGTCTCGTAAACGTCAACTTGCGTTGTGTTGCGTTGCGTATTTAACGCAACGCTTGTTGGAAGTCGCATTAGAAGTTTCACTTCAAAAATACTAAAAAACAGAATACTAAGTAAAATAAATATTTAAGGGGGCTCCCATACAACAAACGTGATTTTTTTGCCATTTTGATAGATAGAAACCTTCGACTCGCACTTGGCCGGTTTTTTGTTTTCATTGTCTTTACCACGCCACGTCTGAGGTCGTTTAGACGGTCGTTAAAGTTCATGCTTACTGACTTTTAGATAATCAAACAAGATAAACATGCCGTTTACTTTGTTGGACAATTAAAAAGTAGCTTATATATTTATCATCATCTCCGGCACACCGCTGGACACAGGGCAGCATCAAAATGAGAGTGCTTGGGATGTAGTTCAGATTGGGCACTTCAGGCACACCATTGATATATGAATATGACCTTTATATGACCGTAACTAAATTAAAGAATCGAAAATCATATGGAAGTTTAGAACAGTTTTTGCTCCTAGTAGGATCGAAAAAGCTCGTTATTCTGAGAAGAAATCGCATACAATTTTCCAAATTAACATAAATAAATAAAATAAAAAATAAAAAAGCCTATATTTCTTCCAGAATCCTAGTTTACAAAGTAGTGATGTTAGTAATCAAATTAAAAGTTTAAATATTTTTTCTCAAACATGCCATGAAATACCGACGCCATGCTCCCTACAATACGCCACGAAGTGTCACAATGCAGGTGCGGCAGGGGTGTCACATGCAACAAAATAAATCAACTGTGTAGCTATCACGTTTCATGAAATACAGCCTGGTGACAGACGGACAGACGAACGGACGGACGGACAGCGAAGTCTCAGTAATAGGGTCCCGTTTTTACCCTTTGTGTACGGAACCCTAAAAATGGCCCTAATAACTATGTTATCCTTCACCGTAAAGCTCGTAAAGAAAACCGTGGTGGCTTAGTGGTTTGACAAGCAGAGGGTCGTGGGTTCAAATCCCGGCTCGCATCGCACCTCTGAGTTTTTCGGAATTTAGGTGCGAAAATACATTTAAAATTTACCATGAGCTTATACGGTGAAGGAAAACATCGTGAGGAAACTATTAAATAATTTCTGTTTCATTGTTTTTACTACGCCGTGACTAAAGTCGTTTAGAGCGGTCATAAATGTTCCTGCTTTGAGTCAGTGACTTCAGATTATAAAGTAAGATAAACATGCTATTTACACTGTTGAAAATTTAAAAACAACGTATAGCAAAGCTACACACAGGTTAAATGATTAAGGTAGGTACAGGTTAAATTTGTTTACGTGATACAAAATTCATGTTTCTAACCGATGATCATTATTCATTATACTTAATGCATGTATCAAATTGTAATGTATGAAAATGCTATTTTACCCTCAAGCTTTAAGTTAATTTGTACTGGTAACAATTATGTTTTTGGGTTTCTGTTTAGAGTAAAACTTTTATTACATTATACATATATACAATCACCCTCCTTCCCAGCAAAGGGGTAGGTAGAGACCAGTGGCGAAGGGTTCTAACAACCCGAAAACTTTCGAAGTTACCAAATGCCTCTCTTTCATTACTGCACTTCCAAGAAGAGGATTTAGGTTTTAGGTTTATTGCTCCAGCTTTATATGCAAAAATTTTATACGCCCGACACTGGTAGAGTAGAGACTAAATGTTTCCAGCTGCTACGATCCTGACATACATCTTTCTCTTCCACAACACTCATTAGCATTATTTTCATACATGCTCGCCGATTTCGGGGTAACTTTTAATGAGTTATCTTAATGATGTATTCATATAAAATTCGAATTATCAATTAATTGTAAATACAAATTAAGTAAGTTTTGAGAGAGGGATATATAGAGAGAAATTGCTAGTAATTGAAGCATCAATGGAGACGTAACTACGCCGAAATTATACTTTGTTTTTTAGCAGTACATTAGAATAACTTTAATTTCAATGTTAGATGAAAAAAACCGCCTGTATAATTCCCGTTCCCATGGGAATTCCAGGAAAATATTATATCCTATCTCACTCACGGAACTGAGACGAATCTAATGAGACCTCACACTTCAAAATCCATTGAGCCGTTTAAGCGCGAAAAACATAACCCTCCTTCGTCAGTCGGGTGAAAATGGGTAAACAACTTGACGAGTCTTTTTATTGAAAAACGCTAACTACTTATGAAACCAAAATAATTTAAATGACCATATGTTTTTGTTAATTGTTACATGTTAACAATTATATATTTGTTCTCAATTATTTTGTATATTTCATAACAGATGTCACTGTAAAATAATATTAAAATACTATATTGCTAACTTCATGATTAAAACCGAACTTCCGGAAAATGAGCGGCTGTCATATTGACATGTAAAGGAGCGCCAACGCAGTCAGTTCGGTTTTGATCGTGACACAGTGAAGTGGTGGAAAAGAGTAAGTGTGTATTGGTAAGACAATCGCAATAAAAGTGAGTACCACATCTTTGTTTTTCTTCTAAATCTAAACCTCCGCTTATTTTGCTTAATATTCCCTCGTCAACCGAATCACTGAGATCTCTTGAATTTTAAAGTGTAACGGCTGGACTAGACAACTAATTACCTGATTTACAATTACCTCGGTTGAGAAGGGACAAGGGATGATAACATTTCAGAAGTGGGATATGAATCGATATTTTCATTAACTGCTAAGACTACGACAGCTATTTTTTTTTTCTCTTTTTCTTTTTTCTGTTCAATTGGGGGTAGTGCATATTTGCACCATGGTTATTATTACTAAAGGATAGAAATAATTTGCTCAGTTCACGAAGAATGTAATGATGATAAAATGTAATCAAATTTGCCTAAAGTTTTTGTATTTCTACCCTCCACCGCAAATGCGTAAAATGATTTTTTTCCCTATGAACAATAAACTTTGCTGTTAATGTTAATTTCAGTGGAAATTGGAACTACTTCTACGGGGCTATACTCGCCCTCACACCCTACTGAGGCGGGTCAGCCTCGTAGTCGGGGAAGGCGTTCATCGAAGCGGCGCATGCGGCGCCACCGGGCGGGTAGGCGGTCATGCAGCCGGGTGCCCCGGTCGCGCAGCCGGTCGAGCCGCCGGTCACGCAGCCGGTCGCACCGCCGGTCGCGCAGCCGGTCGCGCCGCCGGTCACGCAGCCGGCCGCGCCGCCGGTCGCGCAGCCGGGTGAGCCGTCGGCCACGCAGCCGGTCGCGCCGCCGGTCACGCAGCCGGGTGAGCCGTCGGCCACGAAGCCGACCGAGCCGCCGGTCACGCAGCCAGACGAGCCGCCGGTCGCGCAGCCGGGTGGCCCACCGGTCATGCAGCCGGCCGAGCCACGGGTCACGCGGCCGATTGAGCCGCCAATCGCGCAGCCGAGCAGACTGCCGGTCGCGTAGCCAGGCAAGCCGTCAGCCGGGCAGCAGCACAGCGACGCCTATTGTGAGCGCGCCAACGAATGGTAACCTTAAATCTACTACTTCTAATGAAGACAGTATGACCCTCTTACTGAACGCTTTAAAATCGATAGGGCGTAATGACTCTCTAGATAAGCTAGGTAGTATGCATAACACGGTCCCCGAGTTTGACCCCGCTAGGAAGGAGCAAACCATGGCTATGTGGCTTCACAAAGTCAATGAGTGCGCTTCTATATATGGCTGGACCGAAAAACAGTTAATCCATTATTCGTTGCCAAAATTACGAGGGGTTGCACAGAGGTGGTACGAAGGCCTGTCATCCGTCCTGTTCTCGTGGGAAGATTGGCAGACCAAATTACTAGCCGCTTTTCCGTCTAAAGAGAACTATGGGCAGATGCTTAGTGACATGGTCGCCAAGCGAGCTCGTTTCGGGGATTCCCTCGAAGAATATTTTTACGATAAGGTAGCCTTAATAAACAAAGTTACCGGACCTATAACGGGGCGTTTGTTTGTTGAATGCATTTTGCACGGTATCGATGATCGTTCCGTTAGGTTAGGAGCAGAAGCGGCGCAGTTTGACGACCCTGACAAGTTATTGGCGTACTTACGAAATACTAGGAACATAAAACCAGTTAATAGTGATCGCAAATTGGTAAGAAATGGTAATGTAGGAAAACCTCATGAGGTTGTAGCTAGACAGGGTAGGCCGCGGTGCTTTAATTGCAAACAGGACGGTCACGTTTCTTCTCAATGTACTTTGCCTATAAAGAAATGTACTAAATGTTCCAAGCTCGGACATGAAGCTGAACAGTGCTTCTCAAAGCTACCTCCAAACACTGAAAAGACTGTTCAGTGTTGCGTCACGGATGAAAAGCGTTTTGGAGAAAAGTATTTAAAGGTTGCAGAGGTTGATGGGGTCCATTTTAATGCGTTTATTGACTTTGGTAGTCAGTGCTGTATGATAAAGGCCTCAGAATTTGAGAAAGTCGACAAACAACTTCTAACAGATTCGCTCCCGTTGCTCCGCGGTTTTGGTAATTCGGTTGTCCAGGTATTAGGTAGGTGTAAGTGCAATATTAGTATTGATAAGGTAGAGGCTGAAGTAGACCTGTATGTAGTGCCTGATTATGCAATGGATGTGCCTCTGATGATAGGACAATCTTTCACGGAACAACCCCATGTAGTAGTGTATAAGACCAGTGAACAGTTGCTGATGTTGGAAGGTGTTGCTGACGATCTCAATAGTCATAAAATAAAGTTGATTTGTAAGAACGACATGATAGTTACCGGAACAGCCACTGTCGAGGTGTACGCCGATCCGCCATTCGAAGGGGAGTTGTATATAGAGGGTGGTTTACGACAAATAGCTGATGTTAGATTCTCTGTGTACTCCGGTTTGTTTAGTATTGGTCAAGGTGGAATAGGAGAACTGGTAGTGAACGTTCCAGATGGTCAGAGTGTTACGCTAAGTAAGGGGCTCTCAATGGCTCGCGGTCGCATAGCTAAGGAAGATAGCAAGCTGTCAGGGCCCTTTGTAAAGCAAGTCTCGTCCGTCGCCGAACGATCAGCGACTCTTATAGATGCGAAAGATGTGAGAGTGGGCGAGAACGTCACTGAATCAGAGAAAAAACAAATTATAGCATTACTGAACAAGTATAGAGAGTGTTTTGCGTTAAACTTATCTGAACTAGGTACTACAACAGTAGGAGAAATGACTATAACCCTAAACGATTCAGAACCGGTTGTTTACCGGCCGTATAGGTTAGCGATCCACGAAAAAGGAGTAGTCCGGGATATGATCGATGAGCTGTTAGAGAACGGAATTATCCGTCCTTCTACTTCACCTTACGCTAGTCCCATCGTACTAGTGCGTAAAAAGACGGGTGAATACCGTTTATGTATTGATTTTCGAGCTCTGAACAAACGCACGGTTAAAGAGAACTATCCTATGCCATTAATAGACGACCAGTTAGATACTCTTTCTGGTCATCAATTTTATACTACGCTCGACTTAGCGTCTGGGTACTACCAAGTGCCCATTCGTGAAAGCGACAAGCACAAAACAGCGTTTGTAACACCGGACGGCCACTTCGAGTTCAATCGGATGCCGTTCGGTCTTGCAAATGCTCCAGCGACTTTCCAACGTATAATGAACCAAGTATTGGGATCGACTCGACATAAAGAAGCCTTAGCTTACTTGGACGACGTGATAATACCCGCCAAAGACTTTCTAGAGGGTATGACACGATTGGAAAATACATTACAGTTATTTTCGAACGCGGGATTGACCCTTAAACTGTCTAAATGTTTATTTTTTGGTAATTCCGTTGACTATTTAGGATTCGAAGTCTCAAAGGATGGTATTAGGCCCGGTTCACGGAAAATAGAGGCCGTAGAGGGGTTTCCGGTCCCTACCAGTCAACATAATGTCCGACAATTTTTGGGGTTGGCTAGTTTCTTTCGAAGGTTTGTGCCGGGGTTCTCTATTATCGCTAAGCCTTTGACTCATCTCCTGAAAAAGGATGTATCTTGGTCGTGGGGTAAGGAACAACAAGCTGCATTTACAACGCTGAAACAGAAGTTAGTTGACAAACCTACTTTAGCCCTATACGATCCGTTGGCTGAGACTGAACTGCACACGGATGCGTGTAAACTAGGACTAGGAGCTATTCTACTACAACGTGATGCAAACAATAAGCTTAAGCCCGTAGCATTTTATAGTAGGCAGACTACTCCAGAGGAGCAGAACTACTCTTCTTACGATTTAGAGACACTCGCGGTTATATCTGCTCTTCGTAAATTCCGTGTTTACTTGGTCGGTATCTCATTCAAAGTAGTGACTGATTGCAATTCCTTGCGTGCCACTTTCCAAAAGAGAGATATGATACCGCGAGTGGCAAGATGGTGGGAACAGATGCAGGAGTTTAATTTGAGTATTGATTATAGGCCGGGTACGGCTATGGCGCATGTCGATGCCCTAAGCCGCAACCCTATTCCTGGATCCCCTAAAACTGTGTGTGACATATTGGCAGTTTCCGAATCTGGTCCTGACTGGATAGTCACTGTCCAGGGCGCAGATTCGGAAATTCAAAGGATTATCAACATTCTCAAAGACCCCAATCTGGATAACGTTTTGGATGTTAAAAACAATTACAAAATGAAAGGGGACAAATTATTTAGAATAACGTCTCAAGGAGATAGATGGGTTGTACCAAAGGGTGTTCGTTGGCAGGTCGTCAAGCAGAACCACGATGATATAGGCCACTTCTCCGTTGATAAGACACTAGAAAAGATTATGGCCGTTTACTGGTTCCCCAAAATGCGATCCTTTATAAAAAAGTACGTAAGATCTTGTTTGGAGTGCACATACGCTAAGGCGAAAGGGGGTAAGCGGCCAGGATTTCTGCATCCCATTGAGAAGGTTGACAATCCTTTCGATACAGTACATGTAGACCACGTTGGCCCTTTCGTTCGCAGCAAAAGGGGTAATATATATATATTGGTCATAGTAGACGCTTTCACCCGGTACATCTATTTAAAATCGGTCAAAAGTACGAAATCGCATATTTCTATTAGGGTCCTGTCGGAGTATTTTGGCATCTTCGGAGTACCTAGGAGATTAATCTCGGATCGTGGGACCTCATTTACTAGTGCGTCTTTTAAAAGGTTCATGCACGATAAGGGCATCAAACATATCCTCAACGCAGTCGCCACCCCTAGGGCCAACGGCCAGGTGGAGAAATACAATAAGGTAATAGTTGATGCCCTAACGGCTAAATCTGTCGGCTCACCAGATAACATGTGGGACGAACACCTACCTGATGTGCAGTGGGGTATGAATAATACTCTAAATAAGGGCATTAATCGAACACCTTCTGAGGCTTTATTCGGCATAAGGCCTGCCGGGGCAAATGAAAGCAGGTTATTATCTGAAATAGCTAACGACGTTTCTAGCCAGACCGAAAATGTTAGGACTGAAATTAGGGACGAAATTAATTCCCACGTCACGGCCTATCAGCAGTACCAGAAGAAAATGTACGATAAAAAACGTTGTCAGCCAGTAAAATTCGAGGTCGGAGACCTGGTTAGGATAGAGCGACAGGTGCCGGCCTCGGGTCAGAGTAAAAAAACTTGTTCCGCGATTCCAGGGGCCTTATAAAATTACAGCTGTTTTAGACCATGACCGCTTTCAAGTGGAAGATACCCCGCTTACCAGAAAGAATGGTCGACGTTTTTCCACAGTGGTAGCGATAGATAAAATTGCCCCTTGGCTTACCTTCAATAGACCTCACGCACAAGATACTGCCGCGTCGAGTGGTAATAGCGATGTTAGTGACGATGAGTAAATTATAAATTTAAAACATTCCACAGACATTCAGGACGTAGTGGGGCCTGTTATCATAACACACACACTGACATTCAGGACGTAGTGGGGCCTGTTGTCATAACACACATGCTGACATTCAGGACGTAGTGGGGCCTGTTGTCATAACACACATACTGACATTCAGGACGTAGTGGGGCCTGTTGTCATAACACACATACTGACATTCAGGACGTAGTGGGGCCTGTTGTCATTTATAAATATCGACATTCAGGACGTAGTGGGGCCTGTTGTCATTTATAAATATCGATATTCAGGACGTAGTGGGGCCTGTTGTCATTTATGAATATCGACATTCAGGACGTAGTGGGGCCTGTTGTCATTTATGAATACCGACATTCAGGGCGTAGCGGGGCCTGTTGTCATTAACATTAGTAATCCATTATTTTTAAGATATCTAATCAATTAATTAATGGTGTAACGAAAATGTTAATAACATGTCTCAATAACAATCATTGTAAACCTGACAGATTGAATTAATAATAAGTAAAAACGAAACTAATTCACTAGTGATTTTTTTTGTTCTATATTTTGCAATGTGTACCTACTAATAATAAATCCAGGCATATTTTGTTTTTGCATAAGAAATAAACGTTAATTTATAAATTTTCCAAATACATAAATAAGTATAACTTGAATTGTAATAAAATTATTGATAATAATTGTTTTGTTAGTACGAGGTCGTACTTTTAATTTCGGATGGCCGACTGTTAACAATTATATATTTGTTCTCAATTATTTTGTATATTTCATAACAGATGTCACTGTAAAATAATATTAAAATACTATATTGCTAACTTCATGATTAAAACCGAACTTCCGGAAAATGAGCGGCTGTCATATTGACATGTAAAGGAGCGCCAACGCAGTCAGTTCGGTTTTGATCGTGACACAGTGAAGTGGTGGAAAAGAGTAAGTGTGTATTGGTAAGACAATCGCAATAAAAGTGAGTACCACATCTTTGTTTTTCTTCTAAATCTAAACCTCCGCTTATTTTGCTTAATATTCCCTCGTCAACCGAATCACTGAGATCTCTTGAATTTTAAAGTGTAACGGCTGGACTAGACAACTAATTACCTGATTTACAATTACCTCGGTTGAGAAGGGACAAGGGATGATAACATACATGACATTTTTCAAAAGTGTTTTTCAATAAAAAGACACGTCAATCAAGATCGTTCACTTTCTTTCTAATACTAGAAAAACAAAGTATAGGGCGCGTAATTTCGGCAATATAATGTATCTTTGTGTATACATACTTAGGGCTTAGTCTATACTTTTCTACAGAACTGTCGTTGCCTCCTATCATTTCTGCTCCATTCAGAAACTAATCCTAAAACCCTTTGCAGACTCCATCAGCCCCCGTCATGTAACGAGCTCTCGTGGGACGTCATTACGCCCTTTAATTAGGGCGGGACAAAAACAATGAACAACCGCTTTGATTACTTTACAGGGGATTAATTTGTGTAATCAAGTGTGTGTTTGTTCTGATTTTAAATCGTGTTTTGTTTTACCTTTCCGGAAATTTAAATGTTCGTGTAACGTTCGAGGGGTTGTGACTTATGCACAAGGCTCGGATTTTTCATCGCATGGTAAAATTAAAGAAAACTGTGGAATCGATATTAAAACTAAAATTTTACTCATATTCATACTTACTCATTTTCTTAGTCCCGTAATACTTTTATCCCTTTATCAGGCTGAAGATCGAAAATGTCCAATGTACTTCATGCAATTAAAAAAAACCTGCCAAGAGCGTGTCGGACACACCCAAGATAGGGTTCCGTAGCAAGTACGAAAAAATCTTTGCATACTTTATTAATGTGGTTGTTTTGGTCCCAACGACGGCGGTACAGTGCCATCTATCGGCGAATTGGGTAACTAATCTACTGCAGTCTACTAGAACTAGTTAGTATGTATGTTGATTGTTTTTCTGATGTAATATATTTTTTTATTTAAAAGAAGATACTGTTAGCGTGGTCTTATAGGGACATAAAGAAAAAAAATGCTTGCAATGAAGGTTAAATTACAATCTTAGTTTAGAAATATTTTTTTACAAAAACTTAAAAACTGCTCAACTGATTAAGTTGAAAATAATTTTCCTAGAAATTTTTTATTAAGTTTAACTTACGTGATTTTTTTCATATTTTTTAGAAGTGCGGTTCAAAAGTTAGAGGGGGGGAAACATTATTTTGAACTTTCGGAGTAAATATCTTCGAAAATAGTCACTTTATCAAAAAATGGTTTTAGAAAACCCCTACTTATTTTCAAATACCTATCCAATGATACCCCACACTATAGGGTTAGTTGAGAAAATAAAAGTCACCCCCACTTTACGTCTATGGGAGGTACCCTAAAAAACCACTATATTTAACCACTTTGTCGGCGTGACTGATATATATATTCATGCCAAATTACAGCCTTCTAGTACTAACAGTCTCTGAGCATAGCCGCGGACAGACAGCCAGACGGACAGACATGGCGAAACTATAAGGGTCCTAGTTGACTACGGAACCCTAATGAATTTTTGTAGTACCTACGATGTGGGAAGTCTAGAATATAATACTCTAACGTCCGTTGATGTAGAACGATTTCAACCACTATAGAACCTGTTTCACTCTAGAAAATATGGAAAAAGTCGCCATGATAATGTATTCATTTTACACACAATAGCTTGTCAAGATTTTGAAGCACCCATTCCTGTATTTACATGCTCTATGGATTTTACAAAGTAGGAGCTTTCTAAATGTTAATTTTTTAATTGTGTGGCAGCAAATTTTTTTATTTAATATATAATATAATTTAATTCAATTCAAATTCTTTATTTAATTTACAATTTACTTTCGGCACTAATTAAATAAATGAGTATGAGTATGAACAAGTAAAATTTAAGCTTTAATATCGACTCCATAGTTTTCTTTCATCTTACCATGCGATGAAAATTTCGAGCCTTGCATGCATGCAATACGTATACGAGATTTTCCTAGCACAAACGATGCAGCGCTAGCGACTTCCTTTTGATACTTAGTTTATCGATATCTTATAAGTGGCATTATATCAATGTAACACGTTTGAAAATATATGAACAATAATAGCAAACCGAATCGATGTTATTATTCTGTCAAACACTGACCACACGTCGTTCGTGCCAGGAAAATCTTTAGATATACGACGATTGATAGCTTTAGGGCCGATTTTGCAATCCCCAGATAAAAGTATCTGTCAGATAATTGGCTAAGTAAAGTTTCTTGAAGAGGTGCTAATTATATTTTTTTTCGACAGTCGGCGTTCTGGAGATCGAGAAACTGCAGCTGTTTTATTTTTATCTCCTATTGTTTACTGGAAATATTTTTTTGAGTGTTCGAGATGTTATTTGTGAGATTTTATGGCTGACAAGGGGTTCGTGCTCAGTACTATGAAGAAATATAAAAAAAAAACGAATTCAACTGTCGCTTTTGTCAATGTCAAATGAAATCTAACCGTTTGCGTTTCGTTTGCTTTGCGTTGTCCAAGAAGCAGTTCCAAAATAGTAATCGAAAGTATTCAATCGTGATCCAATTATTGTGCATAGGTCGTGGAGAAATGCGGTAAAATTGATAGTCCGGATTTTATGCGGAGGTCGATAAAAATAGTCAAAAAATCACACTGAGCACACCGAAACGCAAAGCAAACGAAACGCAAACGATTTGACATTGACAGCAGTGACAGTACACTTCGTTTTTTTTTTCTGTTTCTACTAAGTTCTGAGCACGAACGGCTTGTCAACCATAAAATCGCACAAATGTTATATCAAACACTCAAAAAAATATTTCCAGTAAACAATAGGAGATAAAAATAAAACAGCTACAGTTTCTCGATCTCCAGAACGCCGACTGTCGAAAAAAAATATAATTAGCACCTCTTCAAAAAACTTTACTTAGCCAATTGTAAACTCTGTCCTTTTTTACCCTATGACTTGTGAGCAGGAAAGCGATAGTTTTAACTGACGGATATTTTTATCTATGGATTGAAAAAACGGCCCTTAGTCAACTAAAACCTGTTGTGCTAGCAGCTATCAAACTCATCCATAGCAATGTAGCATACACATCTCTGGTGGAAAAATTAAATTAATTTAACAACCGCTTTAGCCTAGTTGGTAGTGACCCTGCCTACGAAGCAAGAGGTCCTGGGTTCAAATCCCGGTAAGGGCATTTATTTGTGTGATGAGCACGAATATTTGTTCCTGAGTTATGGATGTTTTCTATGTATTTAAGTATTTATTTATCTATATAAGTATGTGTATCGTCGTCTAGTACCCATAGTACAAGCTTTGCTTAGTTTGGGACTAGGTCGATTTGTGTAAGATTGTCCCCTAATATTTATTTATTTATTTATTTAAAATACCATAACGGGTAAGATGGTGGTAGCCATCCGGGCGAACCCTGCCCGAGGCCCTATTACCAGCAAACTGTGCATTACAATGCAAGAGAGCTTCACTTAAGTTTTCTATCTACCTAAAGCGGTGGCCTAGTGGTTTGACCTATGGTCTTTCAAGCAGAGGGTCGTGGGATCGAGTCCGAGCTCGCACCTCTGAGTTTTCGGAATTTATGTGCGAAATTACATTTTTAATTTACCATGAGATTTACGGTGGAGGAAAACATCGTGAGGAAACCTGCATACACCTGGAAAGAAAATCAATGGTGTATGTGAAGTTCCCAATCCGCACTGGGCTCGCGTGGGAACTACGGCCCAAGCCCTCTTATTCTGTGCCCTGCAGTGGGACGTATATAGGCTGGGATGATGATGTAGCGATTCAGCTCGTATGAATAACAAATTGGGCAGAGATTGTGTATACTATACATATTAGCCTATTAGGTTAGTTATCTACTCATCCAATCTATAACTTTAGTTAACTTCATTGATATGCTGCCGTTCGCATGCGGCGTTCATGCATAGTAATATGGCCACTCCACACTGGCATACAAAATGTCGTACAGTCAACAGCTGCATGAAGTAAATCCTAACACGTGGCACACTATGAAGTTTCTGAATATTGACAGCGTCAACCATAGGAAAATAAATGCTATACATACTTATTGTGTGTGCCAAGAAGAATATGCCGCAAGAAACTTGTCCGTAAGTATTTTTTTCCAGAAAAAATCATGTTACAATTCGCTTAACCAAATAAATAATAAATAAATAAATATCACGGGACAATTCACACCAATTGACCTGGTCCCAAACTAAGCAAAGCTTGTACTATGGGTACTAGACAACGGATAAACATACTTATACACCGTGAAATTTTAGTGGTTGTTTTCCCGAAACGAGGTGATTTAGTATCGATTGTACAATCGATTTATAATTACTATTTTGACTAGAGTCAAAAATCCAATTGTGAAAAACGAAAGTCGAAAATGGCCGCAAACCAATAGTAACGCTTCGTTGGTACCTAACCTATCGTACGATCGTACGCTACTTGTACCAACGAAGCGTTACTATTGGTTTGCGGTCATTTTCGACTTTCGTTTTTCACAATTGGATTTTTGACTCTAGTCAAAATAGTAATTATAAATCGATTGTACAATCGAAACTAAATCACCTCGTTTCGGGAAAACAACCACTAAAATTTCACGGTGTATAGATAAATACATACATGTGACATCGCGCGCATGCCTCGCGCTTCGGTCTGTGGAAGCCTTTTAGGGCGTGGAAATAACCTCAAAATGACAACTGTGCAAAAACTGTGCAACTGTGCAATTGTGTAATATTTAAAATAAAAAGATTTAATTTCGATAAATACATACTTAAATAGATACTAAACATCTAAGACTCGAGCACAAACATTCGTATTTTTCACACAAATATCTGCTCCGACCAGGAATCGAACTATCAATACAAAAAACACAAAGTAAATTAAAAATATTTAAAACACAAAAATCACACGCGTATCAAAACATATTTCATCATTACTATACTGTTATCTAGTTTTAACGGGTTAGACGCAAAATAACCCATATGTTTTGGAAAAAAAACGCAGAAGGACCAAAACGCAATAATATGACAAATACGTAATACGCATATTGACCAATCTTAGTTGGGTTAGTTAGGTTATGTTAGTTTGCATGGGCCTGAAGGGCTAAAAGCAAGCAGAAATAGGAGCTCCGCGTTAGCGAAGCTCCGTCGACACTGTTTTGTGTCTATTGGAATTGGGAATATAATACAGGGTTATTTGTAATTCACTAGCATCCTTTTAACCCTAAACTCCTACCACTTAAACAAATGTTTTTTGTTTTACTGTTTTTGTCATAACTTAATATTTTTGGTGTAATAACGTTTTGAAAAATTGAGATTACCTCTTACTTTTACGATACTCTGTGTATTTGTGTGGGAAAAAAAGTGCTTCATTTTAAAAAGTTGTAAAACAAAAAAAATTTGTTTGAGTGATAGGAATTCAGGGTTAAGAGGATGTCAGTGAATTACAAATAACGCTGTATACTAATTACCCATTGTACCTACATTTTTCATGATATATATAACATCACGGTCTTTTTGCATATTGTGTCAATTTATGTAGATATTAACATATCATTTTAGAGCTGTACCTAAGTATACCAATCGTGAATTTTTTTCGAATCACCAATCAATTCATTTAAAAATATATAAGTATACTAATGAAATAATTAAATCATAATATCTTCACCTCATTTCCCTAACATGAAACCGGTGAAGCTAAAACTAATTTAATTAATTAAAGCATTCTTACATCTGGCAACAATGAGTCAGCCGCCATCTTTTATTAAGCGAAGAATTTGATCAGATTGACATTTCTAAAGCTGCACCTGTCAATTTAACAAGAAAAGCTTCCCATAAAGTTAAGGCAGAAGCCAATGCGACAGCGGAACGTAACGTAAGTTACATAAGATAAAATTTTCAAAAAAAAAAGGTGCAAAAAGCTGTAAAGTACAGTCCGCAAAGAAAAGGTTGTATTAAGAATAGAATTTTTAACCAAAACTTATCTCATTTATAATATTAGTAGGATAACAGTTTTACTGAAAAATTCCCAATCACAATAAAACACAGAAAAAAAAGCTCAGGCAGGGAGTTGTAAAAGTTGCTTACTATTCAACGAACATCTCCTGTTTATCTTAAACAATCAAGTAAGTAACCAATCCGAAGGTCTCCCAAATCAAATTACCAAGTTTGCCTAATTTATATTCGTAATCTTTCGACTTTTGATTGAGTTTTCTTGGTCCTCGCCCCTCTAGTCGATACTTCCTTAACTAGACGCTTTCCTGGAACTTTACTCGTAGTTCCGTGATCCAGATTAAATTCAACAATCTTCTCTTCAAAACTTAACTTAATATACTTAACTGTATTACATTTATAATGTCTCCAGATACGAAACATGCGCTAAATAAACTACCTCTAAACTTTTTCTCGAGCGCAATAATCGGGCAACGCCGGCCGCAATAGGCACAGATAAAGCAAAAAGTAGATCTGACTTACAGATACACACCAAGTGCACAAACTTACCAGCAATTGCCGTGGGAGACCTAAGACTCATCTAGATGACGGACGAGAGAATCGTCCGATTGATTGATTCAGATTGATCCATAAGTATCTACAATATTTTTACCTGCTTCTCTGCTAATCGTGCACTATAACCACGTCTATTCAAGATAAATACAATAAGTACCCGTCCTCTTTAATACATAAACATTTTTGCGTTAGCATTTTGTGCGATGTTTGTGATAGTTGGGCCTGTGTGACATAAAAATATGTAAGTATTGTAACGGAGTACCCGGAGGGGGGCCGTACATTTAACTCCGGCCGGGAATCGAACCTGGCTGGGAGTAGTTAAGTCAGTAACGGGTGGCCCGGAAGGGGTCGCGCGCGTGGCTCCGGCCGGGAATCGAACCTGGCTGGGAGGACTTAGTTCGGTAGGTAACGGGCGGCCTAGTAGGGGTCGCTCGTTCGGCTCCGACCGGGAATCGAACCCGGTTGGAAGTATATCAGAACGGTATGTAACGGGCGGCCCAGTAGGGGTCGCACGTTCGGCTCCGACCGGGAATCGAACCCGGTTGGGAGTGTTTGGAAGGAATACCTCAGAGAACGGGAATACGGGTAGAAGTAACCAACAACCTTGTACAATTATAAATACAGTGAGCTTTAATGCCAGTTTATTCTACAATGGTAAGTCTTAGTCTAGCACTACGGTTCTGTGGGGGTTTGCCGGAAGGGCTTGACCTATCGCGGATGGAATCCCGGTGGATTCCCGCACCTACTCGGTGTCCCTGCGGGAATGAGCGGGGCCCCTCACTGTACGGCGTGGTTTCCGCCGGCCGCGCTCGTGAAGGGAGGTAACCCTTCCAATAACGTCCAATTTCAAAACTCTTTTCTACCCCCTTAACTAGAACCAACCTGGGTCTGCAGGCTCCAATGGTGCGAATTTGTAATGAGTACAACGCAGCTGTAAACAGCAATGATAAGATAGACATTTTTCATGACTCATTGCAACAATTCAAAATAAAACTTCGGACCAAATAAAATAAGATCGTATGATATGCCTATTTTCACAATAAAAATAGTTACAATAAATATAGTAGTAAAATATACATAATTTTAATAATTTTAATTATACATCAATGCCATTGCGTTTTTTTGTGGTTTCATGCCTTTTATTGATATTATTGATATTTTTAATGTTTTTTTTTTGTTATTGTGTGAACTGTAATTTTAAACCTTAACCAGGCAACGAGGGTTTTCTTGTCTATGAGTGTTTGATATAATATGTTTCTCAGTGATACTTTTCCCGATAAAAAAAAAAAAATCGAATCTAATGTGGTCCTCGTCCTATGTAGTAGGTACCTACATTGCCTGGTTAAGGGTTAATTTGGAATTTTAAATTGCAATTTTTACTTATTTATTAATGTTTCGATAGTATTTTTAATGTGTTCTTTTATAGTTTAAATATAATGGTAGTTTTTATTTCGCATGTTCCTGTGTTCTTTACTGAGTTTAAATTGTTTATGATTTGAATTCTTCGATTTTATCTGAGTCACATTTAAAAAATCTTAACTTAATTTATTTACAGTGTTTTATTTTCTGCTTTTAACTTTGATATTTTTGTAATTTTAACAGACGTCTCGCTTTATGGTCAATGATATGTACTCTGTAATTGTCGTATATATCAGAATAATATACATGTAACTAATTTTTATGGCTCGGATTGTAATATATATGATGTAGATGTACTGAATAAAATAAATAAATAAACCCTTGACGGTATGGCGTGGTTTCCGCCGGCCGCGCCAGTCAAGGGGGGTTACCGCAGGGGTGCGATGTGGTTTCTGCCGGCCGCACTCCCCGGGGGTCAAGTGATGGTGTCGGCGTGGTAAGACCCGGCCGTGCGATATCCGGAGGGGGCCCTGTCGGTACGGCGTGGTAAGACCCGGCTGTTCCAGTACAGGGTCAGGATGGGCAGGAGTGAGTAGGTAGGTAGGTCAGGGGGCGCACAATCATATACCTCGTCCGCCGAGAGGACGGTCCGCGGAAATCGGACCGTACTGTAACACGTAAGACTGGAGGTATAAGACTGCACCTGGATCTGCGCGCTCGGTACGCTTTTATAGCGACGCTGCTGCGCGGGCAGCGCTACGCGCGCGGTGCGCCCGTCGCGTTACGTGCGGCTACAACACGTTGGTGATGCCCGGCCGGTGTGGTGCGTGAGTCCTTCTTTCTTGTTCGGGGTTCGGTTCCGGGCCGGGCTGCACGATGGTTGTGGTGATGGTGTATGTGGGGGGGGGGGGGTCACCATCATCACAGTATTATTTTATGTGGAAGACGAGGAATGCGGATTCTGTATGTAAACATTATTTACTAGACGTATATCGTCACACAGACATAGCTGCTCTGCATCGCAAGGAAACACGCGCGATGTGTCTTGCACCTTCTCAATAAAGCTTTAGTGGTCTGTAGCGTCTACACTTGAAATTTGTTTTACGACTACAGCAAGATTCAATTAAATAAATAAATAAATAAATATCACGGGACAATTCACACCAATTGACCTAGTCCCAAACTAAGCAAAGCTTGTACTGGACAACGTATAAACATACTTAGGTATATATCTATACATCTTATGGCGAAATATTAAACCTGATACAAATTATGTGCTGTATAATTTGTATCAGGTTTAAAATTTCGCCATTGCGAAATCTCTTCCAAGACTTGAGCACAAACATAAATCACAGTTTTTGGAAATAAATCTTCAGTGATAATATCCATGATTCCAGTATTGTCGAGGTTGAAGAAGGCACCATCGATTTTAATTAGCTGTTAACAGCGGTACTAATCTACAATGGAAAATGAACCTTGTCAACAGCATATTATGCTAAAGTAACGGTCACGCAAGTGTTATCTAGAGGTTTAAGCCATCAAAGCATCATTCTAAAAATAAGAATATTATATTTAAACGTGGGACTATAGTTGCACATTATAAAGACTTCACTTTCACGTCGCATTAAGTACTGTCATACATTTAATAGTCCATTTAAATTAAGGTAATTAAGTGCGCGTAATACGCGTTTTAAAGTTAAACTGGTGTTTCGACTTCAATTCAGCGTTTAACAGTAATTAACAGTTATGCGGTTAGGCAGCATTCAATTTTGCTTTTATACAATTATGGGCCAACCATTTAACTTATAACTCTTTATTGCCATGTAAATGGTACGATTAAGATTTTATTTCTAACGTTAACATTTATATTTTGTTGAGTATTCTGACATTGTGACAATTAACATGAAAAGTGTAATAGTCGGGTCATTTCAAAGACTATTTTCGTATGGTCAAGCCTTTCTAATCTTAATATCTAAACGAGCAGCGAGCAATATACGAATGTATAAAAGGTTGGAACGATGAAGTATAGCAGCTTGTAGTGCCTATACAGCAGGGACGTAAGTACTCTGTTATATATTTTTTGTACATTTGAATATCGGATTTTCAAGTGTTAAGTAACGGTAGATAAATAGAGAGTCCCCAATCCACACTAGGCCCGCATGATAACTATGGCCCAAGGTATGTGCCCAGCAGTGGGACGTATATATAGGCTGAAATGGTGATGATCTGATGATGAAAACTACAGTAGCTTCAATGCAAGAAGTTGCGTGTTCGATTCCCGCAACGAGTAGTCTAGTTTTAGTTGCTTAATTATGGACTAAGCTCGAGTAAACTTTTTGTAAACTACTTCCTTTGGAAAATACGAGTTATCTAAACGGGTGTGTAATGATAGATATAACAACATTTGATATAACTGTAACATTTGGTATAATGCTACATTTGACATAATTCGATTTACTCGAGAAGTAAACATTCTACGATTCTTTTATAAAATAAACTAACCTAACCTAACCTAATGCATATCAAATAGAATTAATATCAATCCTCCGAAGTTTACTTTTGGAGTAAATCGCATTATATCAAATGTAGCATTATACCAAATGTTACAGTTATATCAAATGTTGTTATATCTATCGCGGCGCACCCATCTAAACATCTCAATGCCACTACTTGGGAAAAGCTCGTATCTCGAATTCTGTAATCTTACTAACTAAACTTTATATGGAGTGCTTCAAGGTTCACTTTAATTTACATAATTGATTGAAGATACGAGCTTCTTTCAAAGTAGTGACGGACGATATACAGCAGAAAGCCGTCAGGGAGATTAAGCGACAATCGACGAAAAAAATATGGCAGAGGAGTGCGAGCGTAATGATAAATCGCTCCCCGCCGCCACTGTCGCCACAGCTCGCCGCTAATCCGACTGCCAGAACTTAGTTATTGGAAGAAAACAGGCAGTTCCCGGGAAGTACAAGTTAAGCCGGGATTACCGCGGCCGGGTATTTTTGCCCGGGATTGAGACGCGAGGTTGATTACCCCGTGGCTGTCGCGAGTTCGAACTCGGATAAAAACTAAGTTGGTATTAACACAGTCACTGTGTCAAACTACTTATCAGTAGCGTTTCGCTGTAACAACTCGATTCCTATCATTATCACATATATATGTATTATATACGTCACACTATACGGCACTGACCTCTCAGAATGAAAGCCGTGAAAATTCCGATCTCTGGTTCGGTTATTATAGGAAGACCTCTGACAATTACAATAAAATTCATTATAAACAAAATACTTCTAAGTAACTCTTAACACTTCAAACTTCAAAAAATTTCAGACCTTTTTTAATTTTTAGTAAGTAATGTACTTGTACGTCTGTGGATTGTATATTATTTTAAGGGCAATCTAACATCAGCTGTCAGAGCTCTTCCTATAGTAACAGTCTAACCGTACTAGGTAGATACCCCTCGCTTCTATCAATAATGACCTGCCACTGGTACTTAAGTCTTAGTTCTTTCACTCACGTCTATCATTCGTAGTTAAATCGAATCGTGAAACGTGATCGCATCAGTATTTTTATGGAATAATTGATTTATGCTCATACTTAAGCGACGATATCATGTCAAATCAATTACAAACGACATTATTACGCATTAAAAAGGAAAAGGTTTGCTACCTTAGTAATATGATACGAAAAACGGGGCAAAATAAAAGACAGTTCGCACACTGTAGTATAAATATGTAACTGGCCAGTGAAATTACTACCTATTATTACTACTATTACATTACTAGTATTTGTTTGCCGCCCTTTTCTTCCACCATAGACCATCGTGTTTTGTTTCTAATCTGTGCCGTAGCGTTGCCAACATTGCGGTCAGCGGCTTTGGCGGAAATTTAAGCTGGCGGCGAACTATCGTGTTTCTATAGCCTTCTCGTTCTAACAAACTGAAAAAGTTGTGATTTTTTGTTGTCTCTTTCTGGTGGACGCGCGAAATCTAGGGTCAGGAGTCGAATCAACTTCGGAAGTCGAGTACTCTTGTAAGTGATACGGTTGTTTGATTACTAAGGATTCCAAAGTAACATAAGAATTATACTTAGGTAATACTTTGTTGTTATTTACTTGGACATACTTCTAAATAGGTTATGAATGTATCCATTTTAGTAGATGGTTTTTTAAGTTAGGTTGTGTTGTGATCAATCGCTTTATATAAAATACTCGTGCAGTTATAAAAGTGGCATGGAGCCGATTTATGAAATTATTTTTGTAAATATACACCGTGAAATTTTAGTGGTTGTTTTCCCGAAACGAGGTGATTTAGTATCGATTGTACAATCGATTTATAATTACTATTTTGACTAGAGTCGAAAATCCAATTGTGAAAAACGAAAGTCGAAAATCGTACCGTACGATAGGTTAGGTACCAACGAAGCGTTACTATTGGTTTGCGGTCATTTTCGACTTTCGTTTTTCACAATTGGATTTTCGACTCTAGTCAAAATAGTAATTATAAATCGATTGTACAATCGAAACTAAATCACCTCGTTTCGGGAAAACAACCACTAAAATTTCACGGTGTATATGGTATACCATTCGAAAAGAGTGTAAATGTTCCAAGACATTGTATTTGCTTCAAACTTATTGTAGGGATATTCGTTGGCCACATTAGAGAGATCTCTCTACAGACAGATGTTATGCCTGAGGACCGAAATTCGAAGGAAGAGAGTTGGATGTTGAATTTATCCATCCGAGTTTTGAAACTTCGATAATGCGATGTAGAATATGACGGTTTCTCTAATTGATGGCTAGATATCGCTACAGGTCACTAATTCGGTATAAGTACTATCGCCAGAATAAAAATGTTTTTACTTATTGCGAAAGTGGAAAGGTCGAGGATTCTGGGCGAGGGGTGGATTTCAACTCATCTGATGATTTTAAGAACTTAACGAAGAATAATTAAATATTATAAATATGTTTTGGAACAAATACAATGCTTTACTAGAATAGGCACCATTCCGGAAGAACGCATTCATCGCTGTTTGGACCTGGAAGAAAAATCGTGCAAATTGCACTAGGTAAGTACATTGCTGTGCTCGGATTGACCACTTCAAACTCGTTCGCTTCGCGGCCTCGCAATACGTTTACATACAGCAACTTGCGCGCTTTTTCTTGAAACTTCTAAACTGTGCTATTCTAATTCTAACTATAAAAATTAGTAACTCTAGCTACTTGCGGTTCTAAATTTAACTTGCAACTAATCAAAACAAGTCAGCCACTATCATAACGAGCTTCATAAACCACAAGGCAAGTCCTCGGATAGTTGAGTTGTGTGCCAACTTGCCATCCCGGATTGTTGCGGTTTTAAATATCTCACAACTCTCACAAGAGATATGAAGCGATTCAAACTTCCATAAGCAGTTGCGAACTGTAATTTGTTCGATCTACGGCTCTACCCATTTCGGGAGTTCGGTGAATTTCAGGCATGCTGTCTTTATCTTTTACAACAAGTGTATGAAGGACAGCAATATTTGTGTGCCTCGAATGATTGACCTTAAGCTAGTTCGGTCTCAAAGGACACTAGTTTTCGACTTTTACGACTGACAGTTATGTTATGCTATTTCGCTAATGGTTGGATATTCCAAGTTTTTTCGTCTCATTCCGTTTGAAATACGACTGTAGTAAAGTTTTATTGTAATTTCGGGGAATTGTAGCTGGCCGTTGATAAAATGGCATCAACCACTTTCGTTAGTAAAATTTTCACGCCATTTTCGAAAAAAGCGGGCAAATTGGACGTTCACTATTGACTCCGTGGAGTGCGAGCCTCAAAAGGCTTTGTACATAATCGTTCTTTGTGTCGCCACGAGATGGAGTCACTCGCGCGGAAAATTGCGACCGAGGTACGCAACACAAGTTTTTTAAGCCTCTCGAAACTCGAAAGAGATTCGGCTTTGGCTTAAGCTCTCCGATAACTTAACAGGAAAAACGGACTTATACCGCAAACTTATCTAAGGCGGAACACTTAGAAACGAACTTCGGCATACACCAGAGTTCTTACAGCGCTGGCTTTAAGTCAGATTTTGAGTATTCTCGTTCACACAATATCGCCGGCCGTATTTTTGCGACAACAACGCCGGGAACGTGGAAACATTGCTATCTCGATTTCGAACTGCTTTACTTACTTTAAATGGAGTTAGTTAAAACCTAGAAAAAAGAAAATAACTCTTCTGTTGTACGAGTCTCAATAAATCAGCTGGTATAAAGCCCTGTGGGTGAAATAAGTGTATAGTAAATCAAACTTTTCATCGAGACCTTCTATTGAATTTAGCACTAGAAAGTTCATAAGTGTGTTAGACGCAGAAGGAGTCCCATTCAACCAAAGAATTTCTATACGCCTCATTTGAACGCGACACAACCGCGCACATTTCAAAAAAGGAACGTGACCTGATTACTGACGGAAGCTGTCAGTTGTCTATGGTACGGCATTAAAGGTCACAGGTGCCATAGACAAGCACGCGCGACTTTCAACCTTCCACCTGAAAAGTGAGATCGGAATGTTGGCTGCATTGTATTTTGCCGCGCTCTCCTTACAATTCGCTCTATGAGCAGTTTATTGTTCGAGTTGAGTGAGGAACGTTCCTGTACACCTTCAAGGGAACGACTTGATCAGGCCGGCATTATTTCCACTTCAATTGAATGCTTCGCCTTCGCACAGTTTCTTTATACAAGTAATTCTTCAAGTAATTCAGTAATTCATTGAAAATTTTCTCACCGTTCAAACAAGCTGAAAAAATAATATCAAACAAGATTCTGGCGCTAATAATAGTAAGATTTCCTCGTCATAATTTATTCCAACATAATCATAAACAACAGTAAAATCGATCGTAAAGTCAGCGAGTGTTTCAAAACTGTTTAGCATTGGCATAAATACTTCGCGATACTGCAGTGATAAAAACTGGCGCATTGAGTCCATAGAGTAACAGTTTTGTTTTTAAAATCGATCAATCACCGGCGACGTAACTGTTGCGGGCCATTACGTAAACATCGAGTCTCAGCACCTCGTTTGCCATAGATCACTCTCCAGTCTTCACACTTGCTCGACTAGACTGTCACTATTTGCATCCCTTTCTCACACACCTCGCTCTGAGCGAGAGAGAAGAGACGTAGTGACGCGCTGTGGGAAGTGCTGTCACACCATGGCAGTTTCGGTTTTCCGTGCGGTTACGCTAGCTTTGGAAATAATTTGAATATTTCCTGTTTCCGTCTTTGAGCATAACCTTTTACCCTTTTACGTATATCTAACTAATGGTAATGGAATTAGTGGTAGATTCTTGTTATAAGTGTTATAACCTTTAAATACTAATTTATTGTAGACGATACTGATACTATTTTTAAAACAAAAGCTAGTTAGTATACGTAACTTATCTTAGCCTATCTT
Source organism: Archips crataeganus (assembly GCA_947859365.1). Taxonomy (NCBI): domain Eukaryota; kingdom Metazoa; phylum Arthropoda; class Insecta; order Lepidoptera; family Tortricidae; genus Archips; species Archips crataeganus. The sequence goes on from OX402056.1 coordinate 1,832,495, forward strand.
TCATTTTAATGATTCTAGAGTAACATTTAATAAATATGTTGCTAAAATAACTATTTCAACAAAAGGCTTACCTATGCTAAACTAGAACCTACAAACATCGGTAGTAAATGAAATATGTCAGTTTACATAAAAAAACCCACAAATCAATCTAAACATCTGTTGCTTCTAATATCCCGGCTGTCCGTGAATAAATCAAAACCTCAGTTTGAAAAAGAAAAAGGTCAGGAAACTGTCATGGCGTCGCGCTGTCGAGATTTGTTGTTTCCTTTTACACCCGAGGCATGGGGTGAAATTGTTTACGTGTAACAAAAACAATCCTGAATCCCTGAATGTAGTCGTTTCATTAAATCAGGGACGTTAATTTAATTTGAGTCATTTGATAATGTAACTGGCAGGTTTGCGTTTAAAGATAATAATCAAGGCAAGACTGTCTTAAATTTAAACGAGAGTAAAATGTTCGTTAAAATAAAAAAGTCAGAAGGTACCATAATTCCCATCCCATCCCACTCTAATTAGAATCGAATAAAATATTTCCCGCTCAAATGAAAGTTTTGATATTGGCAGGATCGGGATTCAATAGCTTCCGATAGTTCGCTGCTCTGTGGTAAAGCGGATTATTTAAATTTGGAATTGGAGCTTGTCTGTGGTCCGGAAACACTTGAAAAGAGCGAGATTGCAAGACAGGGCACGAACTGGTCGGATTCTTCGATGAATCGATAAAATTAGTTGGAGTTTCGATGACAAGCTTTAATAATTGGCTAGCCACTCAGGGAAGCATAACATATATTTTTTATCCAAGTTTTAAGGGTCTACTTATATTTTATCACTTTGCTTTCATTTTTCACTCTCACTCTTCTTTTTAAGACCGGATAGCCCATGGTTATAGTGAAAATAAACGGATCACTCATGTCTTAAAACGAGTTTAACTCGACATGTTTCGGGCTAATCCGTAGCCCTTCCTCTCGGAGTCGCACGTCACGGCGGCTGCCAAACGTGCACTGCGTGCTAACGCCCTGTTCGCGCGGCTACTCGACGCAACTAACAGCGACACACAACTACCCCCGTTTTCATCATCACTTTTATTGTCATTGTCATATGTAGGGTAGCACACAACACTAACCACATCACTTTGTAAAGGTTCGCTTACACCCACCGTTTACGCAGTACGAACATTCAACACTGTTTTCCAACTCGGGGGTACTATATCGGAGAGACTGGGCGTAATGTTTCCTCAAGGTTATCGGAGCACATACGCTAATGGACTCGGGCTCGACGCACTACATCCGGTTTGATGAGGCTTCCGTACTTGCGAGAGAAAAGTTTTTCATTCCGCGGAAGGTGCGTGAAGCCATCGAGATTGGTCGTCATCCAAATTTTAACCGAGATAGTGGTTGGTCAGTACCCCCGAGTTGGAAAACAGTGTTGAATGTTCGTACTGCGTCAACGGTGGGTGTGAGCGAACCTTTACCAAGTGATGTTGTTAGTGTTGTGTGCTACCCTACATTTGACAATGACAATAAAAGTGATGATGAAAACGGGGGTAGTTGTGTGTCGCTGTCAGTTGAGTCGAGTAGCCGCGCGAACAGTACCACTACCATGAGTTTACAGTGACCGTACGCGATAGCGACTGCGTAAATGATTTGTATGGAGAATTGTGCAGCGCCTCTAGCGGTCACTTACGGAAGTAAAGATCGCTAGTATGAGTACAACGGTAAATTACCTATCGTCATAGAACATTGGTACCATGAGTCACAAATTTGACAGACGTTATCGAACAACACCGTATCGACTGTAGTTAACTCTCTCACTAGTAAGTTGGAGGGTGAAAACTTATAAGAACCATCGTTTAGTGCATTATTTTAATTATTACTTATCAAAATAATGTCGGCTAGGCATTATTTGGCATGGAATATGCTAGCGAGGGCTGCATATGAAGACGAACGACGAGAACACGGAAAATTTCACAAGCTAATATCCACTTCTGTTAACACTCTAAACCACATTCCTCAAGTTTATCTAACCACTTGAAACAAAATATTTGATCAATTGATCATAAAAACTGGGGTCACTGTATTGTATCACCCAAAATGTACCTTATAGGTACTAGTAGCATTACTAGAATGTTTATTTTCACCTCACTAGCTCGGAAAGCCCTTTTTGTTTGTTTGACATCTATTGAGAAAATCGCTTTTTATCCACAAGTGAAGAAAGAGTTTTGACATTTGAAGGCAGCTTAAGTGATATTTGACAGCTAACAAAACGTAAAACGTTAAAAGTGCTGAATTTTTAACATCACAATTAATGAATTGCATCGAGTAAAAAACACTAAATACAGTCTTACAACTTTATTTTAATTCATAAATATCAGCATTCAACATTAACCTTCATTCTTGTTGTAAAAACGGATAAAATGTTCTGACAGTCCAAGGAAGTCGATGTGCGAACAAAACGCATCCGAAATAATAAAAAAAACTTAAGTCAAAACGGTATACAATTTAACAGTAATACAGTTTGCTCGTATCTCAAAATCGATAATCTGGCTAATTGAATTTTACTCGATGTGCAATAAAGTTCAGTTTGGTTTATTCATTGATTGGAGATAGGAGTTTTTTCAAAGTAGTGATGATATGTCGGTATTGGAATAGTATGTATGTATGTATGTATGTAAACTCTTTATTGTACAAAAATAAGGAAAAAAAGAAATACATTATTGACAACCGTTGAAATGCATGTACAAAGGCGAACTTATCCCTTTAAGGGATCTCTACCAGTCAACCCTTGAGTGGATGAAAGGAGCATTTAGTAAGGGACCGACAAAGAGTAAGTCCAGAGAGAGTAATAGTTCCATAAAGACTGGATTTGCTTAGGCTATTTTGCATTATTTTTGATTTTACCAATATTTCTATAAGTACTTCAAAATTATTGTATTGACAAAGAGGTAAATAAATAATAATTGATAGTACAAACCCTTTTTCTTATTTTCCTCGCTGTAGTGAGGTGAAAAGTTTTGTGTTATACACGGGTGAAAAGTTATTTTACGTCTCGTGTGTTGAAGCACTCGCTATCGAAAGAATTCTATTTTTGAACCACTCGCTTCGCTCGTGGTCAATCATACAATCCTTTCGATAGCTCGTGTTTCAAAATGAACACTCGCAGTTAAAATACAACTTTCCCCCCTTGTATAACAAATAACTATTAAAGTTTCCATATACTCGACCAGTAACTGTAATTGAGACACACTAGTCCGCATCTTTATAAAAAATAAATACCGAAAAATAATAACAAACAACAACAACAGCTTAGCGTGTCAACTAACTCACTATAACGTCTATCTATGGATGCACTCCATGAAACTGTCACACTGATGAAATAACCAAAACAAATTCAAGAACCACGTACGCTTTACATTACCACACTGTTCTATGACGCTTTAAATTAGCAGGGTTATTTCTATATTTTTAATGGAAGGACTTGGATACTTAGCTTTTTGCCCAATATCATGCTCACTCAGTCTTTTCAATATAGTTAGAAAGAGACAGCACAGTTCGATGTGAAGTTAGGCACGTCAGTCAGTCACGTAGCGAAAACTACACGAAGGATCGAGTTAACGTTAGCGAGTATAGTAAACGTTAACGTGACTCATGGTACGAGTTTAGTAGAAAACTATTCGAAGCTCGTTTACTCGCTATCGACTGTAGTAACGTAATGTGTGTTTTCGATAGCAACTCATGGTAGAGGCACAGATTACTTAATAGTTACTTCGTAACAGATACTGCATCCCGTACAAAATCTTGGTACTTACCGCGATTGTAGCCACAGATTATACTACTCCGTCTCCTTAAGAATGTGTGCGTGCCGACAGTGACAAGGGCTGGCAGTTTGGATTATTTTTTTTTCTCTACATGTTGTTTTACCATTTTGTCGGGATAAATGCTATATATTATATCCATGCAAACTTTCTAGCACTAATATTCCCTAAGCTAAGCCACGGACGGACAAAGGGACAGACGGTCATGGCGAAACTATAAAGGTTCCGTTTTTACCATTTTAGCTCTGGAATCCTAACAAAAAAGGATATTTATTGTAATGCGCAGAACACATTGCCATGCTCACAGTACCTTAACGTTATACTAGATACGACGGTCAACTTTTGAACTTCGCATCGTGCCATCCCGCTCACGCTTATAGCTTTTTATAGAAGAGTAAGAGGGACAGCACGATACGAACTTCCAAATTGTTATATTAGCTATTAATTCTAGCATAGTCATATTAAAGTTTGTCCCTGTTTCACCATTTTCACTTATAAAAGTCCAGGCGGCATATTTTTTCCGTGGAACACGAATGAACGTGCGTCGGCGCGCGCTTGTGACAACCTACTGAAATTTCGATCGTAGCAGATGATCCCCGCGGTAGGTAAATATCGCGCGTAAGTACATGGCATGCATGAGGCCTGGTAGAGGTAAAGGGCGTTAGCACGCAGTGCACGTTTGGCAGCCGCCGTGACGTGCGACTCCGAGAGGAAGGGCTACGGATTAGCCCGAAACATGTCGAGTTAAACTCGTTTTAAGACGTGAGTGATCCGTTTATTTTCACTATGAGTGAGTCTCACGGTAGTTTCATGTTTAAAGCCCATGGTTAGATATCCTACTACAAAAAGCTTGAGGTTCTGGATCTGGATTTGATCCGGTTAGGATTAGAAATGTTTGATCTCATCTCAAATCTTGAATGTTTGTCTTTAAGTATGTTTATGTGTGCACTTAAGTATGTTCATCCGTTGCCCAGTAGGTATTTGAGGCTAAGGCCGGGGCCGCACTGGTAAGGCGACGGGGACGCGACAGCGATGTGACTAAATCAAACATAGTTCGAGTTAAGTAAGCATAACATAACTCGAACTATGTTTGATTTAGTGACATTGCTGTCGCGTCGCCGTCGCCTTACCACTGCGGCCCCGGCCTAAGTCAATGGGTTTAAAATTATCACATGATTCTTATACTAAAAGAACGTTGTAAAAACAATATTTAAGACTGTTTTCTCTGGCCCGTCACACGCGACCGGCGGCGTCTGGATGTGCGTCGCACGCTGTGCCACACGCCGTCGGTCGCGGGTGCGTGACGTTTCAGAGAAACCACCCTCAAACATTACCGAACAAAACATTCGAACGTCGTCGGTCGCAGACACGCGTCGGTCACCGGTCGCCAGCAGCGGGTGGTCAGAGAAACCAGAGCCTAAAGGCCACGCTTTACTTACAGATCGCCAAACATAAACTAAAAAAATATAATCATAATCAATCTACAGGGTGTTACAAAATTACCCGTAATAACTGAAGGGTATGGAAGTACTCCAGTAAAGAATTAAATTAGTATATATTTTTTTTATTCCATAGGTATGTTTTCAATGTCGGAAAAATAAGTGTTTTTAATAGTAAATTAAAATATCGACTGAGATTACGCACATCACTATTTAAGTTCATGAACTTACTAGGAGCAATAACTTACTACCTCCTACGTACTACTACTACGTATCGTAAGCGCGTAGGCAGATTCAAATGAGCCAATGAGGTTAAAGCGGCATTTTTCTCTTTCCTGAGACAGAAAGGGACAAATTTATTATGAATGACGATGAGCGGGGCGTGACGTAACTTGCAGTGAACAATTATTATTATGACTAGGTAGTCATGAGGATTAAAGAGTAATTAGTATGATTTTAAAATCTTATACCTGATTTACACTCTCGCCTCGTCACCTCGCCTCGCGCCTCGCCTCGTCGTCTCGCTCCGGACGCGAGCCTAATCAAGGCAAATCACGAGACGAGGCGCGAGGCGCGCCTGTTCACACTCTCGTCTCGTGGCTCGTCCCGCAGTTCGTCTCGCCACCCGTACGCGAGTGTAAACCAGGTATTAGAACTTGCCACGCGGGAGCGCGTTTCACGACGCGGGGCTAAACTCTCCATGTGTTCAGTTCAAAACTTTAGTAACAGCTTAGCAAAAACTACTTACATTGTGCCCCTGACCAGATACACGTACACACGCCATTAAAACACGCTTACTTTTCACATTTCCAATAGCTTGCTTAGTATGGCACCCACAAGCACAGTCCAGATGTGATCCTGAACTGATTGATACACAAACGCCACTAAAAACACGCTCACATTTACATCTTCGACAGTTTGCTTAGTATGGTACAAGCACAGTCCAGCCCATAATCAAAAAGGTACCTAGGAATCTTCTCTAGGGACGTATTTACAGTAGAGGTTCGAAATGCCGTCCTCCTTCTTGAAGGCACAGGGAAGTTTCTTCTTTGGACGAAATCGGTAGGTATCAACTCCTGTGTACAGCGGTAGTGATACGGATGTTGATGGTCAGCTCGAAGAATGCGCCAAACTGAGACGTGGTTCATGTCGAGTCTTGCCGCGGCACGCCTGGTACTGACAGTTGGTTCCTCTTCAAAAAGTTCCAGTACTTCTTCCATTCGCCTGGCATCGACAGCTCTCGGTCGTCCACTGCCACGTGAACGATGAAAGGAGCCCGTGGAATGAAGCCGTGTTACCATATCGTGGAAACATTGGTAAGATGGTAATTGCCGTTGCCGCTGCTCAGCGGCTGGTCTGCCATCAATGAAACGTTCGCGATACAGCTCACGAGCTTGAGCTAAATTACCATCAGCTCGCCCTACACACAAAATCATTTCGTAGTATTCGGCATTCGAGAACTGCATGGTTACAACGATTTTAATAATTTGACTTTGCACGTACCTATGTCCGTTCGAATCAGATGACCGCGAAATACTGGCTATTTTTTACTAAATTTAAATTTATTTAGTGAACAACAAAGTACTTGCCGCTTGCGGCGGCTTTCTTTCAAAGAAATGCCGCCTTCTCCTTCGTCTCTTTCCTACTGGGTAGGTCAGAAAGAGACGGCACTAGAAAATATGACACAAACTGCGCTCCGGGTAGGGTGCGTAAAGCTTCGTTTAGCTGAAAATAGTCAAGTGATTAGTTATGTTTCTTTTACTTAATGTTTAGTTAAGTACTTAGTCAATGGAAGCGGGAACGGAATTATTTGCAGTTTTTAATTTGTGTTCACATTTTTAATGATATTATTATGATATTTCAGAGTGTATTAAGTTCCAATAAAACTGGAAAACTGTTTTTTTTAAACATGCTCGGAAATGTGTACGTTAATGTCACGAAATGAAGACATGAAGTTTCTTGTTTATGGCTCCCTACATTACTTCTTGGCCTAGGCAATGCAATAGAGCAATGAAAATCCTAAGAAAAACCATTATTGTCCGCTGCTCTAACTTTTTAAATTTGCTTACTAACATTAAACTGACGAAGGAAAAATTACATTCTGCCAACCACCACTAGGCTCTGGCTCGCTACTACAAAGTGCTAAATTCGAACTTCGTTTCGTGCCGTCCCGCTCAAGCTAATAGTATTTATTAAGAGAGTGAGAGGGACCGCGCGATACGAACGGGATTTACTTGATTACCTGGTACTTATTTTAATTTTAATATTTCCTCACATTGCTTGAGTAACACCGCCGCCGCTCGGCCGGAACAGTGATTGCAGGACTCGTTTTATCCGGCCTTGTCTACGACTCGGCCGTCTACCCCAAGCTCATCCATCAATCCCTTAGTTCACGGCCTCTGCAGTAATGTACTATTTTTCTAGCTTTAAACAATTGCTAGGTGGTGTGTGGCAATCCTAATCCTAAATTTTAATAAATTTAATTTTGTAATCGTGTGCGAGATTTTCGAGACCTGCTTCATAGCCGTAGTGCTGATTGGCGGGCGCGACTGTCACATGCGCAGAAATTAATGGTCAGCGCTACACTTACGTGCCGTTGGGCTGTAGCAAGGAGTGCTTGCAATTAAATCCTGGCTCTCTTACTTTTCACGTGGGACCACAACTAAACATGCTTACTGCTGCTTAGCGACTGGATTAACTAGATAAAAAGCGGATGGCCATCTTATTCGCCTATCATGCTGCTAAGCTACTTGCTAGCACCGTTGAGTCTTGCTTGGGACTCGGCTCTCTCACTATCCACTTTGAAACACAAGCACTGTTGCTTAGTGCCAGTATTAGTTAAAAAAGTGGATGCGGTAGGAACTTACACAAGTTGTTAACATAAATAACCTAACCAACAAAAAGTTGGAAACCACCGAAATTGACATTTAAAAGTTCAATATCTCAAAAAAGGCTGAACCGATTTTGATAAAACATATCTAAGAACCATCGCTAGAAACCCTGCTTTCAAATAAAAAAAACCGCATTCAAATCGGTTGACCCGTTTAGGAGCTACGTTTCCAAACTTACACCCCTCTTTATTCGTCGGGGGTTAAAAAAACACACGTTAAAATAATTTTGCTACTAGGACTACATAATCATAACTTCAGTTACTGTAGCGCAACTGCACCCGACAGTTGGTGTGAACGCAGCACTGCGCGTGAGTAAATTTTACGCTAGCCAATAAAATCAAAGAAGGCGGAGCTTGTAGTGAATAAGAATGATTTTGACCAGGCGTCATAAGAGTTAGTGGAAAGCTTCAATTACAAAGATTAAACTAAGACAGACGAGTCTTTTCGTATTGTAGGGTTAGGCAGGTACGTACTTAGTTTAAATTGATGTTTGCACTGATAATTTTTCAGCTCAGTTTAGTTACTCTCTCTCTGTTTATGTCAAATTAAAAATAAGTGAGAGTTTCCGACACCCTTCACGACACATTTTCAAACCAGTTACATGGTGGAAATGTTGAACTAACCGCCACCAATGTCAGATTAATATGGGGTCATCCATAAAGAACGAAACACATCTAGGTGGGGGAGGGGTCTGGCAATTTGTGACACGGGAGCAAAATAATTCCAATTTTCAAGTGTGATAAGGGGCGGGGGCGGGGGGGGGGCAAAAATGGTGTGACGTCATTTATGGATGACCGCTACGGGTTATTTAAAGAAAAATAGTTATTAATTACGTCACAAAACTGAAACGTCGCACTAAGGTAAAATTGCTGACAAATTAACATTCTGATAAATAGTTAGTCTGTGATTTAAAAGCCAATGACCAGAACAGCTGATCGCTAGTGTTAGGAATCTTCTAAAAAACATGTCGATATTTTCAAAAAGTTTCGATATCGGTTTTTTCCATAACCATTATAGCTAGAAAAAAAAGAACAGCGCGCAAAATTACAGTTTTATTTACTGTTCATGGGGTTTCAGGCTTTAGGGGTTATTTTGTAACACCCTGTATAGCTGTTGAATGAGACTCCGTATGCGAAGAATTTGTTGCAATTTTCCGAGATAAAAACTATCCTATGTCCATGTACATGTAAAAGTGAAAAAAAAACTAAAAAAACTAGAAACATTGATTCATTTTATTTCAGTTTTGCCTTTCTTAATCCTAGAGAATGTTGGGAGTCAATTATCAAAGTACCTTCAACGGAAATGGAGTCAGTCAATGACGTGTCCCCGCGCTCCGCCAATTAAAATTAATCACCAAGTGTCGTCTAACGAATCTACTAAATGTTAGTCAGCGTTTAAACAACATTTGAGTTATCCCTGGCAGCTAAAAGTTAGTTAACCTCCTGCCGTCCAGTGTCACAGGACTTATTGTAATGTGACATCAAACTCACTCCAATAAGTGACATAAAGTTTAATGTTCATTGAAACAAAATTTGACGTGGACGACAGGAGGATAAGTTAGCTGCTGGTAATAAGGCCTAGCTAAGCTAAGGGATGTTTGTAACTAGCTTCAAGCCCCGGCTTCACACGGGTGTACTACTAATTTTTTTTAAAAACTTTCTCCCAATATTTACTAAAACAACAAAAATAATTTTAGACAAATACTTACCCAGTTTTGTCAACAAGTTTTACATAAAGAAAAACAAAATTAAATAGTTCAAAAAGCGTTACAAGTAACCTCATTTAAGTATGATACTGGTAATTAGAAATTATGAGGGCTCCATTTGTTTCCCATACAATTGAAAGTCATAATGTAATGTTTCTCATTATTATTTATCGTATGGGATACGTGTAACTGCAAAACTGTAATAAATACAAATGAAAACTAACAATTAAAACTTAAATCTAGATTTTATGTTTCTCAAATATTTGTTGTTCATATTTTTAGGGTTCCGTACCTTAAAAGGGAAAAACGGAACCCTTATAGGATCACTTTGTTGTCCGTCCGTCCGTCCGTCTGTCTGTCAAGACCCTTTTTCTCAGGAACGCGTGGAGGTATCAAGCTGAAATTTATATCAAATACTCAAGTCTACTGTCCCTTGGAGCTGTGAAAAATTCTTCTTCTTCTTCTTCTAATCTTCTAAGCCAACGCAATCAAAAGATACAGCCGTTTATGCTCCAAATTTCCACATATTTTCGAAACTCGCAAGGGAATCAAAACCTACAGGGTACTTCCCGTGAACCCAGAATCTTGAAATTTGGTACGAAGCAAGGTCTGATAGCACAAGTAAAGGAAAAATTGCGAAAAGCATAAATTTTTTTGTCTGTCAGTCTATATCACTAACCAATCTATAATTTTCGACACTCACATGGGAATCAAAACCTACAGGGTACCTACTTCCCGTGAACTCAGAATCTTGAAATTTGGTACGAAGCAAGGTCTCATAGCACAGATAAAGGAAAAATTGCGAAAACCGTAAATTTTTAGTTACATCATATAATAAAAATATTTTTAATCATTTTAAAGTTACTACCCCTTTTCTCATGAACGCGTAGAGGTATTAAATTGAAATTCATATCAAATACTCAGGTCTATAATACCTTTAAGCTGTAATAAAATCAATCTTCTATGTCAACGCAATCAAAAGAAACAGCAATTTAAGCCGCATATTTTCAAACTCGCAACTACTCGCATGGGAATCAAAACCTGCAGGGTACTTCCCGTGAACTCAGAATCTTGAAATTTAGTACGAAGCAAGGTCTTATAGCACAGATTAAGGAAAAATTGCGAAAAGCATATTTTTTTTGTCTGTCTGTCTATATCAGTAACCAATCGACAATGATCCCACACTGCGAACATTTTGCTTAGGAGAAGGGGTCTGCTAAGACTGGCAGTTCATAGATACATATAAATTTGTACGGAACCCTCGGTGCGCGAGTCCGACTCGCACTTGGCCGGTTTTTTCCCCGTCGAATCAGTAAATTTTTCAGAAAAATTTAAATTCTGCACATTTAATGGATTCAGAGTAAAAATACTTATGAATACACACATTATGACAAACACTACACTAACCTTCAACAATTATCCCGATCTGGATCCAAATTATGAATGTTAATTAACACTTGTACTAAACCAAATAGGATCTCCAGACCACAGAAACAGATTCAAATAATTTATTCATTCCTTTTAGCTCCTAGTTCATGTCATGACTGATTGAAGCCTATACTCGTTCCCAGATCTCAAACTTTTTTCGCTCTTAGCTCAAGGAACTTAAAGAACTAAAAGACTGAACAAGTTCATTTGACCGATTGACCGAGATCGGAGCGCTCCCTGTAACGACCGAGCGGGTGCAACTCTACATAATTCGATCTAAACACAAGTAATATTTTAAATAATTTATTGAATCAGGCGTTACTTTGCGGAGGTCCATATTAATGAACTAAAACAATTACTTTGCTCACCCGCGACCTTACAATAGTTACGTTTATGCAAGAAATGTGCGTTCATGCAGTTCCTCCACCTCCACACTGTACGAACACACACAAATCACATAAACCCAACCATCACCACCACCAAGCTACACTGACGCGTTTCGAACTCAACCAGAGCTCATCTTCAGAGTTACCACAACTGTATGCTATGCTACCAAATGCTAAACACTGTTTAAACACTGTTTAGCATTTGGTAGCATAGCATACGGTTGTGGTAACTCTGAAGATGAGCTCTGGTTGAGTTCGAAACGCGTCAGTGTAGCTTGGTGGTGGTGATGGTTGGGTTTATGTGATTTGTGTGTGTTCGTACAGTGTGGAGGTGGAGGAACTGCATGAACGCACATTTCTTGCATAAACGTAACTATTGTAAGGTCGCGGGTGAGCAAAGTAATTGTTTTAGTTCATTAAGTAATATTTTTCTAAGGATTTCGTATGTGTACGGAATCATCCAAGTTTAGGTATGTTTTATACCTTAGGCTACTATTTACTCTTAAACTACACATAATTTCCAAGCAATCTTAGCCGCTATAATTTTCCTAGTAAATTTGATATATTTACTACCATTCTGAATTTAATCAAATTTTTCCACCTAACAGTTTAGATTTTAGAGGGGGGGGGGGACGCACGATTTTAATGAAAATTTTCACTTTAAAGTTGAATATTTCGCAAACAGATCACTGAATAGAAAAATCATGTTAGCAACCCCGCAATGGTTTTAAAAGACCTATCCAACGATACCCCACACTATAAGATTAGTCGAGAAAAAAAAATCACCCCCCTTTACGTCTATGGGAGGTAACCTAAAAAAATATTTTTTTATTTTTTATTTTACCACTTCGTTGGCGTGACTGATATGTATATTCATGCCAAATTACAGCTTTCTAGTACTAACGATCTCTGAGCTTAGCCGCGGACAGACAGACAGACGGACAGACATGGCGAAACTATAAGGGTTCCTAGTTGACTACGGAACCCTAAAAACGAATACATTTTCAAACCGCGTTACGCGAAGATCCTTTAGCTGTGCTGTTGCATATACATATGTACTTTTAGTTAATTAGCTTTTTATCAAAGTTAACAATACGGACTAACGATGCGTATCTCTATGAGAACTTAGCTATGCCAAGCGGCAAGCCGACGCAATAACCCAGTACTATATCTTCATCAATCTTCTCAGGCTTGCTTCACTGATTTTAGGTCATATTTCGTATTTCTTTGGTTTTTGCAATCATATTAGAGCTTCAATGAATTGATATTTGATAATATGTCATTTTATATATACCTCGTTATGTTCTGTATATTACCAAATTCACAACAAAACACATAAAAACGGCCTAGGCCTAGGCGGTTACGCGCGAAAAATAAAAATATGATGCCCCAACGAGGTATCAAAATTCCCTTGTATTTTTAGGGTTCCGTAGTCAACTAGGAACCCTTATAGTTTCGCCATGTCTGTCCGTCTGTCTGTCTGTCTGTCTGTCTGTCCGCGGCTAAGCTCAGAGATCGTTAGTACTAGAAAGCTGTAATTTGGCATGAATATACATATCAGTCACGCCAACAAAGTGGTAAAATAAAAAACAAAAAAATATTTTTGTTTAGGGTACCTCCCATAGAGGTAAAGGGGGGGTGATTTTTTTTTCTCAACTAATCCTATAGTGTGGGGTATCGTTGGAGAGGTCTTTTAAAACCATTGCGGGGTTGCTAACATGATTTTTCTATTCAGTGATCTGTTTGCGAAATATTCAACTTTAAAGTGAAAATTTTCATTAAAATCGAGCGTCCCCCCCCCCTCTAAAATCTAAACTGTTAGGTGGAAAAATTTGAAAAAATTCAGAATGCTACTAAATATATCAAATTTACTAGGAAAATTATAGCGGCTAAGATTGCTTGGAAATTATTTGTAGTTTAAGAGTAAATACTAGCCTAAGGTATAAAACATACCTAAACTTGGATGATTCCGTACACATACGAAATCCTTAGAAAAATATTACTTGATTTTTTTGTAATGGCTACGGAACCCTACCTTGTGCGTGTCCGACACGCTCTTGGCCGGTTTTTTTTAAATTTCCCTCCATCATTCAATCGGCGAACACAAGCCAATAAAACAAACAATAGTGAATAAAACAAACTGGCTAGTGTTACATTCGAAATTCAAATAGTTAACTCTGGCTTCCAGCGATATTACGCTGTAAAATAAATAAAGCGCCCAAAAAAGCAATCAAGCTAAGTGTTAAAGCTCACTAATCTGTCAACGGACAGACGGTTTGAAGAGTAAACTGACTTTGTTACAGTCGATACTGTATTTTACTGAGCGTGAGATTTTTAAATAGGTACTTACACTTTTATTTTTGTGAAATGTGACACTACACCAATATAGGGGCATTTTCTTTATTTTTTCATCAATTTTGAAAGCACTACAGGAAAATTCAAACTATTGAGTATTTTTTTTATTACCTAATGCATAAAATAATTTTATATATTTTAGTTTAATTCATTAGGGGGACGTCATGTATAAAAAAACCGGCCAAGAGCGTGTCGGACACGCCCAAGGTAGGGTTCCGTAGCCATTACGAAAAAATCAAGTAATATTTTCCTAAGGATTTCGTATGTGTACGGAATCATCCAAGTTTAGGTATGTTTTATACCTTAGGCTAGTATTTACTCTTAAACTACAAATAATTTCCAAGCAATCTTAGCCGCTATAATTTTTCTAGTTAATTTGATATATTTACTAACCTTCTGAATTTTTTCAGATTTTTCCACCCAACAGTTTAGATTTTAGAGGGGGGGGGGGGACGGCCGATTTTATTGAAAATTTTCACTTTAAAGTTGAATATTTCGCAAACAGATCACTGAATAGAAAAATCATGTTAGCAACTCCGCAATGATTTTAAAAGACCTATCCAACGATACCCCACACTATAGGGTTAGCCGATAAAAAAAAAATCACCCCCACTTTACGTCTATGGGAGGTACCCTAAAAAAATTGTTTTTACTTTTTTTTATTCAATCACTTTGTCGGCGTGACTGATATATATATTGATGCCAAATTACAGCTTTCTAGTACTAACAGTCTCTGAGCTTAGCCGCGGACAGACAGACAGACAGACAGACAGACGGACAGACATGGCGAAACTATAAGGTTTCGTAGTTGACTACGGAACCCTAAAAAGGGGTGAAAAAAATACTCAATTTTACTTTTAATGTTGCCTGCCAGCATTTAATTCAAATGGACGTAGGAAATCCTGCAGACAAAAAACGAACAGCTTGCTCTATGGGTCGTTCCAAATCGAGGGCAGATATTTATAACGCAGCGTGATGGGAAATAAAAATTTCACTCTCCCAATTTGGAACCCGGAAATGTTTTGAAACGTTCCTGTCGTGTTAAATTTAAATTGATAGCGTTTTTGTATTTTGTCATAATTAAAATTGCGGGTATAAAAGTCGTTCTTATAATAAAACGAGCTTATATTTCGTTCAAAGATAAACACAAATTAGATTTACAAGCATCTAAAAATATATTGATGAAAACGATGCCCCCAGAAATATTTAGACACCTAAATAAGTAGTAGTATTAGCCGGTAAAATGTAATTACAGAAGTACGGTGATTGTCCTTTTTATAATTATAAACGAACGATTAGCCATTACCCGCGGCTTTGCTCGTATTAACCATTACATTTGTCATGTAAATTTAAATTCCGGGATCTCGCAAAAACTCCCGCGAGAATTCCCAAAAATTAAATAAAATTTCATTCGTCGTCTCTAAATTTAGTGTTTGGAATTTCGGGATTTTATGCCGATCCCGGGGGAACATCGAAATAAGAAGTAGGCTATGTGTTATTCCAATGATCCAGCTATCTGGGGGGCTACCACGAAATTCGAAAATCAAAGTTTGTATCGTACCGATTCTTTCACTCTTTTGTTTAACATTATAGCGTAAACGGAACGGCACGATATAAAGTTCGATTTTTGAATATAAGGCCTGCAAAATAAAAAAAATAAAAGATAGTGCCATAGACTCAACACATGTGATAACAGAGTGCATAACAAAAAACCAAAGATTTTCTCATTCACTTGTTTTGCTCCTCTCTTTATCGATACTAAAGTGCTGAAATTACAAACTCACTGGATCCGCCGGCACTCGAAAGTGCAATCCACTTTGATGTCTTGCTTGCTTATGCTCGCGTTGAGTGCTGTCTGGTGCCAGGATTTGATGAAATTGAGCAGAAACCTATACCTTTGTATCCGTATATAGTTAAGACCTTTGTGTGTACCTGTAAAAAAACAACAGTTGTTATAACAATGTAACATAATAATCATCATCATTATCGCCCTAGCCTTCTGTGAGAATGAGAGGGTTTGCGCCAAGAGCGCGAAGATATATTAAGTTTTGTAGTGGTAGAGCCATGTAGTGGCTAGCCGCTGCATCACGAATGGGCCGACTCGTCGGTCGTACCACCTTCTCACAGAACACCGGCGTAAAGCAGCAGTTAGTACTCCTGCTGCGTTTTGTACGGTCAGTGAGAGCGCCGGGGGCCCAATACCTCTCCCCCTCCCCGTCTTCTATTCCCTCTCCTTTTTTAAAGGCCGGCAACAAATGAGTGACTCTCTTTGAGTTGTTAATATTTATGGCCGTTGGTGATCGTTTTCCATCAGATGACCCGCTAGCTTGTTTACCTCTCATAATAAAAAAAATATATTGAAAATAAAATTAAGTGTAATGAGAGTTTCTGTGACAAGCTATAAACTGGCGCTAGTATCGTACCCGTTTGACTACTTTGATGTTTCTAACACGTTTCACGGGACCTTTTGTCGCATTATGGTCCCGTTCGCAAATCGTCTCGTTCGGCACTTCGTCCCGTACGCTTAGTATAAGTTTTACTTCACCAAAATACTTCTTGATCGCGTTTACGTAAAAATTAAAATTCTATGGAAACATGGAAGCGCGCGCGCGGAGACGCTGTCCATGTTTCCCTAGTAATTGATTTTTTTTACGTAAACGCGATCGAGAATTATTTTGGTGAGGTAAAACTTATAGTAAGCGTACTGCTGACGGGACGAATAGCTGAACGAGACGATTTGCGAACGGGACCATATATGCGTCAGAAGAGTGTATAATGAGCCAATCGCAAGCAAGACTGTAATGTCAAATAGGCCTCGATCGATACACCGTCAAAAAATCCACAAACGTTTATTTAACTGGCAATATTTGAGTTTTTTTTATGTCAAATTGTTATTTAAACATCACACTCTTCCAGTAATAGGATTACCTTGAAGTCTGGTATGCATGTGTACAGGCAGCTAAAAGCTTGTTATATTGAAAATAAAGGCCTGTTAATAAGATTAATGTGTTACAGGATTGCGAATAAAAAACTGCGCGGTGTAATATCGCTGTGCGGACAGGCCCAAAAGGGCCAAAAGTGACAGTAAAACTCCAAAACAAAAATCAAACTGGCATAGACACTGCCGCAGAACGTAAAAGAGCGTCGCTCGCGAATTTAATAACGAACATTCCTTAAAGTTGTCAACGAACTTGTAATTCTTGAATATAACTTGCTCTTTGAGACTGAATTCCCTGTTATTACAAGGATTTAAGCGTCCGCTTAGAATATTCAATATTGGACTATGTTTTCAAGACATGGGGTATTTTGTGATCAAATTTAATAACGAGCAGTATTTTGTGTATTAAAGAATTTATGGCGGGAATTTATGAACGATACTAAATGGGAAGAAGTATCCTTCGATTCCGCTTTTATGTCGAAAATTTTGTCCTTTTGTTGGTTTTTATGAGACAATTATTTTCACAGTGTCTTACAGATCCTCTTGACCAGTCTAAGGTATACAGTCAACGTCATAAATAAGTGATCACTTTTGTACCTTGTCGCTTTCACTCGTTACATAATTTCGTATGGTTTTCAAACATAACTTTAAAGTGAGAAGGTTTCTTATGTGATCACTTATTTATGACGTTGACCCTACTGTTTGTTTTGCTGACGTAGAAAAGGTTTTATTTAAGGTAAGGTTTTTAAAAAAAAATATAAGTTAAAATTTTGCTGTGCTACAAAAATTTGTAATCTCGCTTGCATTTTTAAAAGTTATACTCCCCTTCAGATGGAATGACGTAAAAATTCACAAATTGCTCGTTCCCCGTATATTTTAAGGCCAATTTCTTTGAACATAAAAATTTGTTTGCTTTTCTTAGATTATCGGCGTAAAAGCCGGAACGGCCATATTTCTCCCCGGCAATAACAATGGAAATTACTTGAAACAAATTACGCTCTCGGTAAATTTAAGCGCTCAAGGGGTATTTTGGCGGGTGTTACAGCCGGTAAATGGTTGATAGATAAATGCAGAGGTGTAGAATAATCAAGGATATATCGTTTTGAACTTTCATGATTTTCACTCATAACTACTACCACTCTCGGGACTTAATAACATGATACACTTCAGTCTATTCATGATCAGTGATCACAGTCGCTGTAGTGTGACTGAAACATAGAGAGAGAGTCTTTATAATCTCTATAGTTATGGCTATGACCAAGGATATTTTTTAATTTATGCTGGTTTCGATAACTTAAAAAGCTAAACAACAGTATATTCGAAGCTTATAGTGCTAAGTTTTTAATATATACTGGCTCCCAGCGAGGAAATAAAAATCTAACTCCGTCATCAAGTTACTAGATGTGGCTTGTGCTTGGAAATGAGTATGTAGGTAATTAGATTAACTGATGAATAAATGGTAGAGTAGTCAGTAGATACGACATCTTCATGCCCTCCGTAACACGTTTTTTTAATCCCCACTTATCAAAGGAAACCTACGAATAGATTTCAAACAATCTGTCTGCAACTGACACTTTAAAAACAAACAACGCGTAGACGTAACTTCATAAAAATTCTTTGTATTTGTTACAACTTCCGAGAACACGCGTAACGCAGGAGTAACCCTCTATGTCCCTTATCGGACAAACGATTGACTGCCGTACACGGTGCTAACAAGGTTCGTTTTTATTTGTACGCGAGCATATTAATGACCAATTTCACAGTGTAACTGGCATGTATGAAACATAAAAGAAGTAAATACGTTCTATATTTAAAAACGAGCCGTTGTAATTTGAAGCCGTTAGACCTTTTAGAAGGGAGTGTCTTTACTGAGCAATTTCCTGGAGGACTTTTTTTGGTAGTGTTTACTCTTTAATATACATAACTAGCCTTTACGCGTGCTTCACTCGTTATGAAACCATTAAGTCCCACAGTATTTTTTTACTTAAAACTGACCAGCGATCGCCCTCCAGCTCACCTAATAGTAAGTACAAATGATACCTATGTAACTCACTGTATCAATTGAAATTTCGAGAGCTCACTAAAATTCCCGTGACTTTTCCTAAAAATTTCATCAGTCTTCATTTGCGTTGGGGTAAATATTCAGCGTTTTTACGGCGGTTTTTTTTGTCATTACCATTTGAGCAGAAATTATTAAAACCGGCCAAGAGCGTGTCGGACACGCCCAAGGTAGGGTTCCGTAGCCATTACGAAAAAATCAAGTAATATTTTTCTAAGGATTTCGTATGTGTACGGAATCATCCAAGTTTAGGTATGTTTTATACCTTAGGCTACTATTTACTCTTAAACTACAAATAATTTCCAAGCAATCTTAGCCGCTATAATTTTCCTAGTAAATTTGTTATATTTACTACCATTCTGAATTTTTTCAAATTTTTCCACCCAACAGTTTAGATTTTAGAGGGCCGATTTTAATGAAATTTTTCACTTTAAAGTTGAATAATTCGCAAACAGATCACTGAATAGAAAAATCATGTTAGAAACCCCGCAATGGTTTTAAAAGACCTATCCAACGATACCCCACACTATAGGGTTAGCCGAGAAAAAAAAAATCACCCCCACTTTACGTCTATGGGAGGTACCCTAAAAAAATTTTTTTTACTTTTTTTTATTCAATCACTTTGTCGGCGTGACTGATATATATATTCATGCCAAATTACAGCTTTCTAGTACTAACAGTCTCTGAGCTTAGCCGCGGACAGACAGACAGACAGACGGACAGACATGGCGAAACTATAAGGGTTCCTAGTTGACTACGGAACCCTAAAAAGGATGATGCTTATGGTTAACTTTTTATGAAAACTTAAGACAGTACCGATGCTGAATCTAGTTTGATGAAATTTCGCTCGATTCGTCCTTCGGTTGTGGTGATAATCGTCGAATGGTAATGATGTTTAACCGCGCGGTCAAAACGCTCGAATATTCACTCGTTGCATGAATATGACCTATGTCAAATTTCATGTCTCTAGCGTAGCGATTGAGATTTTGGGGTTTTATTTACGTAGTTATATCTCGATCTCGTAGGAACACTGGGATAAAAAGTACCTTGTGCGTTATTTTTGTGGTCCAGACATATAATATCAAATTTCGCTCAAGTCTATCGAAACGTGTTTGCCGTTGTAGTTGAAATAAATCTTACAAAAAACCTTTTCTTAGCCCGATGTAAAGCCACATTGATTTTCTTACAGATATTTTAGCTAAGGGGAAAATTAAAACCTTCTGTTCAGAAAACAACACGGATTAGATATCGTTACACTTGTTTTATTTGAGTATATCTATTTTCAAAGTAAGCAGAACAGAACTGTTTATTTAATTTTAATTTAACTTCCCCACCTGCCCTTTCCCAGCAAACTCGACTAGAATAGCATCATAATCGATCGTCTGCGCCATCAATTTTTCACAACACTGGCAGGCAAGTGACGCCAAAAATTTTACGCTGGCACTTTTGTCCCAAATGTCAGCGAATTTACTCAATCGCTCCTCGTAGCGTAGTGGTTGGAAAATTTTAACATGATTTTGTATAAAACTTTTAAAACGAAAACAGGGATTAAATGCGCACAATTTTGTATCAACAGGTACTGGCACTGGCGTCGATGGTTTTTATCTGAATTAAAAAAGTTAATTAGTTCATGTTCAGTAATAACATGCAGTTTGAAAATAAATGTAGATATAATACAAATACACATTCGGTTTGCAGACCCTTTGGACCATATTAAATTAAAATTTAACATAGACCTTTAATTTGGCTAATTCTGTGAGTTAATGTAACAAAAAACTTTTTAACAAAAAATTAAACCCCCGAAAAAACTGAAAAGCAAAAAATATTTTTTTTTTTTTTGTTTTGACCTTAATCTAGGTACCAGTTTGAAGTCGGTGCCTCAGCACTTAGCCAGGAGGAGTGGACCTTATTTATTTATCGTATGGCTTCTGGTTCTCTACTTAAACTAAATATTCAATAAACTAGATTTTAGGTATGCTAGTGCATCTGTCGAGAGGGTCTTAAAGTCTGCCGCTAGCCCGCTAAATTTGGTGATTGGGCACTCAAAGACCATATGTCGGACTGTTTGCTCCGGGCAGCCACACTGACACCGTGGCGACTCGCACCACTCCCATTTGTGCCACAGTGACGCACAGTTACCAACCTCTGTCCTGATTCTGTTCAGCAGGCACCAGACACGCCGGGGCTCCTCAAAACCCGCTGGCCGGCACTTAACATCAAGCTCGAACAGGTCCACGGGTAAATGCCTAGATTCCCAATCTGCTGTCCAGGAATCAAGCAGGGTTTTCTCGGGCTCTGGGTCATGAACTTTTAGCGCGGGAGGGTGGCGAGACTTTAGCCTAGTGGCCTTGAACTTATCAAGGTCGTGGTGTATGGGCAGCTCCGCGTTTGATCGAATTTTAGTCAGCTCGCGGTTGAGGCAATTCTCCCTGCGCGAGTGTGGCGGCAGAATGTGGCTGAGTGCCGGCAACCAGTATGTGGGAGTCGATTTAAGACAGCCGGTGATAAGGCGCATCGTGTGGTTCAGTTGGACATCAATTGCAGAAGTGTGGGCGCTGTTCAACCAGGCCGCCGAGCAGTACTCAGCAGTCGAGTACACCAACGATAATGCCGTGGTTCGAAGTGTGGACGCGCTGGCGCCCCAGGTAGTACCAGTGAGTTTTTGGACGATACTGTTGCGGGTCTTCATCTTAGCGGACAGTTTGTCGAGGTGTTGTCTAAAGCTAAGACTTCTATCCAGTGTTACTCCCAGGTATTTGGGGTAGAAGTTGTGGTGGAGAAGTTTATTTCTAAACTTCACCCTTAGCTCCATATTGGCCAGCTTGTTGCACAGATGGAAGCAGGAGACCTCAGTTTTCGAAGCGTTAGGACACAGACGCCAGCGGACAAAGAAATCGTCTATCAGTTCTAGGTCTTTTTCCAGCACCGGCTCAACAGCCCCCATGCTCCCACCCTGTGCCACAAGAGCCAGGTCGTCCGCGTAACCAAATTTTCGGCAGATGGTGTGAGGTAGGTCATGTACGTACAAGTTAAACAGTAGTGGTGCCAAAACTGATCCCTGGGGCAGGCCATTGTTGAGCACTCTCACGGAGCTAGCGAAATCACCCAAATGGACCCGATACGGCCTGTTACTCAGCGCGTTCTCCAGTAACCTATATATTTTAATGCACGGCACTGCTTTAAGTAGCTTATACAGCAGGCCCTGACGCCAGACAGTATCATATGCAGCCGTGAGGTCGACGAATGCTGCAGCAGATTTCCTGTTATGGTGAAAACCATACTCGATATGCGTCGTTAGCGCCAGAACCTGGTCGCTACAGCTCCTGTGTGGTCGGAAGCCTGCTTGCTCTAGTGGGATGATACTATTAATAGCACTAGAAATGCGGTTATAAATGAACCTATAATCCCTACCTGATTGGCTTCTATCACTCCTCCTGGCTCGTGCTGAGGCACCGACTTCAAACTGGTACCTAGATTAAGGTCAAACAAAAAAGGTAAGTATTATTTTTTGCTTTTCAGTTTTTTCGGCGGTTTAATTTTTTGTTAAAAAGTTTTTATTTTATATTTTTTTTCCATCCTGGGGGTATTTTTTTTTTCCAAATTTATAATACCAACTTCAAGGTATACCCTATCTATCCAATAAAAAAGAATTATGAAAATCAGACTACTCTTACCCTTAGGGTAGGAATATTATTTCCAAATTTAAATGGGACCACCCTTGGGGTATACGCTTTCCAATAAAAAAAGAATCATCAAAATCCGACTACTCTGTATTAAGTTATGCGTGGTCATATAGTACTTACAATCAGTAACTGAACAATCAATCATCCCCTGTTTTTCTACCCTTAGGGTAGGAATATTGTTTCCAAATTTAAATGGGACCATCCTCGGGGTATACGCTTTCCAATAAAAAAAGAATCATCAAAATCGGACTACTCTGTAAAAAGTTA
The DNA here is from genome assembly GCA_947859365.1 of Archips crataeganus. NCBI lineage: Eukaryota > Metazoa > Arthropoda > Insecta > Lepidoptera > Tortricidae > Archips > Archips crataeganus. The sequence continues at coordinate 1,855,454 of OX402056.1, forward strand.
TGCGTGATCATACATAAAAAAAAAAAAAACACGTTGAATTGAGAACCTCCTCCTTTTGTTTTCGTCGGTTGAAAGTGGATTACACAAGCAAACAAAAAAACAGCTAAATGAAGTCAACGCTAAGATGCAGATCGTATCATTGTATCCCTATTTTTACAAGCTTACTTAATTTAAAAAAGAACACTCAGACGAATAATAGCAAGCGAGAAACAATTTAAAACTATTCTAAGTCAACTTCTAGCAATAATTATTTCTAACAACCTTTAGGAAATATCGGAAAGCATACATAGAACCGAAGAGAGAGATCTTTTCTTCTATCTACATATGATATAAATCAGCTATATGAGTATGAGCGTCACGGACTGGCCATGTTTCAAAACAAAACACTAGCAACACCAAGAAACCTTTCGTAAGGGATACGCGATATGCTAAAATATGGCTAAAATATCGCTATTCATGTTGCTATCTGTGTAATATATTCCGAATACATAATCAGTTTTGCCCACAGACTGTACGTTCATGAATTTCTCTATGTGCTCGCATGAAACCACAAGTCCTCTCAAAAATTTCGTTTTTCTGTTCGAATTTTAAACAACGCTTAACGCAAGTGTCCGATATGCAAACGTAAAGCGAATTATACCCGGGAATAAATGCACTGAATTCTTTGATCAATTATAACTGTAGATCCACAGTCGCGCGCCCGAAAATGTCCGAGCCAAATGAGCGCCACTTTGATAAAAGTGGCCTTCTTTTTTCTCAGTACGTTGCGTGAAATTGTCAAGTTTAGCTGTCAAGTGTCAACCGAAATTCGACTGTAATGAAGTAAAGAGTAGGTTCAAATTTCTGTGTAGGTGATGATTTTAATTGTTATGCAAACAAATAAAAAAGTTCGGACATTCTTTGAAGGGGATTTTGTTCGGCAATGTGTATCTTCAGTTATAATTGATCAAAGACTGAATTAATAAAAAAAACACCCAAAAAAAACTTGGAAATAAAAAAAATTTAAATAAAAAATAAAACCTTCAAAAAACCCCCAAAAAAACATAAAATAATAATTGATTGAACCGACCACAATAAGCATGAAAATATCTTTCTACTAATCTGTTTGAAGTTGGTGCCTCAGCACGAGCCAGCAGGAGTGTAGAAGCCCTATAATAGGTATGTAGGTAAGTTAGATTACTAGGTCCACTCCTGCTGGCTCGTGCTGAGGCACCAACTTCAAACAGATTAGTAGAAAGATATTTTCATGCTTATTGTGGTCGGTTCAATCAATTATTATTTTATGTTTTTTTGGGGGTTTTTTGAAGGAGGTTTTATTTTTTATTTAAATTTTTTTTATTTCCAAGTTTTTTTTGGGTGTTTTTTGAAGGCGGTTTTATTTTTTATTTAAAATTTTTTATTTTTTTCTTTTTAGTTGTTGCTAATGGCCTGGACTGGCACTCTTTACTGACTGTACTTTTTGCCTCTGGTTACCAAAGTACTTATCAAGACGAATCAAACGAGACCAAACTTGATGGGGTTATGTCGTTTTACTACGGAGTTCTTATGGTCACCATCCAACTTCATTGTCAGACCCTGGTTACCATCTAGGACCAAAATACTCGTTGAGACGAGTCAAATGAGTCCGTACTCGATGGGGTAAGTGCCGTTACTTTATGGAGTAACTTTGGCCACCTTCCAGCTCCATCATCAGACCCTGGTTACCATCTGGGATCAAAGTGCTCGTCAAGACGTTTCAAATGAACCCAAACTCGACGGGGTTGTGTTGTTTTATTACAGAGTTTCTATGGCCACCTTCCAACTCCATCATCAGATTAGCTCCATGTCACAATAATATTGCATTGTCACCTGATTTACACATGCATGTAAAATATGAAATCAATCAGAAACCGGGAAGTGAGTCAAATTCAACTTGCAAGATTTGACCCGTTGAGGAGTTCCGTTGGCCATCTGCGGTCTTCTTCATCAGATCTAGTTTACCAAATGACACTTTATGAATGCAAATGCTCGATTTGTCACTGAAAATACTAAAATCGCTTTACATTTCCCTTGAACTTTTGAAGAGTTCCTTCAATTCCTCATGGATCCCATCATCAGAACTGGATTCCGGTAACAACGGGACCAACCTTGAAGCATATGCTTTCAAACAACGAAAGAATTTTCCAAATCGGTTCATAAATGACGGAGTTCTGAGGTAACACACGTTAAAAAAAAAAAAAAGAACATACAACCGAATTGAGAACCTCCTCCTTTTTTTGAAGTCGGTTAAAAAACGGCCAAGAGCGTGTCGGACACGCCCAAGGTAGGGTTCCGTAGCCATTACGAAAAAATAAAAAAAAAACAAAAAAATAAAATAAAAAAAATATCAAAATCAAGTAATATTTTTCTAAGGATTTCGTATGTGTACGGAATCATCCAAGTTTAGGTATGTTTTATACCTTAGGCTACTATTTATTCTTAAACTACAAATAATTTGCAAGCAATCTTAGCCGCTATAATTTTCCTAGTAAATTTGATATATTTACTACTATTCTGAATTTTTTCAAATTTTTCCACCCAACAGTTTAGATTTTAGAGGGGGGGGGACGGTCCATTTTAATGAAAATTGTCACTTTGAAGTTGAATATTTCGTAAACAGATCACTGAATAGAAAAATCATGTTAGCAACCCCGCAATGGTTTTAAAAGACCTATCCAACAATACCCCACACTATAGGGTTCGTCGAGAAAAAAAAAATCACCCCCCCTTTACGTCTATCGGAGGTACACTAAAAAAAAATTATTTTTTATTTTTTATTTTACCACTTTGTCGGCGTGACTGATATATATATTCATGCCAAATTACAGCTTTCTAGTACTAACAGTCTCTGAGCTTAGCCGCGGACAGACAGACAGACGGACAGACATGGCGAAACTATAAGGGTTCCTAGTTGACTACGGAATCCTAAAAATGCTGGAACAATATTGTCCAACTACAACTAGGAATTGCATATTTATTTATTAAAGAAATTGCACAGTACAGATTTAGAAAACCCTGCAAGCATGTTGAAACAAAATATTTAGTTTCTTATACCTATCTAATTCAAAGTGAAAATAAACGGATCACTCACGTCTTAAAACGAGTTTAACTCGACATGTTTCGGGCTAATCCGTAGCCCTTCCTCTCGGAGTCGCACGACACGGCGGCTGCCAAACGTTTACTGTGTAGTGCACGTTTGGCAGCCGCCGTGACGTGCGACTCCGAGAGGAAGGGCTACGGATTAGCCCGAAACATGTCGAGTTAAACTCGTTTTAAGACGTGAGTGATCCGTTTATTTTCACTATGAGTGAGTCTCACGGTAGTTTCATGTTTAAAGTATCTAATTCAAATCTAAAGTAATATTACTTCTAAAGATAAATTTTACACCAATAACCAGCATTGAATCCTTCGCCTTGGATTTTCCTCTACCTACGTGTCTACAAGCTTGCTGAGGAATATGGCACATAGGTGATAGAGAATACGATTTATAGTATTAACCGTTGCTTTAAGTTGTATTTATATAAACAGCTCTGTTGAAGCGGACCCTGCGCTACAAGAAATCACCTGGCATGACGTTTTTTGTTCGTTAGCTTCTGACTGCTCGCTAAAAGCCCTTACTAATAAATTTTAAATGCTACCGTGTTAACGGTTGACTTAGTCAGCTAGGGCGCAGGAGGAGGACGTTTGGTTTAGGTGTACAGCATTTGCGTTATCGTACTGTAGTCTAGAAAAATGACTTTGTTGGGCAGCAATCTACATTTTAATAGTTACGTAGGTACGAGTACCTATACGTAAAGGTTCCATTACCACCAAAAACTGTTTAAAAAGCCCAATGGCATCACTAACAATTCGAAAATTTCACGCTACTAGCGTTCAAAATAACTCTATTCTTCATTAATTCTCCACTTTGTTCCCAAAATACGACAAAAGTCCACGCAATTTCATTGTTACGTTAAAATCACGGGAGAACTGAAGCTCTGACTCAAATGAAAACATTTCCTACGTTTCGACACCAAATGACTTTCGTGACAGATAATATTATTATAAGAATCGCATTTTCGTAATAATTTCGCCGCGTTCCCAGCTCCCACTCATTGTGAGGTGACCCGTAACGAGTTACGTCCTACCGCTTTTTTATGTGTTGCCATTGTTATAAAATAATTACGCTAAGGTTACGTTCTAGATGCAAATTAAGGAGGGGACGGTCAATTAAATTGTTTTATACACTTGTTAATGGGATAATAAGTTAACAATATTAGCATGTTGTAAGTTAAAGTCGAGAACAAATTTTAAATTGAGTTTTGTCCAGCACTACGCCGATAGAAGCGTGTAATTATTTTACTGAAATTATAACGATCCATGGGAATTTAGTTACAGGTTGACCACAGCAAGCAGCTCTGTTTTAAAATGAAGTGAAACGTGCCTCGCTGAGGGAGCTCCTACTCTTCAACTAGCTATCATAAAGCTTTTACCTCTCACAAACTAGGTAGTTGAAAAGTGATGGGTATTTGATGTCTACGATTAACGCTGTGTGTTGCATTATATTGGGAATCCATGTCCCGCTTAGGGTAATAGATGATAACAATGTCAATCCCAGCTTTGACTATAAAAGTATTTTGAGCTAATTTCAAACATTTTATTTACTTTTTCTTAAAATTGTCGTAGGCTACATAAGTACCTCTGGTCAGTCTAAATAGGGACAATATTCATTATTAAATATCAACCTCGTAAACTTTTTTTACTTTTATCTAGTTATTTACCTACATTCGACTTAGAAATGTTTCGAAATATTCAATAGTTAGATATCCCTTAGGGAGCAACGGGCAATATAAAAGTTCTCCCGCCATATTCAAAAGCAACGTGCCAAGTCTGCCAAACTCTAAAATCCAATAACGGGGAATGATGTAAATAAATATGGAAAACAAATGTTGTTTTACCCTCTTTCGATACGCGATGGCCGGAGGGTATTTGGCGCGTCGTTACCCCGTTTCCCTGCATTATTGTTATTAGGTAACTCTATATCGGTACTTTGATGTCGTGTTGTGTTTATCCGCTTTTGTTGATGAGATGAGCTTCTAGTAAAATAATTTAGTCTCATTATGTTCGTGACATTGCAAAAGAGATCCGATAAGCCGAGATCTAACGTTCCATTTAAAAAAAGTGTTGTAGATTTTAACCTGGCTCGCGCTTTATAAGTGTTTTAGAATGTGAGTGAAATTTAACAGTGCTTCCCAGTCATTTATCCCTTACTTTTCAGATGTAGCTGCATGTCATATTAAAAGCCACTAAATCAGACAAACATCGAAACATCCACCCTGAGGACATTACATACTAATCCATTAAGTACCTACTTTTTCAACTATCAGATACAAGACTGTATTGTACCTTTGTAAGTACAGTCTGTTTTCTCAAAATCCAATCCAGTTCAGTTTTCGATTAAAAAAGAGGCTATTGCTGTGGCTTGAAAATTCCACACTGAAGGGGTGTCGCATTCCGTCGCGTCGTGTGAAGCTGGCGATAGCGCTGATTGATCGCTCGGCACGAGCGTGTGAACCCGATTGATTGGTGTTGCCACGTTTATTTTTACAGATGAAAAACTCCCATTACCGGAAACGCGCGGTCGATTGAGTGCTAGCTGGTAATTTTGTCTATGGTCGTTACTCTGGAGGCAACTCAGCTCTAATTTTTTTTTATTTATTTCTAGCTATTTGAGCCGAGCCCTTCAGCCGAAGTCAGCTCGCACAAAACAAAATATGTTCCGTTATTTTTGAACTTACCATATTTTGTAATATTGTGGCCACAGCAAATAGATTAACATAAAACGACAACGTAAACAATACAAACTTTAAGTTATATAATAAGAACAAACTTTGGAAAAGCGCTAAAATTTAGCGGGTAAATATCTGTCAAAATTTGGTTGCGAAACGGCATTTTGATTGATGCACTCCCACAGCGCAGCTGTTAGTTGGCACTCGATTGAGATTAATATCAGTGGTGCCAACGAACGGGCATTTAATGTTATTTCGTGTTGATGGCACTTTCCAGATAAAATCATTAAAACGTGTCCCACACCACCGTCAATGCACAAAATGATAGGCGCACAAAACGATAACGCACTTATCTAGGTGTATGTATGTACATTGTATTAAATTACTAACCCTTAAGTAATTCTAAAACCTACTGCCATATTGAAGTGAACAAATTTATGTATTTATTTATTTATTTATTTTTAAAATTGCATACATGTAGTACAATATTCAGCTGGTAGGATAAATTAAATTAAGATCGTACATGCTACCCATGTAGGGCGTTGCAATGACTTAAAATCTAAAATGTGGGTAAGCATAATATCGTTGCATGCAGATCTTTAAATTCTCAAAATAATAAAATACAGAATCAAAAATCTAAATTAAATTTAAAAATATTATTATTAACAAATCAATGTCCAGCCATAATAATTCATAATTCTAGGTGCAATATGAAGCACAAGCAAACACAAATAAATGGATCATGTCATATAGTCATTTATTATCTACCATAGATTGTGTTTATTTAAGGTCTGTGTCATCCAAAAATTCGCTAAAGCTATAGTAGCATTTTTTTGTTAGAAGCGACTTCAACCTCTTTAAATATGTTGCGTGTCTTTCCTCTGCTTTGATAGCGATTGGTAACTTGTTGTAAACCCCTGCTACATGTACATACATTTTAGAGCATTTTTCAAAAACTTTGTACAGTTAAATGTAAAAATGTGGGTGTATACAACTTGCAACTGCTCATAGTATGCCCCATAGCTCTTACGTCCTCTAATTACCTCTAAGGTATCAGTAGGTATATAGTAGCGGAATGAAATGGTTCGTTACTTTTCGACCTTAACTCGTTGACATAGAGTCGAAAAGTGTTCCGCGACTGTACATAATTATTAGAGGGTTGAAGGATTTGTCTCACTGAATGCGTTCTGCGGTCGCGGTCAGGTCAAATTGACCGCAGCTCGCATTATGTATGAACAACATTGTCGGTCTCTATAAAATTTTTCCCCTTCAATATTTAAAAATTAACTTAATAAACTTAATTAACTTTGTGCTTTGTGTTCACCAAACTTTTATTCCGAGAATAACGCTTACTCTCAGATAGTAATGTCAAACCGCCAAAGTAATTTGACATTACTATCTGAGAGTAAGCGTTATTCCCGGAATAAAAGTTTGGAGAAATCCAGCCTAAGTATTCTAACTTACTATCTGTTTCTACATACAGTTTTTATTACAATCACAAAAGTTCGCGATTCTCACTAAGTAAGAGACATTTAAGTGATACTTAACTCGATCACATCTCTATGTAAGCACGAAAAATCGTTACCAATTAACTGTTTAAGTGCCAAGCAACGACTCTTTATAAAGCTGAACTCTATGTAGGTACTTAAGTATTCTGCCTCCCTGTTATTCACGACTCGCTAGTCTCGAAACACAAGTAAGTTTAAACATCTCACACCGCTCCAACGTTCCACAATCTCATGAGCTCCGTAAATTACCTGCAAATCCACTTTCATCCCCTTCAGACCTGCAGTCACGCTAAACAGGCGACGACCAAACACGCAAATAGCAATCGACAACGACATACATTTTGCAGATACGTCGTGGCGTTTCAATGTAATTTCCTACCGGTAGAGGAAATCAAATATGCACTCGTTTCTTTAGATAGGTACTTCAATTTAAACAAGAGTGGCTGCGGCGGCGACTACGTTAGGTGGCGGCGGGTGAATTGACTTTTAGCATACGTACTATTTTAAATAATGTTCTAGAGTAGATAGAACGGGCGGAATTCTTGCAAATTTATACAAAAGTAGGTACTTGGAAACTGGTATTTGAAATTAATATGTGTACTTATTGCGTCAAAACCACCTACTATCTAGTACTTAAATACAAGCAACTAGATAGAGATGGCAGATGGCTAGTAAGCAGGGGTCTAAGTATAACATAGAAAATGAATAGTTCATATTAAAACTGAAACAATTAATTTGCTCACCTGCAATCAGCCGAATTTGTCGCGGGTGAGCAAAGTAATTGTTTCAGTTCATTAAGAGCCAATGTCATTTAACTTTTATAAGGTGATGAAATCTGATCAAGATTGTAAGTTATTATGAAGTTCTTCTTTTCTTCCTTTATTTATTATTTAGTGTTCAAGTAAGTCGTAGCCAAAACTTCTAGTTTTATACGACAAGTTATCAAAACAAAAGAATATCTACGCCTTAAAAGTTGATTCTCGGGCGCCATTTTTATTTATCGCTGGCACGTTAATGCTGCCAGCCGAATAAAAAGAAAAATATGCACTCAACCTTCTTTATGGCAAGTAGACAGGTGTTTTTTTACCAGCTTTTTTTAATGCACAGGCTTTGCCACGGGAAGCTCGATGCTGAAAAAAGCACAGCTTTGAAAATTGTGATGTTATTTTAGTATCGCGTGGGACGAACAGTTTCTAAGCTTTCTTCAGTTGAGATAATTGCTTCGCTCTGCAATTTTTTATGGGGTTGTTGTAAAAACAGTAAGAAGAAATATTTTCATTTCCAACTACCGCTAACAACCTGTTTTGTGGCCAGTATTAAATTTTAATGATATTGTCGGGAATCGAGATCGTCTTACTATAAATCGAAAGTTTGTATACCTAGATGGATGTGTGGATGTTTGTTGCTCTTTCCGCTAAAACGGTTTGACGGGTTCTGATGAGATTCGGCACACATACCATATAGTTTAACATATAGGACAGTTTTTATCCGGAAAAACTGTATAGTTCCCGCGGGATAGTTATTAACGAATTCTTTACGGACGAAGTCGCGGGCAACCGCTAGTAAAGTCTAAATTAGTACGCGATATTACGTTTGAGTGTACCTGTATTCTTTACGGACGGAGTCGCGGGCAACCGCTAGTAAAGTCTAAATTAGTACGCGATATTACGTTTGAGTGTAGTTTTAAATAATTTATATTTAATCATAGTTTTAATTATTATAAAGTTATAATTGTAAATTATAGCCTAAACTAAGTATGTATATTTGTAATTTATAATAAATATTATATATACTTACTTCAATAAATTAATTGACTTAACGCTTTAAATAAAAAAACCTATCTCTACCTATAGTTACTTGTACTGTAACTAACTTTTACGTAGGTACAGTCGCCATCGTAAACATCGGAACTGGTTAGGTATCCATATATACCTGGAAATTACTGTATTGTCAATCGTGTATATACCGTGTTCATATATTTTAAAGTACCTATACCGCTCCGAATTTTATAATCGTTACAGTCAAGGACTTTATTTCATGAGCCACCATAGAACCTTTTCAAAGGATAAGTCATTACGATTTTCCTTGTTAATTAATGTGATGTCACTATGACGTTTACTGTGAAATGGTGCCACCATGGTGGCTCATGAATTAAAGTCCTTGACCATACAATATCAAGTTAAATATTCCCTACAGCACATTAAATTTCCATCAGGCAATAAGTTAAAATAAGTAGTTGTCACAGTTCGTCGAACTACGTTTCTATATGGCTAGTTCAACTAGGTCAGTTCGTTACCAATGCTGATTATGACGACTGCCCCAGGGATGGTCTGGAATTAAATGAATATACTACGCAATAGCATCGACTGAAATTAATTGCGGTTTTTCGCACGATAATGCTGCAAGCTGACTTTTAATTTCAATTAGATGTCTTACCCAGTGATCGGATTAATTTGAAACTGGCTGCTGCCCGCGAATCCGTTTGCGAAGAATTCGGTAATCGCTGCGAAGAATGATATCGCTATCCCGCGGGAACTATATAATTTTCCGGGATATGAAGTATCCTTTATGTTAATCCAGGTTATAAACTATATGTGTGCCAAATATCAGGTTATTTCAAGCCTAAAATGTACTTAAGGTCAGGTCGATTTAGCTTAGTTCGTTGAGAGATATTTAATTTTATGTAAAAAAATATTTTCAAAAATTCTGCAGTGCAACACCCCTAAAGATAAGCAACGTTACCACTCTTCTGTATACGTAACTAAAATCATTACACTTCCTTTTGGCTTTGCCGTAGTCGTGTAAAAAGCAACTGTTACTGACTGATCCATCAACGCACAGCTTCAACCACTGAACGGATTGTGCTGAAATTTGACACAGATAGCTATTATGACATAGAGGTCCACTAAGAAAGGACTTTTTAAATTCCCACGTTTTCTGACCCACGACCATATCTATCATTGCAAAAGACATTATACGAGAGTGCGAAGCCTTGAAAAAAAACAGCCCGGCACCCAGGGGAAATAACTCACAATTAACTAATTAAGAAAGTGCTAAATAACTCTGGCCGTAAAATGGAGTTCCGCACTTAATATTTATCGCCTATCGCTAGAAATTCACAATGTAACCAAATTGAAGGTGCTTCCTTTATTGCAGGCTTTCCACTTCACCGAGGCTTAGTACTGATGAAGATTGTTTAAATATAATAGGTAAATTATTATCCCAGTTAACGTCACCAATACAGTTACCGTAAGTTTATTTTTATTATTTTACCTCCTCTCAAGCAGAGGGTCCAGAACTGATGAAGATTGTTTCAATATAATAGGTAAATTATTATCTCATTTAGCGTCACCAATAAAGTTACCGTAAGTTTTTTTTATTTGACCTATGGCCTCTTAACCCGTCACGCGTCCACCATACTAAAATTAGTCCCTAACTTTTTTGTGCGGGACATGTCCTAGAGACTTCAGTATAAGTCTCTAGGACATTTCCCGCAAAAAAAAGTTAGGGACTAACGTAGTCCCTGGGACGCGTGAGTTTTTTTTTATTTTCATGTGAAACATTTAAATTTACCATGAGCTATAAAGCTCATAAGACGGAAATGATGAAGAAATTCAATGGTGTGTGCGAAGTTCCCGACTCGCACTGGGCCCGCGTGGGGACTTCGGCCCAAGTCCTCTTGTTCTGAGAGGCACTGCAGTGGGACGTAGACTGGGAAGACGACGTTGAGATGAATTTCGCAAAGATCCCAGCGTACAAAGTATCAACATAAGTTTATGATTTAGAGCAAGGGTACTAACAACCGATTACTCCCGGGTCGACTAAACTTTCGAAGATACCACACGCTTCTCTTCCATTAGATACTTCACTTTTAAGAAGAGGATAACTCCGGCGTTACTTGCAGAAATTTTCACCCCCCGCCAGTGCTACATATTATGATGAAATGATTTCGTACGCCGACAAGCACATCATACTTAGCTTGTTCTCTCGTTTGTTTATCGCCTAAATATACTTACGCAGAAGCAAGATCTGCAATCTTTCGCAGGATCACAGCGTTCAAAGTACCATCGTAAGTTTGGGATCTTATTTCAACCGTAGCAGACTGACGCGTGCGTGCAGACAGCCTAATGGCTCCGTAAGCCGTTAAGCCGCAGCCGCCATTACGCACTATATTGCGTGTTACATCCTTAATTAATTACCATGTGCTCACCTGTGGCGGACAACTATATGGATCGTCTGGTAACTCTGGGTGACAAGCCTTAAAGCATAGGTTCTCAACGTCGTCAATAACACCTTATGGGCGTTGAAGACTTACAGAGGCAGTAAAGCGCTCAGAGAAAGTTAGGAAATATTACTTAGTAAGAAGTCAAGTTCGGAGTACTTAGAGTATGAGATGAACCGAAGTGAAAAGAAGGCAACGGATTACTTCCGCGAAGAATGAAATGGCACATGCTTCCAAAAGAATCAACGACCTTTGTGGAAGCTGTTTAAAAAGTAGCAACATCTCACCAGAAAATGGAGCGTTCGAAACCATCTCACGATATTATAGCTGCTAAGATAGAGATAAAAAGAGACAGCAAATGCGATTGCAGGCGTCTGCGCGTTAGACTATATATGGTAGTATGCAACAGAGTATACATTATAATTGAGTGATGATAAAATTATACATTAAAGCTACAAGTTCGTGGCCGACTATATATGCAGCAGCAGTAGGCGATACATCATCACTACGTAATAACTTCATGGCAGTCTTAATATCTAATAAATAACTATGAATCTTTAGAGTTGCTTTCCTACTACTTATCTTGTCCCCGAATGTACTAGACAAGTCGCTGGAAGTAAAACATCTAACGTAATTATCGCACCCAACTACTTCGCGACGCGTTAATTAAAGCGATTCGCGGGGATTACGGAAGCGTTCGGAATTTAATGTGGCAACACGGAGATAAGGCGGGCAACACTTGCGTTACATTTGACAAGTTGGTTTCCAGAGTGGCTAATAAATTTAAAGTTTACTCGTTGCAAGAGTTAAAGCTTGTGAACTACAAGCCAAGTTTAATTAACTTAAGCATTAGTTCATTTCTCTTTTGTTTATTTTTAATGTACAAACATTTACCATGTTACCATGAATAAAAGATTTATTAAATGTAAAACAACTACATGTTTACAGCAAAAAGCTCAGTGAAATCGTTTTTACAAGATTTTATTTAACTTGCGCTGTTACTTAGTTTGGGACAAATCTTGAAAGTCGAATTTATCCCACTATCAGTGGTAGTATTGACTTAAAATTTGATACATATGTGTAGATTGGATGACAATTCAAGTACAATTAACAGAAAACACAGTAAACAAAATGAAATTTTTAACAAAAACCTAATTTAGATACCTGCCTAACATTATGTGAAATGAACAATTGACCCCAATCGTTATGGTGCTTATAATGCATTGCATGCATTCAGACACATCGTGCCGTATTGATCCGATAGGTGAGCATCTCTAAAAAAGTTTGTAGTTTTATTTTTGGACTCCGAATTGCATAGAAAACAGGTACGTAGCGGGCTAGCGGGAATGCAACTGCAGTTAACTAACACAGCCTCCCAAAATGACCTGATTAATTTGTATGAAATTTTCCTTTTTTTTTGTATGTGATTCATGGTGGGTAGCAAAGAAGGAAATTTCCGTACAAATAAATTAGAACATTTTGGGAGGAAGTGTTATTAAGCTCAGTGGCATTCACGCTACAAACTTACCTATAAATTTCTATGCAATTTAGAAATCCTCAGATAAGTACATTTTAAGTATTTATAGTACTAGGTATAGGAAATTCATAATTAGAAAGAAAGAAAGAAATAAATACATTTATTTACAACAACACAAGACACATCATCAATATTTTACAAAACAAAAGACAACACGAAACCTAAAGATAGAATGTGTCATTGCGGTTGCAAATCGGACACTGGCTCAGTTAATGCTGAGGCGTTTACAGCACCCCAGCGCTGATTTTCAGCCAGCACCGTTGGTGACACCCGGCTCGCTATTTGGATAGATAAATAAACTGCACACTAATAGCTACATAAGACTACATGCGTAAATAAATAATTTGTAGGTGCAGAGTACTTACGAGGGGCGTTCAATATAAAGTGAGAATGAGATGCAAACTCTTTTAATATTACGAAATTAAATACTAGCCGGTAAAGCTAATCTATCTAGCTGATTACTATGAAAAAAAAAAACTAACTGTCTTTTGTTTAAAAAAATATACCGTAATTTCTTTGCAGTGCTATTGAGTGCGTTAGCGAAAATGGAGAAAATTGAACTGCGCGCCGTTATCAACTACTTGTATTTGAAAAATTTTTCTACGGACCAAGTCAATTTGGATTTGCGGGACACTTTAGGGTCTAATGCTCCTCCGTATTCGACAGTCGCACGTTGGTGCGCCGAATTTAGACGTGGAAGAACATCGACAATGGACGACCCCCGCTCCGGACGCCCTACTACAGCAGTAACTGAAGAAATTGTGAAAAAAGTCGAAAACTCAGTTTAGGCGGATCGTCGTGTCACAGTTCGTTTTATTGCTGAAAATGTAAAGATTTCAACGGGGAGCGTGCATAATTTTTTACATGAACGCTTGGGTATGAAAAAGGTATCTGCGCGTTGGGTACCAAGAATGCTTACTGACACGCAAAAACAAACTAGACTAGAGATTTGTCAAGAAGCTTTGAACCTGATGCAGCAAGACCGGGAACTTTTTTTGGCGCGATTTATAACAATGGACGAAACATGGATCCATCATTACGACCCTGAAACGAAACTGCAGTCTATGACATGGAAAAGGCCATCATCTCCAACTCCGAAGAAATTCAAGGTGAGCCCATCTGCCGGTAAGGTCATGGGCTCTGTTTTTTGGGATGGTAAAGGGGTATTAATGATTGAGTATCTCGAGCATGGAGCCACTATTACGGGCACTTTATACGCCAAACAAATAGCAACATTGCACAATGAGATCCGCGAAAAACGGCGAGGTAAACTCTTGAAAGTTGTGCTGTTCCACCAGGACAATGCCCCGGCACACAAGTCCGCCGTTGCAATGGCTGCAATTCGTGATGCTGGGTTCGATATCCTTAAGCATCCTCCGTATTCACCAGATCTTGCTCTCAGTGATTTCTACCTATTTCCGAGATTGAAACAATACCTGATAGGCCAGAAATTTGAAGACGACGACGCGGTAGTCGCTGCAGTACAAGATTTTTTAAGTACTCAAGATGAGACCTTTTTTAAAAATGGAATTTTAAGTTTAGGAAGAAGATATACTATGTGTATTATGCTAAAAGGTGACTATGTCGAAAAATTAAATGACATTTAATAAAAGTTGTTTATAACATACTCATTCTCACTTTTTATTGAACGCCCCTAGTAATTAGTTTCTTTTTGTGTCACAATTTTAGACTTCCATTAAAACTGATCACTCTCAACAAACCTAACGTTTTCCACAAGTACGTAACTCCATCGGAATGGAGTGAAACAGTAAAGAACTGTACTCGGTCTCACTGAATTATGGTTTAATCTTCAGTTATAATAGTGGGTCGATCAATCACGCGGTGCGATTCGCGACGCGCTCCGGGCGTTCGGCGTGAACTTGTGGTTGTGGTCAAGACTGACCATTAGTCAATTTGGAGGTTAAATAGGACTAGAGGGACTACGAAAATCGAAATTCAAAGTTCGTATCGTGCCATCCCTTTCACTATTCTGTTTAATACTACTAACTTGAACGAAACAGCATCATACGAAGTTCAAAAATCGACTTTCATAGTATAAAGCCAGCAGGCTTATTGTCTAACGTTTCTGACGCTTGCCTTCGCAATCACTATTTCTTTCTGTCAAACGGTATAAAGTGAAAAGCGAAGGCCAGCGTCAGAAGCGTTAGACCAGTGTTTTTGTGTCGCGAGACCTATCCAGGGGGGTCGCGAGGCTCAGGTCCGAGAAAGTCTTGTGACTAGATGGAATGATTTTTTTTTGAAGGATGTACTTGGGTTTTAAGGTTAATCGTACAAATAGGGTTTTGGGGGGTCCCGAAGGAATTTTGATGGTCATTAAGGGCCGTGACGCCAAAAAGTTTGAAAAACACTGCGTTAGACAATACAGCCTCAGGACTCTGACTGTAGACGTCATCGAGATTAATATCCAAAAAAAAGTCAGATAGACGTATGACGTGTGGTAGAGGTATGGAGTCAGGCTATCTAGATAGATCGAAATTGTTACGTTGATCAGAGTCCAGGTTCTGTTACAATCTTTAAAGTACCATAATGTACCAAAACATCACATAAGCATCATCATCATCGTCGATTTAACCTTTGTACGTCCAGGGCACAGGCATCTTAGAATGGAAGGGCTTGTAGTTCCCACGTGGGCCCAGTGCGGATTCAGAACTCCACACACACCATTTCAATTCTTTGCAAGTGTCTATAGGAAAACTAACTAACTAACTACCAGGGCGCAGTGACACAAAGTGGGTCTTGGCCTCCAACACCAGATTACGCCACGCTTTGCGATCTTGAGCCAGCCCTTGCCAGTCCTCGACCCCGAGGTCCAAAAGATCTTTCAGGACCTCGTCCCTCCAGCGGTATCTGGGACGACCAACCGGCCTACGTCCACTCGGCCGTCCCAAGTACACTCTCTTCACGGCTCGATCCTCTCCCAACCTTTCTACGTGTCCGAGCCACCGGAGTCCGGACGCCTTGGTCTGTCCTATCCTATAACATTGGACTCAGACACCAAGTCCTCAATTTCCTTGTTCTTCCTTACCCTCCAGCTACCGTCCTCCCTCTGAGTCGGCCCCAGAATCTTCCGCAGAATCCTCCGTTCTGCCACATTATTGGTTCACAAATAAATTGTCTATAGGAAAGCTTATAGTAAATTTCAAATAAATTCCAAAAATCCCGGGCTCGATTTCACGACCAAACATGGTCAAACCACCTACCACGACATTTTAAGCATCAAATAAATATTACCCTTACCCTATACTATACCCTATACCGTTTATCCTTACCTTTTATAATTTACTCTTATACCCTTTGTACTTAATTTGTAATATTATATGTATTAGACTCGATTCGTCAATGAATCACAGAAGCCTACAACCACCCACTGAGGCCTATTTGTTTCCACGCTTGTGAACCAATAATGTGCCAATATCACACAGCTTTACTCGCCGTCTGGCCCTATACTACGAAGCGCGAAATTCGAACTTCGTTTCATGCCGTTCCGCTCACGCTAATGGTATTTATTACGAGAGTGAGAGGGACCGCACGATCCGAACTTCGAACTTCGAATTTCGTAGTAACCCCCCTGATGTCTTTCAAGAGACGCGTACAATTCTCCAGTCAGCCATTCGACACATATTCGATACTTTTTAACCGACTTCAAAAAAAGGAGGAGGTTCTCAATTCGGTTGTATGTTCTTTTTTTTTTTTTTAACGTGTGTTACCTCAGAACTCCGTCATTTATGAACCGATTTGGAAAATTCTTTCGTTGTTTGAAAGCATATGCTTCAAGGTTGGTCCCGTTGTTACCGGAATCCAGTTCTGATGATGGGATCCATGAGGAATTGAAGGAACTCTTCAAAAGTTCAAGGGAAATGTAAAGCGATTTTAGTATTTTCAGTGACAAATCGAGCATTTGCATTCATAAAGTGTCATTTGGTAAACTAGATCTGATGAAGAAGACCGCAGATGGCCAACGGAACTCCTCAACGGGTCAAATCTTGCAAGTTGAATTTGACTCACTTCCCGGTTTCTGATTGATTTCATATTTTACATGCATGTGTAAATCAGGTGACAATGCAATATTATTGTGACATGGAGCTAATCTGATGATGGAGTTGGAAGGTGGCCATAGAAACTCTGTAATAAAACAACACAACCCCGTCGAGTTTGGGTTCATTTGAAACGTCTTGACGAGCACTTTGATCCCAGATGGT
The DNA here is from genome assembly GCA_947859365.1 of Archips crataeganus. Lineage (NCBI taxonomy): Eukaryota > Metazoa > Arthropoda > Insecta > Lepidoptera > Tortricidae > Archips > Archips crataeganus. The sequence continues at coordinate 1,872,727 of OX402056.1, forward strand.
AACCAGGGTCTGATGATGGAGCTGGAAGGTGGCCAAAGTTACTCCATAAAGTAACGGCACTTACGCCATCGAGTACGGACTCATTTGACTCGTCTCAACGAGTACTTTGGTCCTAGATGGTAACCAGGGTCTGACAATGAAGTTGGATGGTGACCATAAGAACTCCGTAGTAAAACGACATAACCCCATCAAGTTTGGTCTCGTTTGATTCGTCTTGATAAGTACTTTGGTAACCAGAGGCAAAAAGTACAGTCAGTAAAGAGTGCCAGTCCAGGCCATTAGCAACAACTAAAAAGAAAAAAATAAAAAATTTTAAATAAAAAATAAAACCGCCTTCAAAAAAACCAAAAAAAAACTTGGAAATAAAAAAAATTTAAATAAAAAATAAAACCTCCTTCAAAAAACCCCCAAAAAAACATAAAATAATAATTGATTGAACCGACCACAATAAGCATGAAAATATCTTTCTACTAATCTGTTTGAAGTTGGTGCCTCAGCACGAGCCAGCAGGAGTGTAGAAGCCCTATAATAGGTATGTAGGTAAGTTAGATTACTAGGTCCACTCCTGCTGGCTCGTGCTGAGGCACCAACTTCAAACAGATTAGTAGAAAGATATTTTCATGCTTATTGTGGTCGGTTCAATCAATTATTATTTTATGTTTTTTTGGGGGTTTTTTGAAGGTGGTTTTATTTTTTATTTAAATTTTTTGACAACATACTCCCATCTACCGCCGTTCAAAGGCCATTAATAGGAAGAAATATTTTCGTTGCTCTACCGTAACCTGGTTTGAATTAATGTACTGTAATTAAGTAGCAATAGTTTGAGTAATCAATATTATTTTTTAACCGACTTCAAAAAAAGGAGGAGGTTCTCAATTCGGTTGTATGTTCTTTTTATTTTTAACGTGTGTTACCTCAGAACTCCGTCATTTATGAACCGATTTGGAAAATTTTTTCGTTGTTTGAAAGCACAGGCTTCAAGGTTGGTCCCGTTATTACCAGAATCCAGTTCTGATGATGGAATCCATGAGGAATTGAAGAAACTCCTCAAAAATTCAAGAAAAATGTATAGCGACTTTAGTATTTTCGGTGACAAGTCGAGCATTTGCATTCAAAAAGTATCATGGATCTCTGTAATAAAACGACACAACCCCGTCGAGCATTAAAAATAAAATTTTCAACATAAACTTATTTCGAAGTCAAACTGATGATTTTATCCTACGCATCTATTTTATACAGAAACAACTAAAAAGCAAAAAATAAAAAATTTTAAATAAAAAATAAAACCTTCAAAAAACATCCAAAAAACTATGAAATAATAATTGAACCAAACCGACCACAATAAGCATGAAAATATCTTTCTTCTAATCAGTTCGAAGTCGGTGCCTCAGCACGAGCCAGCAGGAGTGTAGAAGCCCTATTTATAGATAGTAGGTATGTAGGTAAATTAGATTACTAGGTCCACTCCTGCTGGCTCGAGCTGAGGCACCGACTTCGAACAGATTAGAAGAAAGATATTATATTTTATTTTTTATTTAATTTTTTTTGACTAGCTTTTGCTTGCGACTTCGTCCGCGTACAAATATAATTTATGCTCGACTTCCGGCCTCTATCCCGTGGAAAATTCCAAAAATCTCTTTTTACTGCTCCTCTTTGATCCTAAGGAATGGTTGCTGAGCAGAAATAGGGTGCAATATTAAATTGAATATATGTAAATCCCGCTTTTTCCTTAGCCCAAGGGATTTTCCAAAAATTTGTAAATTAGTTTTTCAATACCTACTTGAATGCCAAACTTGAAGTACTAATAATTATAGTTTCGAAGATAAGGCCCCTACTTAGCGGATGCCTACGTCATAATAGCTATCTGTGTGCCAATATTCAGCATAATCCGTTCAGCGATTTGAGCTTTGCGGTGATAGATCAGTCAGTAATGGTTGCCTTTTATATATACAGAAGAGAAGAAGAAGAAGATTGCTTAGAAAGCGTCCATGTTAACATTACCAAGCGCGTGCTTAATGACACAGATACGACTATCAATCAATATTATCGTGATACCTATTATTGACAATATTATCGCGGATTTCAAAACATCCTGAAATCCACTTTAGTTTAATTACGATACTGCAATACACGTCACTACTTTACTGATACGAATCGTGACATGGGTTATACTTATACAGCGTAAGAAACAAAAGTTGTCTCTCCTGTGGACATAAAATTAGGGACTCTTGAGTCAGCAAACTATATAAAGATTGATTTAAATGGGCACCCCACACACTGATTTAAACTAAAATACATGTGCCCTACAGTGGGACGTATATAGGCTGGAATGATGAAACCAATGAGCTACACTTAGAAGTCAAGGTCAAGAATATACGTACGTTACCGCTACGTCAAGAATATCTACTTATAAATACATCTTTATGCTTCTAACAATAAAGTTGTAGAATACATAATATTTGACGAGATGGCTGTATAGATAATTATGCCCTCGACTCTAGTATCAAGTGAGACTGAGTGAGACATAGATCAATCAAAAAACCGAGAAGAATAAAACGTCACCTTAATCTACAAAGTAAGTAACTTCGTGTCAAATATGACACGAACACCAGACGACCTGATGGCCTAGTGGTTAGAGCCTAGTGGCTCTCGGGTCTTGGGTGTTTAATATGTATTTAAGTATGTATCTATCTATATAAGTATGTTTATCCGTTGCCTGGTACCCATAACACAAGCTTGCCTAGCTTACTTTGGGACTAGGTCAATTGGTGTGAATTGTCCCGTGATTTGTTTTTTTATTTATTTATTATCATCCAAACCGCACAAAATAGGTACTTCGTGAAAACAGACAATCTCGTAAGTCTAACCCCAATAGTAGATACTTACGCAAAATTGCACAAGCATTGAAGATATCAACTAAGGTACGCTGTGCTAAAGGTACAAATTTTCACGGGCGAACGGCCCATAAAAGCAATATGCCGCCTAATATTACCTACAGCTGTAAAGATACTCGGTTTTGTTACTCAATCACGTACAAATGGATGTCTGAAATCTGATCGGGGTCCAAATGGATTCCCGAAGGCACAGAACCCGCGGGTCATGCTGTTCACGGCCGTATTTTGCTGTGTTGCCAGTGTTGAATTGGTAATTTATTAGTTTCATAGCAGATCGTAAATAAATAAATAATAGATTTACGCTCTGGGATAATAAATAGGGCGAACCAGTTAAACTTATTAGAATACGACATAGATAGTTAGACAATTTCTAAATGTATCTTATCTCACTAACATTTATACGTAATAAATATAAATACTTTAGATGTAATGTAATTTAATAACAATGTAGATCTAACATCTGGTAACATAGTGAACGTTTGCGATACTTTGATGTTGAGTCTGATTGAGTTCGAAACGCGTCAGAGTAGTCTGGTGGTGATGATAGTTGGGTTTGTATGATTTGTGTGTGTTCGTACAGTGTGGAGGTGGAGGAATCGTATGAACACACATTTCTTGCATAAACGAAGCCATCAACGAAGTAATTGTTTCAGTTCATTTTTGAAAAAAAATATACCTTGTCGAGTTGCTTGCCGGATTCTTCTCTGTTGAGAACCCTGTTGGGTTTTCGAATCGGTGGTAGTTTCTTCGACTGTGGTGCTTATTATAGCATAAGTTAGATTAATAAATGGTTTGTTAGATAAGATTAAGATATTTATACTTACCTATCTTTTTTTTACCTACTTTGACTTTGTTTACTTTGCTTTGTTTTGTTTGCTTTTTATAATCTACAAAATCTTATGTAGCTATTAGTGTGCAGTTTATTTATTTATTTATCTATCTAAACAGCGATGGGTGTCACCAACGGTGCTGGCTGAAAATCAGAGCTGGGGTGCTATAAACGCCTCTGCATTATGCTGAGCCAGTGTCCGATTTTCAACCGCAATGACGCATTCTATCTTTAGCTTTCGTGTTGTCTTCTGTTTTGTAAAATATCGATGATGATGTGTGTGTGTTGTTGTAAATAAATGTATTTTCTTTCTTTCTTTGTTTATAAGCGTGATTTTTTTTGTGGATGTTTGTTGCTCTTTCATGCTATTCTTCTGATGAATTTGACACACAGATAGTTTATAACCTGACTAACATAAGACACCTTTTACCCCAGAAAATTGCATAAGTTCTTGCGGAATAGCGATAAAAAAATCTTCACAGACGGAGTCGTGGGCAACAGCATGTCCTCGGTCTGGCGTAAAGGGCTACCATAACGTGTATCTAAAGCGAATTCGCTGGAGTACCTATTCCGAATTTTCCGTATACGCCATTGTACGGCCCAACCGGTCTGGTAAATAATGTCTATTGTTTTAAACAAAAAATTCGTCACAACCCGTTTGTGTTTCCATCGAACGGACCGTTAGTCACGCGATAATATACATTGTTTCCAATGTTATTTCCCGATTCTTAACTTATGGAAATATGGCATAAAATTACCATAAACTCGTTCGCTTGTACTTAAAGTATTAGCAATTGCCGCAATATATATCGAAAGTTCTATTGGAGCCTCTTTTAAAATTTAAACTTCATTTCATCATCATCATCTGGGCCTATATACCTACGCATAGGGCTTGGGAGTAGTCCCCACGCGGGGCCCGTGCGGATTAGGAACTTAACGCACACCATTGAACGGCTCCGCGGGTGTGTGTAGGTTTCCTCACGATGTTTTCCTTTACCGGAAAATCATGGTAAATTTCAAATGTAATTTCGCAAAATTTCAAACCCACAACTCCCTACTTGAGAGGTCATAGGTCAAACCACTATACTTCGTTTTTTTAGCATTAGAAATAAAGTAAACAATCTTGACGAGTCTTTTTATTGAAAAACGCTTTTTAAACAGTTAGTTTTTTAACGACCGCCTTAGCCTAGTTGGTAGTGACCCCGCCTACGAAGCAAGAGGTCCTGGGTTCGAATCCCGGTAAGGGCATTTATTTGTGTGATGAGCACGAATATTTGTTCTGTGTTATGGATGTTTTCTATGTATTTAAGTATTTATTTATCTGTATAAGTATGTTTATCGTCGTCTCGTACCCATAGTACAAGCTTTGCTTAGTTTGGGACTAGGTCGATTTGTGTAAGATTGTCCCCTAATATTTATTTATTTATTTATTTATTTAAGTAACTAGTTATTAAGTACTTATGAAACCATAATAATATGACCTTCCTAATTGTTACAATTTTTCAAAAGCGTTTTTCCAAAAAAAGCCACATCACGAGCGCTTACCTTCTTTCTAATGCTAAAGAATCGAAGTATAGGTAGCACGTCTTAGACTTAAATATATACGCGGCATCATCTAATGGTTAGATGCAGCCTATATATACTTACCCATCCTTGTGACTCGAATTTTTTGAACTCCAACCATTTTATTTACGCCGAATAGATCTTTATTTCTTTCACTAACTATTTACTTCAGGTCATCGACCCTGCCTTTGCCCCTTCGTCCATCCGACCCACATACCCAACTACCAGGACTAGGGTTACCAACTTTTGACCCCAAGTATCCCCCGAATTTCCCTGAAGGCGCGTGCCCTTAAAACACAATCTAAAAACTAATAATAGAATAAACAAGGTTATTTTTACGTTAGCCAGCCGCCGCGTACTCCCTAAGGTGACTTTGGTAGCCCTGCTTAAAGTTAAACAAAAAACCACTTTTGACCCTCGATCATCGTCATAATTTCAGCCGTAGAACGTCCACTGCTTGATAAATCATTACGGTTGGAAACGACTTGCATCCACCCTGAACCTGCGGCCTTCACCAAATCGTTCGTAATCGTTACCGTGATCTCCATTCGAGAACTTTTGGGCCCCAACGCTGGCACTTGTGGTGCTTCACTATGGGCCTGATGAATGAATAGGCTGAGAGGCGCTCAACGAGCTATGGAGAGGACTATGCTCGGAGTTTGTCTACGCAGTCTATGGGATCGAATCAGGAACGACCCTCGATTTCTTAGAACATTATTAGACGGGAATTGCCAATGACTCTGAGGAACTTTTTTTTACATAAAACTGACACATGACTGACCGTGCACCTGATGAAAAATGTTGAGGAGGCCAAAATATCTCACTGGTTCAGTAACAGCCTATTCACTCTAGCCTTGAAGAGCCCTAGGTTGTATCTTATAGGAAAATACCGGCGATAGGAGCGAATTCCATTCCTTAGCAGTCTAATTAGAAAAGATGAAGCGATCCGGAATACTAACCACCTAAGGGTAAAGGCGCTTCCTCCGCCTGTGCCCTGCGCGATATCCGTTGGTAAAATAGAGATGGAGGAATATCATGTAATTCCTGCGCACACTAACCAAAACGTATCCGGTAAAAAACAGACAAACAAGTAATTCTACAACCGTAATCGAGGTTCTGTATCCTGTAACTTTTTTATATGTAGACGATATACCTATACCTAGTAGCTGCATCCAACCACCTGTAGATGGTGAAGTCGTTTCCTACCACCCAGCAGCTATAAGTCAAGTTGAGCTTTAGTTCAACGCGGATTTTTAACACTAAATCACTTGGACTTTAAAGTTTATTCTTGTTCTCAAATTTAAGAGCCAACCGTTTGACTTCCTGATAAAAAAAATAAAAAAAAAAAATATATCACGGGACAATTCACACCAATTGACCCAGTCCCAAAGTAAGCTAGGAAAGCTACTAGCTAAGCTAGGGTACTAGGCAACGGATAAACATACTTATATAGATAGATACATACTTAAATACATATTAAACACCCAAGACCCGAGAACAAACATTCGTATTTTTCATACAAATATCTGCCCCGACACGGGAATCGAACCCGAGACCTCAAGCTTCATAGTCAGGTTCTCTAACCACTAGGCCATCTATCTGGTCGTCTGATACGACACGAGACCCACTTTCTCTTTCACCTGGTTAAAATAGGTCGATCTTTAGCTTCCTCTGCCTCGTCTTCCTTCTATTTTTCCTTCCAGCAGGTTTAAAAAGAATTGTCGTGTCGTATCAAGTGTCCCATCCCACATATAGTAAAGTTTATATTTAACAAAATTCGTGGAAAGACGACACCCAAACCATTAAGTGCCGTAACAGCGCTTTTAAAAAACAATTACGTATTTGCGGCAGTTGCGGTCGAAACTTTTGGGCCGTGGTCTTCAAATACTGGTGGCCTCAAAACAGGGCCTTATCTACTTCGCCCAAAGGCTGAGAATCGCGGGGGGCTATTCCGAAATTCGAAAATCGAAGTTCGTATCGCATCGTCTTGCTCGCTCTTGTATTAAATACTATTAGCGTGAGAGGAATGGCACGATACGAAGTTCGAATTTTGCACTTCGTAGTATATGGCCTGTGCAGAGAGGAAATGCGGCGAGGTCCTGGTAGCTCTGCCCCAGGAAACTCCTCATTATTTTTATATAGTGTAAGAAGTTTTATTTTTATTGTGTTAGTTGTACCCTTTTTACCCCAGTACGGCAAAACCAAAAGGAAGGGTAATGATTTTGGCAGTCTATTTATGTTTGTATTTACGTATGTTTCCACCGTAGCATCTAGAATGCTCTTTTCTGAATGAATCTGCTTTTAATAAAGGTGTCTATCAATTCGTTACTATGCATTCGTCTATGGTTTGGTATACCTAACGTTCTACTTTGTCCTTTTTATAGCCTTTAAGCGTTTAAGATTATTCCTTTTTATGATCTAAGGATTAAGTAAATGGCGTAAAGTAAAGCCATGCTTTGTCGTCTACATACACTTACCAAATTTTGAGACACTAGCATTATAGGTAGCATTGGAAGAGGGTAAATATGATTACGCAAGATTACACTGAGATTAACTAAATTACAAAAGTTCAAATTAAATTATTGATAGATCTTCCGAAAAAAATCATCATAAGCACATGTCGGGTGATCTAATTAATTATTCGCAGCAGGTGATATAAGAAATTGACAAAAGAATCGACAGATAGGTACACAAATAGAATAATAGATAAAATTAATAAAAATACAACAAAATGTCAGCTAAAAATAAAATTACAATGTCAAATTAGAATTAAATTTAAAAACAAACAACACAATTAATATATAAACAAAAACAATTAATATCGAAATCCATTTAACAAAAAATATTGATGTGTTTGAAATTATACTTATATATATAAGATGGTAGGTATACTTAAAACGGATGCGTTGTCTAATTAGTCAATTTAATTAAAGTACATTAAAACTAAATCAAACCAAATTAGCATTTACATTACTATTAGAAATCTCATTCTGAGAGGAGGCCTGTGCCCTGCAGTGGGACATATATAGGCTGGGGATGAAGAGCAGTTACATTAACATTCCTATTCCTAAATGATTAATTGACATATTTGTAAAAAGTAAATTTTTAGAAAAAAGAATCATTTTAGAAATGCTAATCAATGTTTTAGATGCGCGTCAAACTGCCAGAAAGCAGGTCAAACGAACAATCCCCTTGTAAAACCGGTATATTACCTCCATATTATGAACTGATGACATCATCAGTACTTTTGTGTGCATAATATTTAATACTTACTAGCTTATGCCCGCGACCTGGTCCGCAAACACTTGAGAGGTTAAGCCACTAAACTATCACTACTTTTAAAAATGCTTCCTAATTAATTGACGTTTCCTACTTAAATTGATTAAAACAGATATTTATTAACAAGTACTGATTACTAGATTTTAATTGATTAAAACAGAGTTAGCAATCTAGAGTGAAGAAATACACTGTTAAAATCTACACAATGCTGCAACCTTTAAAATCAACTTGGAAATATACAACACCACGCGAAAATTACGAAAAAATAATGATACCTATTAGTTAATCTTTTACAACAAATAATGCGCATCATTGGAAAGTATAATTTTTAAATGACAAAACATTCTTAATTTTTTAAGCTTGCGCATCAATTCAGAGGATTCTAAGGCATCTAAGTGTAAATTATCAACAGGTACCTACCTACCTACTTAACCCTCGAAATATCGAGGAATCGTCCTCGTTTGCAGCCTACATACGTCATACTGGTAAGCAGGGACCTAAGTAATTTCTGAACGAGTTTTGGACTGTACGTCCCGAGGGCCAAGTGCGGATTGCGAACTATACACCAGTGGCCTGACTTCGTAACATCTCGCTTCCCACCGGCTATCTTAGATTTTCTATCTATTTATTGACAACTAGCTTTACCCGTAACTTCGTCCGCACAGGGTCCCAATTTGTGGTAAAGCTTCTTTATCTCTTTCATTGAATAAAGCAAAAAAACCGGAAGAGCAATACGAACAAAAAATACGAGCTGCTAAGGAATAGGATTCGGCTGACGTCTGTATTTCCAAATAGATACCAAGGATTCTTCAAGGCTAGAGTAAGGGTGTTAAGACCAAGCCACATAGAAGAAACGTGGGACGGGGGCGCGTCGAAGTCGCAGCGTCCCGCGAAACAGTTTTCATACTAAATGTATAGAAGCGTCGCGATCCAAAGCAGACAGAAGAGACGGGGCGGAGACGCGGCCTGCGAACAAATGATGTGGACTGCGACGCGCCTCCGTCCCACGTCTCTTCTGTGTGGCTTACGCTCTACTGAAACAGCGAGGTACACCTTTGGCCTCATCTGCAGTTTCCGTCTGGTGAGATAGGAGTCAATCACGGGCCACTTTTATGTAAAAAAAAATATAAGTTCTAAAAAACTCATGAGAGATTGTGTTCGAAACCACGATCACCCACATGCGAAACCATAGCTCTAACCACTAGGCTTCCACAACTTATATTTACTCCTGCTTTCTTAAATGGCGGCTGTCCAATGGGACAATTTTGCCAGCGCTAATCCTGTTTAAGTCTTAACGAAATTTTGTAGCGAAGTACTGTCATATCCAAGTCGCGATACGTAAGTTACGCGTACCTAAAACGCCTCGAGAAATAAATTAGGCATGTTGAAATTCCCTAAAGCAACTCTACCTCTAAAGTTGCAGACTTTGACTAATCAGGCTATCAAGGCTGACGAATAAGTAAGTCACTTTACACGATCTGCTGTCTCTCCAAATTGTAACAGAGTTGAGTACTTATATACGAATACATGTAAAGAAGTACATCTATACGTCTGAACTGGTGTTCCAATACTTCCACATTAGAAAAATGACTTAGGATGCTTCCACCAGAGATGTGCTATGCAGCTAAATAGCCTAAATATGCTGCAAGGATGTGAAAGCTAACTATAAAGCTATGTGAACGTTTCAATAAATGCTAAGCTATGTAGCCGTTCGAAGAAGATGCGCTATGAAGATGTGCAGCCGCGACGCCGCGAGGTAGCTATGCGAGGAACATACGCAGCTCGAGCTATGCGATGTATCGTCATTAGGAATCATCCATAGCCCGCATCCACAGTACGCATCCAGATCACGCATTTATCCCTATAAAAACATCCAGTGGACCAATTAATATGATTGGTGGACACCAAAAGTAGCATAGCACATCCGACATCCGCTGATTGTAAGGGACCCTTAAGCGCCATATCAATACTGTACATTACTACAAACAACAGGTCCTTTAAGTTTTTCACCCGTATCAAGCTGTCTCGACAACGACCCAATTCTGCTTTTAAGTTCAGGGGCGTAGGAGTTAACGTTATTGACATTTGCTGTGACTTTTCGGTACAATTGGGTCGAGTCTCTCAGGTATACCAATTGGACGAGGGTATGCTCGGGTTGGTCTGTGAATTAGACCGAAGTATTCCCTTCTCATTTACATCACATTTTTAACCTTTGTTGTTTGTACGCGCAATATTAATGAACTCTAGCGAGTTACTACAGTTATCTGGTTTTGGAATCGTTATTGCCAAAAAGTCGAGGTAGTCTACCTTCGCACCTCCGGTACAACAGTGTATCATCTCGAAATAATACACCATTTTAATTTAGACTTTACTTAATTTCCGGAAAGTCTAAATTAAAATGGTGTATTATTTCGAGATGATACACTGTTGTACCGGAGGTGCGCTATGGCCTCTCAAGCAGAGGGTCGTCGTTTCAAGCCCGGGTTCACACCTCAGGTTTTTTTGGAATTTACGTGCGAAATTGCGCTTGAAATTTACCGTGATCTTTACGGTGAAGGAAAACATCATGACTTCATGAGGAAAACTGTACAGACCTGCGAAGAAATTCTATCGAGTGTAAAGTTCACAATCCGCTCCGGGCCCGCGTGGGAACTACGGCCCAAGCCCACTCATTCTAAAAAGAGGCGTGTGCCCTGCAGTGGAATATAATAATAGGCTGGGATGATTGATGACGAATACTGCCTTTTCTACTGACTGTCATTCTTAACATGCACCTTCAAAATGATTTTGATTTAATACACTTTAAACATCGGCCAATGTATTATATAATGCTCCATAGAATATTGTAGTGTAGAATTTAATTCAGAATTCCAAATATATCTTTTAACTGGATACTATTTCAAAACACGGCTGTAGCCACATTAATCGGCATTAAGGCATTTTAATTGAGAATTAGATTGAAGCGTAATCCGGTAATGAATTATTATACTGAACGCGGTATTTGGTTTGCAAAACCGACCGAAATAAACAGGGTGGGTTGGGGTTATCATCCGGTACACATCACACCGAAATGTATACCAAAAACAATCCTACTAAAACTTAAACGTTAAATTTTGTGAGTGTTTGTTAGTTAGGTAGTCTTTCACGCTTATGATGTTCAATTAACAGTTATCTGTCAGATAAATGTAAACTCTGTCCTTTTTTCCTATGACTTGAGAAAAGGAAAGCGATAGTTTTAACTGACGGATACTTTTATCAAGGGGTTGAAAATCTGCCCTTAAACGTATAAAAGGGAATTTTCAATTTAAAGTGTATCGTTTACTTCTTTAATGGTAATTTATGGATTTTCTTATTAAAAATTAAGAATATTATTTATTATCAAACGAAAAGTGCCGTTATTCTTTGAGACAGTTTGTGACATTTTTTCATACAGTATGGCTGGTCACAAAACTGGCACAAAAAATGGATGGAAAATTAAGAATATTTTTATAGTTATCAAAATCAACAGAACACTTGATTTTGAGTAAGAAAACTCCAAAATTTTAAACTGAAAATGTCCAGAAACATTTGGATTCAATTTGTTACGTAGATCGATGTATCGCGACAATTACACGTAGGCGCCCTTTTATCGTCATATGGCAACGGGATGCCTGTAAGATTAGTGCTTACTAAGTCTAGAGCTTCGATCAACAATAGTGTAATTGTATTGTTGATCGAAGGTCTAGAGATATGAATATTTTCACGGGTGTTCTTAATACAACATAAAAAAGGTCATGGTATAATTTTCGGGAATTCCCGTGGAAGCTGATACAGGGTAGTAAATAAATAAATAAATAAATAAATATTAGGGGACAATCTTACACAAATCGACCTAGTCCCAAACTAAGCAAAGCTTGTACTATGGGTACTAGACGACGATAAACATACTTATATAGATAAATAAATACTTAAATACATAGAAAACACTTGAACCCAGGACCTCTTGCTTCGTAGGCAGGGTTACTACCAACTAGGCTAAAGCGGTCGTTAATATATGTACGATACGATTTTGAACTCATATAGGTAACATTTGCAAGTGGAGAAATGCAGGTAAATTTGAAAAGCAAGTGCAGTAGAAAAAATATATCGCCATAGTTAATTTTCACAAAGTAAAAAATTGCATTTGAGCTGTATCTTTGCATCTATACACAGATTTTTACCACTTCCGTATAACAATGTCACTGATGTGATGTGATTATTCAATAATCCCCAACACGCAGTATGACGCCTTACAAAACTAGGGTGTTAAGGATATTTTTAACTCTTGTCTGGGAAAAGGGGGCGTTTTAAAGTTTATGGGGTGCTGCTCTGTTTCCTGCTTCCCTTTTTTCCTTTTAGAGGCGACAATGACCTCCAAATCTAAGTTTTATCTTTAGTGCCACAAATAAAATACTCGTACCTACTCGTCGTATGGTATAGTCGACCAAGTAAGTGCTTTACCATTTTTTAATGACAGTTCCTACATCAGAATAAAGACAATAAGGCTGATTGTCACATTGACTTGTAAGTGAAAATAGCCTTTGACGTGTTAAGCCATACAATTGACATTGAACCTTAGGGTGGTAAAGGAAATTCTTGGTCGACTATACTCGTGTTCGTTGCAGGTGTCGGCCTGGGTCCAAGTAGGTATAACCCAGAATAAAAAAAATAGTGATAATTGGGGTTGTCAATTTCTTTGTATCAAAAAAATCATTGTAGGTATTGTACTTATAGTATAAATCGAAAACCATTTCGTGATTAATGCTTTTTAAATCGTTTTCTGTACTTATTTAAGTTTAACATAACAATACATTACATTATATGTATAGAAATTACATTTGAAATTTACCGCTTACGGTGAAGGAATACTTCGAGAGAAAACCTGCAAACAAATTCAATTGTGTGTCAAGTTCTCCATCTCCACAGAGCCAGCGTGGGAACTACGGTCCAAGCTCTCTCATTCTAAAAGGCCCGAGGGATTTTTATAGGCTGGGGTGATGATGATGATGACACATGATCACGCTCCTAAATGTATCGTGTTACAGTTAGGTGTGACAGGCGGCCGGTTTAAACTGTTAATTGCACGCGGTATTATGAGGTTGAACCGAGGAAGAGCGATTTCTAACCGGGATTTAGTTTTTGCAGCTCGCTCGCACTTCGCACTAATGTGGCCTTTATGTACTCAATTTGCGACTGTTTCTGTCAGTAATAAAATTTGGTACTATAAAAGTCCTGAGAACGATTTGGAGCGTGCTAACTAGTGTTCATGATTAGCACTGTAATGGTATTGTAAACGTTTATAAAACCACGAAAAGGCCCTAATTACATCACTGTTTTATTCTATAAGTATTACATAAAGGCTTTCACGGTGATAAATTAACTCTATAGTTGAAATGTAAAAGTGTCGAGAAACGCATTTTAGTACTAAAATAGTGCTGTCTGCAACGTTTATGTCACAAATGTGCTCTATAAAAGTAACCAAAACATGTTTATAGTGCTATTTTTCACCGTAACCGATTCCAGTGATTTTTTTATCAACACTTGTTCGCCATTTTTTTGTGTTGTATTTGCCAAGAAAAGATATATAATTTATGCTTTATGTCATTTGCTGTCGTTGATCGTTTAAGGACTGTAACTCTGCCGTAACTTGCACTTGCGAAAATAATTGTATCGATAAAATCATTATGCTGATTTCAAATTTGACAATGCGCCTTCATAATTTTTATGTTTTAATTAAAATTAAATAAATAAATTAAAGAGTAGTCTCGACTACCGCTGCTATAGTACACATTGGATCCAGACGTGCTGCTAATATACTATTATAGCAAAAGCAGCAGCCATATTAGAAATATTTAGAATTTAAGCTATTTAGCAACGCACCAGGAGTAGCTATGGTACTATTTTGTACTATAGAAGAGTTTTCATTACGCTTACAGAACAAGCCCCATAGCGATGTTCAGGGAGCTTTTAAGAAGCTAACACGTTACGTAATGGTCGTGCAAGGTACTTTTATAGTGCAGATTGATCCTGTAATAGTTTTTTCGATGCTGCTACAATACTAAACTGTAAGAGTTATTTTGGCGCATTATTAGTGCAAAATAGATACATAAAAGTGTCAGCAAGGTCATCTATAGTACTAAATAAAACCATAATCGCTTTATTGATATCTATTACAATGCAACACTTTAAATATTTTTTTGCATGGTCCTGTAAGCGTTCTAAGAGCTAAATTATAGAACTTAATCTTTAAGAACCAAAATGCTCTGTTGAAAACCTTTATAGTACAAGCAGTCACAATTGTTACCATTATAGGCCTGCTATATTACTGTTCAGTGATAAAAAGCCTTGGTTATAGAAGTTTTTGTTACTTGGGTAGTAATTGGGATGCACCAAAAAAAATAACCTATAGTTTTTATATTGTTTTTGGAAAGAATAGGATATTTTAAGATACCATTTTCATCGATTTTGAATTTGGTTGAGTATTTAATTTTTTGTAATTTTTTTAAGAAATACTTTTGATGACGTCACAGTGAGAGAGCCACGTTCCATTACCTAGAAAAATTCAAGTCGTACATAACAAATCTGTGGCACTGCTGAGGCGCTACTACGAAATTCGAAAATCGAAGTTCGTATCGTATTATCCCTCTCACTCTCGTGTCAAATCATATTAGCGTGAGCGGGACTGCACAAAACGAAGTTCGAATTATGCACTTCGTGGTAGGGCCTCTGATTTGTCTTGTCACTGTCAATAATAAGTACAAGTACGGCTTAGGGTCCTAAATGAACCATGACAAAATATAGTTTTATTTATTTCTCTTCTTTTAGCTTCAATTATTCCTGTTTGTTAAATGGTGTGATAGTAAATAGATATTTTTTATTAAAATCTGATATTTAATTTTTTTTATATTTACTTATAACGTAGTAATTTAATAATTAAATTTGTAAAAATACATTGGAAATACTCGTATACATTTCGGACTTTACGATAAATGACAACTGTTTAAAGCCAGGTGCGCATCATGTGATTAAAGTTCTGTCTTTGTCACTCTTTGCTGTTACAAGCAGGACAGCAACATTTCAAACTGTCAATTTGCTTTAGAGTGTAGACCTGCTTTATATCTTCCTTTGTGACGATTCACTGCAGGGGTCAAATGAAGGTCATCACTTAAATTTTCTTTATTTAATTCATTTTATCATATTTTTGTAATCTGATTTCTGAGAACGCTTCACAAAGCCTATTTCTCCAAACAGTTTTCGATTTATTATACGTTGTCAAAAATTGGGACATCCCAAATGCCAAACGCCTCATCTATACTATCTACACTAATATTATACGTATAAAGAGCAAAGATTTGATTGTTTGTTTGTTTGCATTGAATAGGCTCCGAATCTACTGGACCGATTTCAAAAATTCTTTTGCCGTTAGAGAGCTACATTATCACTGAGTGACATAGGCTACTTTTTACCGCCGGAAAATACCTTTGCCTACGGAGAAATTAATTTATCACGGGCAACGCTGCGGACGGAAGGCCAGTCTATAATATAAAAATTAATCGCTGAATGTGTTGCTAAGCGCATAACTTCCGATCGACTGCACCAAATTGGATAATTCTTTTTTTGTTCCGTTTGTTATTGTCAGGAGGTTTTTATGAAACAAATTTTAAAAAATACAACGGGGGCGAGGCCGCGGGCTTCAGCTAGTACTTAATAAAGACCCATCCGAGACCTACCTACACTTACACATACAATACAATACAAATACAATACAAATATTCTTTATTGATCACCAAAAACAGTACAGTGACATTACAAAAATAAAAAACAATACAATGATAGTGGTGAATTACATTGCGCACTTTGTAACAGAACCTTCAAAACAAAGCTACTTGCGGAATAAAGTTCATTGATATGGACCTCCGGAAAATAAGGCCTGATTCAATAAATTACTTCAATTAATTAAGTGTTTAAAAATTAAACCGTTTAGGAATATCTTTGTAGACTTTTTGCGCTGAAGCCCCACGGACCAAAGGTTTCAACCCCGTATACAGGGTGTTACAAAATAACCCCTAAAGCTTGAAACCCCATGAACAGTAAATAAAACTAATTTTGCGCGCTGTTCTTTTTTTTCTAAAAATATTTTTTTATTTTTTTTATTTAGCCTATTTTTGTGTCCCACTGCTGGGCAAAGGCCTCTCCTCTCTTGATCCACTCCTGCCTATCAAAGGCGAGCTCCCGCCATCCCAAAAAAAATATATACTAATTTAATTCTTTACTGGAGTACTTCCATACCCTTCAGTTATTACGCGTAATTTTGTAACACCCTGTAGAACCAAGTTGTATTCAAAGCCAAGACCTTTGTATTTGTTTGTCTGAAGTTTTTCTGCCGCTTCTGCTGCTGCACCAGCTTGATTTGCTGTTCCGCGGACGCGGGACGGAGCTAGGGTCTACGCAAGTAGGAACTGTCATAAGAAATGGTGAAGCACTTACTTGGTCGACTATAGGTATAGTCGGGGTAAGAAAAGGTTCGTCACTTTTCGACTCTACGTCAACGAATTAAGGTCGAAAAGTGACGAACCTTTTTTTGCCCCGACAATACCATCGGCCAAAAATACGGTCTACCATTACGGTTGAAGTTTATTTGCACGTCATAATACAACAAGGTCGATTTTCCCTTGCAATAATATGATGACAGTGACTAAAGACTTCACTCAGTTTGAAAAGTCAACCTTAACGATATTTAGATCTCACAGAAACTTTTGTCAAAACTGCTATATATAGATCACTTTCTTGGGCGACCGTACTAACGCGTTTCGTTACTATAGTCCGACAAGCTCGTACGCGACCCTCCGCGGAACCCTGCGCAGTCAGCGTTTGCCGCACTTATTAAAAACAATCTTGTTAAGGACAGCAGAGGCTCCCTGCGACAGGGTTCTGCCGAGCGCCGCGCACGAGCTTGTCAAGGTGTACCTACAATCAGTTACTACTTCAATTTTATTTTCAGATCATCATCCCAGCCTATTACGTCCCACTGCAGGGCACAAGCCTCCTCTCAGGACGAAAGAGCTTTGGCCGTAATTCCTACGCGGGCCCAGTGCGGATTGGGAACTTCACACACACCATTGAATTTCTTCTCAGGTTGGTTTCTTCGCGACGTTTTCCTTCACCGTAAAGCTCATGGTAAATTTCAAATATAATTGCGCACATAAATTCCGAAAAACTCAGAGGTGCGAGCCGGGATTTGAACCCACGACCCTCTTCTTGAGAGGTAAGTCAAACCACTACACTAGGCCACCACAGCTGAATCTGAAACTGAATCCTGGTAAGGATGGAACCTTTTCACAACCGATTTCACGATGATTTCTTTGGCAGATGTATGGAATGTCAACATGACATTTGCAATGAAAAGGGTTCCCTGGTATGTGATTCAGTTTACTCGACTGTACCTTTTTTTGGACGATTATGTGGGGCCATCCATAAATTACGTCACACAAATTTCGATCAATTTGGACCCCCCCCCCCCCCGTTGCCACACTTATTACTATGAAAATCACCCATTATTTTGTTCTAGTTTCACAGATCGCTTGACCCCCCCCCCCCTCCCTAAATGTGTGACGTAATTTATGGATGGCCCCTATACCGAAATTAAATTTGAAACTTACTATGAACTTTAAGGTCCGGTGTACGGTGGAGGAAAACATCGCACACACCTGCGAAGAAATTCAAGATTTTGCGAAATTCCCAATCCGCGCTGGGCCCGCGAGGGAACTATGTCCCAAGCACTCTTATTCTGAGAGCATCCCCTGCAGCGGGATTTATATGGGCTGGGATGCTGATGTTTACGAAGTTGATTTTTTTGAAGTCTGTTAAAAATCCTACCCTATCCCTAGTCTAACATTTGGTAGCATAGTGAACGGTTGCGGTAGATACTCTGAAGATGAGCTCTGTACCTCTACCATGAGTTTACACTAGTTTACGTGACCGTACTCGCTAGCGACGGCGTAAATGATTTGTATGGAGAATTGTACTTCCGTAAGTGACCGCTAGAGGCGCTGTACAATTCTCCATACAAATAATTTACGCCGTCGCTAGCGAGTACGGTCACTGTAAACTAGTGTAAACTCATGGTAGAGGTACTGGTTGAGTTCGAAACGTGTCAGTGTAGTTTGGTGGTGGTGATTGTTGGGTTTGTGCGATTTGTGTGTGTTCGTACAGTGTGGAGGTGGAGGAACTGCATGAACACGCATTTCTTACATAAACATAGCTATCGTAAGGACGCGTGTGAGCAAAGTAATTGTTTCAGTTCATTAATAGGTGGGTCAATCAACTTTTTTTTGTCCATTTCTACTTACTCCTTTACAAGTAACTCTGTAATCTCTGGTTAGTGAAACCATGATTTTGTAGTAATTAGATAAACTGTTTATCATAGTGCGTATGTAAAAACAAAAAAAAAAGTATTTCTATGAAAATATCCGGTCACCCAGGGGACATACCACTATTTTCATACAATTTTCGGGGACATCATTGTCCTCTGGGTCACCCACGAAATAGAAGCTAAACAAAATAAAATAAATCTGGCAATTATACCATTATTGACTAAAAAAATCTAGGGTTTTGAAAAGTATACTTTAAATAAGGAAAAATAATCAGTTTTTTAATTACTTCGGTTTTATAGAAAGTAGCAGAAAATCGTTCACAAAAAAACGTTGATTGACCCAGGTATGGACCACCGCAAAGTAACGCCTGATTCAATAAATAATATAAAAATCCTTGTAAAAATGTATCGTAAAAATTCGCATTTCCGAAGGTGAGCGTCGAAATGGACCCCACTTCTGATTAAGTACTTTATGAAATCCTGCAGGTACCGAAATAAAAATCGAACGGAAGACCCCAATAAAATTTTTTAGCCGCGGACTCTTTTAGCTCAATCCGGAATAGAACCTTATTACTTTCACTCTCGATCGATGCTGGCTCACAATCGACTGGCGTAATGTAACAATGCACCAGCTAATTACAAAAAAACAAGGAACTGCATTACTTTCGATTGCATTTAGAATTGTTTCACCACCATATAGGTGTAGGAGAAATTATTTCTAAGGGTCGGCGCGTGACGGGAATCACAACAGATCTCGAGTACTTCGTTTAAGGGCACATAATGACACATTAAAAAAATTACACGTATCGTAGCCGTCGAATGTCGTTTATGGTGCAAGGCTCTTATGGTCGGTGTCGAGAACGCGCGTAGAATAGCGATTGCGAAAGTCCTGTTAGTGGCGACTCGCAGACCCATTCTTTTCGAGTTCCTTTGCCTTAAAGAACCGAAATATATTTACGAAATACCTTTTACGCGATGTCCGTGTTGATCAAGTCCAATCCAGTCATAATAAAAAACACTCGCACTTAAAACACAAAATAACTTAAAACATTTTTACGTCACGCGTTCGGACGCATGGCTCGTTTCGGGGAACAATAAAAAACTTGCACAATATTGAAACAGATGGGTATTTATTTTGGTTCACGCACGACGTTGGTATTTTATCGTCGGGCACACAGCCGTTCCGCGCCGAGGGAATCTCGCCACTGGGACCGGAACCATTTGTTGGACTCCTCTATTCTATTCAGACACTTCGCTACGTATAACACCTTCTCTTTTTAGCCACATGCGCGCTACAGCGCCATCTAGCGCCGAGCGGTCGCGTCACTACAACTTTGTTTTGACTACAAGCAAGCAAAGATGGCCGACTGACATGTAAAGCCTACGAGCGATTCTCATTTTTAACAACTAGCGCTAAAGCTTAATTTACTACGTGCATGACTATCCCCGGTAAAGCGTGAACATTATATCCCAGAAAAACAGACTGTAACATCCTAGAAGCAACGATCGTTTTCGTCTGTTGAGAACCGGCGTTTGTGAAATCAAAAGTAACAGTGAAAAGGATAGGGTTACCTTGGTACGGTTGCGGTTATTTAATCAAAACTGCATCAAATCTAATCGGTTAACCTTTTTAAAGTGCTTTGAACTGTAATCAAATAATCTACCTTCATGATATTTCTGCTCTTGAAACAATTTACATTCCACAAAGGTTCTGTTTATAATGAATAATGAACTACAATATTCCTCAAGATTGGACACATAAAAAGACCAGCTCTGGGAATCGAACCCAGGTCCTCAGCATACCGTGCTGCGTGCTTTTTACTCTACTACAATCACGACTGTACTAGGTAAAATTCTGTGACCACACAACACGCGTGGTCATTGGCAATTTCACATGAAGGACGAATTATACGTCGATTTTCGTAACAGCGAGCGATTGAAATCCATTAATCAAAAGTTATTTATTTAATTTAGTCATTGTTCATAAAACTATACTGAACCCGTAACAAGAATTAGTTCATTGTTTTGACCTCCACAAAGAAACGCCTGAATAAATCAATTATTCTGGTTATAAGTTTACATGGTCGATTTGATGTTACGATAAACAAACAACATAACATTTTAAACGTTTATTCAAAAAAATATCCTCATTTCATTCTTAAATATACTTTTATCCTAACGTAATTTTGCAGGTCAACTCTTTATCAGTTTGGTCTGAGACTATTTTAATCATGCTACTGTTGGTCATAATGTTTTTTGGTATATACCCTGAGTCTACCCAAGTGTCCAACACATCTGTACTAGGTAACATAGTCCTAAGGGTATTTCGGACGTAGATATACGCCTGAGGGGAATACTTGTAAATACTAAGAGCGAAATTTTTAAGGTCGTCTGTATGTCTCGTAGGCATAGCTAGGACTAACCCATTCTTATCCTCCTTAATTTTGTCTTGTAAAGTGAGTAATATTCTTGATTTCTTCTTTTTCTTCTGATTCAGTATATTCTTTTTAATTTCTATTGTGTCCTTTATTTTTTGGAGCCGTTTATTTTGTTTACTGTGGGTCTTCATTTTGTATTTTAGCTTGTCCCTTAAACCAACAGCTTGCCGTTGCATTTTCTGGACCTCTGAGAACAGTTTTAGGACTTCTATTTGTTCCTTTTCTTTCTCCTCCCGCGTTTTGGTGGGAGGTTTGTTGTTGACTTGGTGTGGTTTCTCTGGGCGTTCCGGTTCTGTCTCTTGTGACTCCCTGTCTTCGTCGTGTGAATCCATTTCATAATCATAATCCTCATTGTCGTCTAATGTCTCTTCATCAATATACTCGACCTGATGAGTTAGGAATATGGTTAAATTTAATTTATCATCATTAATGGGTGTTGATTTTATTTTCATAACAAGATCTGAATAAAACTGCAGTGCATTGACATACAACCCATTAAAAGTTACTTCATCATCATCACCCCAGCCTATATCTAATATATAAAAATCTCGTGCCACGTTGTTTGCTATCGAACTCTTCATAACGGCTTGACCGATTTTTATGAAATTTTTTCTCTATATGTATTTGGTAGGTCTGAGAATAGGTTATAGGCTAGTTTTCATACCCCTATTCTTCGCAGACGGAGTTGCGGGCAACAGCTAGTAATATACAAGTCCCACTGCAGGGCACAGGCCTCCTCTCAGAAAGCTATACCTCGTCTCAGAAGTCTCCATTAAGATTATTAAGACACAAACCACAAATGATATGACCTAAGTGTGTTCTAAACTAAATGATCCTGAACGCCAGCAGATGCACCATCATTAAATTATAGCGCTTGTCGCCCAGTGCGTCATTTTCCTTTTGGGTCTATAGAGTGCGAGTCGGATTCCCGTACAAATGTTTCTGTACAATCAACTACAAAGAGATTGATACGGTCAATATTAAAAATACATGTATACACAACTTTAATGACTTAACAATAAGCTATTTTGCAACTTTGGCCATATAAATATCTGTGTAGTTGACTGTACCATCTTCATGTCACTTTTACTATTTCCTATACACCAACTCTATAATAATTGCAAGTCTACCTGCTATAGTTCAAAAGATACAGCGCTGTGTACCTAAGTCAGACGGGCAGACAGTAGAGACTTACTTATAGGATCCTATCAGTATTTAACCCAATAGAAAAATCTGCTTATTCAAATGTCCTATATTTTTTTATTTAATAAATGTGGATCATATAAAAGGTTTTGCTCTTATCCCTCACCTCTAGAACATGATGTGGCAGCTTCTGTGACGGTACCGCTTTGCTATTGAGTACCATCTCATCATTGACATCACACTGGAAGCAGTCTATGGAGAAGTGCTGTATGCAAATGTACGAGTAGTCCGTTGGCGTCCAATTGTTCCTGCCCGTCAAGTCTGTCCACACCTGCCTCAGCTGAGGGTCTTCTGGAAACCTGAAAGTAAAGTCAATACAATATTGAGATTATTTAATTGATCTAGTCCCTAATTAGGAAACTCTGAAATTTTTCACTGGAATGTAACACCCCATGTTCTCATATGGTTGATGGATCTAAGCAATCTTAGAATAAGGCTCCACTGGCATAAGAATAAATAATAACAGAGTAGAAGGGAATCTCTTTTGACCGCGTCCAGAACGCCGCCATTTTGTATACCTACTTCCCCCCTCACGTCGTTACACCCCTCTGTCGTCCAGGCGTATTGCTAGGGTTGCTTACTGTTAAATATTACTTACGTCTAAAGAGAATATCGCTAAAATATAAGTTTTTATTTACTTTGAAATCATTATTTTATTCTAGTTTTACAAAATATGAGCATTATAATTCAAATCATTAGGTACAGTCAAGGATTTTAATTGTTAGGCCACTTGCCACTGTTCGTATTTTAGCCGTGTAATGCAAATCGGGTGAAGCCGCTTATTTAATTTTTCCATACAAAATTTATTAGTCAGTTTTGTGACGGTCCATACAACATGTATGGTTAACTGCGTCACAAAACTGACAATTAAGAGAGGGACACTTTTTTTATTGCTTTAATCGATAGTGCTTGTGATTCTGAGTAGAAATAACCCATTCTACTCAGAATCACAAGCACTATCGATTTAAGCAATAAAAAAAAGTGTCCCTCTTTTAATTGTCAGTTTTGTGACGCACTTAACCATACATGTTGTATGGACCGTCAACTCGTATATTCTGATTTGCATTACACGGCTAAAATACGAACAGTGGCCTAACAATTAAAATCCTTGACTGTACATACCTACATATTATAGATAGGTATTTCTAAGTAAGAAGTTATTACAAGTGCCATTAACATTAACATGTGATTTAAGTAAGTTTACTTACCTACAAATATAAAATAAAATACATACAGGCTCACGTAAAACTAGTAGTAGTTATGCATTATTTACACACCCAAAAACACCACAATAACTTGACACCATTGTTATTTGTTTCCAATAAAACGAACGCGCAAACAGTTAACAGCCAAATGCGCGTGCGGCAACGCCGACCGTGACACCCTGACTGAGTTCCCGCTTAGCGAATACTCTAATATCGTGACCTTGAGTCCGGCTGGAGCGAGTTTCCCTTCTACCCTGTTATTATTTATTCTTATGCCACTGGTGCGTTGCGTCGTCGCATATTAGCATAGCTCGGACAGGTCATCGCAAAAACAAATACGCAATTAGAACAAGATTCAATACAGTCGTAATAGTGTACTAAAAATTATTTCATTTCATTTATTTCATTGCAAATCACACTTATCAATAGTAGATGTTACAATTCAGTTAGTCATGTGTGACACCCTGCAATTGGGCACAGCAAAATAGGAGAGGTTACTATATTTAAACTTAATCTTACTATAATTACTATAATTATCTAAAGCGGATATTATCGCGATTAACATTTGACTTTTTTTGGTTACATTTTTGTCATAGTTTTGCCAAAGTGGCATTCCTAAAATAAGAACAATTATTTAATTATGTTTATTGCTAAATATTTTGTTTCAAATAAACCACCATATTTATGGTGAAATTAAAAATGGTCAATAAGTGAAAGTTCTTAAGCAACCCAAACTCTCTTATGGTGAAAATATCTGTGAAATATTGTATACAGTATGCGGCATTCATATTAACCTTTTGACCGCCAGCGTCGGCTATAGACGACAGCATGGTAATACAAAATTAAACCTACCCGCATCCGCATAAGAATCAATTTTGTTCCAAACAAAAACTATGTGTGGCGGTCAAAAGGTTAAAAAGTTAAATAAAGACAATATTTACAAACAAGTAACCTCAAAAAATCACAAAAATATAACGAAAAATATAATTAATTAATACTGTACCAATACGACTCTATTAATCTTGTTCTATTACCGAGTTGCAATTGTTTTGCTATGACCTGTCCGAGCTATGCTTATTAGGTTTGATGTGGTCAAACGATAATCAATATGCTTATTTCAAAAGCCAGTATGGTACATAATTTGAGATAAATCATGTAATATAAGAAATTAAACAAAAATAGAAGTACCTGGATATTTGTCTTAATCTAGTTAACCAAAAAAGTATCACTTTTTAACAAATCTTGCAAAGTTTTGTACGGCTGAGACGAAACATGCTGTTTTGCTCTCGTGTAAAATTAGCTAGATGTCCCTTACTATGTTTTGAAATGGTGCAGCCGTTATGTGCCCTGCCCACTACCGCTTGAGCTCAAGAGCTGAAGTTAAATATAAGAAGGATAAGTACCTAAAAAAGGATTCATCAGTCATGTTTTTGGAGTCCTCACAGCCCAGCACCGCACAGGTCTTTGTTATCTCTGTGTCGGCCTCCGCATTCTGTTTCACTTCTGGTGCCACCATTGCTGGAAATACCAAATAACTTTATAAGTCAAAGATCAACCACAATATATTTTTTTTATTAATAATATTGGCAAAGCCAGATATTTTGACTAAGGTGAAAAGTTTGTGAAATTAGGGCATGTTGAAGATAGGGAAGATTATATCTATCTATCTATCTATCTATCTATCTAGAGTTAGGGCCGGCGCTCATTGACGACAAGGCACGGCATGGCACGGCAGGTTACATACGAATTTTACCGCAGCATCCCTCGGCACGTCGCGGCATTATGGTATCGAAATAAAGTAACATGAATTCTAAACTCATTGAAATAAGATTCAAAATAACTTGATAGTAATAAAATCCTTTGCCTTGTCATGCCGTGCCATGGCGTCAGTGAGCGCCGGCCCTTAGGAAGCTTGGCTCTTTATAAGATCTGATAACTTAATTGGTTAATGTAATTGCTCTGTACTTTGTTGGTGTGTCTATTAAATAAATAAATAAACTTTTGATAGTGCAAGGAATATGGTCTTGTCTTGGTAACATTTTACAA
Source organism: Archips crataeganus (assembly GCA_947859365.1). Classification (NCBI taxonomy): domain Eukaryota; kingdom Metazoa; phylum Arthropoda; class Insecta; order Lepidoptera; family Tortricidae; genus Archips; species Archips crataeganus. Next base: position 1,898,574 of record OX402056.1, read on the forward strand.
GAAAATGTTTTTGGTGGGATTGGTTTTACAGAAATGTATGTCAAACCAATAACAGTAAATGTGAATAAATTACTTGATAAAAATGAAAGAGTTCTGACTGGTAAATTTCTATGTAATATACACCGTGAAATTTTAGTGGTTGTTTTCCCGAAACAAGGTGATTTAGTTTCGATTGTACAATCGATTTATAATTACTATTTTGACTAGAGTCAAAAATCCAATTGTGAAAATCGAAAGTCGAAAATGACCGCAAACCAATAGTAACGCTTTGTTGGTACAAGTAGCGTACAATCGTACGATAGGTTAGGTACCAACGAAGCGTTACTATTGGTTTGCGGTCATTTTCGAGTTTCGTTTTTCACAATTGGATTTTTGACTCCTCGTTTCGGGAAAACAACCACTAAAATTTCACGGTGTATAAAATTCTTGTGTTGCGGTGTTTGTTACCAAACTCCTCCCAAAGGGCTTGACCGATTCTCATGAAATTTTGTGTGCATATCGGGTAGGTCTGAGAATCGGTAAACATCTATTTTTCATACCCTTATTATTCTCCGCAGACGGAGTCGCGGGCAACAGCTAGTATCATTTATGTACAAGTATGGATTGTTAAGGAGGACAGTAATAAACTATTCTAACCTACAACATGATTGTTTAAGTTGTTAACATACCAATAGGAGTTGATTTCCCTTTATTCTCATTGAATTCCGCGACAGAATCCTTCATTTTAGAGATTCCGAGAGCAAAACTCATCACGGCTACAATTATTCTGGAATAAAGAAGCAAAACATAATCCAGTGGTTGCGTCTGCGCTAGAATACATATATAACACATAACGAGAATACTAGATAAAGAACATTATATTTAACTAAGTTAAACAGGGAACAAATTAACTTACATTTTAGCCGTTTGCTAGTTACGGCCAAGTACCGCCCGCCAAAGCCAACACTAGCATAGGTTAGTTAAATATGTCTCTATTACACGTTTATATAACACGATATTCGAGAGACAAATAAATAGAACTAAATTTCTTGGAATAACAGTAAATAATAATAAGAAATATAACACGTATTTCACTAGTTTTTTGACTATAAATACAAGTCAACGAAATTCAACCTAACACCGACAGTACACAGCGCGCAGTCGAACTTTTTTTTATTTAGTGCTTGACGCTTGACTATGTAAGACGCAGGCATAGACAACAGGCGTTTATTTATTTCAAGATTTCAAGCGTCTAGTGCGTTTCAAGCGTCTTCTCGAACTTTTTTGTTCACCTCACTAGCCCCAAATTGACGTTTCGTCTATATTTATTCAAGTCTACTAGGCCCGACGTAAGAAAAAAAAGTCATTTGATGTGATACGTAATTTTTGACGGACCCTTTGTTGGTATCAATTTTATGTTATTTATAAAAGAGCATCTAAAATGGTTGATCCTATATTCGATTACCAGTTCAGGCTTATCTTAATCGGGGACAGCACAGTGGGCAAGAGTTCACTGCTTAAATATTTCACAGATGGAAAGTTCGCAGAGGTAATAATATTCGCTCATTGTTTTTGTGTTGTTCTACTCCGTTTTAAGTACATTATGATGTTAATTACGCATTAATTTTCAGTTGTCCGATCCGACAGTGGGGGTAGATTTCTTCGCTAGAATAATAGAAGTGCAAGATGGTACGAGAATAAAGCTGCAGCTATGGGATACTGCTGGTCAAGAGAGATTCAGATCTATCACAAAATCGTACTACAGGAACTCAGTTGGTGCGTTACTAGTGTACGACGTATGTAACAGATCGAGTTTCGAACACATACCCCTGTGGATGATGGAGGCTAAGAGACACATAGAGCCCCACAGACCTGTGTTCGCGCTAGTCGGCTGCAAGATTGACCTTGTTGGAACTGACAACAAGAATGGTGCAAGAAGAGAGGTGTCGTGCGAAGAAGCTAGAATGTTTGCTGAAGAAAATGGTGAGTAATAAGTAATAAGTAGAGTTGGGATGTTTGGTGGCATTGGGGTGAACAAAGACCAGTGGAGTCATTGTTGTGATTATTTTTTTGATTGATTGAATGAAAAATGATTCTTAAAAAAAAATCATATTGCTGATATTTCCATGTGCTTGAACTTAAACAACTTGCAATAGGAATCAAAGATTCAAAATCTTCCATATTGTCTTCATCTGGTATTGAATGGTTCTCAAGATTATGAAAAGCATATACTGTAGCAATATGTTATGTTCCATATTAGCCATATTGTTTCCATATTATATTATTGGAGTTTCAGAATTTGAACATGAGTTCCAAAATCAACCATGTTTCTCATTTTTTCGAAGTCTGGACTTCCAATTGATACACATTTAAACTTATTTTGTACAGTTTCAATTCCATGTGAGTGCAGTGTACCTACCTACATAATATTTTTTTTACCATTCAGTCATTTGTTTGGTTATAAAAAGTATACAATGGCGGCTCCACTGCATTTCTTGTCCTAAAATGCCATGAGAATCCTAACCCTGGTATATTTAAACTTATTTTTGTTTGTAAATGAGGCCCATTATTATAATGAAGCAAGTTTCAGGTCTTCATCATGTTGAAACATCTGCTAAGACTGGCATGAATGTGGAAGAGGCTTTTGTGCTGGTAGCCCAAGAGGTATACAACCGTATACAGACAGGTGAATATAAGGTAGAAGATGGATGGGATGGCATTAAGACTGGCTTCAACCGACCCAATGGGATGGATTTCAATCTGCTTGAAGCTGAAACTGTCCAGTCCACTTGCTGTTAGAAAAAAAAAATGTAAATATTGACTATGGTAGTATAGCTCATATAATGCATAAGCATAATTTTATAACATTCAATTAATGATAAGGTTTAGTGCGAGTCAGGTTTAAATAAAAGTTTATTTATAGTGCGCTACATTATGTAATGCACATTTTGTTTGTGGCCACAGATATTTTAACTTTTCACCTTAATTTAAGAACAATACTCAGAAATATGGTTTCAAAAACAATGTTATAAAATAAAATGGTGTTGGTCTCAAATATAAAACAATTTGGTTAATAATATTTTGAACACCATGTAGCCTAAACCAAGAACCAAAGAAAAAGTTGTTTTGTTATTCAACTTCCTGATGGGGAGAAACTCTTTTATAAAACTAACATTCTAAAATAATTATTATTTAACAATTAAAATAAGTCAAATTTAATACCTGATTATATTGTACCTGGAACATTGTAATAATATTAACAATGCATAAATAAATTAAGGAAGATCCAATAATTAAATATTCATCACAACCCTATTTGTATAGTTGACCAAAAGTCTTTTACCATTTTTTACAAAAGTTCTTACATCAGAATAAAAACAATAAGGCTAATTGTTTGAATTGTAAGTGAAAATAACCTTAAATGTTTTAACCACACAGCCATAGGGTGGTAAAGAAATTTCTTGGTTGATTACACTGTACAAACTATTTACAAAGTGTTTACTGAACAGTACCATGTTTATATGTACCACTTTGCAAGATATACTAGGTCCTTATAACCTTGCAATTTGGTAGCCTTTTTCAGCATGAATCAGGGAGAAAGTCCGTTTTAGTACCAGTTTTTAATTAACAGCTCAAATGTACTCCATTTGACCAAAATGCTCTTCTACTGATTTCACACAAACAGAATAGTTGAGAGCACAATATTTCCACTGCGTGACCATACTTGCTGACACAAAACAGTGCCCATTGTTGTAGCCATCCGATGTTGTCCACTATTCTGCCGCCGTAGTTTCATATGCACCATTGACTAGCACCATTACAGTACTTAGCAGTCTTGTTTGCACCATTGATGGTGCTAGTCAGTGGTGCATGAAACAGTGCAGTGGTGTGTGAAACCAGCATGAGTTTACTCACCACTTTCATTATGTGTTAAATGCTATCATCTTTAAAATGATCCCAGTTTGTCAATGTTTGATATGTCCACATTGTTCACATAATCTCCCCTATTATTTACAAAATGACGTGCGGTTAAAGTACAACCCTGGATTGGTTCATAATGTACAAGCTGATAATTCAAACCCTAATATTATTGCAATATGGGTTTGAATTCATTTTGGTTCGACAAATACAGGTTGTGTTTTAACTCTTTTGTCGCATATGGTCCCGTTAGCAAATCGTCCCGTTTGGCAGTTCATCCCGTTCGCAATTCGTCCCGCAAACGCACCTCGTCCCGTTCGCAAATCGACCCGAAAACGCACCACGAATTTGGACGTTTTGCTAACGGGACAAAGTGCGGCCAGTGCGGTTAAAACCCTTTTGTCGCATATGGTCCCGTTGGCAATTCATCCCGTTAGCAGATCTGCCCGCAAACGCACCTCGTCCCGTTCGCGACTGCTCCCAAATTCGAGTTTCGTTTTCGGGGCGATATGCGAACGGGACCAGGTGCTTTTGCGGGATGATCGGGATAAATTGCCAATGGGACAATATGCGAACGGGATCCTATGCGATAAAAGAGTTTTAACCACACCGGTTGTAAGTGGTTCTCATTACTAGTCCACATGTTTTGCTAGCAGCGGTTAGATAGTCCAGTCCAGTCCTTATGCTAGCAAAGTTCTAGTAATTTCCACGCTCAAGTCTACGCCTGTTATCGTTATTCTATCTCCTCCTAAGTCCTGGCGTACTTTATAAAGAACAAATCATCAGTGTAACGGCCGGCTGAATGTACTATATAAAGAACAAATTATTCAATGAATAAAGAACTTCAAAGACGTTAAAATAAGTTCCAAAATTATAAAACGTATGACTCTTATCTAGGTCTTAACTTCTACATTGATAAGAAAAGGCCGGGACTTAGGAGGACCTATATAATTAGTGTTTTTTTAATGTACCGTTTATGACCTTTGTACATAACGACTTTTTGCATTGTTGCAAACGCGCGACAGGATTCCGCGACATCGTATTACATGGCCATTGTTTGTATATTTGCCAAAAAGATCGTACACTTTATTTTTGACACCGATTTGCAAACAAAAATTAGGGGTCTGTAGGGTGAATGATAGTGTCCTTATTTATTTGTGCGGTATACTCCTTTTTTATTACCACGTAAAGAACTCGAGTAATTAAAAAAGAAGTGTCCATACAAATTAATCACCTACTAATTAGGATACTCTAGTCTAAGGAAGAGTCTAAGAGACTATGTTACTAGATACATATGTAGTTTCATTCACCCTGCCCATCTGCAATTTTAAGCAGAGCCGAAAATTATATGTACTAACTTTTTGAGAAATCGTAAAAATAATACATAAGATGCCTCTTTTGTCCCAGTGGTGTCAATAGAAAGGCGAAACTACTTTTGTTTGTGATTAATTACGCCCTAATAGTTCTTACCCAAGCATATTACAGCAACGTAAAGTACATCCCTATTATTCAATTGATGTCACCTCCCACTCACTCTTTTATGAAACGACAAAGACAAATTACCCGTCGGCGCATATAACATAGAACATTTCGTAAAACTTGAAAGCTATTTACGCACAATACTCTAGTTTCAAAACTAATTAATTTTACTGAATAATTAAAAAAGTTTTTGAAACTTATTTCATGTCTACTTTAAAGTCCGAAATAGGTATCAACATAGAGCACCTTAGACGACATCTTATTACCTATTATCGCACACGAACTCTTAAGAGAAAGGTAAAAAGAACTGACAGTCGTATTGTCCGTCCATTTATATATGCGGGCAGCTAAGGATTATATAAAAAAAATTGACAACAATGCAGCGATGCGATTGTAAAAAAACTCGCCGTCTGCGTGACCCCTTATGAATAATAACCTACGCATACGCAATGCCGCCAAAATCGTTAGCTCAGAACAGGATATTGCATAAAAATATGAGTCACAAGAATGTCTAATTTGACAATGACCTAATGATATCAATTAAAATGTAACTGTGTTAGTTTTGCTGTCACAATCGAATAAGACTAATAAAGGTACATTCCGCGTAATAGATTTTTGTTGCCTTTTCCTATATCCATGTCCAGTTCCTCTGAAAAAATAATTCAATTTTAAACGTATTTATGTGCATATTTTTTCTCCACGAGTATGTTCGTCTTTTGGGCATGATGATAAGCACAAAAAGTAATCATAATATTTATTTCGTTGTTAACGTGAATCTGAACGCATATGTGCCTAACTCAAAACAATATGATACCTTTTTGTAAATAATATCTCAAGCTGCCCCCAAAATAGCATTGAACTAAAAGATAAATAGAGTACAGTACCTCTACCATGAGTTAACACTAGTTTACGTGACCGTACTCGCTAGCGACGGCGTAAATTATTTGTATGGAGAATTGTACAGCGCCTCTAGCGTTCACTTACGGAAGTACAATTCTCCATACAGATCATTTACGCCGTCGCTACCGTCGCTAGCGAGTACGGTCACTGTAAACTAGTGTAAACTCATGCTAGAGGTACAGATTTGTCGTGGACTTTTAGCAGAGAACTTTAGCGTCATAAAACTAAAATTATATTGTCTATGATAAAATGGCGCGCGCGGCAAATTGTCACTCAAGCAAGGCCCTAACTTTGCTTGGTTGGTAATCTTTTTTTAATTCTGTTTATATGTGCTTAAAACTCAAATTATTTTATCCACAAATGCCGAAATTATTTTATTTATTTTTTATCGACCGACGTTTCGAGTTAGTTAGCGTCCTTCATACTCGCGAATCTCCTCTCAGCTCAGTTCAACACCTATAAAATGTTTTTTTTTATATGATAACATTTGGCCTTTTAACGTGTGCCAGTAGGCCAAGGTCGTTATACTTGATATTGTCACTTATGCTAATCTAATACAGTTATTTGATCTTTCTGTAAACCGGTCTAATTACACATTAATACCATACTTTGAAACATCGTGCCACGAGAACACGAGATCCACAGTCGTAGTTTTATTTTGAATCAAAATACGGATCGTTGGTTCTTATGAAATTACCTACTCGTCAAAGATTCGAATAGGTACGGTCAAAGACTTTAATTCATGAGCCACCACGGAACCATTTCACAGTAAACGTCATAGTGGCATTGCATTAATTAACAAGGAAAATCGTAATGACTTTTCCTTTGAAAAGGTTCCATGGTGGCTCATGAATCAAAGTCCTTGACCGTACGCTGCATTATGGAGCAGAAGAGGATAAGCTATTTTAGTGCTTAAAATTATGTACACTGCACACCCAGGGACATAATAGGCTACTTTCCTAACTAGTCAGTCTTTTAGATTATCAAAAAATATTGGACACGTATTTTTTATTTTGTCAATTAAACAAAAAATTACGAAGATATGGCGCGTTGAAGTTTCGCGTGACGTCACTTGTTCCTACACTTTGTATGAGCGTTTTAGGAACAAGTGACGTCACGCCTCGTCACGCGGAACTTCAACGCGCCATATCTTCGTCATTTTTTGTTTAATTGTCAAAAGAAAAATTACGTGTCTAATATTTTTTGATAATGTAAAATACGGACTAATAAGAATTATTATTTTTTTACCTAGGAAACATCCCTATTATGGACAATGTCCATGTTGTTAATGACTAGCCTTATTTGTAACAAACTGCAGAGGAAATGTTCCTGCAAGGGCGCTCAATTCACTTTTGCCTCGGATCGAAATTTTTTTAAATCCTGACGCCTTACTGTCTAACACAGTCAATCACGATTGTTTTCAACAGTACCTCTACCATGAGTTTACACTAGTTTACAGTGACCGTACTCGCTAGCGACGGCGTAAATGATTTGTATGGAGAATTGTACTTCCGTAAGTGACCGCTAGAGGCGCTGTACAATTCTCCATACAAATAATTTACGCCGTCGCTAGCGAGTACGGTCACGTAAACTAGTGTAAACTCATGGTAGAGGTACAGGCACTACTTTCTGTCACACGAAATAGGATGCAGGTAGAACGAGATGGAGAATGCGATTGCGAGCGCCCGCGTGTTAGACAATACGGCCTCATATGTTTACACAATCTTATTGCCTTGGCATTAAAGATGTATTTAGATTTTTTTGAAGACTAACCGCTCATCCAATTCTGTTATCATCAGTTGTACCTGAGTTCAGGATACGGGCCTTAGCATAGTGGCCTCAGATTACCACAGACATATTACAGTGATCAGAATACGGGCCGAAAGCCGCGTTTCCACAATATGAGTAATATCCGAGTAGCAATAGATTGCGGGGCTATCGAACTAGGTAGCTAAGATGTGATGGACTTTCTTTTCAAAGCCCGCGATGTACAGTCGACTACAAAAGATCGATACCGCCAAAGTTACAAAGATATGTATACACACCTTTATTGACTTAACATTAAGGTCGTGTATACATATTTTTGTAACTTTGGCCGTATCGATTTTTTTGTAGTCGACTGTATGCTCAATCATACATAGGTACGCTAATTTTAATCGTAACGTTAAGTCCGCTTTAGTGTACCTATAGTGGCCGGCACCTAAGTATAGCCCAAAATCATATTTACCTCTAGCTCGTTCTACACAAAAATGAGCAAGAGATATTAATACCTATTATATGATTTTCGGTTCTACCTAACGTGCCGGCTACTATAGATGCTTTAGGGCCCGGCTACGATTAATGCGTGTACCTACTTATAGTAAGGGGGCTGAACTCGGCTGGCGCGCATTACGTATTTATTGGAATATAATAAATAAGTCATGGTTTGTAAAATAATGTGTTATTATTATAATGGTTTTTGAAGTAAAGTTTTTGTTAATTTATTTATTTGTTTCTTTTGCGTTTAATGTGACGTTACCGTTCGAAAATGTGGCATCGATTCTGGAAAGAATTTCACACAATAACAATAATATTCCTCTTATCCTCTTACACATATTTTGAAGTCATACTTATCTTGGTGTAGTACGTCTGGAGCATTGCATAATATGGAAGTGAGTGACTCACCGCGACAGAAAGGCTAGGAGTCTTTGAGGTGTGGTGTTGGAGGAGGATGGAACGGATTAGTTGGACAGAAAGGAGAACCAACGAAGAGGATTTTACCATGGGCTGGAAAGAAAAGAAGGAAGACGAGGCAGAGGAAGGCCACGATTACCTATTTTGCCCAGGCGGAAAAAGAAAGTGGGTGTCGTCGTATCAGGAAATCAAACAGCCGGCCGAAAACCGTGCGGAGTACCTAGCGGTTAAGTACTCCACTGACTAGAGCATAGTTCTTAAATTTATTAAGAAATCCTCTTATTGCTAGTTTTAAAATTGAGAGGGCGTAACTCTCGGCAGAATTTGAATGAAACGTGTAAGTATGGCCGTGGTGGCTTAGTGGTTCGACCTACGGTCTCTCAAGCTGAGGGTCGTGGGTTCGAGTCCAGGTTTGAGTTTTTCGGAATTTATGTGCGAAGTTACATTTCTAATTTACCATGAGCTTTACGGTGAAGGAAAACATCGTGAGGAAACCTGCATACACCTGAGAAGAAATTCAATGGTGTATGTGAAGTACCCAATCCGCACTGGGCCCGCGTGGGAACTACGGCTCAAGTCCTCTCATTCTGAGAGGAGGCCTGTGCCCTGCAGTGGGACGTATATAGGCTGTGATGATGATGATGATGTGTAAGTACCTAATTTAAATAGGAGGTCGCTGCTCAAGTTACTTCGACCCAGAATTAATTCACCGGTTGTCCTAATTAAGTAACCGATAGGAACAATGAGTTAAACTGCGCTTATCAAATGTCAATACGGCGCGCGATAAGTATTGGTTGGGTCAGAGTCGTGACAGCTAACACTGCTGCGAGTCGCTTTACGTGTCCCATTATGATTATGACTAGACTGCGACGGAACAAACGTTTTGGGTGCGTTAACTTAGTGTTAAAATTTAACTCACTACTTATCCTATCTTGATCCTATCTTATCGGCTATCAATGGTTTTCTATGAGAGGCTATTTGGCGCTAGTATCGTCAGGGCCGTTTGACAACTTTGACATTTGTTGTGTGGGTGTAACGCAAAGAGTATTGTAATATTATATGAACAAGAGTGGCAACTCTTTGGTCAAATATGAAAGAAAGAAAGAAAGAAAATACATTTATTTACAACAACACAAGACACATAAATATTTTAACAAAAAGGACAATACAAAGGCTAAAAATAGAGTGTGTCATTGCGGTTGCAAATTGGACACTGGCTCAGCATAATGCTGAGGCGTTTATAACACCCCAGCGCTGATTTTCAGCCAGTACCGTCGGTAATACCCGGAACGCCACACAGATAGATAAAATGTACACTTATAAATATAAGCGATAAACGACATGCGTAAATGGATAATTTGTAGATCATAAAAACGAATAATTTTAACAAAATTACTTAATCATAAATTACTATACTATAATATAACTCACTTGCCAAGTATACAACTCTGCGCGGATTAAAACAAGAAGTGAAATAACCGAGACAAAGAAAAATCAAAGAAGTTTTGTGAAATAGTGCTGGAAAGGAAAGGAATTAAGTTTTCTGAAATGACAACAAATAGCCTTTAAGCTTTCGCCCAAAGGTGTACCTGCTAGTCACTCCTAGGATGGGAGGGGGGATGTCATTCCAGCACTTAGACGCCGCAAACCTGAAACTGCCTCGAAACGCCACCGTCCGGTGCGGCGGAACAATAGCCTTAAATCTGCGCACACTTTTCGACCATGTGATTTTTTCAAAAAGCAATATGCATGTATGGAAGGTGCTGCTGCCCTACGCCCTGGTGAAGAACTAATGTGACGTATCTATAGATGTATACCTATCTATATGTATATGTTGGTAGTGATGTACAGCTATAATTACGCGTAATTTTAATTGATAGGCTAATTGCCACTATTCGTATTTTAGCCGTCTAATTCAAATCAACATATACGAAGTATAAGCGGCTAAACCCGATTTGCACTATACGGCTAAAATACGAAAATTGGCAAGTGGCCTATCAATTAAAGTCCTTGACCGTGCAATTTGGTACGCCATGGCCAGGGGGGGCACACTTACATATATCACACTTTTCATGCGACTACAGCGATCTCTGGTTGTTTGGTGGAGAACTAAATTAGCGGCCATCTTGGTTGACTTGTCAAACTTGTCAGTTGTCATTCATCGGCCATGGCCATGGCGTACCAAATTGTACGGTCAAGGACTTTAATTGATAGGCCACTTGCCAATGTTCGTATTTTAGCCGTATAGTGCAAATCGGGTTTAGCCGCTTATACTTCGTATATGCTGATTTGAATTAGACGGCTAAAATACGAATAGTGGCAATTAGCCTATCAATTAAAATTACGCGTAATTATAGCTGTACATCACTACCAACATATACATATAGATAGGTATACATCTATAGATACGTCACATTAGTTCTTCACCAGGGCGTAGGGCAGCAGCACCTTCCATACATGCATATTTGACCATAGAGTTGCCACTCTTGTTCATATAATATTACAATACTCTTTGGCCATGGCCATGGCCGATGAATGACAACTGACAAGTTTGACAAGTCAACCAAGATGGCCGCTAATTTAGTTCTTTACCAAACAACCAGAGATCGCTGTAGTCGCATGAAAAGTGTGATATATGTAAGTGTGCCCCCCCTGGTGTAACGTCAAATAGACCTTACGATACTAACGCCATCTAGCGATATTCCACCTGTCAGAAAACCCTCAATCCTATTAGGTAAATTTTAACTGTTTGTTGCCCGGGACTCCGTGGGAACTATACAATTTTGCGGGATAATAGTATCATCATCATCCCAGCCTATATAAATACGTCCCACTGCATGGCACAGGCCTCCTCTCAGAATGTGAGGGTTTTAAAAGTATCCGAATCCGAAGTATCCGATGAGAACTGAACATAGATGGCGCTGTATCACTGCAAAAGTGATGTAGCAGGCTGGAATGTATGATGCACAGGAAAAATTTTAGTCTAAACCACTCTAAACTCCTGACCAGTTGTGGTGCAGGGGAGTGGCACGCGGCACGGAATGCCGAGGACCTGGGTTCGATTCCCAGCATTGGTTTTTTTCTGGGGTTTTTTCTGTGCATCTATGTTTCAGTTTGTATTTAGTATGAAATATACTTGAAATATAGTATCCTAGTTAATAGGGCAGATACCCCGATTCAGGCCACAGGGCCGGCTTGGCCATTTTCAACTTTAAATTGAGTGTACTAAGGTTCAGACGTCTGAATAGACAATGAGTCTTAAAGTGGCCAGAACTGGGGAATCTGCCCTATGTTTATCTAGATTATAAACTATCTGTATGCCAAATTTCAACAGAATCCGTGAAACCGTTTTAGCGTAAAAGAGTAACAAAAACATTTATACATCCATCCATACACACAACACACACCTTGGCGTTTATATTTATAATAATCTAATCTCTAATATAAAAAAATCTCGTGTCACGGTGTTTGTTATCGAACTCCTCCGAAACGGCTTGACCGATTTTTATGAAACTTTTTTTCTCCACATTTGGTAGGTCTGAGAATAGGTCGTAGGCTATTTTTTATACCCCTATTCTTCGCAGACGGAGTAGTGGGCAACCGCTAGTAAGAAGTTATAATGGAGAATTAGAGTGTGGTAAGGCCCTTCACAAACTGGTGACCTGATGAAGGATGCAGGAGTCCGTTGGATGCGGACGATGTAGGTCCAACCATGTGTAGTTCGTTGAGGCACATGTCCACTAGTGATGAGATGATGATGACGGCGAATGTAGAATAGGGAAACCTACTCACAATAAAAATGATGTCCTTTGATGGTTTGGGGGTAATTACAATAGAGAGATCTCTCTCCAGGCAGATGTTACGCCTGGGGACCGAAGTCCAATGGATGAAAGTTGGAAGTTGTATTTATGCAGCCGAGTTGAGAAACTTCGACAGCGTGATGTAGGATTGTAGCAATTAGTTCCTTATGTGACGACTAGATGGCGCTAGTAGTCGCTACAATGGCATAACATTGAATGACCAATTTCCTGATCAATTATATTTTGTGAATAGTGATAGGAATGGTAAATAAATATCACCATAACAAGGTAAACACAGATTCACCTTGCCGTTTTAATTATTGTGTGCGTGTTATAGAGTTATGACATTTGGTATGTAGTTATGTCATGATTGTATGTAATGTCGTACCTAAATGTTGTAGAAATCTCTTCCGCATGCGCTGGTTTTTATTTATTAAGCAAAGTCTTGAAGGTTCTGTAACTAACAATATCTTTTATCGACCTGGCCCATGAGATCTTTGCATTTTCCCGGAATGTTAAATTGTATATTTTTTATACCTTATGTAATTTTGGAGTAGCGTATCTTTCTATGAGTGAAAGAAATCGGTTAAGCAGTTTTAAGAAGTTTCCTCCTCACTACCTACAAACAAACACAAAGTTTTCCTCTTTTGTTGATTGTTTACGCTAAAAGTCTATTACATCTCAGTGCAATTAATTGCACTGGAACAATTCCGTGAAACTAAAGCAAATATGATAATAATAAAACTGGCATTGAACGAAAAGGGAAATCAATAACACGCATAAAATTAACAACCCATTGTAATGTAAATATATTAGTGAGTTTGATTCGATTTCCCATCGTCTTGTTGAAATAAGTTAAAATGGTTTTTTTAAATCCCATTTACCATATCGAAAGGAAATAAATTTATAATTTTTCTTGAGTGTGTAAGTAGAGTACGACGGTACGATGCGACGTCAATTTTTACTTAATGTTAGTAGAACCAAGTAGAACAGGTCTATGCACTCATTTAAATTAAAATTAAGCGGGCAAATGTGTTTGAATCCGCACAAAAATAAGTATTTGTCTGATTGTCTTTGGAAGTCTAGCAATGTTGCCAGCAAACTGCTATTTTACCTCCTAAGATGGGTAAATTAATTAATGGTAGCGAAGTTCATATAATATTACAATACTCTTTGGTAGCGAAGTAATATTACTAATTTTAAAACGCAAGCAAAAAAATCTTGAGACGTGATTGCATTTCTGATATTTCTTTGTAATTGGCTATGTAAAGTTTTTTTAAGAGGTGTCGCCACTTCTCCCCCAAGCCGCCCACGCGTTATACAAGTCAAACCGTGCAAGGGGGAAAGGTGGCGACATCTAATTAGGTCTATATATTATGCATATCTTTGTGGAGTGCAAATAAAGGAAATGGAATGCAACACATACATACCTTCACTATCCTGTAAAGGATTCTTCATCCTCACTCTCTCTGTCCCTCTACTCCAGGGCCAAAGGAGCCTTCATCTGCTTCGCTTTGCTTATGGCGGCTGTATGTATCACACCGAGATCTGTGGGTAACAACGCTCTATGAGTATGGTACACTCTAAACAATCAATCCCTACATACATACATATAATCACATTATAGTCAAAGAGAACCATCTTACTCGGTCGGAAAAAGGAACCCTAAGCCCTGTACATGAGCTCAGGGTAGTCCCCCCAAGGGGACTGACCAACCAGGTCAGTAAGCCTGGACGCTAGCATCCAGATCGAGGTTTCCTGCCGCACATCGGCACCTCAGGTCGAGGCGCCCGACGGTTGAAGCTACCGTACTCACCCAGTCACGGCAGCCGCAGCCACCGCCCTCTAGTAAGATGGGGAACCCACGTTCCCCGGTAGGATCTCTTAGCATCCGTAGACGCCTCACTCCAAATAGGTAGGATCTCTTAGCATCCGTAGACGCCTCACTCCAATATATGAACCTTGTCCGTCCCGCCTAAGATGATCTCTGTCAGCTTCCACGATATGATTCGTGGCCAGCTAAACTCTTACATAGTTACATACTGCTTCCATGGAAAGGTCACATGGCAAGCCAACTCCACAAAGAGATAATAATTGGATAGAGAAACCACACCACCACTGCGAGCTTTCACAAAGTAAATAAGATACCCAAATACTTAGATACCTAGATACTTAGATACTTAGATACTTAGCTTTAGTTAGATGAATCCGGACAGCTGTACGCTTCCTCACTTTCTTTTATAACATTGAAAACTTGCACGCTTCGTGCCATATTTAAACTAACTTTAACGACCTACTCATTTGAATTAACTTACTATATTTCCACCTAGAGGGCGCTGCTCAGTGTTGCCGCAAGGAAATTGTCTTGGTATTAGTTTTTCGCGCCAATCGCGACAAGAGGTGCTAATTATATTTTTTTTCGACAGTCGGCGTTCTGAAGATCGAGAAACTGCAGCTGTTTTATTTTTATCTCCTATTGTTTACTGGAAATATTTTTTTAAGTGTTCGAGTTGACATTTGTGAGATTTAATGGCTGACAAGCCTTTCGTGCTCAGTACTTAGTAGAAACAGAAAAAAAACGAAGTCATAAGTCACTTTTGTCCATGTCAAACCGTTTGCGTTTCGTTTGCTTTGCGTTTTGGTGTGATTTTTGGACTATTTTTAACGACCTCCGCACAAAATCCGGATTTTCAATTTTACCGCATTTCTCCACGACTTATGCACGATAATTGAATCACGATTGAATATTTTCGATCATTATTTTGGAACTACTTTTTGGACAATGCCAAGTAAACGAAACGCAAACGGTTAGATTTCATTTGACATTGACAATTGACTTCGTTTTTTTTTCTATTTCTACTAAGTACTGAGCACGAACCGCTTGTCAGCCATTAAATCTCACAAATGTCATCTCGAACACTTAAAAAAATATTTCCAGTAAACGATAGGAGATAAAAATAAAACAGCTGCAGTTTCTCGGTCTAGAAGACGACTACTGTCGAAAAAAAATATATTTAGCTCCTCTTCAAAAAACTTTACTTAGCCAATTAAATCTGTATGCTTTTGGAAGCAAGTCCATTTTGGCAGGGGAGTGTAAAATTATTAGTTAGGCAACATTTTAGATTTCACTTCCGTTTCCGGCTAGATTAGCACTATACCAGGGCTAAAAAAAAATACAATTTGACAGCTTAGCATTCATTTTATGTCATTGCATTGCACTGTCATTGTCAAATTTAGCGTAGCGAGCGAGTTGTGGTTTTATGCTAAGGGGTGTATTGTGTTGTGTATTCGAAAAATAGTAAATACGTTTAAGATAACAATTATAGTATAGCAAATAAATAAAGTGAAACTATTCTTTAAACATGTCTTCTAGTCGTTCCAAAACATCGATACTAGACAAGCCTCTTAGCAAAGGCAAAGGCGAAGTGTCTTTAGCCCTCTACGCCCTTTTATTCTCTGAAATAGTACAATATTGCCAGAACCGATCGCATTCCATAAATGAGCTTCAAAATAAGTAAGTTCTTCACATGTTACCCGCATTCAATTAATTCTAAGACTACAATTACTCACTAAATTTCGCTTTAATTTGTCCAGACAACAAATCCCTATTAACGTCCATTTCAGGATCAACTTCATGGTGTTACATTTTAAGCTTTCATGTTACACCTAATTGAGTACAAAACTTGAAAGATGACACCACCTTTAATTTAGAATTTGTACAATGAGATTGTTATTGAGAAAAGTAATAATTATCATCATCAAGTTTGTTTTTGAAGAGATTGCTTCTAACCAATTGTGTACCTCGCTTTGTATTTTTGTCTATGATAACTCAGCACACTAATTTGTTGTGCTCAGTGGTGTGGCGTGCCTTGGAGGGGCCCTGTATCAAAATTAGTTGCGGGGGCTTTCCCGGGAAGCACGAGATTAAGTGACATTGTGGATAGCATTTTACTAATTTATGCTTACACACGTTAGGGACCTCTGTAGCCCAGGGGGCCAGTATCATTGATACGGCTGATACGGCGGTAGCTTTGCCCCTAGTAGTGCTCATAAAGGATTTTTTTTACTGTAACTTTACCACCAATGTTACTCTGATTATAGGCTATCAGAAATGGGCCAAGATGTTGGTGCCCGACTGCTGGACCTCTATTTTGTGAGGGAGAGGAACAGCAAGCGGGAAATAAAACTGCTCAACATGCTGCTTTTCGTCAAGTCCACACTGTGGAAGGTAATACTTCCTTAATTTATGCAAAATTCTTGTCTAGTCAATGCCTATTCAATCTACATTTGAATGCTTTCAAATTTGAATCTTCCTCTCTTTGGAGCAATCTGACTTGCTAGTCAGATTGCTCCAAAGAAAGGAAGATTTAGGGTTACATTTGAAAGAGAGGCCTGTTACCTGAGCTTGCATTGCACTATGCTCACATAAGGACCATCATCTTGGGATGGATAGTGGGCATTGCAGTAGTCACTTTATGCACCCGTAACATCCACATTCAATGGCTGTGGGTATGTGAGCATGGATGAGAGAGTTTGTGAGCTCTCATACCCTCTGTTTCTCTGGATAGCGCTGGAAGCATAGGACACATTTCCTACACCATTAAAAAAGAAAGGTTACATTTGAAGGTGGTCAGATAATCTGACTCAGATTATAATGTTCAGGGAACTCATACACTAATACTGAAAATAACAAACTGATGTTTGTAGAAAACGTTTTCCTTGGTTGTAAAGGCTCAGTAAGCCAACTAGACAAATGTCTACTTTTATAATAATTTCAATGCTAGATGAAAAAAACCCACCTGTGTAATTCCTGTTACCATGGAAATTCTGGTAAAATATGTATATACCCTAGCTCACTATCGCAACTGAGACAAATCTAATGACACCTCTAATTCTAAAATCCATTGAGCCGTTTAGGCTGCAAGCCGTGCCAAAGAATGAAACACATATCCCTCCTTCGACAGTCGGGTGAATATTAGTTAATAAACACCTTCACAATTTACATTTCAGGTGTTGTTTGGTAAAGAAGCAGACAAGCTCGAGCATGCCAATGATGATGAAAGGACTTACTACATCATAGAAAAGGATGCTTTAGTAAGTAGCCAAGAAACACTGCTGTATCTGTTGACTGAAGCTAGGGTTCCAACCAAATGTCATGCCACCATTTGTAAAACTATTGTTATACAAATAAATGGCTTTGCATGCTTAAACCATTAGATCTGGCAATCTAAAGCTGCGTACGGATTGCGCGTACATTTGTGCGCGTACTCGATTACGCGTGTCCTAGAACGCAATGTCCGTACTCGCAGTTCCCCTAGCCTAGAGTGTACGCGTAGCTGCAAGTACGAACATGGCGTTCCAGGACACACGTAATCGACTACGCGTACAAATGTACGCGCAATCCGTTCGCAGCTTTAGACGCAAGCCACACAAGAGACGTGGGACGAGGGCGCGTCGCAGTCGCAGCGTCCCTTGATTCCGTTTTCATACTAAATGCATAGAAGCGTCGTGATCGAAAGCAGACACAAGAGACGGGGCGGAGACGCGGCCTGCGGACAAACGACACGGACTGCGACGCGGCCTCATTGCACGTCTCTTTTGTGAGCTTGCGCCTAAAGTTGCGTATCGACTTCGCGCGGCAAACCATCGAACATTATAATAATAATATTTATTTATTTCTTCTGCTCGTACTCTAAATATCAGAATTACAAAATACTAGATTGTTGACTTGCCCTATTTCTAAAATACAAATTTCCCAGAATACAACTCTCCCGTATTTTTTGTATGGCAATTGCTAGTTATGACGTCACTTCAGACTTCTATTCGAACTCGATCGACTATTTATTTGTTTTAACCCTTTTCCTGCTCCCATCAATTTAAATACAAAATTAATCAATGTTTTATATTTTTTTTACGTATGCAGGAATAATTTTAAAGCAAAGCATATTATAAAGAGATTCAATAGATTTTCTACCATATTGTAAAGGGAGTAAGGTTTTTTAATGATGTATTCAACCGACGAAAACAAAAGGAGGAGGTTCTCAATTCGACGTATATATATATATTTTTTTTTTATGTATGATCACGCATAACTTTTTACAGAGTAGTCCGATTTTGATGATTCTTTTTTTATTGGAAAGCGTATACCCCGAGGATGGTCCCATTTAAATTTGGAAACAATATTCCTACCCTAAGGGTAGAAAAACAGGGGATGATTGATTGTTCAGTTACTGATTGTAAGTACTATATGACCACGCATAACTTAATACAGAGTAGTCGGATTTTGATGATTCTTTTTTTATTGGAAAGCGTATACTCCTCCAAGGGTGGTCCCATGTAAATTTGGAAATAATATTCCTATCCTAAGGGTAGGAAAACAGGGGATGATTGACTAACTTTTTACAGAGTAGTCTGATTTTCATAATTCTTTTTTATTGGATAGATAGGGTATACCTTGAAGTTGGTATTATAAATTTGGAAAAAAAATTACCCCAAGGATGGAAAAAAAGTATAAAATAAAAACTTTTTAACAAAAAATTAAACCGCCGAAAAAACTGAAAAGCAAAAATAATACCTTTTTTGTTTGACCTTAATCTAGGTACCAGTTTGAAGTCGGTGCCTCAGCACGAGCCAGGAGGAGTGATAGAAGCCAATCAGGTAGACGATTATAGGTCCACTCCTCCTGGCTAAGTGCTGAGGCACCGACTTCAAACTGGTACCTAGATTAAGGTCAAACAAAAAAGGTATTATTTTTTGCTTTTCAGTTTTTTCGGCGGTTTAATTTTTTGTTAAAAAGTTTTTATTATTGTTCAGGTTAACAAGTTCATCAGTGTACCGAAAGACAAGGGCTCTCTCAACTGCGCCACCTTCAACGCCGGCATCATAGAAGCTGTACTCACTAAAAGCGGATTTGTAAGTCAATAATCTAATATTTACCTATATTTCAAACTAAATACAAACTGAAATATAGATGCACAGAAAAAACCCCAGAAAAAAGACCAATGCTGGGAATCGAACCCAGGTCCTCAGCGTTCCGTGCTGCGTGCTTACCCCTACACCATCACTGGTCTAGAAGTTAGCGACGAATCTTTCCCATACATCGTACACTTCAGTCTGTTATAATCACATTAGGCAGTGATAAAGCGCATCTATGTTAATGCCCTCTACCGAGAGACTTCAACACTCCTTCGGAGCTACCCGCTCACCTGGACCAAGAGATGGCGCTACTAGGCCAACTTTTACAAGTTAAGTTAATACTTAATTTGTAATATCTACCTTTAGAAGGCCACACATCGTTTTTGTTACAAACAAAATTGATTCTCATGCAGATGCTGGTAGGTTAATTTTTGCATTACCGTATTGTCGCCAGTGAACTCGCGTTCAAAAAGTTCCAGCGACCAACTAATTCCAACTATTCCACGCGGACGAAGTCGCTGGCAGAAGCTAGTATTTTATAACTCTAGACTTAGCTTATTTTAACCCCGGCGCCACACATATTACAAATGTTTCAACACAATATTTGAACGCATATTTGATCTATGGTTGATTGTATGGATGTTCTATTGAACAAATAAGCAAATACCGGTGCTACACATGTGATCAAATAAATGTGTTCAAACATTTGTAATATGTGTGGCGCCGGGGTAAGATTTTACATGGATCCCGTGGGAATATTGGAATACAAAGTAGTTTGTGTGTTATTCCAACGTCCAGCTATCTACATACTTAATTTCATCTAAATCCGTCCAGCCAAAGGAGTGACAAACACACGCACGTAATTACTTACAGTAATCATTATTTTTATTTTCAGCCAGCAAAAGTGACAGCTCACTGGCACAAGGGGACAACCTACATGGTGAAGTTTGAGGACTCCGTCATAACCAGAGACAAGTCTTTAGATGATCGATAAAATAACACCTAATTTATTGATAGTTATGAAAAAGAACTGAATTTTTTTGGTATTTCGTTTGCTAATATTTTGGCCTCATCTACACTTTTCATCAGGTGAGATAGTGGTCAATCACGGGTCAGTTTTATGTAAAAAAAAAAAAAAAAATAGCATATTTGAAGATGATGTCTGTAGTGTCTACTGAATTACTGGCTTGCTTAGAGTTTTTAAATGTAACTACAAAGTTATAGGTTAGCTGTCATGGATAGAAGAAAGAGAATGTAATGTGTTGACCATAGAATAAATTAGAAATCGTGTACCATCTGTTAATGAAGCTAATATTAGTTAGTAATATCATATTTTTACAATCATTCAGCAAATAAATGTGTCTCCAATTAAAATAGGTCATATAATATTATGTGTAATGATCAATGACTTTATAAGTTGATACGTCACATTCTTAAATCAACCGAAAAATATGCTCCCGGCGTAGCCTCAGCGCATACGCATTTTATGTCTTTTTTGCTCCCGTTACGCATATGGATGTGCTTCTCTTCGAAGTCACGTCAGCATGGCAAAGAACACAATTGTCGTCTTTTATAAGTCTCATTTTTGATGCGCTAATACACTTATCTACCTCTTTTAATCATTGATTATGTGTACACCTTCAACATGTCAACCGTGATGCAACTTTCGACAACCAAACTCGGTTTGCCAGTGGCATGGCAACTAATTGTAACAAAAAAAGACACCACATAGCCTGTCATTTCCTTTGCCACACTTATGAATACTGACATCACATAAACAATGTATAGACCCAAGTGGAGTGTATCCCGCGCTTTTTTCGCTTTAATTCTTGTCACAGCATGTGCAGATGTAACGTGATGTCTGATTTATTCTACATATATTCTAAGGTGACACGGAATATCCATGAAGCCAACTCTGTGGTATTTTTGGGTGCAGTTAAAATAAAATATAAACCTGTATTTGTTGACTCGGAGAGAACGACGAGAACATATGGCCTCATTCAAACCCTTATGGCATCATCATCCATTTATGTTGGATAAATACGAGGTCTTATTTTGACTATACCCATATTTTTTTTCAAACATCATCAAGCGCCTCAGTCGTGTGACAGTGTTATAATTGTCTATGATATGATTTTTCAATAATTCTATTTTATACGTATCAATTTCACGTCTAATTTAATTTGCACTATTGACTAGCAATAGCAAGCACCCTTACCATACATAGCAATACCGTAATGGTAACACAAAAGATCAACGGTGCAAATGAAACTAGGTGCAATTTCATCGAGCTATAATAACAAATCTGAACATTGTATATTAATTTACTCAATAAATAAGTGTCACTATGCAAACTTGTTGATTCTGTCCCTGTATTTGATCTTGCCGCATCGGCAGTCCCTTTCGAACTGGGCCCTCTGGTTGTAGACCAAGGTGCCAAAGATGAACATTGGGATGACCACCATTCCCAGTCCCATTATTGCCGACCGAGAATTTGCTTGGAAATTATCAAACTGGCAACACTTCAAGGACATAAAACGCTGGATGCCACCATCAAACTGTAAATAGTGTAAGGATTTGTTAAATAAAAATAAGCTTTTTCTAACCTACCCTGTAATTTGTAGCTGTTGGTTCTCCAAAAATAAATAAATAAATAAATAAAAATAATTCTGACTAATTGCATAAACGTAACTATTGTAAGGTCGCGGGTGAGCAAAGTAATTGTTTTAGTTCATTAATTCTGACTAGTTTGTGCACATGGTTTCGCCCTGATGCCACTGTCCAATGGGAATTTTGCAAAAATCTAATTCCTTGTCTGTACTACTTGCTTTGATTAAAAATAGTAATACTAATAGTACTACTAAGGTAAGAAAAAGAATAAAGTAAGTAAGGCAGCTTAGTAATTGCTTTAGTAGTGTTTTTAATAATTTGATTGCAGATGTGTACTTACAACATAACCAGCTTCCGAAGCATGTTTGTAAGGATTAGTTCTCTGCTTCATAAACTCTTCTCTCATTGCCTTTCTCCGTTTTATTTGCTCAGTTATAATTTTACATTCTATATCAGAAAAACCATAATCAGCCATTGCTGTTTATTTACTTCTATTTATTTATTTTCCCCTTAAATGTTATTTACTTCTACTAGAGTATAATTTGCTAACTGTTAGTCTAGAAATGCCAAGTTTCTGAATTGGACAGGTGGTTGACAGAAGAAAAAAACATTACCAGTCAGTATTTTTTACCAGCTTTTTCTTGACAGACAGGATAAATAAGTAAACAAGTAGAAGAAATAACAAAAGAATAACTTTGAAACAAATTAATAAACTACTTTGTACTGTTTACTTTCAGCAACGCTTAGATCTAAAATTTAGTAACTTTAAAGTGATTTCATAATAAAATTAAAGATGTAAACACCATGATTATAAACTATATTTGCTATTTAGTCACATTATCATCCAGATTTACGCGAACTTGAACATCCTGTCTCTGTAGACGAGTTCCCCGCTCCTGATCTTCTGTTCGCGGGTGTTTCGTTCGTTCCACACCAAATAGCCGAAAGACAGCATCGGGATAACGATGGCACAGATTCCAAATATACTGTTCCTGCGATTAGGTCTAAAATGTTCGTACGACGTAACTTTCATGGACATGAAATTCTGAATGGCTGGGTCGAACTGGAAAAGAGCAAATTACAAACTTGTTTACTTTTCTTTATTGCGTTAAATAAGATAAATAACAAAATTACGTAATAAACATACCACATAACCCGCTTCCGATGCATGTTTGAAAGGATTGGTCCTTTGCATCAAGAATTCTTTCCTTAGCGTGGCGCGCCGAGCGGCCTGCTGTTTAACGAGGTTTAACTCATTCTCCGAGATGCCATATTTGGCCATTTTAGAGGAAAAGTGTTCGGAACACTGGCTGAAGTGGTTTTTGGTCTTCTCGCTTCGTTCGATTTGACAGTATGACAGTGTCATAATTTGACAGTGACAACTAGCTTTTTTTACTTTGTCTTTCCAAAAGACAAAGATTAATTAGGAAAAGTCCATTCAAGATTAAAACAAATTTGGTGGCTATAATTATTTCAGCCGCTTTAAATAACCAAAGGTTGTCATTTTTTTTTGAAAAGTACGTTCTTTTTGATTGTGGCTAATGAACACATGAATTTAAATTATCGCAGCTCTCAACGCATCGTATCAACGAATATAGTTTAAAAAAGAATTAATTTTAAATGAAGTTTGTTTTGAGGGCTTTTTAATTTACTCTTTTAAACATTTTTTTTCTAATAATTAAATCAATCATTTTTATTCAGTCTACTTGAACGCACTACCGTAACCGGATTTCGTACAACTCTACCAAACCATAGACACCAATTGCAAAGTTTAAAAAAGTATCCTCTTCCGGCCACCATCTTTTTGATTTCCCTTGTTGTCGTTGTCAGTTCGGCGAGTTTGTGAAAAAGCCGCAACCATGGGTCGTATGCACGCACCTGGGTAATTTTTATGTTAAATTAAATTGTGCACAGACGGTTCTATTGACTGATAGTTGATTTTCTGTTTTTGGACTTGTAAAAGTGGTTTTGTGACAGCAACATAACCTCAAGAAATTTCGTGCCTCACCACATGGCTTGGATAACGAGTGTATTTTCTGTTTCAGTAAGGGTATTTCCCAATCGGCACTGCCCTACCGTCGCAGTGTCCCTACGTGGTTGAAATTAACCGCTGATGATGTTAAAGAACAGATCTTTAAACTTGGCAAGAAGGGTCTCACTCCCTCTCAAATCGGTAAGTCAATCTTGCTATTTGATCATAGTTTTAAAGATAAATTGGCCAGCTCTAGTCTGTCTAATATACTCTTTAGCCGCCATAAGTAATTTTGACTAAGTAACTCAAAATATTTCGCACGAGTTTAACACGTCGTAATATTGAGTTAATGTTTCGATGTGTGGTTGTCAACCTTTACATCAGATGGCGAGCTATAACCTGAATTAGAAATTTCATAGAAGCATTTGCAAATATAGTTTTATAGTACAGCCATAATTTTCAGTAAATTAGAAACTCAGGCCGGTTTACTAAACGCAATTCTGGAATATGATTGTGATAAACCGTACTAACTCAGTAAATGTATACAAGCCTTTACAACCGCATTTACATGAAGCAAAGAACACACACCAAAGTTCAAAAGACTCCGAGTACTAGACAGAGATTTTGATGGTGACAAGTGGAACACCACCCTAAAAGACTCCGAGTACTAGACAGAGATTTTGATGGTGACAAGTGGAACACCACCCTAAAAGACTCCGAGTACTAGACAGAGATTTTGATGGTGACAAGTGGAACACCACCCTAAAAGAGAAAAAAAACTCCATCTCATCTGAAATCTGAAATCATAGGGTGGTGTTCTGCTCGTCACCATCAAAATTTATGTAGGGCAAGTCTCCAGATCATTGGATGGCTAGAACAGTGGAAAAAAGTTAATCTCGGACAGACTCAAAACACAAGTGCAGTGATATGTATGTGTAATCAGATCAATGAGCTGCTAGTGTATTATTTTAAATAATAATATTAATTATTTGTTTTTTTACATGTTTGCTGCGGTATCATAAATATCAGGTTGATATGGTTGGATACATGTATGGTTAATTAAAAGTTAAACTAATTGCCATGGCAAATGTGTTAATTGACAATACTGGAGTGTCACTAATCCTGGTCTCATATGAAAAACTAAAAACAAAAGGAGACTAATCTCACTGATTACCGCTACTAAACACTAGCATAATAATTGACTGAGTTGGTTAGGTTTGGTGACTTGTGTTCATGTCAAGTTATTGCAAACTAACCTAACCAGAACAAAAAATTTTTTTGTGTTCATGTCAAGTTATTCCAAACTAACCTAACCAGAACAAAAAAAAAAGATTTTTTTTTAAGATAAATTTATGTTCTAAAATAGACTACTATTACACTACATCTGATCAATAAAATCCAGACTGCGGTATTATATTCACTGCACAAACAGCAACCAATATGTGCAGCGCAGGCTATCAGTTAGGTGGCAGTTCTCTGTTCAGTATATAGTGGTTTAGTTCTACTATACTCTTTATGGAACAGGCAGGTTCAATCCACTAGGCTATGTATTTCTTAATTGTGTGTTAGCTACATCTTATTTTTTTTTTTTTTTCTGGTTTTTGTTGAGGCTTTGAACACTCCAGGTGATCATGTCAGCCTCATGGGTGCTTACACAATTCCCTATTCAAGGGACCTATCAATGAAATGGTAAATGCCGATTGCTTTGTCTGACAACGGCTCAGATAGCCAACAACTACATCTTAAATCAACTAACAGGAACCATTTTAATCTTCCAGGTGTCAAACTCAGGGATTCACATGGAGTGGCGCAGGTCAGATTTGTCACCGGCAAGAAGATCCTCCGCATCATGAAAGCCATGGGTCTGGCCCCCGACCTACCTGAGGACCTTTACTACCTGATCAAGAAAGCCGTCGCTATGAGGAAGCACTTGGAGCGCAACAGGAAAGACAAGGACAGCAAATTCAGACTGATTCTGGTCGAGTCCAGAATCCACAGGCTAGCCCGTTACTACAAGACCAAGAGTGTGCTCCCGCCTAACTGGAAGTACGAGTCTAGCACCGCATCAGCCCTGGTGGCTTAAGTTTAAATAAACTTTGTAAAACACCTATTGTGGTTTTATTTTGAAGCGATTGTTGTTTAGTTACTAATTATTTAACCCTTCAGGTGCAGGAAGTACAAAAAAAGCATTGTTTCAATTGTTTTGACCCCTCGTACGCTTAAGACATGGATCCGTGCCCAATTTAAGTTATTCTTTTTGTATTTTTTGAAATCTGCATATTTGGATTTACATATATGAAACAGTTCTGTTATGACTAGTATGCACAATGTTTTTCATTTCCTGCATAGGAGGTAAAATATCAAGTTTGCAGATAAAAATAAAATTGGGAAAGTAACATTTGCCTGGAGAGAGATAACGATCTTCTATTGTAGCCTATAAAATCCTAAGTTAGGTCTCTTTGTTGTGGGAATATCTTGTTTTGTAAAATTTAGGTCAAACTAGCTTAATCAATGCAGTGGAACAGTCCAAAGGGGTAGAAATGGCTGTAACTGTGTTAGCCAAGTTTAAAATACCACTTCATGTTTCTGCTGATAACAGTATTCAAGCACCTTTATTTTAATGAATAGAGGCCCTAACTGGTCTAATTAGCTGCACAGTATCAGTGGTCAGGAGCCTTCCATAATTTCCCAGCTATACCATCAGTAATTTTTGCTAATACTTTAAAGAACAAAATTAATGTATGATAATGAGTAATTATTATAGCAAATATTAGCAAAAAAATCTTTATTTTATTTTACCATCTTACCATCTTTGCTGAAGTTCTTTTGATTTCTTATACATTAATTTCATCTTCCATTCAGTAGTGGGTTATTTTTCTCAATTTTGTTCACAGGTAATGAGTTTCAAATGATTGAACAAAAACCTTGAAGGGTTGGAACACAATTACTATGCGCCTGAATTTCTATCATTTTTGTTTGGAACAAAATAGATTTGTATGCGGATGCGGGTAGGTTTAATTTTGTATTACCATACTGTCGTCTATAGCCGACGCTGGCGGTCAAAAGGTTAAATGGACATTAAAGTTCTAGGGTGACATAAATAACAAAGTATATTTTTAATAAATTTTATTTCCTTAGCATCTAATAAACTTTATTCTTAAAATAACATCACAAGAGTTCTCTTAACATAACACAATGAGATAAATTTACAAAATTATTTCAGCCTTTACAATCAATAAGAATACTTTGATACTTTCAGATTTAAACATATGGGTTCCAATTACTTCCATCTTCTGGATGTAAACTATTAGTAATCAATAACACCACATCCACAATCCACCAAATGCCCAGACCTCCTAATGTTAGTAACTTGCCCACTGCAGTGCCTGTTTGCCCTAAACAAAACCTATCCATACCTAAAAAACCTAGTAATATACTGTAGATCAATGTGGTAGTGAAGTAGTGCCCCGAATATCGCACGCATGGGAATCCTTCGCGAAGGAAACTCCGGGGACCATGGCATTCTATACCATCTAAAGGTTTGCACTGCGCCTTGGTCCTTTCCACTTCGTCGTATCTCACGCCTCCGTATTTCACGCAGCCATGGCCCATTGCGTCTCTCGCTGTCTGGTTCCCTTTATGATCGACGGGTTCCTTGCAGTCCAAGAATTCCAACGGTAAGAAGCTGCATTTCACGAGTGGTCCCAGTGGTCGGTAGTCCTCCGGTTGTGAGTAGGGTTCGCTCTCGGAATTAGTAGTTGGTATTAGAGCAATTATTGTTCCAACCAGTTTAAGTAGATAATGCATTTTTACTTTGTTTTTAACGAATAAATGCAATTAATAATGTGCCTGCTGTGTTGACAACTTTGACATTTTTAAAGTCTTTTAAAGCAATTAAAAAAATTTGCTAATGGATCCTAAAAAAGATTAATAAAATAACCAAATTATGTGATTGGTAAGGTTTTTTGATGGATAAATTTATTGAAATAGTTTAACGTTTAACATTTACATACAAATTCATGAAGAAAAACATCACTGACACTGAATGAAAATCATGTAAAAAACGCCTCTGTTTTGACATAATCAATAACGTTTACGAAGTTTGTTTTCTAGTACGAAAATAATTTTGTAACATGGCTGTTAGTTATTAATTAACTTTATTTAGAATTGTTAAAGGAACTAAATATATTTTATTACAAAATTTACAAAGCACTCTATTAGCAGTTTACTTAAAATCAAATAATTTCAACATATATATTTTTTGAATTTCCGAACGAAATATTTCTGTCAGTCGCTCGCAGTCACACTGACATTTCGGGCTCTCGGATTGGTTGGTCGGGTTTTTTTTGTAATGATTTTGGTTTTCTCATTGCCAAGAAGTTAAGTTGTGGAACGAAATGGATGTTTTCAATAAATTTTATTCTTCGGTCAGTAATACAGTGTCACAATTATCGGGAGTTCTTCCCGGAAATCCTGTGACAAGAGAGTTTGAAGCTACGCAATTCATTGCGAGCGCTGGCCCAGGTAATTCAGCTATACATACTAACAATTTAAAGTTCAGGTATATCCTTATTGGGTGGTTTAACAATACGATCTCATTTGTATCGATTTGCAGGTTTACTATGGAAAATTTACAAAGGCTATAAAAAGTCGACTAAGCAGGAAGCATCAATATTTGTCTTCGAGAAGAAACAGCTCGAAAAATTTACAAAGGCGGATAGAGACATCATGCTGGATACACTTAAACGTGGCATCGTTCAGCTCACTAAGCTGCGGCACCCTCAGATCCTAACAGTTCAACACAGTCTTGAGGAAAGCAGAGAAAGTTTGGCTTTTGCCACTGAACCTGTATTTGCCAGCTTAGCCAACATCCTTGGTAACATGGAAAACATGCCACAACCCTCGAACCATTTAAACAACTACAAACTCTACGAGCTTGAGATTAAGTATGGCCTAATGCAAGTTGCAGAAGGGCTGGCGTTTCTTCACAACGATGTCAAGCTATTGCATCATAACATTTGTCCGGAGTCAATAATAGTAAACCAGCAGGGTGCTTGGAAGATATTCGGGTTTGATTTTTGTATTGCCAATCAGAGTACGACTGGCTCTGCTCCATTCTGGCCATTTAATGAGTACTGCCAAGCCATGAACGCTTTAACGCAGCCATCTTTGGATTATCTGGCTCCTGAATACATATTATCAGCCTCACATTCCCCTGCGAGTGATATTTACTCCCTCGGAATGTTGATATATGCAACACAAAGTACAAATCACCGCACTCTTGGTAATATTGGGAGTGATTATGGGAAGTTTAAGAAGTTTGCTAATGAGTTGCGGAACCTAGCTCCGTCTCGGTTGTCCTGTGTGGCCGAGGGGCTCAGAGAGTATGTCAAGTTGATGCTGAATGCTACACCAGAGCTGAGACCAGATCCACATCAATTTTTAAAGGTAAGGAACATGAAGGCTGAAAAATGCTACATGCATTGACCAGAAATTTGAGTAATTGTTGAATCTAATCTGAAATGGGTGGGGATCTGGAGCATTTCAACCACCATATCCTATGTGCTTTGAAAATCGAGTAATAATAAATATGTCTGTTATAAACTTGTAATGTAAAAACATCTTACATTGTCTATGTATCGTCCATAACTCATGTTATTTGTTTTAGGTCTCCTGTCTATTCCTTCCCAAAATCAAAATTTCTTAAACCAAACAGTCACCTCACCTGTGTCATAGACACGTCAACATTGGCAAAATACGCTTTGCTGAAATAGCTGTCAATTCAAAATTCCAAGCACTATCTCACTTGTTGTGGTGTCTAGCCAGAATTGCAATTTGTTTCATTTCATGGCCGTTATCCTTAGATTATTGTAACACATGGGAAATGTTGAATCACTTTAGTGCCCCCCCCCCATATGTAATTGTGAATAAGAAAAATAATAGACATAATGCCATGACTGAACAAGACCATTGTTATACTATTATTAAGTATATTGCTGTACATTATGAGCTCATTGACCTGTTGTCAAACTATTGAATAAATCTGTTTTAACTTTTTTTGTAGAAATACTGTATAGTTTTGATTATTTATATTGGCAACTAGATACATGACGATAACAGCATTTTTGATGTAAAATTATCATTTCAGATACCATATTTTGAAGATGTTGGAGTAAAAACCCTGAACTACCTGGACTCCTTATTCCAATGGGATAATTTACAAAAATCCCAGTTCTACAAAGGTCTGCCACAGATCATACAAAAAATGCCACACCGTATCTGCATCTACAGAATACTGCCATGTCTGACCAAAGAGTTTGTTAATTCTCCAATGGTACCCTTTGTCCTACCGAATGTGCTGCTGATCGCTGAGAATTCAAGTAAAGAAGAATTCGTAAAGTATATCCTGCCAGTGTTAAAACCAGTCATGATGATTCAAGATCCTATACAAGTTTTACTGATTTTCATGCAAAAAATGGAGTTGTTGCTGAAATTAACACCTGGTGATGAGGTTAAGACGGACATTCTTCCAATGTTATACAGAGCGTTGGAATCTGATGCTCAGCAAATACAAGAGCTCTGTCTCTCAGTGTTACCAACGTTTGCGTCGTTGATTGACTACCCAGCTATGAAGAATGCATTGCTTCCGCGTATAAAGAAGCTGTGTATGAACACAAACTATATTTCCGTTAGAGTGAATTGCCTGCTGTGTCTGGGTAAATTGTTGGAGCATTTGGACAAGTGGCTTGTGCTGGATGAGATCATACCGTTCCTGCCACAGATACCTTCGCGGGAACCTGCAGTTTTGATGGGGATTTTAGGTATGAAATAATGAAAAACCTTTAAATAAGTAATTCTTGTATATTTATTTATTCATTCCAAGAAGCTTGGAAACAATTCGAATTCGATAAAACTTGCTATGTAGGGGTTTGCGGTGGCGAACAATCGATCTCGCTTGGTGTTATCTCTGGGAAAACGAGTGTTTTCGAGAGTGCAGCTAGCGAGTGGCGCCAAAATCTTGCGTGGAAAGCAATTTGGAAAGACCCGCCACAGAGTGGGCACTATAAATAGTGCGCCCGAAGACATCCTCGCTCTACCCCAATCAAAGGCTAACGGTCCGGCCACGACTTCGCGCGGCCAGCTTTTTCTCTGTTCATTGCGCGGCCGAGACGCTCGCCGCACAGTGATTATCTGGCGGCACACGCAATGAACTGATAAAACGCTCGCCGCTGCCGCCGGTTGCGCGAAGTCGTGCCCGGCCATCAGTCCGGCGCTGCCCTCATGTTAGATATTGCCAAAAGGATTTAAATTATCAGGTCGTTCATTACGGGTCGACAAATATAGGACAAAGCCGCGAGGGGCAGTATAGTCTGTCTATTGTGTAACAATCATCATCATCATCATTTCAGCCGAAAGACGACCACTGCTGAACATAGGCCTCCCCCAAGGCTCGCCAAACAAACCGGCCCCGTGCCATCCGCATCCAATGCGTTCCAGCAACCTTAACCAGGCCGTTGCTCCATCTTGTTGGAGGCCTACCTACACTGCGTCTTTCGGTCCGCGGACGCCACTCGAGAAACTTTCGGCCCCATCGGCCGTCAATTCTACGAGCGATCTGCCCTGCCCACTGCCACTTGAGTCTGGCGATTCTTCGAGCTACGTCCGTGACTTTAGTTCTTGCGCGTATTTCATCATTCCTAATGCGATCCCGCAGAGAAACTCCAAGCATAGCCCTCTCACAATAACAATAATATGTCTCATTTATTTTACAGGTATATACAAGCTAGCGCTTAGTCACAAGAAGCTGGGTATCACAAAAGAAGTGATGGCTACCAAGGTGCTCCCATTCCTGATACCTCTGTGCGTGGAGAACGGCCTGACTCTCAATCAGTTCAACTCTCTCATCACGCTAGTCAAACAAATGGTCGGGAAGGTGGAGACAGAGCATCGAGCCAAATTGGAGCAGCTTAACTCCATAAAGGATGAGTCCAAGTGAGTGTTTTGTTGATTACCTGTTGGATTAGTTATTTGAAGTTGTATTATAATATTTTGATGGGTTTGGGCGCATATCGTCCTATACGCAGAATGTCCCTTAATTCCTATCGTAAAAGATCTCTCTAAGGGGCTGTTTCACCACCCATTGATTAATTTTAACTGACGGATAAATGTGATGCCGAACTATTCGAACTAAACAAACTAAGACGGCATCACATTTATCCGTCAAATAAATTTGATCAATGGATGGTGAAACAGGGGGTAAATGTCCAATTCCCAACACAGATTCTCTGCAAAATATCCCATTACGGAATCGCAGTGACGCACCGTAGACGTCACAACTTTACTATGGAGAGCATGCGGTAAATTCTGACGTTTACGACCCGTCACTGCGATTCCGTAACGTTTCCGTATTTCAGAGAGAGAGATGTTTATTGACACATATTCGATACAAACACAGAAAAAAAATACATTTGACAGGAAATTTACAAATAAACAAAATATATATCGAATAGTATAAATTGGGCCCCACTCAGCATAATGTTGTGGCAAGCCACAACGCTGTTTTTCAGTGGGACCCATTTAAAAACTAAACACAAAAACATACACACTGTGACGACACGAACGCCAGCGAATAGTTCGCAACAAAAACCAAATTAGAATTTTTAAGCAGCGGTATGGCCGAACCTTATCCATCATCCCTTGATTTATTTATTAAAACTGATGGTTGACGTCCGCAGAGGCATGGAGCACTCGCTCAGCGGCGACCTGGTCGCGCCCGCGCAGTGTCCGCCCGACCAGGTGCTCGCGGGGCTGTCTCTGGAGCCCCCGACGCTCGACGCCGCCGCGCTCACCATCGAAGACAAACAGAGGTATGTGACAGCCGACAGCAGAGGCATAGCCGTGGTGCCCTAGTGGTTTGACCCGCCTCTCAAGCAGAGGGCCGTGCGTTCAAATCCCGGCACCGCACCTCTGAGTTTTTTGAAATTTATGTGCGAAATTACATTTGAAATTTACCACAAGCTTTACGGTGAAGGAAAACATGGTGAGGAAACCTGTATAAAACTGCGAAGAAATTCAATGGTGTGTGAAGTTCCCAATCCGCACTGGGCCCGCGTTGGAACTACGGCCCAAGCCCTCTCATTCTGAGAGGAGCCCTGTGCCCTGCAGTGGGACGTACAGTCGAGTTCAGCAATATCTGTATCGCCAACCTTTCATAAATATCTATACATAGACCTTTTTATGAAAGATTGGCTGTACAGATATTAGTGAACTCGACTGTATATAGGTTGGGATGGACAGACGGTTTAGCTATAGACACCACTACCACCATACAGTATACGACTTTCACAGTAACTTTTAACAGACATTAAAAAATGCATATTTTTTTAGGCTGGCACAACAACAAGAAGCCGCCCAGCGGATCAACCGGCAGCCCCCTCCGACGGGCATCCCCGCCCCCGCCCCGCAGAAAACAACCCGCGCCCCCTTAGACCTCACCAGTTCCCTCCTCCAGTCCAACCTCTCAGCCCTCACCACACAAAAACCACAATACAACCAGAATACAACGCCATTATACAACCAAAACACTACTACAACGCCGCTATACAACCAAAACACTACTACAACGCCGCTATACAACCAAAACAACACTACAACGCCATTATACAACCAAAACAACACTACAACGCCACTATACAACCAAAACTTAACGCCACAGTATAACTTAAACACAACACAGTCTCAATCAGGCTATGGAGTCAATCAAAATTCTCCCTTCGGCCAACTCGCCTTACCATCGAGCACGAACTGGACGTCGCCCACTAGTGGGAACTTCAATAACAAGTGGGCAAATAACCAAAACAATCAGACCACTATGAAACAGGATTGGTCGGCATTTGAATCTCTTTTGCCTACTGCGACAAACAATAATGAGAATGGCAACACTAAGAAGTTAAGTAATAATGAAATGATGGATTTGCTGAGTTAGGTACGACGCCATCTTGGTTTGATTAGTCACAGGTAAATATACTCTGGATAGCGGCAATAAAGTTGTGTATTGCAAAATGTAAGAAGTCCCTACTGTCTACATTTACATTCTTTTATATTCTTTATACGGCAAAATGCAAGAATCTGTCAAATTATTTGTAATAGTTTTCTTAGAAACAGGGCTCTGCCAACACCGGTTAGATACGTCCGTTTACATCGTATAATTCGACATGACCTATAAATGCGTACGAAACCCTCGGTGCGCCAGGTAGGCTCGCATTGTGCCGTTTTTTATTTTAATTTAAAGGCCTGACGAGGTCAACTTGTCCACTGTAGATATCGTCCATTAATGTCTAATTCCTATGTCACTTATGAAATAGGACTCAACATTGTTTAGCTTTGCGTCTCTTTCATTCTAACATAGTTTGTAAGGGACATACATATCAATACAACATATTACACAAAAATAGGACGGGTTTCTAATTGTAATTTAAACCTTAAAATCACTGCTAAAAGCGTAATTAGTTAATTACTCTAGCCAAATTTCAATTCATGTATGTGTATAGTATATAACTACCAAGCTACCATATACTTATGTTAATATAATTATGTAGGTATACGTAGATAGAATTTCTTGATCTTTACGTTTTGATATTCCATCTTAAATATTTAGCTGCTTATGTGAAACATGTGATTTTTAATTTATTAAAATATAAAAATGGCAGCCAGTACATGTAACCATGTAATTAATCATTTGTTTCATGAATTTATGTACTTATTCCAATTTAATTATAATCGATGAGGGTATAAGCATTTAAACAATTTTGTACTAAAGTATAATTTATTTATTAATTTAATTTTTATCTGCACATACATAACAGTAAGTACGTAACTTAATTTTATTTTTAGACATGCTTCGTTTTATTGCAAAAAACTTAGACATGCCTAAATTACAGTTTTTTTACGAACTGACATGTGTTTAACATGTGTTCAACGGGTGTCTAAGCTTTTGTGGCAACACGGGTCTAGTTTGCGATTGTATCGTCTCGATTTAAAAAGTATATGTATAAATCTGAGTTATGTTTAATTAGACCTTAATGTGTGGAGAGAGAGTTGCTTTTTGATCACAAATGAACTCTCAAGTAATTATTGTAAATATCATGCTTGTTATATAAATTAGATTTTGATCGAGTTTGAATTGCTTGTTTATTTTATTGTTATATTAAATAATTATACAATTCACCAATTCAATATAAACTGAATAAATATTATTTTATTTATCGTTTTCCATTACGTTAAGGACACAATTTGATCTCTTATAAACTAATAAAAGGTGTAAAAAAATTGTAAACTGTTTTTTTCTTAGAACTTAACATTTCAAAAATACTGTTGATTCTTAATATAATTCGATAAACTCTAAACGAAAATTCGGTGATACTATTTCGGTCTTATAAAAATCAACTTACGAACTATAATATTATTCTACCCGAGATGAAAAACAACACCAACTTCATCGTGTAAAATGGGGTTGACAACACCGTAAAATTAATAATTTCTAGGAGCTATTATAGTAAAAAAAACACTTGATTTTAGCCCTGTAAATCAGATAACTACAAAATTAAATTAGATTTTTAGTTGCTTTAAAACAAATAAATAGTCGATTCAGTTGGCAAATTCAGTGACGTCACTAGCTATTGGCATACAAACTATGGGAGAATCCTTTTTTGACAGCTCTGTACGTCAGATTGGTGGTGTCGTCATCCCTAATTGACATGCTTGTACGGGAAATTTGTAGTTCAATATACGTTTTTCGTCATCTCACTCTCTAATTATTGTACTTTAGATCACATTCAACATGATTTATTAATAAAAAATATATTTGGCAACAAACACTACGCCACGTGAAAAAAAGTTTATCGAATTAAGGGCTATTCATCCATAATAATGAAGACTTGGCTGTATGGTTTTAAAACTTTGTCTTTTCCTTAGCGGAAAGAAATTAAAAAACAACAGCTATGCATCCAATTCAATTTAATAAAAGCAGTTGGCCAATCAGGAGAGCTCATTTTCGCATGCTCAGTGCGTGACGCGCGTGTACCTACAAAATCATGTGACTCTGACATGACGTCACTTTATCGAAACTTTCAAAAACATTTAAAAAAATCCAAAAATCACCTCCGCCTTCTAAAAGACGACGCCAAAAACACAGCAGCCGTCACAGCTTGAAGAATAGCAGCTGTTTCAAAGCACTCAACGTATTCGTAGTTCTGAACCAGCGACCAGGCCATGAGGAATATTGCTACGATTGCGTTAGCCGTGGTCATGGTGGCTGTGGTGTCGAACTCGTTCAATGTGCTGTTGTAAAGGGGCTGCTGGACGATGGTGGAGGCGGCTGTTGCAAAGCTGGAGAACATGCACCAGATGAGGAGTAGGCTTCTGTTTGCTGATATCGTAATACCTGTAATTTGGACGGTAATATGTTACCTACAATGTGGTAAGTTGTTGTTCAATATGGCGTTCTAAGTGGGAGGGCTTTGTTCGCCAGTGGAAGTGTTCCAATGATGATGATGATGATGATGATGACTAAGTACCTAGTTACAAAGACAAGTATGATGAATGATGATATAGATGAGGCGCTAGCATTGGGGCTTAACGCGGGCCTAAAGCATCCGCCTCTCACTCGTGTCGTGACCTGAGGACATATTGTCTTGCTTGATGTTGATCGTGCGTTCACGCATTCGCTGCCAGCTGTCAAACTTGGGACTCTGTCAGATGCCCGAAACGCACACGTGCGTTCAATTGCTTGCAAAATTATCACAGCGGCACTAGGCGAAAGTCAAGAAAACGCATTATGTGTTGCTGGCAGTCAATGTGTTAACGTTGACTGATGTGAAGACTCTTCGGGGGCTACTCTGAAATTCGCATGGTGCCGTCTCTCTCACTGCTGTTAAATACTATTAGCGTGAGCAGGACGACACGATACTAAATTCTTATTTCAAACTTCGTAGTATAAGGTCTGACTCCGTATAGTCCAGTCGAGGAAACTGAATCGCGTACCAGCTAGGGTGGAATCTCTTCGGGTATATATTACAATACCGAAGTACGAAAGACCGAATGTATTAAAACATCGAATGGGTCAAAAGACCGACACGATTTTTTTCTGAAACCGTTAACTTTTTAAGATTGTTATAAAACAAACCTATCCTAACCTAATGGGTTCTGTATGATGCCGTTTTAATAAATTCTGAGAAGTTTACGGTTTCAGAAAAATTTCGTGTCGGTCTTTTGACCCATTCGATGTTTTAATACATTCGGTCTTTCGTACTTCGGTATTGTAATACATACCCACCTCTTCACAGTCAATTTCCCGATGGTTTCTTGGGCAGATGTAGGGTACTTATGTTAACATGACATTTGCAACAAAAAGGTTCTGTAGGTACTTCGAGGGTCTGTATTATGAAATGATGATGAATTTTGATGATAATATATTCCCGGAGTGTCCCGTGTCAACTTTGTCACTGACAAAATCCTCAATCTAAGGAGGGTTTTAAAAATGTCTTACCATAAAAGCCCATGGCTCCTGTGGCACAAAATAGGGCGCAGAGCCTCGCCTTTTCATTGATGGACTTGGGCAGCACGATGCACAGCATTATGAAGCACAACGCCGACCCGTGAGCCGCCGCCATTAGTGATGCCACCTGGAATCATTATCATTTCATTAAGATAGATTTTCATACAGATTGTAGGAGAATCATCATGATAGCTCAAATCTGTACCTCCATCCACTGCTTACTAGGTCTCTGCATCATAGCTTTTAATTTCAACCTTATTTGGCCAACCAAAGATCCTCCTTTTCTTTTACTTGCTAAGTAAAAATTCCTAAATTTCTCTGAATTTTATGCTGCTATTGCCCACCTATAAGCCTTCAACGTCCATTAGAGGGTATTATCGTCCACGTTTAGAACCTATGCATACAAACATACATATTCACGCTGCCCGGTCCTATGACCAGCTACTTAACTGCCAGAAATCCGACGAACAGACTAATGCTCTACCTAAGCATTGGCCTAATCTTGGCCACCACTTCGAAACCGCCTTAACTTTCAGTTAAAGAGGCTAATGTCATCATTAAGCCGTTTGCGCAAGTAATGCCAAGCGTAGTAGAACACTTAGCGCTGCATGCTTCTTAGATACGATATGCTGTGTTGTCCATCTCTGAAGACTCCTAAAACATTGGGTAGGTTTTAAATTCTCCGGAGGTTTCTAGACAGTTTACACTTATGTTACAATTTGTTCGTCATATCGACAAGACACAAAAAGCTCAAATTTCAAACACATGGCGGCATGCTGCTTTCGCTTGAAAACCTAGCTAGTGCGTAATACAAGTTCTGGTACGAATCGTTCGTTTATGTGG
Organism: Archips crataeganus; assembly: GCA_947859365.1. Classification (NCBI taxonomy): domain Eukaryota; kingdom Metazoa; phylum Arthropoda; class Insecta; order Lepidoptera; family Tortricidae; genus Archips; species Archips crataeganus. Next base: position 1,937,218 of record OX402056.1, read on the forward strand.
GAAAACTATGCAATGTATAACACTTACCGACCAAATGTTCATAGTTGGATTTTTCACCCAAACCAGTGGCGCGAACATCACCCCCAGCACGAATATGGAAACCGTCGTCGTCAGGTGCAGCAGCGCGTACAGGTAGAAGTTCAGATCCATCAGCATATTCACCACAGTGATGAAGTTCTTCTTCAAAGTCGCTGTTCTCCTAGCAGTGCCTGGTGATACCTCGGAAAAGACAATGTTCTGAGGAGCATCTGTTGTCGTTTCTCTGTACAACGGTTGCGGCTGATTCCTGTCTATGCTCTCTAATTCTTGGTAACCACTTATCCTGCTGTATCTAGAGATGTCCAAAGAGCCAAAGTCAGAGGAGAACCTGTCTTGTCTTAGATTTTCAGAGTACATCTCGCTGAAATCCGACGAGAATCTGTGGTTTGGTGGGTTAGTTATAGTGGCTGCTGTTTTCGCCGTCTCTCTGTACTGGACTGCGGGATCTATAATTTCCTTGGCGTTTTTGTTAGATTTGAAGACTACTACGTCTGTAGCGTCGTCGTCTTGCGCTGAGCTTGATTGTGCTGGAGCGTTTGCTTCGGGATCTTCCCTTCTTTGGTTGAATATAACTTCGTCTTCGTCTTCTACGGCGTCCCTGAGCATGTTGTAAGTGCTTTTTATGACTCTTTCTATGTAGATTGGTCTGGAGAATGAGGCTAGGAAGAGGCAGTTCTGCATGAGGATGGCTCCGTATATCATGACGACGACATCGCCGGTGTAGACGGTGCACAGGTACCCGAGGAGGATGGGTACCAAGCAGTTGCCGACTGAGGGTGCCATGCGCACGATTCGCTGCGCCGTGGTCAGTCGGTCGCGGAAGTAGTGGGTTATGATCACTTCCGTTTGCTGGCCGGTCAACGCGCAGCCGGCGCCTGGAATATTAATGTTGTTGATTTTTTTTATACTTAGTATATGAAAGGGGGAACCGAGTATGCGGGTCACCTGATGGGAAGCAATCATGCCGCCCATGGACACCCGCAACACTAAGGATGTCACAGGCGCGTTGCCGGCCCTTTGAGATATAGATTGAAAAACCCTAGGTTGTTTTTAACTGGAAATACGGACGGCCGGAGCGAATATAAACCCTTAGCAGTTCGTATTAAGAATGATGAAGGGAACCGCTTCAAAACATCGAATGGGAACTAAATGTTTCCATACAAAGTTGGCCGGCCATATTATTTACGTCAAAATCAGTCAAGAATTTGTCGGGCCCTGCTTAGGATAGAGTTCCGTTTATTACAACATGCGGCAAATACTCAATAATAAATTTTGATCGACTTTCACGGTACACCTACTCGTTAACTGGCGAAACCATTAAAGGCCATCACAAATCGGGAGCGCGGGACGCCGACGGAGCGTGCCCAGCGCGGTCTATAGCACTGAATTAAATATACGGTTAAGTATGAAGTATCTTTTTCTATTTTTTTTTATTTTTTTTTTATTTTCTTCAACTTCATTTTTTATTACTTTTACGGTCATCCCGTGAAACCATATATTTCAAACTAAATACAAACTGAAATATAGATGCACAGAAAAAAACCCATAAAAAATAAATAGAAAAAGATACTTCATACTTAACTTGTAAAAGTTGGCCTAGTAGCGCCATCTCTTGGTCCAGGTGAGCGGGTAGCTCCGAAGGAGTGTTGAAGTCTCTCGGTAGAGGGCATTAACATAGATGCGCTTTATCACTGCCTAATGTGATTATAACAGACTGAAGTGTACGATGTATGGGAAAGATTCGTCGCTAACTTCTAGACCAGTGATGGTGTAGGGGTAAGCACGCAGCACGGAACGCTGAGGACCTGGGTTCGATTCCCAGCATTGGTCTTTTTTCTGGGGTTTTTTCTGTGCATCTATATTTCAGTTTGTATTTAGTTTGAAATATAAATATACGGTGACACACTCCGGCAGCGCGGCACACCGTATTTGATTCAGTGTTCCCCGTGCCCCGCGCTCCCTGTTTATCCTACTTTTATCGCTTAATATACAATATTCGCAATGTGAATTACCATGGCTATAGACTAAAACAATATACGTGACTAAACAACGCTTTATTCTTGATAGGTACTTTAGTTTTGTTAATAGAAGATAAATAAAAACGCTTAAAATTGAATGTTGTTTTTGTTTTAACTAAGATTTATAGCGTATCTGAAGTTTCTTCGGAAAGATTAGTTATCTGATAACGGATTGGGTTTGGTTCGATCATCATTTCTACCTCGATCATTTCATTATTATACCTAAGTAGCTAGTATAATTGACCTATTTAAGAAAATAGTCTTTATTACTAGGTATCAAGAATTCATTTTGCGTTGTTATAATATAAGGACCAACCCTGTTGATTGATCAATACCTATATGAAGTAAAGTAGGTATAATATATATACACCTGTACACCTACTAATCCTACTATGTCAACAAAGTCGTAAAATAACTCATTGTTCGACTCAATGCCTCAAACAATACTTGGCATTACGAGCCGTTCAATATAGTCAAACAAATGAATGAATAATAAAACAATTGCATACCTGCGAACATCCCAGAGAAAACGTTGATTATATGGTCGTTACTGTTCGCGTCTGTCGAATAGCTTGACAATAGAATCCCTGCCACAGTCAGACATAGGCCAGATAGAGCCATAAACCTTGGCATGTTGAAGGTCTTCACTACAGCTCTGCACCACGACTCCAGTAGAAGTCGCATCACGATTGTTATGACCGGTACTAGAGCTATATCCAGGTCCCATATTTTTAATACTTCTTTTTCGTCGTGGTCTTCTTCCCTGATGGCTTTTAATATTATAAGACCGTAGAGCGTTAATAATCCGGGCACTGTGACGTGGTAGATGACGGCAGAAAATACTATTAACCATCCGTATCCGCCGTCCGGAGGTGTGGGTCCGATCTCAGGCTGCGAGGCCACCACCCGATCCAAGTGAAGGTCCTCAACGCCATTTTGTTGCCTCTGCTGCCTCGCCGGTGGTTCTTGTCTGCTCTCCATTATGTCCACACAATAAACAACAGTTTCATGACTAAGGTAACTGCGAATGAGTTATCTGTCCGCAACCAAACTGTTATCTTATCATTACTTGTCTTGTAATCTTGTGTTCTACATATTTGAATTGACCGCCAGTTCTTCAGTGCTCTCCATGAACTGACGCATTCGATCATCAAATCTTGTTTTTATGAAAATTAAATTTAAGTTGGAAGAAAAAGTAATAATAATTGAAGCTTAAATAATTATATTTGCATTATAAATCCTTTTTACGACGAAAGCATTTTATGACAGTTTATTCTCATAAAATGTCGCTCGATTTCTGAACGTGTAGTGGATTATTATTCTACCAAATTAAGAAGACATAACGACTTTGGTAAAATAGAGATAGCTAGCTGTTTGATTTTGTTCGCGTGCGAGTGAGGTAGCGTGCAATTAATTTTGCCAACATGTATTTTCAATTTAGCCGATTAGTTTTAATGTGATTTCGCCAAAGCGACCTATAAAACGAAACGACGCCTTTATGTGAAAAATCCCGTAATTATCGATAATGCGACGTTAATTCTCCTTTTACAGCGATAAGAAAGATCATGCAGGGGTGATGCTCTCTGAGATAGCTGAGGTAGACATTGTTCGTTTCTGTTTGAAAAATCTTGTGTCGTGTTCAAAGTTCCGTGTAGCCCTGGGTATTTAATTGGCCTGTGTATCTGCGATTAGTGAAAGAGGAATGTTGTGGGTTGCAGGCCCGTGCTGATGGGTGAGCGACCATGGAGACTGAATCGGTGCGCTCTGAACTGAGCAGTCGGTCGCGACGCAGCTCTAGGCATCGTCAGCATACGCACCGGAGCACCCGGTATGTTTATCTTGCGAATACCAAAGCTTCCTACTAGAAATCACACGTTTTTCAACAAAAGAATAGTCTTTCAGAATAATCTTGGTTAGAAATCTTATTAGAATTTTATTTTGAAGTGGTTTTCTGTCATAACATTAACAATATTTTGTTGAGCAAATCTTGATACATATTAACCTACTTATAACAGGAAAGGTTTGATTAGCTCGTTTGATCAGATTAATTTACTATGTTACAAGCACACATGTAACTTAAGTACTTAAATTGATCACTTTAATTGAAAAAGCATGTAGTTTAATAAGACTTAAGTAATTGACTTGGCCAATATGCTGACTGAATGAATACACATAAACATTATCTTTTTTTAGGACACTGACTGTTAAAAATAATCTTTTACTAGTGTGATTTTTTATCTATTCTTGTAAGAACTTGCATACTTACAAAGTATAAATCCATTGTAAGAATAACTGCCCAATATACTATGTGAATTGAGAACTTTGAATTTGTAGAAATACTTTCTAAAGCCACAAAACTGGGTATTCTGGGATTGGTTTGAAGCACTATGACTGTTACAAAAAGTCAGGACTTACAAGGTTATACTTAGAGTAACACCAATTTAAATTAATACTATTTATACACTGTGAAATTTTAGTGGTTGTTTTCCCGAAACGAGGTGATTTAGTATCGATTGTACAATCGATTTATAATTACTATTTTGACTAGAGTCAAATATCCAATTGTGAAAAACGAAAGTCGAAAATGACCGCAAACCAATAGTAACGCTTTGTTGGTACCTAACCTATCGTACAATTGTACGCTACTTGTACCAAGCTTGTATGGTGTATATGGCATTCACATAGTTCATTACATTACACATATTATCTATGGGATGTAGGCTGCAATTACATTTTAATGAACTCATGATGCCGATGATCATGATGCTTCTAGATGTATGGAAATATTGGGACCTCACCTACAGTCTACATCACTTACAAAATTATGTAACATTTTCTGTTACAGAAGTTCAAAATCACAAAGAAAAGATTGCAGTGACAGCATAATGGCCCCCTTCCAGACCAGTGTGAACATTAACCCAGAGACGGGGCGCGACGGACAGGAGGTCATCGAGGTTCAGATCCTCCCACAAGACGAGAACTGGGGTGAAAACACTACAGCTGTAACTGGCAACACCTCTGAAGGCTCACAGTCCATGGAAGATGTTAACAATTGGCCAATGGAGTCTGATAGCGGGCTCGGTTTTGTCTGCTCCAGATACTTTGGCACTACTCTAGCACTTGGACTGTCATTTGTGTCTTTCGTCAGCCCCCTGGCTATGGTAGTGCTACCAAAAATTGGATTTTTTCCCGGTCTGACAGACAACATAGCAATCCAACCGAGTCAAAGAATGCAATTGCTATCCTGTACAGCTGAATGCAAAGGGATATTACTATCGTTAGCCTTTAAATTAGTCCTACTGGCCATAGGAGTCTGGGCTGTGTTCCTTAGACCACGAAACGCTATACTACCAAGAATATTTGTGTTCCGAGCTATGACTTTGGTCATACTCGCAGTTTGCACATTTTCATATTGGTTATTCTACATTGTGCAAATATCTGAGGCTACAAAAGCACTCGCATTGGGTGAAGAAGCCATTGATTATAATGCTTTAGTGTCCTATGTGTCAAGTTTCGCGGACACATTACTTTTTATACATTACGTAGGGGTTATACTGATGGAGATACGGCACTTGGAGCCTGCTTATTATATAAAGATAGTTCGAAGCCCTGACGGTGAAAGCAGGTCTTATTCTATTGGCCAGTTGAGTGTGCAACGGGCAGCAGTGTGGGTTTTACAGAAGTATTATACAGAATTCCCGATATACAATCCGTATTTGGAGAAGATTCCCATATCAAAGTCTCAGCGGAAGGCGCAATCCAGTATTAAATTTTATGAAGTGGACGGGTCCAATACTAACACAGCTCCTGGGCAGGCAAGGTAAGGCATTTCTAATATTTTTACTATCTCTTATTTTTTTCATATAGTGCTAAGCAGTAAGCACAGATATAGATACACATAGATAACGCAGTGGTCATGATTTGTATTGAAACCAAGCGTGTCGACTTTTTAACACTACTGTGATGTCACAGCCGAAATTTAGTGATGGGAAATTCAAACCACAGACATAATTACACTTAATTACAACGCAATGAGGCATTTTCTAAGTTCTCGCGGACGGACGTCCGGCTGCAACAACTGACGCACGCGAACTGTCAGTAGTGGCGGCCAACCCGACGCTTTGTCGGGGTTCGGACACGCAAAGTAAATGCATTTGCGTTATCTATGTGTATCTATATCTGTGGTACTAAGCGAGTTTTATTTGATAGACTGATTCAGGCCATGCTTTGCGTCGAAGGCCCATGTCAATGACTACAACCCTTTGACAATGACAGCAAAAAACGATGAGATTAGACTGTTTGGTACATTAATGGATCACCAAAGCGAGTTGACGAGCCAACGATCCAACCATTTATACGTTAGTTCCAGTGGCGTAACTACATCATCTGAAGCCCGTGGCAAATAGGCTAGATGACTAAAAAAACTGTTTAGTCCGTACACGTATTTTTTCTTTTGTTTGACAAACAAAAAATGACGAGCGTACAGTGCTTAGAAGTTTCGAGTGACGTCACTATATTGTACAATTTTTACTTAAGAGTGACGTCACAAGCCCCTACTCCGGAAGTTTGATGATCTATGCCTTTGTCGATTTTTTATAATTTGATAAACCAAAATATACGTGTCCCATATTTTTCCATTATCTAATTGACGGACTAAATAGAATGACATATTTATAACCCAGTCGTCATCCCTATTCTTTGAATGGGGCCCTCCCGCTAAAAATTTATAACCCAGTCGTCATCCCTATTCTTTGAATGGGGCCCTCCCGCTAAAAATTTATAACCCAGTCGTCATCCCTATTCTTTGAATGGGGCCCTCCCGCTAAAAATTTATAACCCAGTCGTCATCCCTATTCTTTGAATGGGGCCCTCCCGCTAAAAATTTATAACCCAGTCGTCATCCCTATTCTTTGAATGGGGCCCTCCCGCTAAAAATTTATAACCCAGTCGTCATCCCTATTCTTTGAATGGGGCCCTCCCGCTAAAAATTTATAACCCAGTCGTCATCCCTATTCTTTGAATGGGGCCCTCCCGCTAAAAATCGTCACGTGATAATTAAATCAGGGGTCGGGGGCTCATGGCATTTTGCCAGCCCTGGCACCGTATAGTTACGCCAGTGGTTAGCTCGCCGGCTCGCCAACGGATAATAAATATATAAATAATAAATATCATGGGACAAATTCACACTAATTGACCTAGTCCCATAGTAAGCTTAGCAAAGCTTGTGTTATGGGTACTAAGCAACGGATAAACATACTTATATAGATAGATACATACTTAAATACATATTAAACACCCAAGACCCGAGAACAAGCATTCGTATTTTTCATACAAATATCTGCCCCGACACGGGAATCGAACCCGGGACCTCAAGTTTCGTAGTCAGGTTCTCTAACCACTAGGCCATCTGGTCGTCTAATCACCCACTTCAGTTGTAAGCCCCGTGTCGTTCTTAGGTCGACGACGGGATCGTGCACGGGCAGCGCGCGGCGCCGCGACTCGGGCTCGGCGCACAACGAGCGCTACTACGAGGAGGCGGAGCGCGAGCGCCGCGTGCGCAAGCGCCGCGCGCGCCTGCTGGCCGCCGCAGACGACGCCTTCGCGCATGTGCGCCGCGTGCGCCAGGCCGCCGCAGCAGGTGGGTCCCGTGCCCCGTGCCCCACAGGAGGCGGAGCGCGAGCGCCGCGTGCGCAAGCGCCGCGCGCGCCTGCTGGCCGCCGCAGACGACGCCTTCGCGCATGTGCGCCGCGTGCGCCAGGCCGCCGCAGCAGGTGGGTCCCGTGCCCCGTGCCCCACAGGAGGCGGAGCGCGAGCGCCGCGTGCGCAAGCGCCGCGCGCGCCTGCTGGCCGCCGCAGACGACGCCTTCGCGCATGTGCGCCGCGTGCGCCAGGCCGCCGCAGCAGGTGGGTCCCGTGCCCCGTGCCCCACAGGAGGCGGAGCGCGAGCGCCGCGTGCGCAAGCGCCGCGCGCGCCTGCTGGCCGCCGCAGACGACGCCTTCGCGCATGTGCGCCGCGTGCGCCAGGCCGCCGCAGCAGGTGGGTCCCGTGCCCCGTGCCCCACAGGAGGCGGAGCGCGAGCGCCGCGTGCGCAAGCGCCGCGCGCGCCTGCTGGCCGCCGCAGACGACGCCTTCGCGCATGTGCGCCGCGTGCGCCAGGCCGCCGCAGCAGGTGGGTCCCGTGCCCCGTGCCCCACAGGAGGCGGAGCGCGAGCGCCGCGTGCGCAAGCGCCGCGCGCGCCTGCTGGCCGCCGCAGACGACGCCTTCGCGCATGTGCGCCGCGTGCGCCAGGCCGCCGCAGCAGGTGGGTCCCGTGCCCCGTGCCCCACAGGAGGCGGAGCGCGAGCGCCGCGTGCGCAAGCGCCGCGCGCGCCTGCTGGCCGCCGCAGACGACGCCTTCGCGCATGTGCGCCGCGTGCGCCAGGCCGCCGCAGCAGGTGGGTCCCGTGCCCCGTGCCCCACAGGAGGCGGAGCGCGAGCGCCGCGTGCGCAAGCGCCGCGCGCGCCTGCTGGCCGCCGCAGACGACGCCTTCGCGCATGTGCGCCGCGTGCGCCAGGCCGCCGCAGCAGGTGGATCCCGTGCCCCGTGCCCCACGCCAACACAGACCATCATCCCAGCCTATATATGTTTCAATGCAGGACGCAGGCCTCCTCTCACAATGAGAGGGGGGGCCGTAGTTCCCACGCGGGCCTAATGCCGATTGGGAACTTCACACACCCCATTGAATTTCTTCGCAAATGTATTCAGATTTTCTCTCGATGTTTTCCTTCACCGTAAAACTCATAGTAAACTAACTCGGAGGTGCGAGCCTGGATTTGAACCCACAGCCGTCTGCTTGAGAGATCATAGGTCATGAACAAGTGACGTCATAAGTTGCTATTGCCATTCAAACTCTATGGGAGAGTTGTGTTTTAACAGCTTATAAAAAGTACGTTAGTTGATTGGTGGTGTCAATTCAGTGTTATACAACTCACTGCACCCGCTCCGCGCTTCGGTGGGTGAACAACAACGGTTCCGTTAACAATACCTAAGGGTTCCGTTTTTCCTGCAGAGGTACCAAACCCTAAAAAAGGAAGGTTTCCGTCTATTGCTCTTTCTTACGATGAATTGAGTAGTTTTATTGATCAGATTTGTAGTCAACTCTACAACCCCACCCCATCTTGTTCCCGCCGTGGCCATGAGGCATGACCCCAGTGGCGCGGTGTGAAAATTTTTGCAAGCAAATCCAGAGCTATAAAACCTAATAAAAATTTTAAGTAAAAAATAAAACCTCCTTCAAAAAACATCCAAAAAACTATGAAATAATAATTGAACCGAACCAACCACAATAAGCATGAAAATATCATTCTACTAATCTGTTTGAAGTTGGTGCCTCAGCTCGAGCCAGCAGGAGTGGACCTAGTAATCTAACTTACTTACATACCTACTATCTATAGGGCTTCTATACTCCTGCTGGCTCGTGCTGAGGCACCAACTTCAAACAGATTAGTAGAATGATATTTTCATGCTTATTGTGGTTGGTTCGGTTCAATTATTATTTCATAGTTTTTTGGATGTTTTTTGAAGGAGGTTTTATTTTTTACTTAAAATTTTTATTTTTTGCTTTTTAGTTGTTTCTGTATAAAATAGATGCGTAGGATAAAATCATCAGTTTGACTCCGAAATAAGTTTATGTTGAAAATTCTATTTTTAATGCTCGACGAGGTTGTGTCGTTTTATTACAGAGTTCTATGACACTTTTTGAATGCAAATGTTCCACTTGTCACCGAAAATACTAAAATCGCTGTACATTTCTCTTGAATTTTTGAGGAGTTTTGTCAATTCCTCATGGATCCTATCATCAGAACTGGATTCTGGTAACAACGGGACCAACCTTGAAGCATGTGCTTTCAAACAACGAAAAAATTTCCAAATCGGTTCGTAAATGACGGAGTTCTGAGGTAACACACGTTAAAAAAAAAAAGAACATACAACCGAATTGAGAACCTCCTCCTTTTTTTGAAGTCGGTTAAAAACTCCATTTATTCTCTTGAAAGTGCAGTAAATGGAAGAGAAGCGTTTGGTATCTCCGAAAGTTTAGTCAACCCGGGGGGGGGGGGGGGATCGTGTTGTTAGTACCCTTCGCCACTGAATGAGCCCAACTGCCCGTGATCGTATTAACCGTCATGTCATCACAGGAGCCCTGGGCCCGCGCGAGGCGGCGCAGGCAGTGTTCCCGTCCCTGGCGCGCGCGCTGCAGAAGTACCTCCGAGCCACGCGCCAGCAGCCCCGACACTCCGCTGACTCGGTATGCTACTCTATGACTAAAATAAGCCTTTGAAAAAAATTTTTTGGTGAATTTTACTTTTTTTTACTGTACTTGCATTGTCACTCTTTCTTACACATTTGCCGCCAGTAGGTACAGTAGGCTATTAAATTTTTATCGTCCCTACTAACCTGTACAATTCGATACCTTAAATTTAAATTGTAATATTGAATGAAACGCTATTGGAATATTGTAAAAATTCATGTTCACAAAAGTATACTTTACAAAACGCTTTTCATATACAGACTTTGAAGTATTCGGTATACTAAAATATTGTAATTTTTCTCCATGTATTTAATTTATTTTTTATTACTCTAAGACAGAAAAAATTTAGCACAAGCCCCCTAGGCTCTAACCTACTCAGCCTGCTGGTAAATCCGCCACTGGTGCTTGTGTAAATATCTAACCTTATATTTCTTACAGGTACTAGCCCACCTAGGCCGCTGCCTCTCCCAAGACGCGTCCCCCCGGGCGTTCCTCGAACCATTCCTCGTGGAAGGCCCCGTCCTAGCAGCCGACTCGGAAGCCCGGCCCATGCAGCGCTGGTCCCTCATATCGGACGAGCTACTCGCGCGCCCATTGGCCGACAACGTCGAGTTCCAACTGCGACAAGGTGATGTATCCCTCATATGCACCATAAAGCAGCTGCCCAAATTCAGTCTGGTGGAAGAAGTGGTTGACCCGAAGAGCAATAGGTTCATTTTGCGGTTGAATTCGGAAACTTCTGTTTGACAGGACGATTTTCTTTGCGGGGATGAGCATAGGCTGGTATGACAGTGGGTTTAGGTCGACATTGGCACCTTTGCCAGATGTGGTGTACAGTTATTCTGAACATGAGACTCGGGAAGCGTTAGAATGGGTTCAGATACGATGTTGATCGTGTATTTGCAAGCGTAAAATTAAATAATTAATGAGTAATTTAAAAAGTATAAAGTCAAAGGATATCAGACGCAATCTGCCTAGGCTGTAGAAAATAATTGTGTCTGTTCCAATTTCTGCCCTAGTGTTTTTGTAGTGCTGATGCTAAAAATCAGTTTATGGCAGATGTTTAAAAATAAAAAGGCAAGGTTTCTAATAATTACATTACAAATAAATAAATAATTTACCATGTAAAAATATAGTGGGAGAAAGAAAACCTGGACGCACGCTTCAATAGTGTGTGTGAAGTTCCCGATCCGCACTGGGCCTGCGTGGGAACTACGGCCCAAGCCCTCTCATTCTGAGAGGAGGCAGAAACCCTGCATTGGGACGTATATAAGCTGGGATAGTAAAAAATAATAAAATAAGTGCCCAGCAATGCTTTATACTTTTGTTACTAGACAAAAACACTTATTGAAAGTCTGATATTTGAATTTTTTAGAAGCCATTTTGTAATCGGATGCATTTAATTTGTGACGTAAATGAATTTCGTTCTTAGGTGATATGTACATTTTTGTGTCATATTTTATGTCCATAAGTAGCTTAGGAATTATATAAGATTATGCACAATTTTTACTTTTATTAGGAACTAGGTTATTTCTAGCGATTTTACTTTTATATGAGATTTTGTAAATGCAAGCGGAAGTAGCTAATATTAGAGTAAGTGTAACATGTAACAACATACATACTCCAAAATGTCTAGAGAGATAGTTATTGGTCACTAGATAATGTTGATGTGTTCAACATATTGCGATTGTTATAATGAAATGCTCATTGGAATAAACTTTTCAAAAAAGTTTAATATGTAAACGAAATACACAAATTGTATCAATATTAAAAATATATAGTGAATCTCTATAGTTGTTATTACAACTGGGGCTTTAATTTTATTTATTGCTAAAACTAACTCGATGTTTCCACCACATTCGATTTTGCGAAAATGGCCGCTAAAGATTTTTATTATAGTCCGAGACAAGCTCGTGCGCGGCGCTCGGCGGAACCCTGTCGCAGGGAGCCTCTGCTAATAATAAGTAGTAATTTTAATAAGTGCGGCAAACGCTGATTGCGACAGAGTTCCGCGGAGGGTCGCGCACGAGCTTGGACTATAGGGATGAACTAACGCATTTGTGTCAACTATTTTTGCCGTTTTTCGATATTTTGATGACGTTAAGTCACATAAATCGTTTTTATAAAATGTATAGGAGACGACAAGGTACGGTCAGCTGCAGAGAAAAGGTACCCCCCGATGTGGTTACCGCGACCGCCGTTATAAGGGGGTACCTTTTCTCTGCAGCTGACTGTACAATGTCGAATTAAAACAATTTTCGATTTTTTGTGGGTTCCGTTATTACTTATCAGCTTACACATACATTTTATATTTTTTATAGTATAATAAATAGGTTAAACCATATCATAGGCTAATTACAGTAAGATATTTATTCTTTAGGGATATCATTTGCTATTGCAAAATAAAAACAGCCTTTGCGTATCGTATCGTAATGACTATACTTAAAAAAACTACAACTTAAAAAAGTTGCGATACCGACATTTTATTATTATTATTTTAAGGCACAACATGACAACAATCGCCGTTATACTAAATTGCTACTTAAGAATCGGGCCGAGCGGACCGAGCGTTCCGATGCGCTAGATAGACACAGATACCGAAGATAATTTAAAAAATTGACAGAAACAAAAAACCACTCCTAGTACCTATTCATAGTATAGCAACCTACATGGCCATTGGATAATAGCTCTTAAATAGTTGAAATAAAGACTGTCAAACAATAGAACATATAGTTTACGATAAGACTGGAATATAGATTTTTTTTAAATTTTATTTCACGGTAAATGTGAAAATAACTAGTAACTTTACCAGTTTTTCCTCGGGGGTAGACTTGGTATATAACCCTAATACAATAACCACACGCTGATTGGTCGAAAATACAAAAAGTTATAACGCTATTGGCTATAGCAATATCCTGGCCAATGAGATGCAAGAATGGACTTATAAAAGTTGAATCATATTCCAAATATAAGACTGCTTTTTATAAATTTTTAATGAAGGAAAATAAATGGTTGTGTCAGTGTAATCGCTAAGTTTGTCTTTTTCTGACTGACACAGTCGGAGAGACTAAAGGCCACAACAAATAGGGAGAGCGGGGCGCCGACGGATCGTGCCCAGCGCGGTCAATAACACTGAATCAAATACGGTGTGCCGCGCCACCGGTGTGTCACCGTAAATTTGATTCAGTGTTATAGAGCGCGCTGGGCAAGCTCCGTCGGCGCCCCGCGCTCCCGGTTTGTGGTGGCCTTTAGAAATGGGTACAAATCCTTGGTCAGAAACGTTTGTATTTATTTATATGCTAAATTATAAAAAGTGCAATTTTAATGTGTCTACATAGGATACCAAAGATTGCTTGGTAATTAATTATAACATATCATATATGTATTTAAATGTATAAAGATGGCTTTTAAACAACATTCAGTATACACTGAAGGCTATAAAATATAAATTTGTATCAATTACCAAAATTGTCGCTAGTTTTAAAAAGCCGTATCTCAAATAAATGTGTACACTAGATTGAATCTTGAAGCACACTTGGTAAAGTTCACGTAGTAAGATTATCTATTTGGAGATACGATTTTTTTAAAGTAGTGACGACAGTCACTCTATGGTGAGTAGTAGATAGAGACAAAAATATACATCGATTTACGTCAAGAATGTGTCTCTTTTTACACGGCATGTCAAATAAATTTGGTAACACCAAGGATGATATAGACTGGATTGGCAGTCGCCATAGTACGGATCGGCCGCGGTTTTTGTACTTCGATTATTAAATTTAGATGGCGCTGAAATATAGCCAGAGGCTTTGAAAGCAAAACAATAAGACTACAGATGTTTCATATTACTACAAATGTATTATTTTTCAAAAATATTGCATAATAATAATAAATTTGCAGTGATATGAAATATCTGTAGTTTTATTGTTTTTCCTTCAAAGCTTCTGGCTATATTTCAGCGTCATCTAGATTTAATAATCGAACTACAAAAACCGCGGCCGATCCGTACTATGGCGACTGGCAATCCAGTCTATATCATCCTTGGTAACACGTATGTAAAAAAGCGTTAAGATATTAATATCTTTGACTGTAATTACAACACTTGTAACAGTTTGACATGAACTGTCAAATTTATATCGCACCAAGTAGTTTTGATACTTGCGTATTTAATAAAATAAATTTAATGCGACAAAGTGCTCAATTCGCAGCCTTATGTAAATTGCTTGTGCCTGCTTAGTAATTTGATAAGGTAAAATTGTAAGTGATGTGTTTGTATGGAATTTTTGGTATTTGCAATGAAACACAAATTGAAGACTTATAATTTATAAGTTATAACATACTAAAGTTAGGTATTGCTCTTATTTTTATTAAGTACAGTGATTTTAAAAGGTTTTATTTGACATGACATCATTTTCCGATTAGTTTAACACCGTAGGTTCCCAACATTTTATGTACTACCGCGGGGCGTGCGCGCGACGAAACGACTGAATCATATACGCTGTGCCGCGCTTCCGGTGTGTGTCACCGTATATATGAGCGCGCTGGGCACTATCCGTCGGCGTCGCGCGCACGCCCCGCGCTTCGGTTTGTTCTGGCCTTTAATAGGGATGTTGACACCACCAATCAACTGACGTACTTTTTATGAGCTGTCAAAACACATTTCTCCCATAGAGTTTCAATGGCAATAGCAACATATGACGTCACTTGTTCGCATACTCAATTAACTAACTATTTATTTGTTTTAAAGCAACAAAAAATCTAATTTTACAGTTAAAAAAAAAAAAAAAATATCTGGTTTTCAGGACTAAAATAAAGCGTTTTTTTACTGGAGTCGTGTCTTTGAATTATTTTTTAATGGTGTCAACATCCCTATTATATTAATTTAAAAATCGATTTTCGAACTTCGTTTCGTACCGCTCTGTTTACGCTAATAGTATTAAACACAAGAGTGAAAGGGACGGCACGATAAGAACTTCGAAGGTGAATCGACTTTTTAGTGCCACCCGTTGCTATGGTTATACAAATTTTGTCTCTTTGACAACCTAAGCATTTTTCTATGAAACAGTATGAAGTGTCACTTGGACAACCGGGGAGAGAGTAAACAACACAAAAAAGTTGATTCACTTTCGAGTTTCGTAGTAGCCCCCCAGCGCCCTCTAGGGAGCGGTACCGCCCCCGTTGAGAACCTATGGTTTAACATTATGCAACTATATAGAAATCACAGTATGGCGCATCGTGAACACATACATACATTTATGTAGGTAGGTAATAATTCTATATCGCTTATCTCTTTTCATGACGCGCCGTGCTGTGTAGATTGGTAAGTACTAGGACGTAAAAAGTCTAACCAGAACTATTTGATAGTTATTTATTCACCAAATTAAATTGAATGTTTTATTTGTTAGTGAAAATAAACGGATCACTCACGTCTTAAAACGTCTTTTAAGACGTGAGTGATCCGTTTATTTTCACTATGAGTGAGTCTCACGGTAGTTTCATGTTTAAAGTTTTATTTGTTTCTGTTTTCAACTCGGGCCGATTTAAGAAGTGACACATGTGAAAATACAATTCGAGTTTCTTGAAACGTGTGTGAAATTACATTTGAGCTTTACGATTGAGGATTAAATCGTGACGTCCTGCACATATCTGCGAGGTAATTCAATTGTATGTGTGTGAAGTTTCCAATCCGCACCGGGCCCGCGTGGGACGACTGAGATGATGATGATTAATTTGCGTATTGCTACAAATTGTCGAATTAATCTTTTGACTAGTTTAAAGCATAAATATGTATACAGTCATTGCGTCAAAATGTGTAAACATCTACCTTACGGTGAATGACATAGAGTTGTTTTTTTGTATTCTTGACAGCTTGTTAACGTGTATATATTTTTGCACTTGACCGTATTCGTATTATTATTTTAGATTGAACACAAGTTTTCATAATTTTTGAGCTATTTTCACATGGATGGTTTCAAAAATCGGCCGTCATATAAAATGTTAGTTATCATTTAGAGTTATCTGAAATTGTGAACTTTAGTATTTTTATATCCAACTGTATGCTGTACATTCTAGATACTTTATATCCTGTATAGTTTCTGACGTAAGTATTATAGAATAGTTTTAGATTTTAATACTCAAGCAGAATCTCATAGCACAAAAGTTTGCCTGAATGAAAGCACAAAGATTTGATATAATCATTGTAAGACAATTTGTACACTTGTATTTTTTATTAAATATGTAAAGTGATTTTTATTTCGTGTTTTTATTATTATTAATTATATTATTATTGTCGTTAGAAAGGAGTACCTTTTCTCCGTAGCTGACTGTACAGGTAAATTAAAATAAAATAGTTAATTACTGTTATAAATACTCTTCATCTATAATAAGCCACTAATACCTACTCGCCACAAAAAAAAACATTTAGTTCTGTAACATTTTGCGTTATCACAGTTCTTTATTTAATTTAATACATACTTAAAATACCTACTAATTATTGCTTCTTCCTTTTTCATTTGACTAAAAAAATACAAACTATTGTCACTAAATAATACATAATTTTGTTTTACCCCGTTTTCCGCTAGTATAATTGACTTCAGTCGTGATCCTAGTAATTTGACCTCTGGCCTCTCAAGCAGAGGGTCGTGGGTTCGAGCCCGCGGGCACCTCTTCGCACCTCTGAGTATTTCGGAATTTATGTGCGAAATTACGTTTGAAATTTACTCTGAGCATTACTTTTGACAGCTCATAAACAACATAGTCGACCAAGTAAGTGCTTTACCATTTTTTATGACAGTTCCTACGTCAGAATAAAAACAATAAGGCTGATTGTCATATTGATTCTTAAGTGAAAAATAGTCTTAAGTTGTTTAAGCCTTGCAACCAGCGTTGCCAGACGTCCCGATTTCGGCAGGACGTCCCGATTTTTTGGCCCAAAATTAAGTGTCCCGGGCGGGACTAGCTCAGTCTCGCTTTTAGGAGATTGCTCTACTGTGCGACGACGTATGGTAAAATAACGTACCTATATTTATTAAAATAACTTCTGTTCTCTTGCTTATAGTATAAAATTTTTAAAACGTTATTTTATTATACAAAGAATAATTATAAGCGTAACTATTTACATACAAGTTTATACAAAACGCTCGGTGTGCGAGTCCAAGTCGCACTTGACCGGCTTTTTTTAAGTCTGTCACACACAGCGCAGATGCGGTAAGATTTTATCTGCATATAAAAACTTATCCGTCTGCAGGTATCACACACAGCGCAGATGCGAGGTTTTACATTCACTCTAAAATTTCGGAGCTGAGTAGACGTGTTTTGTGGTGCGGATGGCTTATACAGGGTGTTTTTTTTTATATAAAAGGGGATAAACGAGCATGCGGGTCATCTGATGGGGAGCAATTACCGCCGCCCATGGACACCCGCAACATTAGTGGTGTCACAGGTGCGTTGCCGGCCCTTTGAGAGATAGCTAGGCTACAATGAATTTTCAATAAAAGCGCGTTACACTTTCTTTATTTCTCTTCACGACAAAATGTAAAAAAATGCGAAAATACATTTCTACGCAAGGATGACTTGTTGTTTGCTTAAGTAGTACGTAATTTTATATTTATTTTATTATACACTGAAGTTCCCAATCCGCACTGGGCTCGCGTGGGAACTACGACCCAAACCATCTTATTCTGAGAGGAAGCCTGTGCCCTGCAGTGGTACGTAATATAGACTGGGATGATGATGATGATGATGATGAAAGTGTGCTTCTGCGCATCCACCTGTATTTATCTGCAGATATAATCTTCACATCTGTCGGATTCTGTCGATATATGTCGGTGTTCACAGATACGCAGATAAAAATCTTACCGCATCAGCGCTGTGTGTGGTCCTCCATTGCATTGTATAGGGAGCGATATTGACAGATATCTGTTCAGATACAGATGTCTTACCGCATCTGCGCCGTGTTTGATGGGCTTTAGTCTTTAAATCTGAAAATGCTGCTTGCAACTGACATTGAACCAGTGGTAAAGGAATTTCTTGGTCAACTGTACTTCAGTTCATTGGTGGTGTCATCTTATCCTTACAGTACTTTTTCAAAACGGTACGCTACTCGTACTCATAGGAAGCACGCTATAAGCAGTAGAGGGCGCATACATGTTTCTCAGGGTTTCGTTCCTCGATTGGTACTTGGGTAGGCACACGAAGAACCATAGAGCTATTATGGCCAGGAGCAGGCAGAATGTTATGCCGGCTATGGTCAGTGCTACGTAATGCTTGTTCACTGGGCAGACGAAGGAGCTTTCGGCGAGGTCGAAGATTCGCGCGTTGAACAGAGGTCGGGGTGAGCCGCATCTGAAAATAGTTTTACTTATAATGTTAGTTGGGCCATTCTACTTTTGATTTGATTTTTTTCAAGTGTAAATAACTTATATACAAACTGAAATACCTAAATTTAATGTTTTAAAGCAATAAAACTTTAAATTCAAAGAAATTTTGTGGAAAAAATTGGTAACTCAGCGGAAAATACATAAATTTCCATACAAATGGCGGGGACATGCATGTCCACTGCGTTACCTACTTTATACACCGTGAAATTTTATTGGTTGTTTTCCCGAAACGAGGTGATTTAGTATCGATTGTACAATCGATTTATAATTACTATTTTGACTAGAGTCAAAAATCCAATTGTGAAAAACGAAAGTCGAAAATGACCGCAAACCAATAGTAACGCTTCGTTGGTACCTAACCTATCGTACGATCGTACGCTACTTGTACCAACGAAGCGTTACTATTGGTTTGCGGTCATTTTCGATTTTCGTTTTTCACAATTGGATTTTTGACTCTAGTCAAAATAGTAACTATAAATCGATTGTACAATCGAAACTAAATCACCTCGTTTCGGGAAAACAACCACTAAAATTTCACGGTGTAGATAATAATGATTACTTTTTATACGTAGTGATAATTTTAAATGTAAGCTTAATTATGTGCCTATTTAAATCTTTAATGATTTAAACCGAGGACTTTACCGTTTTTGTAAAAAAAATATTTGAAGAGCACAGTACAAAACATGACTGGTCAACGAAAAGTAGAATGGCCCAGTAAGATTAGCTAAAGTGTATTAAATAATTGTACCTAAATATGTGGATCGGTGGACAAAAATCGGCACCGATTAGGTTCCAAGCGACGGGCACCGGAGTAGGGGCTAAAACAGATGGTGGGATGATTTGGACCGTTGCTCATTTTGGCATGATTTTGCGAAGTATAGAAACGGGTGGGAAAAAGGCAGCCAGCAATTGGATGCTTAATAGACTTATAAAAAACCCAAGTATTATTGAAGATAATATACAATCTGACACTAAATTAAACTGTGTCCCAGACAAATGAGCTAGCACAGAATGTTTAGTGAGGAAGGAAAATTATATTAGGTACGTGTTTTGATCAATACATATATACAAAAATACCTAGGTACTCGATGAACAATAACATTATTTAATTTAGAAAAAAAAAATGTTAGTACGTCATAATATAATTTGGAAGTCGTGGAGGTCAAGAGGAGCCCAGCAATGGAATACTAACTAAAACACTCTAGTAAAAAAGATAGATGGAATGTATATTATGTAGGTACTTTACTGGAACAATAAAGTCGATTTTGTTACGGCGACACTACGTACCAAATAGGTACCAATAGATAAGATATTCTGAGATTCGAAATAACTGTGACATTAGATAGACGTCGGATCACTACCGCACGTGATATTACTCATTTGCATTAGGTAGCATTATCTTAGAATAGAGATAGAGATAGCCAACGACCGTCTACAGTTCTTGCAAGTTACGAAGGCGAGCCGGCTTTCCTTGTGTTAAAATTGTATTTGTATACGTGTCAAAGTGTGCGTGAAAGCGAAATCGGGTATGGTTATCAAAATAAATTTTCAACAAATTTATGTAGGTCTTATAATCGTTACACGTTCAATCACGAGTAGAACCCGCTCGCCTTCGTGGCTTACAAGAACTCCGTCACGCAGGTAGGTCACGGTATAAACTAGCTTTATTCGTAAATACGTTACTGGTTCATACTGTGGTAGGTACAGAAACCTGCTTGTACATATCTACCTATAAATAGACCAAGATAGTGCTTCAGCGTTCTGGATAATTCGGTTATGTATTATTATAATGTAAGTATTGGATATTTATTGTCACATCGACATGTGGACTGGATAAGTTTTTGGTAAAATATGTATTTATTACCTTTGATTTTTGACTGTACATTAGTTTATAGTTACAGTTTATAGGTACATTGTCGTCCACTTTACATACCGAAGCATAGAAAATTCAGAACACTAAAATGTAACTGCATTGATACTTAGAAATCGCAAATGACCTTGAACCTTAGTGCTAAAACGATTGCTTGGTCGACTCTGTACTGTCTTTCCCAGAAGAGGCCTGTGCACGCTTTAACACTTTCCAACGGGGCCCATATTCCTCTATGTAATGTCTGAATCGCATGTCTGCCTTACATTCGAACGACTAAGCGGCTGATAAATTAAGAGTGCTTACCTTAAATGCTCGTAATCCCGTTTCTCTATTTGCAGCTTCTGCATCCAAGCGATATTGCAGTCACAAACCCATGGGTTTCCTTGCAAATCCAATCGTACTAACTGACCAAACGGTTGCATCAGTTTCTCGTCCAGCCTCAACACTCGGGACCCCTTTAAAGACAACTCCACCAGAGCAAAATCATCCGCATCTTCCAACACCTCCCTACCGAAGCATAGGCTGCTAAATTTAGTCAGATTTCTATTCCTTTCAAGCTCCAGTTTCACTAAACCGTTCAAAGGAACAAACACATAATCAGGCACTTCTTTTATAGCTAAATTATTCAGTTTTAACTCTTTCAACGCCGGCAAATCCGCGAAATCCTCGCTAGATATTTCTTCAATGGGATTGTCGGATAAATCTAAATATTCCAAAGTAAATGGTATCTCGAATATATCGTGCAAATCGTTGTTTGATATCGTCAGTCCTTTCAAATCATATGCTTCCGTGAAGAAATTATCTGGGACTATTTTTAAATTGATCCCACTTATGCTTAGATGCTGTATTTTGTGGGTTAATCCGAAACCAGACCTGTCAAATAAGTTTATGTCCTTCAAACTAGGCCCAATGTTGTTGTTATCGAGGATGATTTCATTCAAGTTGCTTAGATGATGAAACGCTAATTTTTCGAACGTAGTAAACTTGTTTTCAGCTAAATTCAAATACTGCAATTTCTTCAAGCCTTTGAATACTTCTTTATCGATGAATTCCAATGCATTATCGCTTAGATCCATCCTTGTTAGTTCTGGTAATTGAAAGGCGTCAGACTCTATTTTCGCTATCGCATTGTTTTTGAAAATTAACTCCTTCATCGTGCTGGATCTGTATAAATATGACGCTCTTATAGAAGTCATGTTGTTTGATGACAGATCTAAACTGTATACTAAACTTGGCAGTGAATCTTCTACAGTAAACAAAGCGGGCTTGGTATACGCACAGTCTATTTGTTCTCCCAAGAATTCGCCATCGTTTTTGTCACGGCACACACACAGATCGTCACATAGCAACGTATTAACACTATAAAAGTTTATTAATAACGAGAGAACAATAAAGGCGTACATTTTCCTGCAGTACATTATAGACTGCGGACATTGTTTAATAAATGCGAAGCGAAATTTTTATCAGAGTGTGTCAGCGATACGTTATCGCCGATGTTTGATCGTGGATTGGACATTTCACTCGGTATAGATAGCCAGATAATGCGTTATAGTTTCAATTAAAACGAGTATCTTTTGTTTGTCAGTTTTTATTGTTAGTACGAAATTGTTTACACAGTTTGAAGTTGTCATACGTGCTTAATATAATTATAAATAAACGATTTACTGTCTTAAAATCTACCTCTCGCTGCCTGAGTATTGCCTTTGGCATTAGAGTCTTCGTGAGCCTGAAAAAAATATATTAATAGGTTATTAAATTAATAAAGTTAAGTTTAAGGAGATTGACTCCATAGACAATGTCATTATGATAGATAAGGACAAAACATAGACTTGTTTGGATGAACTCTTCTACGAATCAGCCTATTGAAAAAATTGAATAACTAACCAAAGCAAAAGTAATCATAAATCGCGTTTTTCATGATTCCAGCGAACTGAATTTAAAATTCAGTCAGTTAAAGTAAATTTTAATAAGTACTTATTGAAAAAAAAAATGTTTTTGTAGTTGGGTGCCGGGACGTTTTCACCAAGGGTTAAATTCTCTTATTTGCTTTGTAATTATTTAAGACTAGCTATCGCCCGCGACTTCCTCTGCGAGGAATTCATTTATCGTTATCCCGTGAGAACTATGTAATTTTCCGGGATAAAAACTTTCCCCAAGTCGTTGCCAGAGTCTCAGACTATCTCCATACCAAATTTATTATACAAATCTAAATCAGTTCAGCTATTTAAGCGTGAAGAGGTAACATACAGATATAGTTACTCTCGCATTTATAATATTATAACTACTTTTTATATGTAATTACCCAGTCAGCTGCTTTTATGCATTTATGTACTGTCATTTATTGACAAATGATTTCAAACAATGTTATTATTGTTTTAAGGAATAAATCTGATTGAAATTTATTTATTTATTTATTCGGGACGACAACAGGGCACACACATATCGTTATTACATTCATATCATGATATACATGGACCCCAATTATAGGCGAACACATTATTTCCAACAAATTGTCATTTAAAATAAGAAGAAAATAAAAAATATATATGAAACATTAATTATAGTGACACATTTATCAATAATATTGTTATTTTAAACTGTATGAAGCATATGTGCAATTAAATACCGACGTCAACAATAACACTAAATCAAAATAATACTATCAATTATCATTTAGATCTCAACGCAGACAAAGATACCTACTCTAGGATTTTCTTTTTGAAGGTTAAGAAACAAAAGAAAAAAGAAGAAGGTTAAATAATTGGCAACCGTAGTTGCACAAAGCATGTGAGTGGTTACGTGTCTATTTAAATTTTAAAAAGACCTAAAAAACTAGAATGGCCCATAATTTAAAGTTGCAATACATAGTAAGCCCACCTTAATGACAATGGATGTCTTCGGGCCGGTGTTCCAAAGCTCTCCGTTCTCGTCGACGAAGGCGGCCTCGACGGCCACAGTGTACAGGCCGGGTGTCGCCACGGAAATGAGCTGCTGCGCGCTGAAGAAGTCGCGGACGGGAGTCACCGTCTGCACGGCCGTCAGGACCGGAGGCACGTTGGTCAACTCCACCGTCTGGCGAAATGCAGTACAATATAGACCGAAGAGTTGAAGTTCGAGAAGAAATTCGAGCAAACGATAGAGAATTCTATTCCATAGCTAGTTCGAAAATAATAATACTGTAGAATGTCATGTGTAATAAAAATTGGCATAAAATGTGCAATATAAAACGGTTATGTGTATAATACGGTAATTAATGAAATTAACAATAATATATAATAATTAGTAGAATTTCAATTGTCATGTATATTTGTATAGCATTATCTGTGACATTCGTTTTAAGATTGTAGGTAGGTACATATTTAATTCATTCCAGTGTTCAAACACAATGTATATTGCTTCTGAATAAATAATAATAATGCGCGTTTTCATGAGTTTCGCCATGTATCTATTTTGCACTAAAGATTGAAAGACCGCACGTACCTTTTCATTAGTCCTGGGATGCGGGGTGGCTGTGACAGTCAGCTGAACGCCTTTGACCTGACGCGACGGTAGTCCTTTGCTGTAAAGCAAAATCTCATATTTATCTAGTTAAGAACTTAAGAAGGAAGATAAGCGCATAATTTCGCGTGAATAGAGAAGATGACACCACAAAAATAATTATAAGAAGACTTTAGTAAAAAACACTTTGTTTAGCCCTAAAAACAGATTAATTTTAAATTAACAGATTAATTTTAAATTAACTGCAAAATTCGACTTTTGATTGCTTTGAAACAAATAAATTAAACTTCTTTGTATTTTATTGTCTCGGCTATTTCACTTTTCGTGTTAGCCCGCGCAGGGTTGTATACTTGGCAAGTAAGTTATAGTAACGATGTTTAAGTAATTCTGTTATAGTTATTCGCTTCTATAATCTACAAATTATCTATTGACGGATGTAGTCTTATGTCCGCGAAGAATAGGGGTATAAAAAATAACCTACGACCTATTCTCAGACCTACCGAATGCAGGGAAAAAAGCTTAATAAAAATCGGCCAAGCCGTCTCGGCGTCAGCGCCAGCCGGCAGAGCGCCCGCAGCACACACTGTACCTGGGGGGGTGCGGCAGCAGCACTCCCTCCGCCTTGAGCGCCAGGTGGTGCGTGCTGGGCAGCGTGGCGGCGTGCTCCTGGCCGCGCGCGCCCGGCGTCAGCGCCAGCCGGCAGAGCGCGCCGCACGCGCGCCCGCAGCACACGTCGCGCGGCCACAGCGCGCCCGAGCAGCACGCCTTCACCGCCGCCAGCACCGCTTCCGCGTGCTGACAATGTCACGTGCCGGTTCAAAACTAGCTCAGCCAAGGCCGTATTTAGAGGAGGGCATCCGGGGCCACAATAGAGGGACCTCCCAATAGAAACTTAAAAAAATAGTTATGTATGTATGTAAACTCTTTATTGTACAAAAATAAGGAAAAAAAGAAATACATTATTGACAACCGTTGAAATGCATGTACAAAGGCGAACTTATCCCTTTAAGGGATCTCTACCAGTCAACCCTTGAGTGGATGAAAGGAGCATTTAGTAAGGGACCAACAAAGAGTAAGTCAAAATAATACAGTCGGACAAAGCAAAGGCTACAATACAACTTTTAGTAAATACAATACATAAACTCATAATATAAAGAAACCTAATAAAAATATACTACCACATACAACATATATATGCAAAATACATACAATAAATAAGCAGTGTTCTCAATATATTAAAGTGATGGTGTGAGCCACATCTTCTTCAAAGCTTCCCTGAACGACACCACGGAGTACAGAAAAAGTACAGAAGAAGAAAAAATAATTTGTAATAATGCATAATACCATCCTTAATACTACAAAAAAAACCATTTAAATTGAGCATATCACTTGAGAGTTATATTATAATCAATGGAAAGAATAATCTTGGTTACATGTTACATAACACTTTCCAGAGTCGTCAAGTATGGTGTTCTAAAATATTTAATTACTTACATATGAACGGTGAGTCCAGTGTTTTTCATATCTGAATGGTTCATATCACACAACACGACGGCATATTTTTTAAATCGATTAGCGCAAAAACACAACAATAAACTCAATGGAAACTTTCTACGGAGTGACTGCACGATTCGAGTGTCACGGCCGAACTGGCGCGCCGCGCGGTACATATTTTAAGCCCCACCCATCGTGGTACATAATCTCGTGGAGTGATTTTTCGGCCTTAGTTACGCTTCTAGATAATTATTATTCGTAGTTTGTCACACTGAATGCGTTCTATGGTCGCGGTCAGGTCAAATTGACCGCAGCCCGCATTATGTGTGAACAACATTGTCGGTCTCTATATATTTTGTATAGATACCGTACGGTCAGATCGCACGCACGCGCAATATAATGGAGACCGACAATGTTGTTCATACATCTGCGGCCTGCGTTCAATTTGACCTGACCGCGGCCGCAGAACGCATTCAGTGTGACAAATTTACTTGTGCTGTAACACTTTACTTCGTGCTAAATTTCATGATTCTATGAAGGCTCGAGGGTCTGATCTCCAGAACAGCTGCTCTTGCTGCATCGGACATTAGACTGTCGTCAACATACGCCGTGTCAAACTCACCCGATGCCAGTGGCGTAGCGTGCCTTGGCGGGGCCCCGTATAAAAATTTGTTTGGGCCCCTTATGAAGGGTAAAGATTTCTCACAAAAGAAAAAAAATGTTTGCATAAAATTAAAAGAAATATTTATTCATCATAATTATCTATCTGTCACTTTTGCTTTTTTTTGACTTTTGTCATTTCTGAAATAAAAAAAATTTGGGAAGTTTTAAATATTAAATTTTGCAAATATTTTAAGCACGTCGGGGGCCCCGTGTAATTGATACGGCATATACGGCGGTAGCTAAGCCCTTGCCCGATGCGTAATACCGTTGCCAGTACTCGGGTTATCAAACAACTTGATGGATATCCTGGCGACAGCTTCACTTGGAGCCAAAGCTATCTGTACGGTTCAATACCGCACAGCACTTTTTAGACTAGAATAGCGCCCTACTTTAGTTATACGTCGCAGCGCCGACAACAGCACTTTTTACCTAAGACTGCACTAATATTTATAAAGTGATCTTAACGCTTACTCTGACACTCTTAAAATAAACGTAAAAGATACACGGTCGCGCTATACTAACTTGTTAACTTTAACGTGTAAATATAAAGAAACTATTAAAAGAGTCATAACTAACTTATCTTCAACAACCGCAACAAGGAGCCCTACGGAAACTCGGTAGCGGCCCTTACATAGTTTGGTTCTTCGAGCCGGATCTGAACCAGCGACCTATGGATCTAATTCTCCTCAAGGTTCGAGGGTCTGATCTCCAGAACAGCTGCTTCTGCTGCGTCGCACAATAATAAGCTGTCGTTAAAAGACGTCATGTCAAACTCACCCGATGCGTGATACCGTTGCCAGTACTGGGGTTATCAAACAGCTTGCTGGATATTCTGGCGATAGCCTCGCTTGGAGCCAGCGCGATCTTCTCTTCCAGGCTCGAGGGTTTGATCTCCGGGAGGAACAGCTCCTGCTCTTGCTGGGTGCACGTGATGCGGTCCAAGAACTGGGAGAGCTGGTTGAAGGTATTCTGGGAGCTGATCGGGTTGTTAAGGTGTTAATTAAAATTTACTTTTGAAAATTTAAAGAAGGGCAGATCTTACTTCTAGGCGGTTTGAATTTCAGAAATCAAAAGCTACTAAACTTACAGTTGAGGACATAAATACAAGTATATGCTTTATTTATACAGCCAAACGGATTAGCTCGTTGAAATGGCAATGGGCAGGCCATATAGTACGCAGAACAGATGGCCGTTGGGGCTCAAAAGTTCTGGAATTGAGACCACGGACTGGCAAGCGCAGCGTGGGACGTCTAACGAGATGGACGGAGGATTTGGTGAAAGCCGCAGGATCAGGGTCGATGCAAGTCGCTTCCAACCGTAATGATTGGGCGTCAATGAGGGAGGCCTATGTCCAGCAGTGGACGTCCTACGGCTGAAATAAATGATGAATGATGATGAGATTATTTAGTTAGGTGAACGACCGCTTTAGCCTAGTTGGTAGTGACCCTGCCTACGAAGCAAGAGGTCCTGGGTTCAAATCCCGGTAAGGGCATTTATTTGTGTGATGAGCACGAATATTTTGTTCCTGAGTTATGGATGTTTTCTATGTATTTAAGTATTTATTTATCTATATAAGTATGTTTATCGTCGTCTAGTACCCATAGTACAAGCTTTGCTTAGTTTGGGACTAGGTCGATTTGTGTAAGATTGTCCCCTTTTATTTATTTATTTATTTATTTATTTATTAAAAAAAAGAAAAAAAAACTTTTTAGTGCCACCCGTTGCTACGGTTACACAAATTTTGTCCCTTTGACAACCTAAGCATTTTTCTATGAAACAGTATGAAGTGTCACTTGGACAACAGCAGACAGAGTAAACAAGACAAAAAAATTGATTCACCCATTTTCAAAATTGGTTGCCCTCCACGTGGCGTTCGTTTTTTCCACCCTGTATAATAATAGTACATTATACCCATGTGTTGCAATTTTTTGGCCTTTAATAAGTCGATACCTTTTCGTTAAAGTCAGAAGTGTTAAAATATATGAAATTGAGCTATCGTGGCTGCTTCCTGTACCACTACCATGGTCCATGAGTTTACACTAGTTTACAGTGACCGTACCTACTCGCTAGCGACGGCGTAGGTAAATGATTTGTATGGAGAATCGTACTTCCGTAAGTGACCGCTAGAGGCACTGTACAATTCTCCTACGCTTAGTATAAGTTTTACTTCACCAAAATACTTCTCGATCGCGTTTACGTAAAAATTTCAATTCTATGGAAACATGGACGCGCGGCCGCGGAGGCGCTGTCCATGTTTCCCTAGTAATTGATTTTTTACGTAAACGCGATCGAGAAGTGTTTTGGTGAAGTAAAACTTATACTAAGCGTACATACAAATAATTTACGCCGTCGCTAGCGAGTACGGTCACGTAAACTAGTGTAAACTCATGGTAGAGGTACAGACTTGTCAAGTATATTTAGCTTTTCCAGTGATGACTTTATAGCGGGAGCTGGCAAACTTGATCTTGAGGATAACTGTGGAGAACTGGTAGCTTTTGGAAGTTCTTCGTCCTCACTAGTACATTTGCTTGCACATGAATCTGCATCGATATTGGGAACTAACTAACTTAGGATACCTACCTACGCCTAGCAGTGTCGCGGGCTTGCCGGCTGAAACAAGCTAGTAAAGACAAAAAAGATTTCATTGCAATTGTTAGTCAACTCAAGTTATACATACCTACATATTA
The DNA here is from genome assembly GCA_947859365.1 of Archips crataeganus. Lineage (NCBI taxonomy): Eukaryota > Metazoa > Arthropoda > Insecta > Lepidoptera > Tortricidae > Archips > Archips crataeganus. Next base: position 1,966,152 of record OX402056.1, read on the forward strand.
TTATACAGTATTATCTGGGAAGTAAGGGGTTGCCAGCCGAGTAAGTTTGGCAACCCCTGTTTAAGCCGAGGCTTAAACATGCACCATCACCACCACCATCGTCGTCGTCGCCGCCGTCGCCATCGTCATCATCATCATCAGGGCCAAGGCCTGCAATTCTGTATGAAAATCCATTACATACCACTTGTCTAACCGCACCCGTAACGTGACACGTCCCGGCCTATTATTTGGAACGCAAGGAAATTTCATAGCATGTTTGAGTAAGGTATATAGAAGGATACATCTGCAGATGCGTGAGCGTGGTCCTATCGGCGTGGAAGGCCGTCCGCGATATGGCGGCGTAGCGCTGCGCCACCGCCTGCGCCGCGCGCGCCGCCTTGCCCAGCGCCGCTGCGCATGCGCCCGCCGCCGCGCACACCGAGCGGGAAGCCTAAACAAAATAGTACATTGTGCATCAAGGGCCGTATGTAGGGGATTACTAACGAGAGTCTATTGGAAGCCCGACGCCGAAGGCGGAGGGCTTTTAATAGACTCGAGTTTGTAATCCCCTTACTGCCCGTGATACACACAATGATTTTCATCACATGGCGAGGGAAAAAATCCAGAAATAAAATTATTCTGTCTCTAAACACTTAAATTGAATAAAATAATGTAATGGCTACCCGCCAATAATACAGATTGACAATTTATTCGAGTCGTCTACCATAGATAATGTAAACTGTGTTTAGTTTAGCTTTTGAATGGTCATACGGCCAGAAAAACTTTCTAAAATTATTGCAAAACTTTGATATAAATTTAAAATATAAAAATATCGAAGTTTCATGAAGCGTAGATAAGTTTTGTGTTGTAAAATTGGGTTATAACTAAGTTTTAAAGATATAAACAAAACGTTGGCTGACTTGAAACCTCCTTAGTCTAAAATGACATACCTACTAACTTCTTTGCAAATTTTCAAACTAAAGTTAGAACTCCCTTGGGTGGAAAAGCTGAACGTAAATCCATAACTAAGAACAATTTAGGCCATTGTCATTTAGTATACAGGCTGGAATAACACCATTGACGAGCAAGTCTGATGAAATAGTACATTGTACAACAAGACCACGCTACTCAGTAGAAATCCGCCTCTACAAAAACGTAATTCGCCCGATTTTGATGTACGGCTGTGAGGCCTGGACCCTAACCCTGAGGGAAGAGCACAAACTTCTGGTTGTGGAGCAGTGGCGAGGCGTGAAAATTTTTCCAGGTAAAGCCGAAACAAAAGCAAACAAAAACCATACCCCATTTCTTAGTAGTTATACTAGTTATCTTCTTGAAAACTAGTACGTGCAGTAATTCGGTCCACAAAACTGCAGCATATTTATCCTTTCACTGATCTCAGCATCAAAACAATATGTTTAGCAAAGTCAATCCTTTAAAAAATACCCCATCCAATACCCCTTTAATGGTAACCGGTTCCGGTCCTTGGGCAGCACAGGGCCGATTGCAGTGGAACTCTGTGTGTCGTGTGGTGTACAGTAGAATTACATAAACTTTTGACAACCAGATGGCCTAGTGGTTAGAGAACCTGACTACGAAGCTCGAGGTCCCGGGTTCGATTTCCGTGTCGGGGCAGATATTTGTATGAAAAATACGAATGTTTGTTCTCGGGTCTTGGGTGTTTAATATGTATTTAAGTATGTATCTATCTATATAAGTATGTTTATCCGTTGCCTAGTACCCATAACACAAGCTTTACTTAGCTTACTTTGGGACTAGGTCAATTGGTGTGAATTGTCCCGTGATATTTATTTATAAAGTTTACCACTGACAGATGGTTTGCCTTCAACTTTAACGATCTACAAATAAAGCCAATTTTAGAATACTGTTACCCACGTTTGCAGATTTTGTAATAGCTACTTTATTTGTATGGTGTTAAAGTTGGAAATGAAATGACAGACAGCCATCTGTCAGTGGTAAACTTTATGTAATTTTAGTGTACACCTGCGCGACGGCGGGCGGGGGCTGCGTGCACAGCGCGCGCGCCCTGTCGGCAGTGCGCGCCAGGGCGGCGAGGGCGCGCGCGCGGGCCTGCAGCCAGGCGGGGGTACCTGCGCGACGGCGGGCGGGGGCTGCGTGCACAGCGCGCGCGCCCTGTCGGCAGTGCGCGCCAGGGCGGCGAGGGCGCGCGCGCGGGCCTGCAGCCAGGCGGGGGTACCTGCGCGACGGCGGGCGGGGGCTGCGTGCACAGCGCGCGCGCCCTGTCGGCAGTGCGCGCCAGGGCGGCGAGGGCGCGCGCGCGGGCCTGCAGCCAGGCGGGGGTACCTGCGCGACGGCGGGCGGGGGCTGCGTGCACAGCGCGCGCGCCCTGTCGGCAGTGCGCGCCAGGGCGGCGAGGGCGCGCGCGCGGGCTGCAGCCAGGCGGGGGTACCTGCGCGACGGCGGGCGGGGGCTGCGTGCACAGCGCGCGCGCCCTGTCGGCAGTGCGCGCCAGGGCGGCGAGGGCGCGCGCGCGGGCCTGCAGCCAGGCGCCGGGCAGGGGCACGCAGGCGCCGCAGCCTGCGCAGGAGGCGGCGCACCCCCCCCCGGCCGCCCCCGCGCCGCCCCAGCCGCCCGCCACCTCCCACGCCGAGCTCGCCGCTTCCAGACCCGATATGCCTGTTGAACAACACACTTACAATACGTTTACTTTTAGTTTACCACTGACAGATGGCTTGCCTTCATTTCATTTCCAACTTTAACATCATACAAATAAAGTAGCTATTACAAAATCTGCAAACGTGGGTAACAGTATTCTAAAATTGGCTTTATTTGTTAGGTTGTTAAAGTTGAATATGAAATTTATTTATTTATTTATTTTATTTTCGGAGAACCAACAGCTACAAATTACAGAGTAGGTTAAACATGTAATAACATAGGAGCCAATTATAGGATCTCACAAATAGAACCAAGAAAAAAAAAAGAAATAAAGTACGCGAACAACCGCAAAATTGTGCCACACAAATTTTGATACAAAAAGATATCAGAACTAATCTCTATACAAAAATAAAACATATTAGTAAAAAGCAGTCACTACCTAGTACCTAAGCACGCTCGATCAAACCACCCCCCCACCAACCGCCGCCTCACCGTAGAAAGATTACAGTTGAATATATCGATATCCAGCCATTGACGTACAATAAAACAACTAGACTCCCAATCACGCTCAAAAATTGTCCGAAGCAAAAGTCTGCACACGCGTCTATTGTGCAGAGTTTTGGTTCAGCTGTGTTTCGACCGCGCGTTGATTACAACGTCACTTCTCGCCCCGTATTCGTATATGTCTCTTTCGCACCGTAATCAAACTCACGAGAAAAAAGAGACAGGCAGTCTAGCTTCCGCTTCGCATGACCACTCCACTGCATTCTTTACTCTTTAGGCGGTTTCCAGCGCGTGACGTCATGTCACTACTTCTAACGATCGTATTCAATTGACATTAAACATTACTGCTACGAAATAAGGTGTTAATTTGAATGAATGCTGTTAATGTTATCTGTATAAATTGATGTATACGTACACACAACGCCGCTCGGACGTTTTTTGAGGAACTTTTGTTAAGCGATTGGGAGTCTAGTTGTTTTATTGTACGTCAATGTATCCAGCTCTTCCGCAACGCCGTTCACACTACGACAAGCTCGCCTCAAAAAATGAAGGCAAACCATCTGTCAGTGGTAAACTTTATGTAATTTTACTGTACTACATAATCATTCTAACGGGCTCGGGCTCGATATGTAGTATTTTACGGTTGAATAAGCGAGGTCTTAAAAGGGGAGTGACGTGAGTTGCGATACGAACGAAGTGAGTATCGCAATGGAAAACGGAACGTCCCATTTATTAAACCAAATTATACACTGTTGCATACAATATTTTTTTCTATTTCATCCATCAACTCAACTCGACTCGACTCATTTCAATTCAACAGGTCTAAACTGGGCTTTAGTGTCGAGTGTAAACTACATTTATTTATTTATTTATTTATTTATTTATTTATTTTCCATAACTATTCTACCATTACAGATTTTCTTAACCTAATGCGATAGAATATTAAAAAAACCTTAAATTAACTTAACTAATTATAACCTATTTATTTATAATAGCACTACACAAACAGCGTTATCCTTGTGAATTCGCTCAGAGAACAAGAGAAAATATCAATCCGTTGGGCTATGAGGTTAGTAGTGAGGATGGCGCGCCTCGGACAGTAGGTTGGTGCGCGCGCGCGGCTCCCGCAGCAGCGGCGCCCCGCGCACCCGTCCGGCACACATAAATTGAGTTGCCTCAGCACAACTGGATTGTGAATCCTTCCAGTGAACACCCTATGGACGTACGTAACTAGAGCGAGATCACGCCTCACCCTTAGTTCATTGTACCCAACCATTCCCAATATAAAGAGTGTTGGATACATTAAAGGGTAGAATGGGTAAACTCCGTACAGCCGCATCTACAAATAGCGTATAAATTTGTTTTGGATACGTTCTAACATGAGACAGTACTTGGCTTCATGAGGCGCCCAGATAACAGAGTTCGATTCTAGTTGGCTTCTTACTGAACTATTGTACATTTAATATTCTGTGGCAGCTAGGTGTATCGTAATAACGACGACACAAGTGCTGTTATGGGGAATAGAGTAAGTATAGACCTTTCTTTCGCGACCGTGTAAAAATCAGATAAAAGTACAGAATTAGAAATACTACTTTTGTCAGTAGTTCAGTGTGGTCGTTTTAGCACGACTTCGCATATAACAACTGTAAGCGCTGGGTGTCGGTGCTGGTGTTAAGCGGCAAAGAAGAGGCAACAATTCGACTCGTATTGATGACGTTTTAGGGGCAATTGACATGCGGGTGTTAGCGACGGCGATCAGAGGTCAACTGAAGTGCATTTTTAATGCGAAAGTAATGCTTGCGCCTTGGTCACACACACATGCGCGTCACCCGTACGTACATCGTTTATTAAAACTAATACATTCAAACAAATGGAGCAGGTAAGTAATGCGGGTAAATACATAATATACAAATAACGTGTTTTTTAAAAAATAACTAATTATGTTAGGTTTTATGTTTTCAGATGCAGAGCGGCGTCGTCTACAACAACCTACTGTTTTTAGCGACGTTAGTATATAATTAGGCATCTGACCTTGTTCAGCCAGCATGGCGTCTGCCAGCGCGGCGCGGTGCAGGGACACGAGCCAACGCTGCACCGCCTCTGAACTGGCGGCGCCGATGAGCCCCTGGAGGATGTACGCCGCAAGGCTGTGGTGCCCGTACCTGACAACAGCACAGTTAAGTCAAATCAAGGATGATAGGTTCTGTCGCGTATGGGCCCGTTCGCAAGTCGTCCCGCATTCGCACCTCGTCCCTGTCGCGACTCGTCCCTTTCGCAACTCGTCTCGATTGCAACTCGTCCCGTTCGCAATTCGTTCCGTTAGCAAGTCGTCCCGCAGTCTCAGGTCGTCCCTTTCGCGACTCGTCCCTTTCGCAACACGTCCCACTGTTTCTATCCGTCCCTTTTGCAAGCTACACATTAGTGAAAACCACACCACACCTGAATCGGTCAACAGTCGACAGACAGACAAACGAACCGTATATTTCAAACTAAATACAAACTGAAATATAGATGCACAGAAAAAACCCCAGAAAAAAGAACAATGCTGGGAATCGAACCCAGGTCCTCAGCACCAGCTCAGTTAATAAAAAATAAATAGAAAAAGATACTTCATACTTAACTTGTAAAAGTTGGCCTAGTAGCGCCATCTCTTGGTCCAGGTGAGCGGGTAGCTCCGAAGGAGTGTTGAAGTCTCTCGGTAGAGGGCATAACATAGATGCGCTTTATCACTGCCTAAATGTGATTATAACAGACTGAAGGGTACGATGTATGGGAAAGATTCGTCGCTAACTTCTAGACCAGTGATGGTGTAGGGGTAAGCACGCAGCACGGAACGCTGAGGACCTGGGTTCGATTCCCAGCATTGGTCTTTTTTCTGGGGTTTTTTCTGTGCATCTATATTTCAGTTTGTATTTAGTTTGAAATATATGGTTTCACGGGATGACCGTAAAAGTAATAAAAAAAAAAAAATGAAGTTGAAGAAAATAAAAAATAAATAGAAAAAGATACTTCATACTTAACTTGTAAACGAACCGTTTCAGATGTGGTTTTCGCTAATGTGTAGCTTGCAAAAGGGACGGATAGAAAGAATGGGATGAGTTGCGAAAGGGACGACTTGCTAACGGGACGAATTGCGAACGGGACGAGTTGCAATCGGGACGAGTTGCGAAAGGGACGAGGTGCGATTGCGGAACGACTTGCGAACGGGTCCATACGCGACAGAACCGGATGATATAGACTGGGTTAGCAATCGCCATAGTACAGACCGACCGCGAAAAAATAGTTCGATTATTAAATCTAGATGGCGCTGACATTATAGCCCGAGGCTTTGAAAGCAAAACGATAAGACGATGACGATGTTTCATCATCATCATCATCATCAGCCTATGTTCGTCCACTGCTGGACATAGGCCTCTCCCATGGCACGCCACTGAGCACGATCCTCGGCCACTCTCATCCAGCTGTTGCCAGCCGCCTTGCGAAGATCATCGCTCCACCGAGTCTGAGGACGTCCCACGCTACGTTTGCCGATCCGTGGTCTCCACTCAAGAATTCGTCTACCCCAACGGTTATCGGAGATGTTTCATATTACTGCAAATGTATTATTATGTAATATTTTTGAAAACTACGGCACTGCATATACATGCGAAGAATTTCAATGGTGTGTGTGAAGTTCCTAATCCGCACTGGGCCCGCGTGGGAGCTGCGGCCCGACCCCTCTCATTCTGAGAGGAGGCCTGTCCCCTGCAGTGGGACATATATAGGCTGGGATGATGATGTACAATTTAAAGTGACAATAACCCAGCATCCGACTCACCTCAAGGCCGCCCTCGCGATCCTATACCGTGTCCAACCGTCCGCGCTGACGATGGTGCGCCTGACTTGGTCCTGCCAGGCCGGACTGACCTTGCAGGTGAGAGCTTTGGCCGCTCGCTCCTGGAATACCACTGTGCAGAGCAGCACCAGCGCTGTCCCGTCGTCCGATGGGTCTGGTGACGCGTCGTCGCTGAGAAAACAAAAAAATATTAAAATATAGTATACCGTAGGCCAAAGTTACAAAAATATGTATACACGACCTTAATGTTAAGTCAATAAAGGTGTGTATACATATCTTTGTAACTTTGGCGGTATCGATCTTTTTGTAGTCGACTGTACGTGTACGTGTTTTTTTTTTATTATTATATTTTATATTGCACCACCTGCTGTAATGCATTCCTTGCTTTCTTTCTTTCTTTTTTTAAAGGTTGCCTGGAAGAGATCGCTTCGAAGTGATAAGGCCGCCCATTGCTAACCTTATTTCTTTTTTGTCATGTACTTGTTTTTCTGTATTGTATTTTTTGTGGTGTACAATAAAGAGTCATTGTATTGTATTGTATTGTATTGCACCTCTTCCAGTTGTTAGATCGGCATTTGCAAAGCGCTGCCCGTTCTTTGGACACGCCTACATCTATAATGTGATAAGCAACTACAGATAAGACACTAGTGGACATAAAAAATGGGAGCCTGGCCGTGTGAAGAGATCTGTGGGGGGTGGCTGAAGAGGCTAACATATTTAGAAACGGAGAACTTGTTCTCCTCAAGTAAGTAGGTGTACACGCACGCAAACACACACACACATACCATACTTTTATATTGTGGCATTGGCAGCAATCAGTTGGGGTGAGGGTTATTATTATTATTATTTCTGCATATTTTTCTTCCTCTTCTCTATAGACTGTTAATATACTTTTTAAAGCACTATGCACCTACATAAGAACACTGTCTGTCTGTCGTCTTACCTCTGATGCGACTACCTTAAATGTATAAATACGTGTATAATATAATGTATAACTATGTATAATTGAAATAAATAAAATATGTATCTATTTATTTGTTACACACTTTTCACACAGTAATTATTTGTGCTGATTCCGGTCCAACAAGTTTGATGCACGGATATGAAGGGTTTGACTGAAAATCAGCGCTGTAGCAGGCATCTACTGCAGCTTAATGCTGAGTCAAATTCCTTTTCGACATCTACAATTATAATTTATTGAATCAGGCGTTACTTTGCGGAGGTCCATATTAATGAACTAAAACATCTACAATTATGTTTTTGTTATTTTTGTTGTTTTAATTTTTCTCTTGTATTAGTCAATGTATTTTCTTTTTTGATGTTGAATAAAGTTATGTCTATGTCTGTAATTCGTTTCTGTTTGGAATACCAACTCTTCAGGGCGCCCAAGATACAGGCACTGCCTAGTTTGGGGCCCGCTGACAATGTATTTATGTTACTGTTTCTGCATCAATAAAATATTAAACACGCCCACACACTTGCAAGTGCTCACGCACGCACTTACTATATACACGTACTAGCACGAACGCACACACACACACACACACACGCACACGCACACACACACATGCACACACACAAGCAGTTTAATGACCATAATATTTATATTTCTTTTGTGTATTTACTTAAATTTTAGTTAAACTTTTGTATTACTTTTTGGAACTAAAATCACTTTGTTTACGGAGGGGGGCGTTGCTACCTGCAACACAGTTTTTAACTTCTGCGGGTGACATCGTTTTTCATATTTTGTGATGCACCTAAATGTTACTGTTCCAAATAAAGATTTATTATTATTATTATTATTATTTCATTTCATTTCATTTCATATAATTTAGGCTTGCGTTTGACCACAATCACGCCTGATGGAAAGCGAAGATGAGGTCTACGTTTAGGAATCAAATTGGGCGACTGTAAGTAAACGTTAACTCACCCGTCCATGAGGTCGGTGAGCGTGACAGTGAGCGCGCAGTGCGTGCCCCCGCCCAGGGCTCCCAGGGCCTCCAGTAAAGCCCTGGGCCGGGGCCCGCCGCGCCTCCAGCCGTGAGCCCGCAACTGCTCACTCAGAAGCCGGCCGGTGCGCGCCGCGTACTCCGGAGGTGACGCGTTGCTCAATTGCACCTATGGCATACGACTAATCATCATCATCATCATTTCAGGCTTGCCAAACAGATCGGTCTCCATCGCCATCCGCATCCAATGCGATCCCGCAACCTTAACCAGGTCGTCGCTCCATGTTGTTGGAGGCCTATGTCTGCGACAGCGCCCTCTCACGGGTATCGCTGTAACTCCCACCTCATTTTGGTGGTTTTCTAGTTAGCTTTACCAATCGCGAGTTAGTTCTAGATCTAAGCCACAGATGGCGTTATATAAGCAAATTGTGTAGATTTCATTGTATCTGACACACTTTAATAAAATCATCTAGATATCAAGAAGTCTTTTCCCTCTCCACTCCTGCCACTTCTTCCACAAACGAACAGCCTACTTACACTGCGCCTTCCAGTCCGTGGACGCCACTCGAGAACCTTGTTGCCTACGACTATTGAAGTAAAATTATACAAGATGCGGCCTCCAAAGGCTCGTTGGTCTGAGTGAAAAGTACAGCTCTCTAATGATGACCAACTTTGATGATTTTAGGGCCTATAATAAATATTTTTTGGCAATTTTCTTGCGGCGCGTTTTTATTTTATTTTATTTTATTTTATTTTATTTGGAAAACCAACAGCTTAAAATTACTATTACATAATAAAACGAAATAAATAACAATAGAGCCAATTAAAGGTTTCCACAGATATGCACGAAGATATGCACAGATAAGCACAAAGACAGGATACAGTAAAAAAAAAAGAAGAAAAATTCAGACCAAATTAAAAATTAAAAAAAAAAGACATGAAACTAAAGAAGACATAATTAAACCACGGAATGAGGAGCAAAGAAATTGGATGACATATGATTTCTAACTGCAGCAGGTTTTAAGCTGTACAGATCTAGATCCTTACAACGCTGACACAGTTCATTCAGCGACCTCGCAGCACGATAAAAATATGAATTCTTACGGTAGTTTGTTTTTGCATGTGGCAACGCCAACGGCCGATAGTTATTTCTAATGGGTGCTCTGGGAACAGGAAAGTTAATTCATTCATTGTCATTCCGAAAGTGCTGGTAGTATAAAAAACGGGGCCAGTGCTAGTCAGACTCGTACAATGCAATGTTCAAAAATAGTTCAAAGAAACAAGATAGATAACTATCTGGTCGTTGCCATTATAAAGATAAGAGTTAAAACACTGAAAAAAATACATTGGCGGTTGGACGGAAAGACAGCGCAGTCTCAGTAATAGGGTCCCGTTGACACCCTTTGGGTACGGAATCCTGAAAAGAGATCTTTGCGGCCTAGTCACAGAACAAAAGTTTTAATTTTAATCTCGATGTAGTTTTACTAAAGACGATGCAAACATTTCCTCAATTGCATTTATCTTGTTCCAGTATTGCATACTAAGGTCATGCTTACCAAACACCTGAGAGCCATCCTAAGCGGTCTAATAGTGTTCTGTCCGTTGGGCTCTCCGGTGGCAATCACTATGGATTCCAGAGCCAGCATCAGGTCAGCTCCTTCTACGGGCATTCCTTCCTCGTAGCTGAAAAAAGAAATAGTTAGTGAAGACAGGAATTAAGTCATTTTATGGGCTGGGAAGCTGCGATGGACTGTGGTTTTATAATACACTATCAGTTGTGTTATTGTATTAATCAGTTGTAGTATGTGGTAGTCCGTTGCGCTATTAAATAATTAATAGTCAGCTGCGGTATTATGTAATGTTCAGTTGCAGTATTATACAAATGGTCCGTTTCAATATTATGTGCTGGCCAGCAGCGATATTACGTAACGGTCAGTTCCGGTACTATGTTAGTTAGTTGCAATATTAAGTGATGGTCAGTTGCAGTTTTATGTACTGCTCAGTTACAATATTACGTGTTGGTCAGCTGCGTATTGGTACTATGTAATGGTCAGCTGCGGTATTATGTAATGGTCAGCTACGGTACCATATAATTATCAGTTCCAGTATTATGTAATGGATAGCTGCGACGGTGTGTCATGGTCAGTTGCGGTACTATGCAATGGTCAGTATAGTATTGTGTGTATTATGTGTTGGTCAGGTGGTTGCGCATGCAGTGGTCAGGCAGGTCAGGTCAGTCACCAGTGCACGGCGCGGCGCGTGAGCACGTGCGCGGCGGTGGCGGCGGGGCGCAGGTCGGCGCGCGCGCAGCAGGCCCGCAGCGCGGCGGTGGCCATGGCCGCGCCCGCGAACACCGCCGGACACTCCACCAGGATCTGCGATCACAGACCACATCATCATCATTTCAGAGTATATAAGTCTCATTGTAGGAAAGGGCTGTTCAGAATGAGAGGGCTTGGACCGTAGTTTCCATACTTTATTTCCACGCAATAAAGCTCCAAACGCACAGACAGCGGAAGCGTGGCGGAGCGGTGGCGGTGACGGTTGTAATATTCTAACTTGTATGAACGGTTGTGCGGTACCGTACCGCGAACTCGTTCATACAAATTAGAAGCCTCCACTGTCTGTGCGTTTGGAGCTTAAGAGTGAAAATGAGCTTGGTTCCGTGGTCCGTATTAAGCAGAACCGATCAAAGTCTTTTTCATTCTTATTGTGTAAGTATAAAGCCTTTTCTGATCAGTTTAAGCCGATTCCTCTTCGATAGATGTTTCGAGTTGCTTGACATTCGTTTGACACGTGTCTTTTACTTCAAGTAGAACTCATCTGAGTGTCCCTTATCGTACTACTTACCTGCATGACTTCTAGACACAGCATGGTGTGACTAGCATCAGAACTGTCACTGGCAGTCCGCACCAGACCCTGGATGCTCTCAGTGGACCACAGGGCCGCGTGTTCGGCCAGTTTCTTCAGTCCGATTAACGCAGCGCGACGGACCGACGAACGAGCGTCGTTCGTTGCTATGCTGAGAAGGAGATCCACCTGGCAGACATGACATGTTTGTGGACATAAAGAACTTTAGACATAAAGAACTTTATGTTTAACCTACTCTGTAATTTGTAGCTGTTGGTTCTCCGAAAATAAAATAAAATAAAAAAAAATAAAATTTAGAATATAAGGGCAAGAATAAATTGAAAAGCAGCTTGACTTTTATTGTGCATGGATTGTAACAGGATTGAGGACTTGATACATATTTTGGTGGAGTGTATACGGACCAAGGATAACCGTGAGACTTATTTAAATGATGTAGACCTTTTCAATGGGGCAGTGAATGTTATTTTGAGTTGTCCGGTGTCGCAAGATGCAGTACAAATATACAAGTTCATCAAACATTCTTTTGCAGCCAGAGAATCTGGACGTGGCAGGAGCAGTGTTTGATGAATTTGGCCATTGAGTCTCCCAATGAGGCTGGCATAGTCACACAGTGCACTATATAAAGCCTCGACAAAAAAATAGAAAAAAAAAAAAAACCTTGACTCATTGACGTACAATAAAACAACTAGACTCCCAATCGCTTAAAAAAAGTTCCTCAAAAAACGTCCGAGCGGCGTTGTGTGTACGTATACATCAATTTATACAGATAACATTAACAGCATTCATTCAAATTAACACCTTATTTCGTAGCAGTAATGTTTAATGTAAATTGAATACGATCGTTAGAAGTAGTGACATGACGTCACGCGCTGGAAACCGCCTAAAGAGTAAAGAATGCAGTGGAGTGGTCATGCGAAGCGGAAGCTAGACTGCCTGTCTCTTTTTTCTCGTGAGTTTGATTACGGTGCGAAAGAGACATATACGAATACGGGGCGAGAAGTGACGTTGTAATCAACGCGCGGTCGAAACACAACTGAACCAAAACTCTGCACAATAGACGCGTGTGCAGACTTTTGCTTCGGACAATTTTTGAGCGTGATTGGGAGTCTAGTTGTTTTATTGTACGTCAATGGCTTGACTTTATGTCATATATGTTACTTTATGTTAGATGGTTCGCAAAACCAGCAGTCTGCTCATTCAGGGCATTCAGAGAAATGCATGTTTTTTCAATTTTGTTCTTTTTTGTCCATTTGTCACAAATAAATGTTTTCTTTACTTCTTTCTTACGTAACTATACCAACAAGACCTCATTATGCATGTGATAGTCTGTGCCTTCTATAAGAAAAAATATTTATTTTCAGTTTGTTGGCGTTGATGAAAATGAAAGTTGATTTTTAGATACGATAGGCGTTCTAATTGGCTACTAGAAAAATAGGAAAGCTTAAAGTTCAATCTCACAGACCGGCTAAAACCAAAAGTCGTTTCTGGGAAATTGCGTAGGTTTTTATAACAAAAATCGATAGATGAGAAGTCATTATGAATGCAAAAGTGCCATGGGAAATCCGATCGGATTTAAGGTATTTTTCTTTAAGCATTCAGTTTTCATCTACTGTTACCAAAACCGATTCAAGATTTCCATCTTATATGCTTACCTGATCAGGTACATGGACCACGGTATCAGCAGCAATGGCCGTGAGAGCAGTGATGGCAGCTCGCACCGAGCTTGACGATGGGAACCTTTCCAGTAGAGAGCGAAGCAACTTCAGAACGCCTTGGGCTCTAACGGCTGGAGCGAAGAAAAAAAAATGATCTCACACATTGCACATGAATTTTGTGGCAGTTATTTTAAACCTTTGACGCTTGTGATATCACCAGATGGCATTGGCTTGTCACTAAATTGACCTCATGCATAAGAGTCCCTGAATCCATTGTAATATTATAAATGGGAAAGTGTGTCGGTCTGTCTGTTACTTCTTCACGCGTAGATCGCTTTAAGATTTAAATTTAATAAAATTTGGTATAGTGTTAGTAAAGTTTGAGTTCCGGAAAAGGACATGGGTTAGTATTTGTCCCGGAAAATAGCATAGCTCTGACAGGAGAGCGATAAACTTGTTCACAGACGTAGTCGCGGGTAAAAGCTGATTAATTATAGTAGTCAACACAGTACCTCCTCCGTGGACAGTCCGCAAAGCCCGCACGAGCTTGGCGCGCCGCTCCGCCCCAGTGCTCTCGCACTCCACCATGTCTGACAGCTTGTTGCACATCGCCACAGCAAAAGTGCTAAAACAGTTTTATGGGTAAGTATGTGGCCATAAATTCAGCGTTAACATGGTACCAGGCGAGAGGTAAAGATATACCAGTTCTGGAAAAAAATCCATGTTACTCACTGAAGTCAGTGGGTTGGCTAATACAGTTTTTCTGTTTAGCTCTACTGGTGCAACTAAATGGATAATTTTGACTGTTTTAAGCCCTATTAGTAGGACTAAACAGAATTTTCTGTCCGTTCATTCCTATTAACTTTTTGAATGCCACACATTGTTTTTGTTACAAACAAAATTGATTCTTATGAGGATGCGGGTAGGTTAATTTTTGTATTACCGGATTGTTGTCTATAGCCGACGCTGGCATTCAAAAGGTTAATAGGACTGAATGGTAGACCAAAACGGACTATATCAAAATTTTTCCTATGAAAGGAGTATTGTTTCTGGTGAAGTTTGCTTGCTAGTCGCCTTTAGCATAAAAAAAAATTTTACCATCAATTAGTACAACATACTTGGAATGAGCAGCAAATCTGGTAGTAGCATAGATGGCAGCCTCAACCTCCACATTGTCATGGCTATCCAAGCCTCTTCTAATAGCATGATGCACATTCTGCCTCTCCGGAATGATCCCAGCCACTGCACCCAAAGTTCTTAGCGCTAATGCCCTCGCCACAGGGTCATTGGAATGTAGAACACTGAACACTCTCCTCAGGAACTCGTCAACGTTCAGGATCTTGTCCAAATGCTTCTCGCTTTGCTGACAAACGCGCAGCACCCACAAACGGAGGAAGTTATTGCCCATACGAAACACATCGGCAAGTTTCAAAAAAGAAGAATTAATTAAGATCGGAAAAGGATATTTCTCAAAGAGACGAGGGAAACGGACTATGGCTTCGCATTGTTCGCCTACTTTTCCTGATCTGAGACCTGTAATGTAAAAATAAAAGACAATGTTTTGAACTGTATTTTGGTTGTTTGGTGTTGAGGTTAGGTTATCGTACCTTTGTCTAATTCAGTTAGCGCCGAGTTAGCGTCTTGCTCGGGTTCGCCCGAGTTGTCGTTAAATGTATTTAGTCTAACACCGATCATTTTAGATCCTTAATTACAGAATATTTAAATAAACAGGATCGACAAACAACAAACCCCGATTGAGCATAGACAATATCCGTTTTTTTTTTAACTTTTATTTGACGTTGACAGTTCATCAAAGAGCATAAACTTTTGTTTGGTTGTCAGACATTGCATAGTTCCGACTCCAAGTTGGCAGTTAAGTAATTTAATACTAGATGGCGCTACAATGCAAATATTGAAACATGCTCGTAGATTGAAACCAAGGTGGGTTGCTATTTCCCGGTGGGATTTGACTGCAGTTGCTTTATCATTTACTATAGAATATCAGGTTCAGGTTTCCGTTATTTACATTTTATAAAATATATAGTTCCTTATTTAACGATGCTGGCAACAAGTCCGAAAGTTAACAGCTAGAGACACGAGTATAGCCAAAAAACGATAATTATTGTTGTTAAGGCTATTGGAAAATTAGAGAAGGTAAGTATTTTACCTATAACTTCAATCTATTTATTAAACGAGCAATTATTGTGTACATAATTTTAAAATCAGAATCTCGGAAACGGCTCCTACGATTTAGGTATATGAAATTTAGTATGCAGCAGCGGAACTCTGCCTCGATAACGGATCACTGACTACCGCTTGCGGCAGGTCGGGGTCTGGTATGGAGCCGGTCACAAGCCCGGATAAAAGAGGAGTGCACTGGTCGCGTTGACATATTGGTGTTTATCCCGGTATAGCAGCGCGCCCCTTAAAACCCCCAGGGTCAGTGGTGGGAGGACGTGCCGAAGACCCTCACAGCCGGCTGTGGGCAGCGGGGGGTGGGTGCAGATTGGGCTCGCAAGCGGTCGAGGGGTGGGGTGGCAGGACCTGTGCTGTGTCCGTGATGGGGAAGGGGGAGTGTGCGGGAAGCCTTGGGGCGTCACTAGCGACGTACTTGGGGCGGATCAAACGCCTCTCGGAACCAGGAACGGAGCGGTGGAATGGAGAGGTGTGCGGGAAACGGAACTCTTGGGCCTCAGGAGCGAGGTCCTTGGGGGAAACAGAACGCCACTGGATCCGGACCGCGGCTAAAAAGCGGTATAGGGGCTGCTTACTCCGGGCTTGCGAGCCTACTCGGCACAATCGCTGTCGGGAACGACTGTGCGCAGGGGAGGTGGCGCTCACTGCGTATGTGAAATGTAGCTGGGGGGTGGTAAGGGAGCACTGCCATCTTTCATTAAATATTTCTTCCCATACAGATAATTTCATTAAAATGAGCAATCTTTTGCATAAGACATTCGGACCTGCAATGGCAGGGAAAGGAGATGTGGGACCGGAGTCAACACCGGGACCGAGTAGGGCACCCCCAGATGTCCATCTACAGCTGGGAGGCCTGAAGATAGCGGAGGAGGAGAGGTTGTTGCGTTCGCCCACGCCGATGGAGGTGACTGCGAAGGAGGATAAACCGGTAGATAGGGAGAACTCCTTCCAGAAATACCGGTCGAAGGCGGAGAAGAAGAGGGCGAGGAGAGCAAGAAAGGTAGAGAGGACAGTGCGCGAGGGGGTGGAGGCAAGTGGACCAGAGAAGGGCCCCACTCCCGGTCTGAAGCTGAAAAGACAAGGCACAGATGAGGAAGGGCAGTCGGAGAAGCCTCCGTCGAAGCGTCATCATCTTGGTGGGGCGGTTGCAGCGGGACGTAGTGAGGCGAAGGCTAATCACGATCTCGCTGTGGCTGTCTACCGGGAGGATGGGGTTTCGGTGGATGAGTCTCTGGCGAGACTCATTAGGAAGGAACTGACCCACATGATTGAGGTGGAAGTCATGAACATCTGGAAGGGAGGGACTGGTACGAGGGCTCCCCAGTTTGCTGCGTCGGGACTGGTGTCCGAGGGATTTTTCCTGGTGACACCAGTTTCGGTGGAGTCGAGGGAGTGGCTCTTGGGTCGGTCCTTCGGTGTAATTGGCGGACACCAAATCAGAGTGCGGAAAGTTGAGCAGTCTAGGGTGCAGGTCTGGGTTCCAGGGGAGCCGGACACGGAGAGGTTTCTGGAGATGCTGGCGGTCCAGAATTGGGACAAGCCAGAACTCCAGATGGGAGACTGGAGCCTGGTGAGCCGGGAGAAGCAGGAGAAGGGCACGCGGCTGTGCTTCTCGGTGCCGGCCTTGGTGGAGGAGAAATGGGGAGAGTCCAATCATAGGATTCTCTTTTTCTCGGCCACCAAGGTTCGGGCTAGGCTCATTAGGTCCCAGTCTTCGAAGGAGAGAAGAGTTTTGGAGCAGGGCAGGGTTGACCCGCCTCTTAAAGATCCCACACTGGAGCAGGGGGGGACTGAATCGGACGGCGCTCACTCGGGAGGTGTGAGAGTGAGTGACGCCGGGGAGGACCTCTCCGAGTGAAGGTGTGGGGACAAATACACTATACAATAACACAAATCATGCTACTTACACATAACACACTGAACAAACATATACACACAAAAACACAAACAAAGATATGCCAAGTAAACCTCCAACACTGCAAAGATGCAATGTCTGAACTGGGACAATTTGTTGTGAGGAATAGAGTTGAAATTGCACTGCTACAAGAGCCTTATGTATGGAAAAATCAGGTAGCAGGCCTGGGACATCTGGGGGGAGCTCTTTACTACGAGAGGAATGGTGAGCGACCTCCCAGAACATGCATATATGTGAGTAGTGATGTGAGAAATATGGGGTGTGTAATGACCATATGTTACAGAGATCTCGTGGTGGTGGAGACTTTCTTTACCTGCGCGGATGCGAGAAGGCACAAGGTGGCAATGGCATCCTGCTATCTGCCAAGTGAGGACGGGACACCAACTAAGGAACTCGAGGAAGTGGTACTGAAGTACAAAGGTAAGGGTATACCCCTAGTTGTTGGTTGCGATGCTAATGCCCACCATGAGGTGTGGGGGAGCACAGACACCAATGACAGGGGGGAATCTATGCTAGAATTCATAGTAAGTAGTGACCTAGATATAATGAATGTTGGTTGTGTACCCACTTTTGTAACTAGGGCAAGGAAGGAGGTATTGGATATTACGCTGGCATCGAAGGGTGTAAGCGAGAAGATTAGTAGCTGGAGGGTGGACACAGAGGATAGTATGCCTGATCACAGGAGGTTACTCTTCAGCATAGACTATCTAGTGGAGAAAACTAGGATAAGGAATCCCAGGAAAACAGACTGGGTGAAGTATGAGGAGGAACTGAGTAAGAATGTGACCATGACTGGGAGGTATGCGAGTATACAGGACCTGGAAAGGGGCGCATCAAAACTCAAGACAGATGTAATGGAGGCATTCTGCAAGGCATGTCCTGAAAGGGAGGTGAGGTCTGGTAAGGGGCAACCTTGGTGGAATAAAGAGCTGCAGAAGGTAAGGAAAGAAACAAGGAAGGCAATGAGGGTTGCCATTAAGAAGAATGATACCCAAAGCTGGGACATGTATAGGGTTAAGAGGAATAGGTACACCAGGATGAGGGAACAGTCGAGTCTCAAGTGCTGGAGAACCTATACGGAGGAAATACAAACTTATTCTGAGGGGGCACGGATAATGAAGCTGCTAGCTGGCGAACGAACGTGTCAACTAGGAAGTCTGAGGGTGGGTGAGGACATGGTCACTGAGCCTGATAAGGTTCTGGAGATCATGCTTAAAGCGCATTTCCCAGACTGCGTAGATGAGGTGATAGAGGATGAAGAAGTGGAGGGAGGTATGCATGACTGGGTACAGGCTGAGGAGGTGGTAACGGAGGAAAGATTGGAATGGGCAATTAGATCCTTCGCCCCTTTCAAAGCGGCGGGCCCAGATGGTGTAATCCCGGTGCTTCTCCAGAAAGGCTTTAAGTGCATTAGAGATAATTTGATAGCACTATATCAGGGAAGTATAGCAATGGGATACATTCCGAAGGAATGGAGAGAGGTTAGAGCAGTCTTTCTGCCAAAACCGGGTAAGAAAACGTACCAGGATGCGAAGGCGTTCAGAAGCATTAGTCTATCATCCTTTGTGTTAAAAACACTAGAAAAGATGATAGACATACACGTAAGAAAAGGAATAGAAAGTAGTGGCAGACCGCTACATGGTAATCAACATGCCTATGTAGCAGGGAAGTCAACGGAGACGGCTTTGCACAATCTAACGGTTAGAGTGGAAAGGGCACTGGAAGCCAAGCAATACATGCTAGGATGCTTCTTTGATGTGGAGGGGGCATTCGATAAAGCAACGTATATTGCGGTTGAAGAAAGTTTAGTGAGAGAAGGAATTAGTCAGATTATAGGAAGATGGATCTCGAGGATGCTCAGAGGAAGGGCAGTAATGGCCCAACTGGGCGGATCTACGAAAAGAATTAGACCTCGTAGGGGATTCCCACAGGGGGGATGTCTGTCCCCCCTTATGTGGTGTCTACTGCTGGACTCGCTGATTAAAAAGCTAAACAAAGGAGGACTCTATATGCAAGCATACTCTGATGATGGTGTGCTATTGGTACAAGGCATGGTTCTTAACATCGTCAGAGACATAATGGTAAAAGGACTGTCACAGACGTTAGAGTGGTGCAGGGAGAGAGGATTAGATCTAAATCCTACAAAGACGAAGTTGATATTATTTACCAACAAAAGGAAGATAGGCGATATGAGGCCAATAAGCGTAAAAGGTGAGAATCTTGAATTGGTAAAAGAAATTAAGTATCTGGGAGTGACAATCGATACAAACCTCAGATACAAGACACATATAAAGGAGCAGGCCGCAAAGGCAATAAGAACACTGTGTCAATGCAGAAGGGCAGTTGGAAAGAAGTGGGGACTAAAACCCCGGATGATAAACTGGATGTATAAGGCGGTCATATTACCAAGGCTGCTGTATGGTGCTGTGATATGGTGGCATAGGGCCCGTATTAAGGAGTATCAAAAGGAACTGAATAAAGTTCAAAGATTGGCATGCCTGATGATAACAGGGGCAATGAGAACAACCCCAACGCATGCTATGGAGGTTATGCTAGGACTGAAGGCACTTCATCTGGAAATAGAGAAGAGGGCCATGGAACAATGGTTTAGAATGAGGGCATGTGAGGAGTGGAGGGGGAACTTCACAGACAAGAAACATGCACTTATACAAAAGGAGGCGTTATTAAAGCTAGGAATGCTAGCACAGAATAACGACTTAATTAAGAAACAGAGGGTTTTCGATAAGAAATACAGAATCCATATAGGAGAGAGAGATGATTGGAAGGTAGACCTTGAATATCCGACTACAATTTGTTTTACGGATGGATCAAGGAAGAAAACGTCCCAACTTGCGGGAGCAGGTATAATAATACCCAAGATGAATGTTCGAGAGGCTATACCATTAGGCAGATATGCCAGTGTGTTTCAGGCTGAAGTGTGCGCAGTGTTGAAGTGCGCTCAGATTATACAAGCAAAACTGGGTGACTATCGAGGTGTAGGAACAGTGGTGATTTACTCTGATAGTCAAGCAGCGCTAAAGGCATTAAACAAGCCGACAGTTAACTCCTCTTTGGTAAGAGAGTGTAGAGATGCACTTAATAAACTAGGAGAGAGTACGAAGGTTACGGTGGCCTGGGTCCCAGGACATCAGGGAGTGACAGGTAATGAGAAGGCTGATGAGCTGGCAAGGGAGGGAGCGGATACGGGATTCATAGGTCCTGAACCGGTACTTCCAATGTCTGCAGAAGTCACCAAGGGGGTTATAGATAGAATGAAGGAACAGGAAGCAAACAGTGAGTGGAAACAGGCTGTAGGGTGCAGACAATCGAAGATGATGCTGGATGGCATAAACCGCAGAAGAACTAGGTATCTCCTAAATCTAGGTAAGAGTAGCTTAAGAACTATAACTGGCATAATTACTGGCCATAACTTGTTAAATAGGCACTTAAGCGTAATAGGTATAAAAAGTGACCCCTCCTGTCCACATTGTGGGAAGGAGGAAACGAGTGAGCATGTCCTAACCGAGTGTGTCATGTACGCGGCAGCGAGGCGTGAGGTATTCGGGAGTGATGAGCTGAGGGAGGAGGAGCTAAAGGATGTCTGTCTCAAAGATGTCCTTTTGTTCAGCAGGAGAACGAGAAGATTCGAGGAGAATTGCTGTGTGGGAGCGCTGCTGGGACAGTAACCTGTCGGCTCCAACCACGGGGAACTGGGCTGAATGACTGTGCAAACGATCGACAGCCCGCCTGACTCAGCAAGGCGTCCCCATACATCATCATCATTACATCATCATCATGCAGCAGCGGGTTTCTGGAGGGATAAATCGATCTAGCTTGGTCTTATCTCTAAAAAAACGCTTGTTTTCGAGTTTTAGCCCGAGCAAAGCTCGGTCACCCAGATAATAAGGTGTTAGGTAAAGAAAAAATATCGATACAGAATAATACCTATTCAAGAATTTCGGTAAGTTTACCATCCCTTTTACTCTCCTATTAACTAGGTAACCGGGACGGCACGATATGAAATTTCAATTTCGAACTTTGTAGTTTAAGGCCAGAATTTTTGATCAACATTTAGTTCCCTGTAGAAATATTCAGGATTAATTTTGAAACATCCTGTCTAAAAATATTTACTGAACTTTTGCTTAAGAAGGTAAGTTCGTATCTTTTTAACTGTAGGTATCTACTGATGGACAATTGCGAAGTGTAAAAAAAGCGCTAAGTTTATTTTTAATATTATTTATAACCTATAACGCAAAATAGGAGCGTCGTCAAAGCTTCCAAACGGAATACTAAAGTCTTACACCTGGGCCCAATTGCATAACAAATTACAAGCTAGTATTAGCTATTTTGTATTGAAATTCACTAATACCATTTGCTTGTATTTTGTTATGCAATTGGGCCCTGCTCGCAGTTAATTGTAAGGTAAGTACCTAAGTAATCGTAAGTAATGAATGATTCTTATTTTAATTCTATTAAACCCAGTTTCGACCATTTTCGAGATATTGGACTTTTAAATGAAAATGCCGGGGAGGTTTTAAGAGGTAAGTAGGTACCGCACAAATCGCACAATCAACTTGCTAAAAATGATCTCTGCTAAAATCATCATCATCATCATCATCCCAGCCTATACACGTCCCACTGCAGGGCACAGGCCTCCTGTCAGAATGAGAGGGCTTGGGCCGTAAATCCCACGCGGGCCCAGTGCGGATTGGGAACTTCACACATACCATTGAATTTCTTCGCAGGTGTATGCAGGTTTCCTCACGATGTTTTCCTTCACCGTAAAGCTCAATGGTAAATTACAAATGTAATTTCGCACATAAATTCCGAAAAACTCAAAGGTGCGAGCCGGGATTTGAACCCACGACCCACCACGGCTTAATTTACGTGTACGTTTTGATTTGAGAACGTAATTCTATCCAAAGACCAAAGGATTCAGCACACCGATTCCCCTATTACAGTCTAACAAGTAAGCAAACTTGATATTAAACACCTCTAAAATTAGCCTCTCCAAGCATTTAGCCGTCGCCTCTCAAAGCGTAATTACACCACCTGTGTAACGCGACCCTAGCGCCGCCATTACAGCTCGACAAACTTAGCAAGAGCTAAGGATAAAACGAGAACTAACTAAATAACATACTTATTAGACACCCAATGTTAGACAACAGTTACGTTGTCACCCGCACGGATATGTTGGCGCGGCCATTACGTGAAATTACGCGAAATGGCGCCCACTAATCATGGCGGATCGGCTAAACGGAGTTTTGTTACAGTGTTATTTTAGATTTGTAACTGTTGTTTGGGCGTTGTTGTCCAGTTAGCTTAGGTTAGTAATACGGTTCAATTTGTACCTACCTACGTTAACTTCGTGATTGGAATTTTAAAGTCTGTTTGTCTAACCTACGGCAGCGTAATAGGTATAACCAAATTATGGAGCCAAATCAATACAAACGTTTCAAAAGTTCCAAATATGTCTTTCAATCGGAAGCGCAAAAAGATTTTGTTTCTTTGGAAGAGTACGTTATCAAAAAACTCCTTAACAAAACGAGATCTTCAATATAAATTGCCTACGTAGTATATAGTCGCTATCATAATTATACATTTTAATATTTGTAATGTTTAGGTGGCGATGAAAATGCGGGTAGTTAGTTGTGCACCGGCCTCAGTGTCGTCGAGCAGACGCGCGAGCAGAGCGGTGGCGCGTAGTGCGCGTTTGGCAGCTGCCGTGACGTGTAGCTCCGAGAAGAAGGGCTACGGATTAGCCCGAAACATAGTTAAACTCGTTTTAAGACGTGAGTAATCCGTATACTTTCGCTATAATTGTCTAGGTGCTGAAAAACATCTGAACACGACCAAAATTGTCAATGGTGATAGATATTTTTACTAACCTAGCCAGCTCTGATGTTCTTACATGATGCACCAGATGAAACAACTTTAACTAGGTACCTACCTAGTCATCTAGATTTACTTAACACGGATTCAGAATTAAAACCTTACGCGGTAATCCAGTAAGTAGGCATGACGGCTACCCTCATCTCAATCTTATCTTCATTAGTCCATAATCCTCAGCCAAAGAAAGGCAAAAGGAGATAATAACTCATAATCCGAACCTTTATGTTGCATGAATGAAGTATGGATGCATTTACTCCGTGCGCTGCCAACATCAACAAATGACAATAAATTTTGCTTCTGTGGAGCCACTACCAAATTCTATTTTAAAACCTATCATCTTGACCGTAGAGTTAAACTTCGAAAGGGCTTTACTTTTTATTATTGGCCAGTATTTTTCCCAGAAGGTTGCATTGTCCTTGTTCTATATTTAAATAATCCTTAAAGCATGTCCGGCATCGATTACTTGCGTGTTTCCATAATGGTGGATTTTTGAGGATTTTAGAATAACAGTCAAAACACTGCTTTGTTACAATCCGGAAGGAGCATATTTTATGTATAGGTATTAAGATGGACTCAAGACAATGGATGCTAAGCGCAGTGAGTGATCGTTTATCATTGTCTTAGGTTATTTGCACAAGTTTTATACTCATCTATTAGGCTTTGCTCGCGTCCACCATTATTTCTTACAGTCGAATTGAAATTCGGGAACTTTATTAAATTACCATGGGAATTTCCAAAAAGTAAATCATAATCTCCATTTACGATGTATGAAGATCATCCATGGAAAATGTTAGGTATAGTACTCGTATTATCTCTAGACTGTTACTTTCTGCGGGTTCCTGCATACGCATGCATGCGCTACTTTCCTGGCTCGTTTCTTCAGCAATTATGGGTAAGTAAGTAGTATTGGAATAATAATTATCCAAGTACTTACTTTCAAACACATCCATAAATGATCTGTGGAATTTTTATTAGAATCCTGACTCTATACATTATGTCTACCCGCACCCACACATGCATGACACGAGGGAAGTTCTCATTTTACTAGCAATAATATTATTAAGTTGATGACATTTCATACAATTTATACAATACAGGGTTATTTGTAATTCACTAGCATCCTTTTAACCCTAAACTCCTACCACTTAAACAAATGTTTTTTGTTTTACGGCTTTTGTCATAACTTAATATTTTTGGTGTAATAACGGTTTGAAAATTGTTTGGTTTGAGATTACCTCTTATTTTTACAATACTCTGTGTATTTGTATGGGAAAAAAAGTGCTTCATTTTAAAAAGTCGTAAAACAAAAAACATTTGTTTGAGTGATAGGAATTCAGGGTTAAGAGGATGTCAGTGAATTAAAAATAACCCTGTATAAACACGGTGTCTGACAAATATGAGTACCTATACCCAAATTTATCTTCCAAGCTTCATTCACATCACAGCATGATCATAATCAAGGAACACGACACTCATATCAAATGATATAGTCATCCAAACAAGGTTACAAATAAGACGAGAAAACATTAGTAGCACGAAAAAACCTCTTAGAAGTGTTGAGACGTTAAAACACATACGCTTCGTCGGTTCCGATACAAGTACCTATCTTTGAAATCGTTCTTTCAAAGATGCTCAACATAGCCTTTGATACAATACAGCAAGGTCTCAAATTGGTTTTCGATTGTATTTAAATGTTAAGTTCATCCTTTAAAATCACACCTTCGTGGTATGGCACTGGCGCAATCAAAACATCGTGAAGTAATCTTTTGTGGATGTCGTGGACGGCCAGACAAATGCCGGGAGCCCTATTGTATACAGATCGATATCTAACAGCTTATAGTGGATACCATCATTTTAAGACAAGTTGGGAATACGTTTTCAGGTTTATAAGCTTCGGTTTTTGGTTCGCAGGATCCAATACTAATATCTCGACAAAGTAACTTGAAATTGCAGTAAAGCATGCTACTTTTTGTATTAAATATACGGATTTAACACAGTATATACACTTTTACATTTATGCTTTTATGCACATGAATCACGTACTTACATTTTTTAATTATAAATATACGTATTTCGCAATCTGTTAATGTTTGGAAAAAATATCCTAATTTTATCCTCAATTTCACGCACAAAATGGTGACACAGTTTTTGGCGCGAACGGCGTCAATTTTGACACCACCGACCGGCTGCGTTCACGAATAAAGGACTATTTATTATCTGTGTATGGGTAAATAAATATAGAGGATCGCTCTGAATGCATTGTGGCATTGTGTGGGGATCCGATAATGTTTTTATGGAGCTGTCTCCTCGAATCGGGATTAGTGGCAAATCGGCGATGATTGCCGTCGACAAATATTTACTGCCATCGTGATACTTTTGGGATGCGTTCATGATCGCCGCAATTTTAGGGATGCAGTAAATAATATAAACTTAATAGCAAACAGATGCAATATAAAGCTTTTAATAAACAAAGTCTTACTTGTGACCCTAACACGGTTATTCATTATAGTTCCATCTGGATTTGTACTAAAGCCGAAATAGGTAACGTAGAAATTAATCTTAATTTGAAATTTCAAGAGCTGACATTTGCTCTGTTACTCAGGGGTAGGTTAAGTGCACACTCAATAGAAACAATGACAGGAGCCGTACAAACATAATAGATACTATTAACAGAAAAACTTCTTTCTTATCAAACTGTCAAGTGTCTCAACATTTATCATTATCGGTCATCAAGTTTTAAAAATTCACCAGAAGGAAGTTTTTAAGAATGCCTCAACCCTCTATTCCAAGACATTTAGATAACAATGAGACTTTCAAAAAAGGCATAACGTGCACCAGGGTTTAAAGCACATACGCCTTTTTAAAAGCAAGATTCAGGTGTTTAGATAATACTAAGCAGGACGGATTAAATGTGACATTCCTGTTGTGTGCATAATCTGTGCGTCATGGTCGCAAAAAAAGAAAGGATGTGCCAACACTGGCGCTAACTCTTTGGTCTTGGAGACGATCATTTGGTAATGTATTTGAATAACCCGATTTAATTACTTCTCGTCGTTAGAGTAGGTACTATTACAGGTAATTCTCATGAGGTAGAAAAAAATGTACCTAGTTTTCAATAAACAAGCAGCTCGTTAAGGAAATGAAATTACTTGAAACCTACAAGCGTCAATTTTATTCACGTTATTGCTATTTCTAGAAGGTCACACGTATTTTTTTTATGCATACCGTAATTTACGTTATGTGATTCTAACTTCGGCTAACAGGCGACACCGAAGTCCAGAAAAAAATCAAAAGTGGGTAATAAATATTCCAAAAAGTGTCATACCTATCTGATCAGATTGAGAGTTTATTTATTCAGCCTTTGATCGATAAACGAAATAAAGCAATTTCTTTAGTACCTAATATTAAACCTAAAGATCTCATTGTGTTTCTATAACAGACGTTCAAAAAACCCGATGCCATAACCCATCGCCGTATGTAAATTTTGAAACACCAAACCCAAACGTGCCTAATCACTGCGTTTCCCAAGACGTTTTCTAAAGTATTTTAAAGTATTAAAATCATTGTGCGGAGTTCACGCAACAAAAGTTTCATTCTTATTTTTTAAGCCACCCAGCGTAACGTCTGTAAAGTGATTATCTTCATTTTGCATTTGGCTTTCAACGCTTTTGTACTTGGGGCGACCATGCTTTGTAGGTTCTATATTGTCAGTAAGCTGGGGCTTGCCACCGGAAGATGTTTGCTCAGCTAAATATTTTTTTTTTAGTAGTGTCGCAAAAATTCTCAAAATTTGTACCTACTTACAACTCTAAAGTCACTAATTGTTTAATGGTTGAAAAAAAAAACTAATTTAAGCTGATCATGATCACAGATCGTGATTCTCTTTTAAATTCCGTTGTTTGTAGAATTGCAATGTAAAATAATCGCGATACGGTATGTTGAAATCACAGGTTGAAATACATTGACCTTGTTAATCTAATATAGTCAAGTTTAATTTTTTGCACGCTTGGCACGGATAGTCTACCTATAGAGTTTATTCACTAAAAAAAGAGAGAACTTTTTAATAAAAAAAAATATCTAAAATTTAGTTGAGTAAACGCACTACTAATAAAAACAAAAAAAATATCTAAAAGACGTCGACGTTTACGTTTATGGCGGCCCTACTTCGAAGGTATAATATTAGAAAGAATGGGTAGCGATTCAGAGTGGTATAATCACGAAGATAACGATTTCAAACGCCATTTTCTTTACTCGGTCATTATAGTGTGGAAAACATTTTAACTATTTTTAAAACTTAGCTGTCTTTGTTGGTAGGAAGATCTTTCTTTAGTAGCAGTTTCATTTGAAATTAAAACATGACCCTGTTTTGCTAGAGCTTGGTGACTCTTTGATCAATTTCTTCGGACAACTTAATTTACTCTTGCACACCCAGACGCCGACAACCTCGTAGGTGAAATGTTCTTCGTTTGCCTTCATTTTACTCACAGCAGCCCAATAAAGCCTATTGGGTCCATAACTCGTTAATAGTTTCTGATAAAACATGGTTTTATTTATTTACTTATGTGTTCGGACACAAACGGTACAATGAATCTTACAATATAAACAGTTACCATAAAACGGGGTTACTTCAGTACTTTAAAATGCAGGGGCTACTTTGGAAAACAGTTTTTACGCCATCTGTGGCAGTGAAACAACTACTTACCTTGATAAATTATCTAACTTTTTGCGTCATTTGCTCAATCGAGCTATGAATATATGCAGTAGCCACAAAATTTCCTAAAGTAACCCCAGTTTACCAGTATATCAAACATTAACCAAAAAAGTTGTCACAGGTCATTTACTCTTAATAATATAATATCAAACGGGTATAAAAGTAATACATTCACAAAAAAAGGCTACGACTTGAAACATCGAGAATATGCATTTAACCCATTCCCAATAAACAAGGAATACAAAAAATGGCTTATTACTAATATGACAGCCTTATATCTCCATAGAGACATGCTAAATAAAATATGTATATCAGTTTCAGAGAATTTGTTGTTATACATTTTACAAACTCGTTTTACACTGTTTATCTCCTTATATGAGACGAAGACACGGGAATGTTTGTGGGGATAATAGCCCAGCCGGCTTCAGACATGGCGTTGACGCTTGTCAGGTTGGCTGATGTGATAAAGTTATAATTATAATTTATAAATAGCATTGCGAGTATCCGTTTTTTGTATAGTTTATTTTTGCTCTATAGGCTGAAGTTGTACGAAGCCTGTTTCAAAAATAAATTAAAAAAAGAGACAAAGAAAAACATTTTTCTATGACTGTAACAGTTTTATGCCAGCACGATATATCAGACACAAATCTGCACTTATCTCACTACAAAAGAACCTACATTACAGCCAAAAGTTTATCCGAAGACTCTACAATGTAGAGTCTCCATTAAATACCATAATTCTAATGGACATTTCCTATTGAGAACGAATCAACGACAACCAGAGGTCTCGGGTTACGGTGAAAGATGAAACGATACCAACCGATACTGACAAACCGACGCTATATTCCAATTATTCGTGGCCACGGACAGTCGCGCGGCTCTAGTTACGATTAAAAAAATTGTGACGTTTGCAATGGTTTCCCGCATTTTTAAAACATAGATACATATTGTGTTTTTTTTTTATCAATTACTTAATGTGGCAGTAAAAAGGTCCGGTGGAAGTTTTTTTAATGAATATTTTTGATGATATGAAGATACGACATGGTTTTATGTTTTGTCTTAACTAACTGTTCAATTGACATCTATGTATGAAATAAAATATATAATTATTATATTATATTCTATAATTAAAATTAATGATAGTGTCATTCAGATTTGCAAAGACATTCTTTATTTACTTATCAATGAGAAACTACAGCATCATAGTTAATACCAATCTGTAAATTTCAGACACAAAAACAAATAGAATCTCATAAATCAATTACCGATAATATTTAGAATAAAAAACTATACAGGAATTTTTCATCTTTGCTTCCCTAAGGCAAAGCCCTAATCACATTTTTTGGTCCCTTAACTTCAGGTGACTTCTGGTAGGAAGGAATTCTTTCCTAAGGGTGCGGTACTCCTTTGCCTTAGGGAAGCAAAGATGAAAAATTCCTGTATAGTTTTTTATTCTAAATATTATCGGTAATTGGTTTATGAAATTCTATTTGTTTTTGTGTCTGAAATTTACAGATTGGTATTAACTATGATGCTGTAGTTTCTCATTGATAAGTAAATAAAGAATGTCTTTGCAAATCTGAATGACACTATCATTAATTTTAATTATAGAATAGAATATAATAATTTTATTTCAGGCTGCATAGGCCCATATAAACTTATGAGCGTTAACTAAACACACTAATAAGAATAGTTTTATTTTGATGCAAACGAGAAGAAAATAGAATTTATAGGTACCACATGGGCCCCCTTCTACATAACCAAAAAGTTTTTATAAAAAAATGGTGGCACGGTTAACAGAAGCAATAGTCATTGTATGTGACACCCTCTTTTGTTGGAAGTCATTTTGTAATGGTATAACGACACTACGGGGGCTGGGGTGCCGTGGCCATCGTAAATTTAATTACGATTACATACTGTTACATACATTTGATTTGCTGCAGCTTCCATGTTTCGTTGAGATGAAACTTGCCTGTTTTGGGGGTTGTTTTTGGTTACTAACAGTTTAATTTTGTTTTATAGTATGAATGAATAAGGTAATGTATAACGTAGAAAGATTAGGTACTTAAGATAAAATCCTAATAGGTTTATACATGTCGGTAGGTAAGTCTGAGTAGACCGAAAGTGCATTTATTAGACTCTTAAAATGCAATACCTGTACAAAAAAAGAAAACAAGAACAGAAAAGGAAAGACAGAAAACATTTATTTGTGACAACATAGATCAGGTACAACAATAAAAATAAAACAATGATGAGATCAAATGTCCGTGTCACAAAATGGTCCCAACTCAGCAAAAATTTACGATTAGTTTGACAATAGAAAGAAGAAACAGATATAATCAGGTGATGCAAATAATAATGATGTATTATGAGTATTAATAAAATACATAAAATAAACAAAGTTTTCATCATCGTCATTTCAGCCGAAAGACGTCCACTGCTGAACATAGGCCTCCCCCGAGGCTCGCCAAACAGATCGGTCCTGCGCCATCCGCATCCAACGCGTTCACCAACCAGTTTTTTTCCCAGCTCGTTGCTCAATCTTGTTGGAGACCTACCTACACTCCGTCTTCCAAACAAAGTTTTATTAGCGAATAAATCACAATTAGTGGATCACACATAAATAAGGCAGTCAAAAATCTACTGTCATCAGAAGATACAATTATTGCAATCAGTTCCGAGTTTTTACAGTATACCTAGGTATATCGAAGGATAAATTGGGGATGTGAATGACTACCTATTGCCAGTAAAGATGATGGGTACTGATAATACCTACACTGTTTATTAGACTCTACCTACATTATCGGAAGAAATCATTGAAATGAGTTTCGAGTCTTTATATCGACAGATAAATTGAAAAGTGAGTGAATAGTTTTGAATTCAAACGATCGTGAGACGTGTGAGTAAAATATTAGTGCGATGCGTAATTATTAGTAGAAGCTCTACATGTTTCGCACCATGTCAGGCTTCGTCGTGTCGTGGTTCTTTTTAAGGTTGGCTCGAAGGGAAAGCCAACCGTGAAGTATGTGTGAGCATTCTAGCTCTAGAAAAATACATGGGTGATCCGTGTTTCTTATTTATGGATATTGTAAATAGCAATTCTATAGATTACAAGCTGTTGCCCGCGACTCCGTCCGCGAAGAATAGGGGTATGAAAAATAGCCTACGACCTATTCTCAGACCTACCGAATACAGAGAAAAAAGTTTCATAAGAATCGGTCAAGCTGTTCCGGAGGAGTTCAATAACAAACACCGTGACACGAGATTTTTATATATTAGATTTTCAAAGTCGTATTGGATGCAGCTAAAATGATTCTCGGCCGCGACCGCATGGGCGAATTACATTATGATGATTTTCATTGAAAATTGTGAGACAGTAACAAATGAAAACTGTCCTACGGATTGAGAAACATCAGTTTAATAACAGTTCCTAGAGCAGAACAGCAAAGCGTGAGCCGGCGATTCCAGAGAAGGTCTGTAGACCGCAGAGTCTCAACTATACCAACATAATATTTACAATTTGTTCAAAACCAACCCACTTATTTCCGTACCATCCTTCATATTCACAAAGTTACAGTAACCAGGTTACTACTACATTTCTATCACGAACCGGTATCGCCCGGAAATTGTGAACGCACCCTAGTTGACACATTCGGCATTGTGGCAACACTGCGCCACTCTATTGTGTCGACTCGTAATTATGGCAGCCATGTAAAGCGGTATTCATTGCTCCCGCGTGGAGGGGA
This sequence comes from Archips crataeganus, assembly GCA_947859365.1. Taxonomy (NCBI): domain Eukaryota; kingdom Metazoa; phylum Arthropoda; class Insecta; order Lepidoptera; family Tortricidae; genus Archips; species Archips crataeganus. Next base: position 1,998,039 of record OX402056.1, read on the forward strand.
GAACTCCATTCGTATTTCGAATCCGATTCACAATGGGGTGTGAATTGTTAATTTTAATGTAGTTTTAGTAATGCGATGCGTTCATGTTGCGTTTTGTTACATAGATATTGTTGATTTTTTTTTGAAGTAGAAACAGCATGGCTGCGTTTTAGATTTATTTTGCATCTGGCTATATGAGTATTGAACTCACTGTTGTGTATTCAGATCTTCTTTATAACTACTTTAAAATACATTGGTTCCTAATATTTTGCAATGTTTAGTTATCGGTCGTTTTGCTTGGGTAGAGAACTTCAATTTATTCAATTGGATATGTGAATGTAAGGAACTAAATTCAAAATAAAAAATCTTGCGTAACAATATCAAACTAAAAATATAAAATTAAAGGGATCTAGCATAAATCCTAATCAAATATAGAGATTATAACATTATCTCTTAGTTCCATGGTGAGTGCCCCTTTGGTTTCTCTCTATCGACCTACCCTCATCCGTTGCATAATTTGTTAATTAATTTAAACATCGAACGCTACAAGCTCTAGTTACACCGGTCATTCCAACCAATTACGCACCATTACCGCTGTACAAACATACCATTACAGTTTATAGTGGCGCTGCTGTCACGCACTAAATGTAAACTAGTATAGGGTGAATTTAGTTCACATTTTGGCCACCGATAGGACAAGTTTGTGGTGCGTATGCGCTTTAATCCGCGACTCGGGTTTCACTACTGTAATGTGCCGCCGCGTCTATTTCAGTTATTTAATTTAAATAGAATGAAACAAAATCCTGCCGCCTGCCTACATTTCTGTCTCAATGAATATTTTATTCAGATATAGAGAGTTTGAGGTTTTTTTTGTATACAGTTACTTAGTAAGGGGTAAACATGCCGTAGTTTATGCTTTCTGTAAATCTGAGATGTACATAAGGAATGTGTTTCTAGTTGAGGCATCTATGCCTAACATGGTACCTACGTTTGTTAGGAACGTTCCTGAGAAACGGTCTAGACGTATAGATTGACGGACAATGAAATGATACTATGAGGATCGCTTTTTCTTCTTTTAAGGTACCCTAAAAATAAGTAAGTATGTATGTATGCAAGCAAGCCCTATATTGAACAAAAAAACCCTATTAACACCTGTGAAGATACATGCCCACAGGCGAACTTATTCTTTTAAGGGATTTCTACCAGTCAACCTTTGAGTGGATGAGAGAAATTTAGTTAGGGACCGACAAAGAGTAAGTATAAGAGAGAGAGAGAGTAAAGAGTAAGGAGTTCTTTTGTTTCTATCATGGACTAAGAAAAATCATATCATAAGCTTTCTGTACTTGGTCGTCTGGAGTATAATATCCACAAAATGTGTCCCTTGGAGTTGGTGTCATGTGGCCGTCACCCTGACAGTCGCCAGTCGGTGGTGGGATAATGGCCGGACAACAGGTAATCGGCTTATATGGTGTTAGCAACGAGGATGGTGTAAGTTACTGGAGGCTATAGTTTACCGCTGCATGTTATGTCTCTGCTGTACCCTGTGAATCCAATACACTGTATCTTCAGTACACACTGTCTATGGGAGTTACAGTGTATTGGATTCACAGGGTACTGCTGAATAGAGTGGCCCTTCCAACACTGTCCCCATGTTTGCTGAGTTAGACTGTCCCATGACCCTGACAAAGCACTGGATATATATTTACAAACAAAATGGTTCACTAATGTTTCGGCGAAAAATTTTTCGTGAAATGATTTATTTGACAAATTTTTCGTTTATTTTTTCTGAAACTAAATTTTCCAGGAATGTTATAAAACAAACCTAACTTAAACTAACCTACAAGATAGCACAGAATTATATTCTGAATAGTTTATAGTTTCAGAAAATTCAGTTTCAGTTTCAGTTTCAGTTTTTTTCAGTTGCCAAATGAATCATTGTTAAGAAATAAGTATTAAACACTGGGAACACATAAGGAAAACACGTCGGTTACGAACGCATCTCTTTAATCATTACATTTCATGAACACACAAAGCGCGTACATTTATTTGTACATGCACACACAATTTACTTTTAGATTGCTTTCTATAATCTTAATTATAATCCAGTTCAACCAATGGTTACACTTTTCTACATAACTTACGTTATTTTGGGGAAAAATATGATTTAACAACTTAGGTTTAATTATAACGTACTTTACACAAAACCCGCAACTAAAACTACACTTTGCAAGTTAAATAACGTCCTAAATAGCAAGGATAATACGGTAACAATGTAATACTTAGCTTTCAGTTCCACGGTCGTCGCGATACTACCGCGGTTCCAGTGGAGCTCACTCTGCTTACCCACATAACAGAACGAAAACAAATTCCAACGGTTTTAATCGATACATGTATTGATTTAAATCAAATTGCTATTGTTTACTACTGCAGACAATTAAATAATTAAATTAATTTAATTGCACCGTAAAATGAGTGCTTTGTATATTTTTATTAGAAAAATCTTAAATTATTATACCGCTCAAATTATTACGTCACAACCTGTCATCCACAATTCAAAAATATTTTGGTCTTAATTTATTAAACAGGCCCCTTATTTATTAGAATCTCAACACATATTGCGGAATAATTTTCACCGAAACGGTAGTAACCGAAACAAAATAACAAATGCGTTATTAATCTATCTTGTCTCTGGCCTACTCGATCCTTTGGCTTTGCGGAGGGATGTGGCGTCTCGCTGTATATTATACCGTATCTATCATGGGGAGTGTTCTGACGAACTGTTCGAATTGCTGCCGTCTTGATGATTGGCATTCTAGTACCGTGCGTTTTAAGCGAAACTTCTTTCCTCGCACGACAAAGATCTGGAATCAGCTTTCTGCGGCAGCATTCCCGGAGCGTTACAACTTAGGGATCTTTCTCGTGAGTTTGATTACGGTGCGAAAGAGACATATACGAATACGGGGCCAGAAGTGACGTTGTAATCAACGCGCGGTCGAAACACAACTGAACCAAAACTCTGCACAATAGACGCGTGTGCAGACTTTTGCTTCGGACAATTTTTGAGCGTGATTGGGAGTCTAGTTGTTTTATTGTACGTCAATGATTTAGACGGTCGATTTTAGCCGCGCGGCAAAAATCGTGCGGCTTTAGCCACCCGTGTAAACCCCGCTTTAAATGATATGAATCAATTAGCTTATTTTATTAATAAACACAGCGTTAATCACATTTCAGCGATATTAACCCGTCGAGCAATTTATACTCGTGTCAAAGTCTGCTGCTATGTGGATGAAACACGATCTCGGGTTAATGATATTCTTCTCAGCAGCTTGAACTACGATAAGCTCTATGACAGCAGCAGCTAACAATATTAACTAAAAGTGTTTAAAAGTAGCTTAGACCGGAGGCTTTATTGTCTTACGCAATCGGAATCGTGATCATTTTGACCACTCTCTCTCAAGTTGTAAGATAAGAGTAGAAAGAGATGGTGGATTCAATCACGAATGCCCGCGCGTTAGACAATACGACCAAATGATCACTCAACAATTCCGTATTCCGTATTAATTTAAGTACCTAGTGAGAGGTATAAACTTTCTGCCAACAAACTGCTATGCAGTTTGGCAGATGTATTTTAACATAAGTATTTCTGTACTTCTTTTGTTTGTTTTTGTGTAAATAAATTAAAAAAAAAAAAAACAATCAACTGGCCACTTGTGTTCGTTTCATTACTGTTTTCTTCATTGAACTGCAAAAACGATATTCCATGATGTTATATAGAGTGATAAGTTGATAGAGTACATAAATAGCCAGTTACTGTTACAGTTACGTATACTACGTACACTAATCATTATGGTAAGATGCATAAGTCACTCACGTATTATTAGTCGAGGTATACCTATGCATAAAGTGAGCACACCTTGAAAACGAACCACGAATTGGTTCGAAACACTCGGGTATGTCTTGACTACAACCTGATTAATCCGTGTGCCTTATTTTAATATTTATGTCTGTGCCTCTCTCACGGCAATTTTAATTCAGAACCGTAGAAACTAGTCGCCTGTTCCAGAGACCACAGGCTAATGATGCTGGACAGATACTTTTAAGAAGCATGTCTCATGTCCCATAGTCAATGATATTTTTTGTTTGACACCTTTATCTTTTCAAAGGCAAATCGGACTATTTATACAGTTTATCCATGGCCCGACACCTTTTCAATACGTCGGTGGTGATCTCCCATTGATCGAAGCATAGAGGCTAAACCACAGATTATGGAACACGAGCTGTAAAGCTATCTTAAAAAAGCGATCTTTTGTTTAGTCTATGGTCAGTTTTTTTTTACTAAGATGGATTTAAGATACAGAAGTAAGTACTAAAATCATTGCATTAAAAAAATAAAAATTGTCCAGGCGGTCTGACACACGACACGTCCAATTTTTCTTTCCTAACCAGTAAATGTAACCGAATGCAACATAAGTACCTACTAATGTGTGCGCCTATATTTTTATGATTATACTTACTTGAACTTTTCAGAACAATAATTATCCTATTAGAACAATACTTAAATGAGTCTTAGAATATTTATACCTAGCTCCTTACACTGTTCTGTTAGTTAAATCTAAAAAAAAAACGTTTATTTTAATTTCTTGTATCGATATCTAGTAACTTTTGGTTAAAAATACGTTCCATATGCCTCTCACAATGAAATCAAGGGATGAAGCTTTACCAAATACACGGCGGGAACACGTACGTGTTATATAAATAATAATAATAATAATAAATCGTTTATTGGGTAAAACAAAAATTTTTTACAATGGTATGATGGTGTTTGAGACCACCTAGTAGGTATTAACATACCTGTATCAGGAGGCCTCGCTCTTCTATTTATAAGAAATAAAATCGGATCAAAGTCGGAGACATATTCACACTCTGCCACCTCAACACTGCAATTATTGTCAAAAATTAATAAGATTAATAGAAGCCGTACTTTGTCAAGGTGTCAGAGCGCAAAGACATCACCGACCCCGACCGATCGTGCCAGTTATGTTATCTTAGCATAGATTCATAAACGATTATTATAAAACAATTAACAAAAATTATCAGTAACTATACCTAAATTTATACTAAACCACAGGTATTAAATTTAGATGTTTACATGTATGCGTTTGTGTGTGTGTGTGTGTGTGTGTGTGTGTGTGTGTGTGTGTGTGTGTGTGTGTGTGTGTGTGTGTGTGTGTGTGTGTGTGTGTGTGTTTATACTTTTAATTCCTACTTACCCCTCGCCAAATATAAGCTTAAAGCAAACACAAACATTATTCTAGTAACCCGATGAGCTTAGTACGGCACCCACAAGCGATTAGTTCGCCCCTGTTTTAGTCTAAAATCAACATTTGCCGAGCCGCCAACTTACAAGTAAAACCAAACCATAGACTAACTGCTCTATAAAACTCATTTTAGTTCGAAATATACATCCTTTGCTGACAGTTGATGGCCAGTATAAGTATTCCAATCTCAAATATATCTTTTATTTATGCGGACTTTTATCACGCAGAGGTAAGACTTATATTTGAATGGTATTTCATTTTCGAAAACGCAAATGGCCAGTATTTATTTGAGATTGAAACATGTCATGCTTTCTGCAGTTTACAAATTATAATGTATCTCTTATTGAAACGAGCATAAGATTCTTTTTAGATTATGTTACAGTTTTGTGGATGTAAAAATAGTAGGATTTAATCCACCCTCAGTTAGTCGCAAGGGACTATATTACTTGGTGATTAATTTGTAAAAAACTTGCGAACATGACCAATACAAATAAAGAAATAAACCTAATACTCGGTGTGAGAATTATGCCATTGCGTATTGCTTGGTACCAGACAAATAGTACTTACCTACTACTGTTGGTATTTTCATTTTAATGTTTTGGTACGTGCTAGATAAAATAAATATGTATATGCAGATAGATAACTGATAAGGTAAACGTACCAATGCCCGACACCTCAACGCCCAGTAGATGACACCCATCTGTCACATCTCTTACGATGACATAAGATTGAAGGTGCACAGGTACGTTTACCTTATGGACAGCTCAAATTAAATAAGACTAAACAAAAATGAGTTAGCGCAATAGATATACTAATATCTATTGCACTAAATAAACTGAGTTGGAAGTACTAATTTTGGTATCACGTTCACGTTGAATTCACGTTGGTTTTTATAAGGGTCAAAGTACCCAGACTTTACGCCTAAATACTTACTGTATTCTTTATCCTATGTTTTACAACAAATGACGAATCTTTTCTTCTTCATTTGTCTGTGCCTCGACATCTAGTGAAAGCTCTTGGAAATATTCTACATAAATCTTATTGCACCTACCATTGATTACGAGTAGCAATCTGCGTCGCCACCCGTCGTGACACCCCTGCTGTCATCTGTCAACTGTCAGTCAGAGCGTAAGCGGATCACGCCTCCTACACGCCCGGTGGGTACCAGGTGAGCGAACTAATGGCAACACTAGCATTTTTGGTGCACTCACAGACGTCAATTAATATTTTAGGGAAGAAATTGATCAAGATATCGATGATTTATAATTTTATCTAGAGATTTTCCTGGCACGGCGTGTGGTTAGTGTTTGGCATAATTGTATACCTACTAAGTAAATAATTATTTCGACAATCCTTATTGAAGATATTATATTTTTAATGAACGGCCAACCGATAGTGTCTTTCTCAACCTCGACATTGGCAGAATCATCGATAGTATCGATGGAGCTATTTTTTTTAAAATTGAATTGAAATTATTTTTAATGTATGATGTTGACTTGACAGTGATAGTTATATTTACAGTGTTTTTCTTTTCTCTTTTTGTATAATGACGATCCTTGGGAGAACATTTTATTTCTGAGATTTAGTGCACTATAATTAATTATTTTTATTTTACATTATTTAGACGATCATGGTATCAAGTCTTGTAATATTGACAACGCAAATTTATATTGTATTTTTATCATGAAATAAATAAATCTAATCTAAATCTAATAATAACATCGGTTCGGTTTGGTACTGTTTTGAACTGTCGTGATTTTCACTCATAATTACTACCTACAGGGTTATTTGTAATTCACTAGCATCCTTTTAACCCTAAACTTCTGCCACTTAAACAAATGTTTTTTGTTTTACGGCTTTTGTCATAACTTAATATTTTTGGTGTACCTAACAACTTTTTGAAAATTTGAGATTAAGTACCTCTTATTTTTACGATACTCTGTGTATGGGAAAAAAGTGCTTCATTTTAAAAAGTCGTAAAACAAAAAACATTTGTTTGAGTGTTAGGAATTTAGGGTTAAGAGGATGTCAGTGAATTACAAATAACACTGTATACTAAACGGGACTTATCACGCAATTTATAATATTTACCTCGACGTTTCGGCCACATTGCAGCAGCCGTGGTCACGAGTTAACTGAAGTGTAACGTGTAGGGTGTTCAGTAAATAACTCGTCTACATCCTTAATTGACAAAAAAAAAACAATTAATACTATTAAAATTTGCTGTGGCAAAGGGATGTATCACAACACTATGCCTTTTTTAGGGTTCCGTAGTCAACTAGGAACCCTTATAGTTTCGCCATGTCTGTCCGTCTGTCTGTCTGTCCGCGGCTAAGCTCAGAGACTGTTAGTACTAGAAAGCTGTAATTTGGCATGAATATATATATCAGTGACGCCGACAAAGTGATTGAATAAAAAAAGGTAAAAAAAATTTTTTTAGGGTACCTCCCATAGACGTAAAGTGGGGGTGATTTTTTACACGCTTTATATTAGCTTCACCTGTATGTTTTGTATGTATGTTTGTATGTATGTTTGTATGTTTGTTTGTAACCGACTCCTTAGGGCGCGATTTTGACCCACTTCCCGGTTTCCGATTGAGCTGAAATTTTGCACATATGTGTAAATTGGATGACAATGCAATATTATTGTAACATGGAGCTGATCTGATGATGGAGCTGGATGGTGGCCATAGGAACTATGTAATAAAACAACACAATCCCGTCGAGTTTGGGCTCGTTTGATTCGTCTTGACGAGCACTTTGATCCCAGATGGTAACCAGGGTCTGATGATGGAGCTGGAAGATGGCCAAAGGCACTCCACAATAAAACGACACTACCCCATCGAGTTTGGGCTCGTTTGATTCGTCTTGACGAGCACTTTGATCCCATATGGTAACCAGGGTCTGATGATGGAGCTGGAAGATGGCCAAAGGCACTCCACAATAAAACGACACAACCCCATCGATTTTGGGCTCGTTTGATTCGTCTTGACGAGCACTTTGATCCCATATGGTAACCAGGGTCTGATGATGGAGCTGGAAGATGGCCAAAGGCACTCCACAATAAAACGAAACAACCCCATCGAGTTTGGGCTCGTTTGATTCGTTTTGGCGAGTACTTTGGTCCTAGATGGTAACAAGAGTCTGATGATGGAGCTGGAAGGGGGGTAGGTGGCGGGTTGGGGGGGGAATGGGGTATGGGGTAAGGTGGTCGGGGGTTTAGAGGGTTGGGGGTTAGGGTGTGGCGGTTGGGGTTAGGGGTTGGGGGGGGTTTACGGGAAATAGGGTGGTGGTGTTGGGGGGTTCGGGGGTAAGTGATTTTGGGGGGTTGTGGGAAATGGGGAGGGGGTAAGAGGCCTCGATGGTAACAAGGGTTTGATGATGGAACTGGAAGGGGGGCGGTTGGTGGCGGGGTGGGGGGTGTGGGAGGGGTGGGGTGGGGGGGGCAGGTGGCGTGTGGGGCTAGTGGGGGTGGGGGGGAGGGTGGGTTTCCGGGGGAATGGAGGTTCGGTGTTAGGGGGGTTGGGTTTAGGTGGTTCGGGGGTTTGTAAAATGAGGAGGGGGTAAGGGGGGTTTAGGGGATTGGGGGTAAGGGTGTGGGGTTTGGGGGGGGGTTTGGGGAAATGGGGTGGGGGATGTTGGGGGGTTGGGTTTAGGGGGTTTGGGGGTTTTAGGTGAGGGGGTAAAGTTAGAAAGAAAAAATGCAACTAAAAAATAGAAAATAAATAATAGTTTTAAAAAACTAAAAAACACGCTTTAAAAAATAAAAAATAAATTTTAATAAATTTCAATTCACTATTCTTATAGTGCAGTAAAAAATCTTAATAAGCAATTATTATATTGTTATATCCAGATCAAAATTTGTAAACAATTCTAAATATTGATAAAATAAATAATAATAGTTTAAAATATTTTATTGTAAAAAAAGCGTGGGGTGCTTTTTAAGATGTTATCAAAATGATAATCCTTGACAATTGACACCATGCACCCCACGCTTTTTTTACAATAAAATATTTTAAACTATTATTATTTATTTTATCAATATTTAGAATTGTTTACAAATTTTGATCTGGATATAACAATATAATAATTGCTTATTAAGATTTTTTACTGCACTATAAGAATAGTGAATTGAAATTTATTAAAATTTATTTTTTATTTTTTAAAGCGTGTTTTTTAGTTTTTTTAAACTATTATTTTTTTTCTCGGCTAACCCTATAGTGTGGGGTATCGTTGGATAGGTCTTTTAAAACCATTGCGGGATTACTAACATGATTTTTCTATTCAGTGATCTGTTTGCGAAATATTCAACTTTAAAGTGAAAATTTTCATTAATATCGGCCGTCCCCCCCCCTCTAAAATCTAAACTGTTTGGTGGAAAAATTTGAAAAAATTCAGAATGGTAGTAAATATATCAAATTTACTAGGAAAATTATAGCGGCTAAGATTGCTTGGAAATTATTTGTAGTTTAAGAGTAAATAGTAGCCTAAGGTATAAAACATACCTACACTTGGATGATTCCGCACATATACGAAATCCTTAGAAAAATATTACTTGATTTTTTCGTAATGGCTACGGAACCCTACCTTGGGCGTGTCCGACACGCTCTTGGCCGGTTTTTTATTATTATCATTTTTATCTGTGTATGTTGCACTGCAGCCCTGAAATTACCCGTCCGATTTCGATGAATAAGGGAACGCAATTCGATAACATAGCCGTGGTGGCCTAGCTGCTTGACTAATGGCCTCTCAACCAGAGGGTCGTGGGTTCGAATCCCGGCTCACACCTCTGAGTTTCTCGGAATTTATGTGCGAAATTACATTTGAAATTCACCATGAGCTTTACGGTGAAGGAAAACATCGCGAGGAAACCTGCACACACCTGAGAATAAATTCAATGGTGTATGAGAAGTTCCCAATCCGCACTGTGCCCGCATGCGAACTACGGCCCAAGCCCTCTGATTCTGAGAGGAGGCCTGGGCCCTGCAGTGGGACGTATATTAGATGCGATGATGATGATGATATATAAACCAGAGTGTTATCGATAACTTTGTAGAAAACACTTCCTCCTACGCCATACTAAGTATAACTTAAAGTTGCGTGGAAGATAATTGCACTACATTAAAAAACATGTTACAGCATGAAATAGCGCTTATATTTCGCCTAAACACTCATACATTATGGTTGAAATAGGTAAGGAAGTAGGTATAGTACATTAGTATTTTGCAACCGCGGTTGTCGGAAATCTGTTGTTACGCGTGAAGGCTTATTGAATGTTAATGCTGCCTAACAAGGGGTTAGGAAAATCTGCGCGCGCGTCCATTGGCACACGGGGACGGTAACGGAATTCGAAGTTTGTATAGTGCCATCCCTTTCACTCTTCTGCTTAGTACTATAAGCGTGAACGGAAGCACGAAACGAAGATCGAAAATCGAATTTCGTAGTTTTTTTGTATACTATACACCGTGAAATTTTAGTGGTTGTTTTCCCGAAACGAGGTGATTTAGTATCGATTGTACAATCGATTTATAATTACTATTTTGATACAAGTAGCGTACGATCGTACGATATGTTAGGTACCAACGAAGCGTTACTATTGGTTTGCGGTCATTTTCGACTTTCGTTTTTAACAATTGGATTTTTGACTCTAGTCAAAATAGTAATTATAAATCGATTGTACAATCGATACTAAATCACCTCGTTTCGGGAAAACAACCACTAAAATTTCACGGTTTCATTTCATTTCCCTTATATAATACATAATTATTTGTATTCCTTCTTTGGGAATGACTATCGACCGTTAGGCATCGCATTTCGGCATGCTGGAGCCAATGTAAAGGCACGCGGTGCCGGCCGCCTTGTGGATCCCGCCATACATTTCGTTTGTGTTTTTAACTATTTTTCGTCCATAAACGGTCAGTGAAAAACTTTATTTTACCGCAAGATGCACCAACGGCAAATAATTTTGAAACTTTAGCTTTTTTTTTAATATGGAAGTGTAAATTCAACACGCCCTTCTGGCATATTGGTTCAATTCTTTTTTTGAAAATAGAAGGCGAATGTTGACGCCGAATTATTACATTTGTAGTTAAATTTTAAGAGTAAAATTTGTACAACTAGCTCATAGTAATTAGTTAAGTTATTTTTGGCATAAGAGTCCGATAACCAAGCTTACGACGCAATCAGACGAAACTGGGAACCTCTATCAGGTGAGACTTAGTTTTTATTGCCACGTCTGAGTCCCCGGCCTGGATTAAAAAAGTCCAAATTTTGTTCTACTGTCTGAGTTTTGGCTGTTTTGTTTTCTTTAAAAATAGCCTGGCGTCCGAAATTTTATTTGTGATTACTAATTTAACTTACCAATTTATTTGTGTACATTCACACCACAATCCAAACAAATAAAAAAATATTACATTTGGCTTGCGTTTGACCACAATCACGCCTGATGGAAAGCGAAGATGAGGCCTACGATGGAGCACGCTTGCCTAGTCAATGCTCATTCACCCTAGACTTGACAACGGCCGGATTGTAGTGTTCAGGGAACACAATCGCATAAAAAACAGGATAAGAATAAGACTTGGATAAGACAATACGCCTAAAGGTATATTTAAGTTGATCAATTTTTATTTTTAACCCCCGACACAAAAAAGAGGGGTGTTATAAGTATGATATGTGTGTGTGTGTGTGTGTGTGTGTGTGTGTGTGTGTGTGTGTTTGTGTGTCTCTGTTTGTCTGTCTGTGGCATCATAACTCTTAAACGGGTGAACCGATTAGGATGCGGTTTTCTTTATTTGAAAGCAGGTTTCTTGGCGATGGTTCTTAGACATGTTTCATCAAAATTGGTCCAGCCGTTTCAAAGTTGTCAGCTCTTTTGGTAGCTGCGGAAGGGATCTTAGACGCATAATAGGCATTTACTTTATTTTCAAAATATGTGTGACCAAAAAAAGTCGGGGATTTTTAAAATTTTAAATTTATAGTTTTATTACCGTGTCGTCTGCAACAGTGGACCCGAGCACGCCGCCGTTCGTGAAATGGCCCGTGCGTTTGTTTTGTGTGCGTTAATGCACTTAGACAGAGGGTGCTAATCTTCCATAATCTTGCTGCGCTGATTCTGATGCTCTCAACTTGGAATTAGTTTATACAAGCAGTTTCCCTTTACCCACGGTTCTTATCCGACTACGAGGAGAGAAATAGAGTGATGTGTTTAACGCTATTCTTGACTGTATGTGTACAGCCAACCTTGCGAATATCATCATTATCATCATCATTTCAGGCAAAAAACGTCCACTGCTGAACATAGGCCTCCCCCAAGGCTCGCCAAACAGATCGGCCCTGTGCTACCCCTATTTTTTTTTTTTTTTTTTTATTTTTTATTTGGGGCATTAACAGCAATACAATACATTATAATGAGACTTAAATACTAGACAAAAAGCCAATAACAGATGTCCACAGGTATACAGTTAAGCGAAACATACTTTATACTAACACAGATACGACGACCGCTTTAGCCTAGTTGGTAGTGACCCTGCCTACGAAGCAAGAGGTCCTGGGTTCAAATCCCGGTAAGGGCATTTATTTGTGTGATGAGCACGAATATTTGTTCCTGAGTTATGGATGTTTTCTATGTATTTAAGTATTTATTTATCTATATAAGTATGTTTATCGTCGTCTAGTACCCATAGTACAAGCTTTGCTTAGTTCGGGACTAGGTCGATTTGTGTAAGATTGTCCCCCTAATATTTATTATTTTTTATTTATACAACAAGTTTACAAATCAAGCTATCAAGCTAAAATATATATAAGTATATTAATGAGTATGAGTATGGTATGGATATGTGTAAGGTAAGTGTGTTAGAGTGTGAGTGCGCTTGTCCGCACGCATGCGTGTGTGTGTGTGTGTGTGTGTGTGTGTGTGTGTGTGTGTGTGTGTGTGTGTGTGAGTTTGTGTGTGTGAGAGAGAGGTAGAGAGTGTGCTATAATTTAGTCTACGTTGAAATTCATTTACAAAACATAAAAACCACAAGTTTTGGGCTTAAAACAACTAAATTTCATAATACCTTATTCACTAATACACCTAATTTTCAAATTACCATGGCCTCAAAATACCTAAAAATACCTAAAATTTCAAATTGCCTCATCATGAAATTTGAAATTTTAGGTATTTTTAGGTATTATGAGCCCATGGTAATTTGAAAATTGGGGCTATTAGTGAATAAGGTATTATGAAATTTAGTTGTTTTAAGCCCAAAGCCACCACAACACTTCGCTGAAGGCTACACGAAACGAATTTCAACGGAGACTAAATTTGTGTATCCGGAACGAGGGGGCTCATTTCGAACAATTTATCAGTTAAATAATTAAAAAAAAAGTGTAATTCACTGATCAGTTAACGTTTGAATTGTGGGTAAAATGGTTCCAACGGAAGACCAGCGTCAGCTGTATAGCCGACATCATGCTGAGTTGGGACCATTTCGTGATAATGTTGTGTCTGTTACCGTTTTTTCACCTGTTAATTTAAGATTGTCACGAATAAATATTTTTCTTTATTTTTTTCTTTTCTTTTACTTTGTAACTAATTGATAATGGGCCAATCAACTTTTTTTTGTAAATTTCTATTTACTCCTTCACAAGTAACTCTGTAATCTCTGGTTAGTGAAACCATGATTTTGCAGTAATTAGATAAACTGTTTATCATAGTGCGTATGTGAAAACAAAAAAAAAAGTATTTCTATGAAAAAATCCGGTCACCCAGGGGAAATAGCACTATTTTCATACAAATTTCGGGGACAACATTGTCCCCTGGGTCACCCACGAAATAGAAGCTAAACAAAATTAAATAAATATGGCAATTACACCATTATTGACTACAAAAATCTAGGGTTTTGAAAAGTATACTTTAAATAAGGAAAAATAATCAGTTTTTTAATTATTTCGGTTTTCATAGAAAGTAGCCGAAAATCAAGTTAAGTATGAAGTATCTTTTTCTATTTATTTTTTTATTTTCTTCAACTTCATTTTTTTTATTACTTTTACGGTCATCCCGTGAAACCATATATTTCAAACTAAATACAAACTGAAACATAGATGCACAGAAAAAACCCCAGAAAAAACTAACTATTAACTTGTAAAAGTTGGCCTAGTAGCGCCATCTCTTGGTCCAGGTGAGCGGGTAGCTCCGAAGGAGTGTTGAAGTCTCTCGGTAGAGGGCATAACATAGATGCGCTTTATCACTGCCTAAATGTGATTATAACAGACTGAAGGGTACGATGTATGGGAAAGATTCGTCGCTAACTTCTAGACCAGTGATGGTGTAGGGGTAAGCACGCAGCACGGAACGCTGAGGACCTGGGTTCGATTCCCAGCATTGGTCTTTTTTCTGGGGTTTTTTCTGTGCATCTATGTTTCAGTTTGTATTTAGTTTAAAATATAGCCGAAAATCGTTTCCAAAAAAAAGTTGATTGACAATAATAAAATAAAGTTAGTGTTAGATTTCATCTGTTTAAGATGGGCGATGGACGTTTCTAGTCCGTATCATAGAGTAATTACTTACTTACTTATCTGATTTCTGTCAAGTTATTTGTCAGCCACGGTATAGTTTCAGCATTTAAACTCACAACGCTCCTATCCGAAGTAGAGTTGCTGGAGCGTTAAACCAATCTCCCGCGTGTCGACCGCAGCGCACAATGCGTCTGCGCAGCTCATACATCAGCTGAGATCAGTTTACGAGACACCTTGCGGCCGAGATGCATTACGGGCTTATTGCTTAAAAATGATTTAGCTGGGCCAGGGTGCTTTTCTTAATTAGGTATGTCATTTTTGAAGGAATTTGGCGGGAGGACTTTGTGTGTCATTGCTACAGAGGAGTTATGCCAGGAATCTTTTTTCTTTCCTAAATAACTATAAATTAAACATTTTAAAAACCCCCCTGGTCACATATTTTTGAAAATAAAGTAAATGCCCATTATGCGTTTAAGATCCCTTCCGCAGCTAACAAAAGAGCTGATAACTTTGAAACGGCTGAATCAATTTTGATGAAATATCTAAGAACCATCGCCACCCGTTTAAGAGTTATGATGCCACAGACACACAAAGAGGCAGACAGAGACAACACACACACACACACACACACACACACACACACACGCATGCACACCTGTAACTCTTTTTAATTGCAATAAACAGATTCAATTTTAAAATTATAATTTTTTACACAGCGGTCAAACTTATAACACCCCTCTTTTTGTGTCGGGGGTTAAAAATGTCACGCGCCATGACCATATTGGTCAAGGG
The DNA here is from genome assembly GCA_947859365.1 of Archips crataeganus. NCBI lineage: Eukaryota > Metazoa > Arthropoda > Insecta > Lepidoptera > Tortricidae > Archips > Archips crataeganus. The sequence goes on from OX402056.1 coordinate 2,013,625, forward strand.
AAAGGTTTAATTAAGTGTGCTTTATTTACGTAACAGATTAAATGATGATATGATGTAGTGGCAGCCTAGTGAGTTTGAGTCCGGTCTAACACCTCGTGAGTTTATCGAAATTTATGTACAAGTTTGAAATTAATCATGGGCTTTATGGTGAAGGCAAACAACGTGAGGAAACCTGCACACCCCTGCGAAGAAATTCAATGGAGTATGGGAACTACGGCCCAAGCCCTCTCAACCTGAGAGGAGGCCTGTGCCCTGCATTGGGACGTTAGGCGGGAATGATGAACTGAAACATTTACTTTGCTCACCCGCGACCTTATGATAGTTACGTTTATGCAACACACACAGTTGTTAGATAACCTGACTACGAAGCTTTAGGTCCTGGGTTCGATTCCCGGTCGGGGCAGATATTTGTGTGAAAAATACAAATGTTTGTGCTCGAGTCTTGGATGTTTATTATGTATTTAAGTATGTATTTATCTATATAAATATGTTTATCCGTTGTCTAGTAACCATATTACAAGCTTTGCTTAGTTTGGGACTAGGCCAATTGGTGTGAATTGTCCCGTGATATTTATATATTTTTTTTATTAATTATTAGCTCTATTCAATCACAAGTAAGTGACTTAGCATTCCCGTGGTGTTGACTGTACTTACTTTTGCCTGTCAGTACCTCTACCATGAGTTTACACTAGTTTACGTGACCGTACTCGCTAGCGACGGCGTAAATTATTTGTATGGAGAATTGTACAGCGCCTCTAGCGGTCACTTACGGAAGTACAATTCTCCATACAAATCATTTACGCCGTCGCTAGCGAGTACGGTCAATGTGAACTAGTGTAAACTCATGGTAGAGGTACTGTAAGTCAATCCGAAGCCCGTATCGCACGAACTAACAGCCTCGCCGCGACGCCGCGCGCGACCGCAAAGTGACGCTGATTCATGACCCGCCATTTTATATCGGAGAGTCCAATTACGAGAATTGCAAGTGATATTTACTGCAACATAGTTATCAAGTTTGTATGAAGTATCTTTTGTATTTTATTTTTTATTTTTTCAACTTCATAAAAAAAAATACAAAAAGATACTTCATATCAAACTTGTTAAAGATTGGCTTAGCAGCGACATCTCTTGTCCGGGTGAGCGGATAGTTCCGAAAGAGTGTTTCTCTCGATGAGGGTATAAACTTCGATGGCGTTGTATCACTGCTATATAATTAAGTGATTATATAACAGATTGAGATATGGCTGTATGGGAAAAATTCGTGTCTAAACTCCTGACCAGTGGTGGTGTAGGGAAATGGCACGCGGCACGGAGTGCTGAGGACCTGGGTTCGATTCCCAGCGCTGGTCTTTTGACCAGGCCTTATACTACGAAGTGCAAAATTCGAACTTCGTATCGTGCCATCCCTCTCACGCTAATAGCATTTAATACAAGAGCGAGCAAGACGATGCGACGAACTTCGATTTTCGAATTTCGGAGTATCCCCCCAGTAGTGGTGTAGGGGAATGGCACGCGGCACGGAATGCTGAGGATCTGGGTTCGATTCTCAGCGCTGGTCTTTTTTCTGGGGTTTTTTCTGTGCATCCATATTTCAGTTTGTATTTAGTATGAAAAACATAGTTATCGTTAAGATCTGATGGGCATTTATACGAGCATTTCAAAAGCCTCATTTATCTGGTCCCACTTTTTAATCATCAACCCAGCGTATATACGTCCTACTGCAGGGCACGGGCTCAGAATGACGCCTTGGGCCGTAGTTCCCACGCGGGCCCAGTGCGGATTGGGAACTTCACACACACCATTGAATTTCTTCGCAGGCGTGTACAGGTTTCCTCACGATGTTTTCCTTTACCGTAAATCTCATGGTAAATTACAAATGTAGTTTCGCACATAAATCCCGAAAAACTCTGAGGTGCGAGCCTGGAATCGAACCCACGACCCTCTACTTAAGAGACCATAGGTCAAATCACTAGGCCACCACGGCTTTTTACATTTACTTAACAGGTTCCAACTTTACAGTAAAGAATGCTGGTATCGCATCGTATCTCCGAGTATTTCACATTTACGCGAAAATACTCGAGCTGAACGGCTGACAAAGGCAGAGTGGGTTGGGGTGCAAGATATAAACGCTGAGCTTTAAAACCCCTTCTACACGGTCGGGACCAACCGCCGACCGTCGTGTCGCTCGCGTCGGCCGACAGCGTTCCATACGGTTGGTGCCGACCACGGACAATGCGCTCGCGACCAAGGCCGTTGACATCAACCAAATATCGGTCGGGTCAACCGATTTCTACACTGTCCATTTTTAAATCAAGCCGACCGAGGACACGATGGTTGGCGGTTGGTCCCGACCGTGTAGAAGGCCTTTTACTGTCCCAAGACCGTATTGTCTAACGCTGGTGTACTTCCGTTTAGCAAATTATTTTTTCCAAACTGATTCATTTGGCTAATGTTTCATTTCCCAAATGTTTATTTTTTCTGAAACTGTAAACTATTCAGGATATATTTCAGGACTATTCTGTAGGTTAGGTTAGGTTTGTTTTATAACAATCCTGAAAAGTTTACAGTTTCAGAAAAAGTAAACAGTTGGAAAATTAAACATTTGCCAAATGAATCAGTTAAATGAAAAATGTTTTTAGAAAAAAATACTTAAGTGCCAAGTTTCTTGCGGCGCATTCTTCTTGGCAAGCATGGTCTTTCCGAAAGCGGTGTTAGACTCAAAAAAAAGACATGTAAGAGAGCCTACTTACAGACATAAACTTTACTTTTGATTTACACTTGACAAGCTAAGCTATCCGTTGCCTCCTGTACCCCAAGCCGCCGCCCGCGTAACAGCGGAAGGCCTGCGCCGAATGCCCCTTTGTGGGTGTCTCACGACAATGGCGCGTTACTTCGAGGCGCACACGCAGCTCACAGCTCTGTGGGTTGGGTATACCACAGAAATATATCGAGAGGGTATACACATTTTTGTGTTGTCTCTCCTGTGGACAAGCAAAAGTTAAGGTTCTATTTTAATTCTTACTTATATTATAATATATATAGGGGAACTAAAACAATTACTTTGCTCACCCGCGACCTTACAATAGTTACGTTTATGCAAGAAATGTGCGTTCATGCAGTTCCTCCACCTCCACACTGTACGAACACACACAAATCACATAAACCCAACCATCACCACCACCAAGCTACACTGACGCGTTTCGAACTCAACCAGAGCTCATCTTCAGAGTTACCACAACCGTATGCTATGCTACCAAATGTTAAACTAACATTAACATTTGGTACATTAGTTTAACATTTGGTAGCATAGCATACGGTTGTGGTAACTCTGAAGATGAGCTCTGGTTGAGTTCGAAACGCGTCAGTGTAGCTTGGTGGTGGTGATGGTTGGGTTTATGTGATTTGTGTGTGTTCGTACAGTGTGGAGGTGGAGGAACTGCATGAACGCACATTTCTTGCATAAACGTAACTATTGTAAGGTCGCGGGTGAGCAAAGTAATTGTTTTAGTTCATTAATATGGACCTCCGCAAAGTAACGCCTGATTCAATAAATATATAGGGGAATATGGAGAAAAAGTTTAATATAAATAAATAAATAAATATATATCTTCTCCCCTCTGTATATAATAGGGTCAACTGTAAATTAGCTTTAAAAGAATGCTCGGTCAAAGAACTGAAACATAAAGTAAAAAAGTGGCTAGCTGCAGTGAGCTATGACGACATAGAGGATATTCTAAAAATAATTTAATAATTTTCTCCACGATACAGGCTGTGCCTAGTGTGGGGACCACTGTTTCTCATGTATCGTTTAATTGAAATTTTATGGTCAATAAATACATTTTGATTTTGATTTTTGATTTTAATAAAATAAACAGATAATGAATGGTAGACTACGAACAGACAAGTACGGCAAAGGTCAATCAAGCACTGCACCCTTGAGACACCTTTGTGCATTCCAGCGAACAAAGCAGGATCTAGACACGCGGCAGCGTGTCAAGCCAAGTTCCAGCAAAGGGAACTGGCGAAGCAGCGCCGTGTGTAATATTTACACGAACCATTTGGAGCCACTTTTGACACCTTCATGGTAGACTTGGTAATCGCATGGACACACACACACATACACACACACACACACACACATACTCGCACATGCTTCCAACACACAAGTTAACTGTAAGTAGTAACTGAATTGTATCTTTAATAATCTATTAAAATAATCTGTAGTATAAGTAAACATGTCACATTAATAATTAGTCTTAAACGTTAAATAGTTTTAATGAACTAAAACAATTACTTTGCTCACCCGCGACCTTACAATAGTTACGTTTATGCAAGAAATGTGCGTTCATGCAGTTCCTCCACCTCCACACTGTACGAATACACACAAATCACATAAACCCAACCATCACCACCACCAAGCTACACTGACGCGTTTCGAACTCAACCAGAGCTCATCTTCAGAGTTACCACAACCGTATGCTATGCTACCAAACGTTAAACTAACAAACCAAAACAAATGTTTTAACTTGTCACTGTAACTTCTCAAGTACCCACTTTATTTTTCTTATTCTCAAACTACCCCACAAAAATTAACTTTTATTGACATATTTAAAACTACCTTGAATTTTTTTTTTTGTTTATTTATTTATAAGGCATATTTAATTAATACTAACTGTTCAAATTCGACCCAAGCCGCAGTAAAGGAGAAGATACTAAATTTACCTGTTCATTAATAATAGACCCCATAGTGTTGTACCTAATTATTTCCATGCATTCCAGAGCATCCAGACGCAACCCCTTGCCGCAATAATGTAACACTTCATAAGAATCTGAATCTAACAATGAATGATTTGATTCCAACAAATGTTTTGCAAAATTCGATCTATCTGGATGCTCATTCCTATATGCCGAAACATGCTCTTTAAATCTAGTATTAAAACTTCGGCCTGTCTGTCCTACGTATATCCCATTGCAGTCATTACAAGTAAGCTTGTATACCCCCGATCTAGTTCCCTTATCTACCTGTTCTTTGTGGTTACATAGCCTAGAGTACAAAGAGTTGTTAGTCTTAAAGGCAACATTAATATTGTTTGATTTTAAAATGCCATTAGTATTTTAAAGTATTTGACTCAGTGTAAAAAGTTACGTTGGCTTACAGGACGACGAACAGAATCTTTTTCTTCTTTGAACAATAATTATCGAGGTTCTACTAACGGTCATAATTTCTACCCTCGCGTTAAAAATCTTACTAATGTGGAATTTTTGGATAATGAGAATCAGTTATTGGAAAAAGGTTTAAAATATAATCTACCCACTAAATTTAGTCAAAAAATAGTGGAAGGTTTGGCGGTAGATTCTGAGGTTGCTATTACAAGTAACTGTGGTGATTTTGAAACAAAAGTGTTAGTGGCAAATACACTTAAAAATACCAATTCCACAGAGTGTATTGTCAATATAACCGAATTAAATTCTTTGAGATCTATTCAGGAGAAAGTGTATGATAATGATTTAGTGGTGACAAAGGCAGACAAAGGAAATTGTATTGTTTTATTGGATAGGTATCAATATAATCGGAAAGTTTTAGATATCGTTCAAGGGGACGGTTTTACAGTTTTACGTAAGGACCCTACAATTACATTTCACAAAGATCTAAAGAGACTAATAAAGGGTTCTTTGTTTGCCTTTGAAACCGAACAACAAAAGAATTTTGTAATTCCCATGAATCCGCAGGCGCCAATTCTATATGGATTACCTAAAATTCATAAAGATGATGTGCCTGTTCGTCCAGTTGTCTCATACGTGAGTGCTCCAGCATATAAATTGGCGAAGAAATTAAATAGTATTATTCGTGTGAAGGCTTCCTTTAAACCTTCTTATAGTTTAAAAAATGGTTTAGATTTGGTTAGTAAAATTAAGGACATCAGCATACCGCCGAATGCAACGTTGCTTTCTTTGGATGTAGACAGTTTATTTACTAACGTACCATATAGTGAGACACTAGAAATTCTAAAAGACCACTTAGAAAGGAAGCGGTTGCATCCGGGTGAAGTTTGTGAATTAATAGATTTGGTAACTTTATGCATGAAACAAAATTATTTCCGGTTCAATGGTCTTTATTACTTACAGAGTGATGGTTTAGCTATGGGTTCACCTCTGAGTCCTTTAATGGCAGATATATTTATGGATCATTTTGAGAATCAGTATATTGTGGGTAATAGTAATATTGTGTACTATTTTAGGTTTGTTGATGATTTGATCCTATGCTGGAGAGGGAGTATGAGACAGCTTGACGTGTTTATTAATGGTTTGAATAACAAGCACGTAAAGATAAGGTTTAAAAAAGAATTGGAGGAAAATTGTTCGTTGAACTTTTTGGATTTAACGATTTCAAAATTAAATGGTAAACATCAATTTAAAATATACCGTAAGCCCACGTACACAGATGCTGTTATACCAGCATCTTCTAATCATCCGTGGCAGCATAAACTGGCTGCTTTCCATTGTTATGTTAATAGATTGTTGACTGTGCCTCTTTCTAAGGAACATTATGATTTAGAGTTGAGTACTATTTATCAGATAGCGATCTCAAATGGTTATACAAAATCAATGGTAGATAGTTTAGTTCAAAAGAAGCAGGCACGGTTAGTAAATAGCATGCTTTACGCTGCGTTACCTTCTCAGTCTACTAACAAATATAGATCTAGCATCTCTTACGTTGGGGGGTTGTCTGATAAGATTTATGGCATTTTAAAATCAAACAATATTAATGTTGCCTTTAAGACTAACAACTCTTTGTACTCTAGGCTATGTAACCACAAAGAACAGGTAGATAAGGGAACTAGATCGGGGGTATACAAGCTTACTTGTAATGACTGCAATGGGATATACGTAGGACAGACAGGCCGAAGTTTTAATACTAGATTTAAAGAGCATGTTTCGGCATATAGGAATGAGCATCCAGATAGATCGAATTTTGCAAAACATTTGTTGGAATCAAATCATTCATTGTTAGATTCAGATTCTTATGAAGTGTTACATTATTGCGGCAAGGGGTTGCGTCTGGATGCTCTGGAATGCATGGAAATAATTAGGTACAACACTATGGGGTCTATTATTAATGAACAGGTAAATTTAGTATCTTCTCCTTTACTGCGGCTTGGGTCGAATTTGAACAGTTAGTATTAATTAAATATGCCTTATAAATAAATAAACAAAAAAAAAAAAATTCAAGGTAGTTTTAAATATGTCAATAAAAGTTAATTTTTGTGGGGTAGTTTGAGAATAAGAAAAATAAAGTGGGTACTTGAGAAGTTACAGTGACAAGTTAAAACATTTGTTTTGGTTTGTTAGTTTAACGTTTGGTAGCATAGCATACGGTTGTGGTAACTCTGAAGATGAGCTCTGGTTGAGTTCGAAACGCGTCAGTGTAGCTTGGTGGTGGTGATGGTTGGGTTTATGTGATTTGTGTGTGTTCGTACAGTGTGGAGGTGGAGGAACTGCATGAACGCACATTTCTTGCATAAACGTAACTATTGTAAGGTCGCGGGTGAGCAAAGTAATTGTTTTAGTTCATTAATATGGACCTCCGCAAAGTAACGCCTGATTCAATAAAATAGTTTTATGTAAGTTATTGATTTTTCGCGTCTTACATTTTGGCAACACATCATTTGTTTGGTTGCCTACAAGACAGGCTACGCCTAGTGTAGGAGCCATTGTAATACATCCTTAATTTCGCTGCCAAGTACATCTCTAACCTGCTGTATGCTTACAATTAATTGTATTCTCCACTTTTACCTAACCATAATTGCAATGTTTATGTTGAAGCTTGTACTTTCTTAATAAATATTCTTATTCTTATATAAGGGGACAATCTTACACAAATCGACCTAGTCCCAAACTAAGCAAAGCTTGTAGTATGGGTACTAGACGACGATAAACATACTTATATAGATAAATAAATACTTAAATACATAGAAAACATCCAAAACTCAGGAACAAATATTCGTGCTCATCACACAAATAAATGCCCTTACCGGGATTCGAACCCAGGACCTCTTGCTTCGTAGGCAGGGTCACTACCAACTAGGCTAAAGAGGTCGTTAATATAAATCAGTCAAGCCGTTTTCGGATGAGTTCGATAGCAAATCAATCAATCAATCAATTCCGTGACACGAGATTTTTATATATTAGAGACTAGCTGTTGCCCGCGACTCTGTCTGCGAAGAATAGGGGTAGGTATAAAAAATAGTCCACGACCTATTCTCAGACCTACATCATCAGCCTATGTTCGTCCACTGCTGGACATAGGCCTCTCCATGGCACGCCACTGAGCACGATCCTCGGCCACTCTCATCCAGTACCTCTACCATGAGTTTACACTAGTTTACGTGACCGTACTCGCTATCGACGGCGTAAATTATTTGTATGGAGAATTGTACAGCGCCTCTAGCGGTCACTTACGGAAGTACAATTCTCCATACAAATCATTTACGCCGTCGCTAGCGAGTACGGTCACTGTAAACTAGTGTAAACTCATGGTAGAGGTACAGTTCTTGCCAGCCGCCTTGCGAAGATCATCGCTCCACCGAGTCTGAGGACGTCCCACGCTACGTTTGCCGATCCGTGGTCTCCACTCAAGAGCTCGTCTACCCCAACGGTTATCGGTTCTTCGGGTTATATGGCCGGCCCAATGCCACTTCAGCGTGCTAATGCGGTGACCTACCCAATGTGGAAAAAAAACAGTTTTATAAAAATCGGTCAAGCCGTTTCGGAGGAGTTCGATAACAAACACCGTGACACGAGATTTTTATGTATTAGAGCTATCTCTATAAACGCGAGATTGTATGGGTGCCTGGAAGTTTGCTACTCTTTCACGCTAAAATGGTGTGACGGATTCTGATGAAATTTTTACACAGATACTTGTTAACCTGGATTAACATATAGGATACTTTTTATCCCGGCAAATAGCATAGTTCCCGCGGGATAGCGATAGCGAGTTCTTCGTAGACAGTCAAAGGTACAAGAAGTACCAAGTAAGTTTTATTTCTTATAATTGATTATTTTAAATGAAAAATTGTAGATATTTTAATCGATTATTTGTACTCCACATTATTATTGTATTATTTTTGGCTTTATTTTATTTTTAACTTATGCGAATTTTTATTTTATTGACATCGTCTTTTTTAATTATTTTATTGCATTTTTTACATTATGTTTAGTTGTTAGTTATTGGTTAAGTATTGTGTGCCCTTACAGGGCGTCATGGACTGACTTATTTTACTGATAATATCTTGATTATAATGTACATGACATTGACAATGTGTAATAAATAAATAAATAAATAAGTATTCTATAATATGTTAATCTAGGTAAATATCAGTGTGGCAAATTTCATGAGAATCCGTCAAACCGTTTACCCATATAGTTTGTATGGCTAGCTTTCGTTACACAAAGCAAGCAAAAAAATCAATAGGTATACTGTTTTAAACTTTCATGATTTTTACACATAATTATTATACTAAACGGGACTTATTACGCAAATAATATTTCCCTGAACGTTTCGGCCACATTGCAGCAGCAGCAGCGGGACGATAATAAATAATAAATAAATAAATATCACGGGACAATTCACACCACTTGATCTATAGGTTTCATACTAAATAGATCATTGATCTAGTCCCAAAGTAAGCTAAGCAAAGCTTTTATGGGTACTAAGCAACGGATAAACATACTTATATACCTATATTTAAATATTATAAATATTAAACACCCAAGACCCGAGAACAAACATTCGTATTTTTCATACAAATATCTGCCTCGACACGGGAATCGAACCCGGAACCTCAAGCTTCGTAGTCAGGTTCTCTAACCACTAGGCCATTCTCGTCTTCATGGAATCTTGTTATATACAGTCGGCGTCGGGATGAATGTTCGGAGAGACGGACGTCGGACGTTGTTAAGCTGGGTCCACATTTGTATCATTTTGTCGTATCGTATCTCCGTCGCGTTGCACCGACGCGTATCAAGATCGCTAGTGTGGACGCAAAAACAGCGCGACCATGCGGCGCGCCGTATCTGATCGCTCGGGATCGGATACGCGTATCAAGATCGGTAAGTATGGACGTGTTTGATACTGTATCACGATACGAAGTGATGATTTGATACGCGATACGCCGTGATCGCTCTCGAGGCGGTTTTTCCCCGATCATCAAAGGGGCTACGGACGATTCCACACATGACGATGTGAGCGTCCACACTTAATGATACGGCGTTATGATACGATACGCTGCTACGCTACGGTTAGTATGGACGCATTTTTTCACGCGACGATGCTAGTGATACGGTGTGCCCAAAGAGAGCGTCCATACTTAGGATACGCGAGCTCGATACGATACGCGTGATCGTGATCGGCAAAATGATACAATTAACGACCGCTTTAGCTTAGTTGGTAGTGACCCTGCGTACGAAGCAAGAGGTCCTGGGTTCGAATCCCGGTAAGGGCATTTATTTGTGTGATGAGCACGAATGTTTGTTCCTGAGTTATGGATGTTTTCTATGTATTCAAGTATTTATTTATCTACATATGTAGTTTATCGTCGTCTAGTACCCATAGTACAAGCTTTGCTTAGTTTGGGACTAGGTCGATTTGTGTAAGATTGTCCCCTAACCTAATAGTTTTTTTTTTAATACAAATGTGGACCCAGCTTTAGTGTTGTGTGTCGGTGTGATGGGGTGCCGTTAAAAATCTTGATCTAGTGCGGGTAGTTCGAGATGCGGGTGCTGATTCTAATTGGAATCAAGTGCGGGTAGTTCGAAAGACTCGAGCGGCTAAACGAACTTGACACCCTACTTACACTTCAGGTAACTCGTGACCACGGCTGCTGCAATGTGGCCGAAACGTAGAGGTAAATATTGTTTGCGTGATAAGTTAAGTTTAGTATAATATAATAATACATGACCAATATTTCAACTCGAAATAAACCCTTCTACAATGGTTTTTAAGTAGAAAATCAGTTTGTCATGTAACCTGGCGTGGCTAGAGCACGTCACTTCATTTGTTTTGTGGCGGTGAAGAGGTTAAAAATATTATAAAAAACTTTTTTACTCGAATTCTAGCGAAGCTAATTAAAATATTAGTAGGATCACGTAGGATATATGCGTTTTTCAATGTCAAAAGAACTGTGCCATCAAAGCACTTTAATTGTTGAACAAACATACATGGAAAGTTGTCATTGTGAGATAATTGCTTGTTAGTGTGTTTACAGACGTTGCTAAGGCGATAGCGGCATTCCATAATGGCTCAAGTTAATGTACAGTCGTGGTAAGAAAAGGTTCGACACCTTAAGTCGACATTTGCTTGCACCACAAACAAAACAAACTGATGCAAAATTCAAATCCATTGTGAAGAAGACATTAATATCTAAGGCGTACTATAAAATTAATGACTATATCATGGACAGGGATGTTTGGAAGTAATTCCTATCCGCATTGGCGATCCCTAGTCGATTTGATAGCGAATCTACTGCGTTAAAAATTTAATTGTATCACTTTATACAGGGTTATTTGTAATTCACTAGCATCCTTTTAACCCTGAACTCCTACCACTTAAACAAATGTTTTTTGTTTTACGACTTTTGTCATAACTTAATATTTTTGGTGTAATAACATTTTGAAAATTTGAGATTACCTGTTATTTTTACGATACTCTGTGTATTTGTATGGGAAAAAAAGTGCTTCATTTTAAAAAGTCGTAAAACAAAAAACATTTGTTCGAGTCATAGGAATTCAGGGTTAAGAGGATGTCAGTGAATTAAAAATAACCCTGTATGTATGTAATTTAATAACAATGTAGATCTGTTTGAAAAAAATAAGTACCTTGTTGAGTTTCTTGCCGGTTCCTTCTCAACAGGGTTTTTCCAAAGCGGTGGTATTTTCTTCGACGTCCATAGGAGCATCAATATTCGCTGTAATACGGCGAACGCAACAATGTAATAGCCGCTTTAGCATTTGAATCGCTCGATACATTTGTACATTTAATAACAGTAATGGTAGTTTTTGTTGGAGCCGCCATTTTGATAATCTAGGTTAAGCGGATTAAGGGTTACCTAGGTTAAGAGTTAATCTCACACTGTGCAAAATGAAATAACAGCATCATAATCCTTTTAATATTATAAATGAGTAAAATTGTGAGGGTGTTTGGATGTTTGTTGTTATGTTAATTGACGGTGCTGGTTGAAAATTAGCGCTGGGGTGCTATAAGAGTCGTTTTTAAAAAAAATTTAAATAAAAAATAAAACCGCCTTCAAAAAACACCCAAAAAAAACTTGGAAATAAAAAAAATTTAAATAAAAAATAAAACCTCCTTCAAAAAACCCCCAAAAAAACAAAATAATAATTGATTGAACCGACCACAATAAGCATGAAAATATCTTTCTACTAATCTGTTTGAAGTTGGTGCCTCAGCACGAGCCAGCAGGAGTGTAGAAGCCCTATAATAGGTATGTAGGTAAGTTAGATTACTAGGTCCACTCCTGCTGGCTCGTGCTGAGGCACCAACTTCAAACAGATTAGTAGAAAGATATTTTCATGCTTATTGTGGTCGGTTCAATCAATTATTATTTTATGTTTTTTTGGGGGTTTTTTGAAGGAGGTTTTATTTTTTATTTAAATTTTTTTTATTTCCAAGTTTTTTTTGGGTGTTTTTTGAAGGCGGTTTTATTTTTTATTTAAATTTTTTTATTTTTTTCTTTTTAGTTGTTTCTAATGGCCTGGACTGGCACTCTTTACTGACTGTACTTTTTGCCTCTGGTTACCAAAGTACTTATCAAGACGAATCAAACGAGACCAAACTTGATGGGGTTATGTCGTTTTACTACGGAGTTCTTATGGTCACCATCCAACTTCATTGTCAGACCCTGGTTACCATCTAGGACCAAAGTACTCGTTGAGACGAGTCAAATGAGTCCGTACTCGATGGGGTAAGTGCCGTTACTTTATGGAGTAACTTTGGCCACCTTCCAGCTCCATCATTAGACCCTGTTTATCATCTGGAATCAAAGTACTCGTCAAGACGTTTCAAATGAACCCAAACTCGACGGGGTTGTGTTGTTTTATTACAGAGTTTCTATGGCCACCTTCCAACTCCATCATCAGATTAGCTCCATGTCACAATAATATTGCATTGTCACCTGATTTACACATGCATGTAAAATATGAAATCAATCAGAAACCGGGAAGTGAGTCAAATTCAACTTGCAAGATTTGACCCGTTGAGGAGTTCCGTTGGCCATCTGCGGTCTTCTTCATCAGATCTAGTTTACCAAATGACACCTTATGAATGCAAATGCTCGATTTGTCACTGAAAATACTAAAATCGCTTTACATTTCCCTTGAACTTTTGAAGAGTTCCTTCAATTCCTCATGGATCCCATCATCAGAACTGGATTCCGGTAACAACGGGACCAACCTTGAAGCATATGCTTTCAAACAACGAAAGAATTTTCCAAATCGGTTCATAAATGACGGAGTTCTGAGGTAACACACGTTAAAAAAAAAAAAAAAAAAAAAAAGAACATACAACCGAATTGAGAACCTCCTCCTTTTTTTGAAGTCGGTTAAAAAAACACTATTAAGGGATTTATTTAAAACAAAACTTAATTGATTCCTGTGTGTAACGAAAGTTACCCATATAGTTTGTATGACTAACTTTCGTTACACTAAGGAAACGATCGTGATTTTGTTTTAATTGAGCCCTTAATTAGGTAATTTTTTTCTGGAAACTACCCATAAAACCCCTCAGCCTTATCTATGCTGAGCCAATGTCCGATTTACAACCGAGTGTCGCACGATTTTTAACCGACTTCAAAAATGAGGAGGTTCTATGTTCGACTGTATGTACGGTCAAGTGCAAAAATAAGTATCGATTTAATCCTCCCATCGTTACATACCTATACCTTAATTCGACGACATAAGAGCTATGGGACATATTTATGAGCAAGTTGTGTGCACCCATATTTTTACACTTGACTGTACATACCTTTTTTTTTGTTTACTTTTGTTTTATCCTTTGTGTTGTCTATTTTTAATAAACTAATAATATTGATGTGTCTTGTGTTGTTATAAACAAATGTACAATACAATACAATGGCTCTATATTGTACACCACAAAATAATACAATACAGAAAAACAACTATGTATTTTTTTACTTTTTCATTATTTCTTCTTCTTTTTGATGAACACGCGAATCACGCAAAAATGGCTGAACGAATTTGGATTGATCTTGGCTTGCAAACAAACACTCTGGACTTAGAGTATTGAGAAATAGGATCTTCAATACCTCGGCTTACGTTCTCCTAGGATAATTTAACTTTCAAAAATAATAGAGGGCGCTGTCCAATAACGTTAAAGTAAGCTTTCAAGATGAAGCGTTAACTTCGTCAACAATCAATAGATGGCGTTGTCTGAGCGACGACGTTAAAAATATAAGGCCACACCAATCAATCTATCGTCGATCGATGGTAGAATGGATTGGCCGACGTTGATAGATAGTTTCTATTACACCAATCTATTGATCGTCGAAATTTACTTAACTCGAAAATAAATTTCGAAATTTATTTAATCTCTTTGGCACTGATCGTAACTATTCTAAATCACTTATATCACGGACGAATAAGGCCTTGGAGGCCGTGTCCGACTGGGGATCGGCCAACTTGGTCCAGTTTAATGCTGCCAAGACACAGGCGTGTCTGTTCACCGCAAAGCGGAGTCCATTCACCTTGGCTCCTACTTTCCAGAATGTATCCTTACCACCCAAAGACCACCTTTTGAGCTTCTTGGACTGAGCGTGCCATCTAATCTCAACTTCGGCGCGGCCATTGAGTCCAGGGCGAAAACTGCTGCTAAGAAACTTGGTATCTTATATAAGGTGGGACGGTATTTCACGCCGGAGCAACTTTTTACTTTATACAAAGCACAGGTCAGATCATGTATGGAATACTGCTGCCACCTTTGGGACGGTTCTGCCAAGTATCAGTTGGCGGCGTTGGATTCGGTGGAGCATCGAGCCCGAAGACTCATTGGTGATAGTTCGTCAATCGGTGGTAGGCTGCAGAGCCTCGAGGTGGATTATACTACGGAGTTTGATTTGGACCCGCTGTCTGACATCTAGCACTTTGACAGTACCAGTAAAGTGACACAGTGTATAGTGTACCACTACGCAAAAAATAATTAAAGGGGTTGCCTTATCGTACGCATTTAGATAGATTTAGAAATTTGGCATTGTGGGATTACTCAATTATAATCTGACTTCATCAACTAAAATAGTTTCAATAATTAATTGTGAAAGAAGTAGAGAACTAAATGACAAAATATTGAAATTAGTTTCTTATAATTGACTTTTCTATACAAAAAAAAATATAAAAACCACTGGTAATTTTTTTAGACATTCCCAATTTAGCAGAGACATTTTGGGAAATCATATTCATTTTCGGCCTGTAAGTACGCTCCCACTGATGCGAACAGGCCTGCTCTCAAAATAATAAATAAATAAATAAATAAATAAATAAATATTAGGGGACAATCTTACACAAATCGACCTAGTCCCAAACTAAGCAAAGCTTGTACTATGGGTACTAGACGACGATAAACATACTTATATAGATAAATAAATACTTAAATACATAGAAAACATCCATAAATAACTCAGGAACAAATATTCGTGCTCATCACACAAACAAATGCCCTTACCGGGATTCGAACCCAGGACCTCTTGCTTCGTAGGCAGGGTCACTACCAACTAGGCTAAAGCGGTCGTTAAAAATAATTTAACTTATTAATTTAATTTATTAATTTTTCTATGTATTTAAGTATTTATTTATCTATATAAGTATGTTTATCGTAGTCTAGTACCCATAGTACAAGCTTTGCTTAGTTTGGGGCTAGGTCAATTTGTGTAAGATTGTCCCCCCTAATATATTTTTTGAAGTAAGTAATTTCAAAAGTAATTTTTAGGACCGACAACGCACTGGTATCGCGTAAGGCGCTGCGAGTGTCTATGGACAGTGGTGTTCATTTAACATCAGGTGACCCACTAGTTCGTTTGTCTGGCCTCTCTAACATAAAAAAAAAATTTGCATGTAAATTCGGAAAAAGTCAAAAAGTGCGAGGACTGGTTTGACCATACCACGTATTGACGGGAGCAAAAATAGCGATTCATTAAATATCGTCTAAGAGTTTATCAACATCTATAAAAAGCAATTTAAATCACATTATCATAACTATAACTATCATTACTAATTTTAAAACCAAACCTCTTGTTTTATTCATTCTATACAATTCCAACTATAACACTAACAACATGCAGATATCTGACATTGACTCTGCACTCGAATCACTTTTGACATAAAAACATTAAAACACATAATTCTTCAAAAATGTTTTTTTTGTATGTGATTATATAAAATCTTAGAACTACACAACGGTTGTACAAAATTTTTACCGATATCAACTAATAAAATAAGTTTAATCTGTCCTCGCACTAATTATATAAATATAAATAAATATAAATAAATATCACGGGACAATTCACACCAATTGACCCAGTCCCAAAGTAAGCTAGGAAAGCTTGTGTTATGGGTACTAGGCAACGGATAAACATACTTATATAGATAGATACACACTTAAATACATATTAAACACCCAAGACCCGAGAGCAAACATTCGTATTTTTCATACAAATATCTGCACCGACACGGGAATCGAACCCGGGACCTCAAGCTTCATAGTCAGGTTCTCTAACAACTAGGCCATCTGGTCGTCTAAAATTAATCGTCAGTACAGATTTGCTCCCGTCAATCCGGGGTAGATATGCATATTATGATCCCATGCTTGACACGTCAGCTCAAACCACGAGGTTATCACGTCTTTTCAAGAAATCGATGGCACTATAAAGGCTAGGTGGTTGTTTACTGATTGAGCTCTGCCCGTTTCACAGGCAGTTGGAGCACAATCGTCTTCGGCCAGTCAGCAAACTTTGATCTCTATATTGAAATACTAATGGTAATTTTCTATGCGATTACACCTAACCATGCGGCGGCTGCCAGTCCGCGGCGGCGGTTAACTAACCGTGCATGAAGGGTTAAACCCTCTGTGATCACTTTGCTAGTTTCATTTTTGGTATTCTCGTTGACCAGCCGAGCGTCTGACGGTATTTTGCAATCGCGAACGGCTTAATGGGAGCAGGGGAGGCCTATTGATTTTACGACGTTTCGATTTCACGGTCTGTAGGATTGACTTGTGCGATACAATGCCGTATTAATTAATAAAGTCAATGCGAATTGTAATGTACCTAATACTGCACTGTGCGTGAATTTTACTTATATTTTTAGTTTTTACTAAAACGTTTGCTTTGTTTTTTTTTAAAGCAGAAAAGATTTTCGCGTATGCCAAACGGGATTTGCTCTCGCATTTCTTGGCTATCCATGCCGAGCATGTTATCAATTGTGCCAGGGTGCCCTCAATTAACACACCCGAAAACATTGATCGCTTGCATACGTCAATAAACGCGGGTGGAGTCATCTGTCAAAATTATCGTAAGACATGGCTTCTACTTTCCAAATTGCATTGAAAAAGTGTGATGATGTATCGTTTCTATTTTTTCTAAATTATTTTCGTTTTTATTAGCAGATGAGCAGGGTGAAATTGTAGCATGCTCGGCAAGGATAGCAGTTGCATACAAAAACTCTTTCTTTTTTAAAATACCTTGACTTTACCTGTGCTAAATTTTCTGCGCAAAGTAAGATGTTGCTTAAGTAAAATAAATAAGAAACGCGGAACCGAATTATTTAAGCGTATCCAATGACGTCTAGCGAAGCGTAAGATCAAGTCGCATATCCTTTCAAAGGTTATAACCCTTCACAAATCAGTCTCGCTAAGCGATGTGTCAAACCGCTAGCGATACCTCGCGCCCGTAAACTGCGCTTCATGACGTATGACGCATTGTCCGCCGCGGCCGCCTCGCCGCACGGGCTGGAACGACCCACAGCGGCTGCGACACTGTTAACCCGTTACGCTAAGACTCATATTCAACGCCGCGTCGAACCTCCGAAAGCAAATAACATAATACTATGTTGCGACACAGTAGCTTCACAGATTTTACTTTCAAATTTACAAATGCAAAATAGCGCATTGTGTTGTGTGCGGTGGCCGCTTTAGCGCATTTTATTATTTCGACGTTACTCAACGCGCGTTAGAGATTGCTCCGTCATTCTTCGCGTGGGATTTTTGGAAGACGCTCGCAAATTACCTTTGGAAATAGTCTTTTGTGTGACCTAGCTAAGTGATGAGGGTATTTATTGGACGTAAAAAGGCCCTAGAGCTGTGCGTATAAATAGAAATGTATATAAAAGCTCGTGCGCGAAAATACGGCGTGATAAATCATAGTAATGGAACAGTACAATGGCTCGGCAATCACGAGATGACATGCTTTGTAGACCACACCCACTAAGATTTTATATCATCCAAACAAAGATAGCGCTGAAAGGGGCCCGGGTCCCCCTTATCGACCGGGGGGTGGGAGGGGGACGGTGTTACAGAACAGAAGGATTTTGCGGGCGAGCGAACGATATTCGAATCACACCGCGCGTTACAGTGGCCACTTATTCAGCGTCTAACTGTATATACGACGCCTGTGTCTATGTACTGCTGTAGGTATACAATATACATATAAAATATATTGGTGGAGGAGTTATTTGGACGCTGAGAACTGGCTCTACATATATCTTAGAGGCGTTGGATGATTGTTAAATTAAGATGTATAGACGCCGTCATAAACATCGGAGCATTCAAGGTTGCCAAAAATATCTGATACGACAATATTGTCAATCACGTACTGTTTTTCTTGACCACCTAAACGGGTGCGATGTTAATGATGGCGACTTTACCTAGGTAGGGTCAACGTCATAAATAAGTGATCACTTTTGTACCTTGTCACTTTAACGTCATGTTTGAAAAGCCAAACGAAATTATGTAACAACAAAAAGCGACAAGGTACAAAAGTGATCACTTATTTATGATTATGACGTTAACTGTACCAACTGTAACTTTAGGTGTAATATATTATCTATTATGCTATCAGTATTTGCGTCACTCGTAGAGCTGAAACTGTGTAATACCTATATTTTAGACCTTGAATGAGTCCCAGATATATTGTACAAGGTGTCCAATTCGAAATTCGAAGTTTATATTGTGCTGACCCTAAGCTTTCTTTCCTCAGCTTTATTACAATTAGCGTGAATGAAACGGCACCATTCGAAGTTCGAAATTCAAATTTCGTAGTACAAGGCCTGTTACCGGGCCAGAGATCAAGTTATACGAGTTCTGGAAAAAAAAGAAAAAAGATCATGTCACTTACTCAGCATCTGACTGTAAGTATATTCGACGCCTCTGTCAAGGTATTAGCTGCTGTAGGTATACAATATACATAAAAACCGGCCAAGTGCGAGGCGGACTCGCGCACCGAGGGTTCCGTGTAAATTTATATGTATCTATGAACATCCAGTCTTAGCAGACCCCTGCTCCTAAGCAAAATGTGCGTATTGTGGGATCATTGTAGTTTGGTTACTGATATAGACAGATAGAGAAAAAAATTATGCTTTTCGTAATTATTCCTTTATCTGTGCTATAAGACCTTGCCTCGTACCAAATTTCAAGATTCTGAGTTCACGGGAAGTACCCTGTAGGTTTTGATTCCCTTGCGAGTAGTTGCGAGTTTGAAAATATGCGGCTTAAATTGCTGTTTCTTTTGATTGCGTTGACATAGAATATATATTTTGTTGCAGCTTAAAGGTATTATAGACCTGAGTATTTGATATGAATTTCAATTCAATACCTCTACGCGTTCATGAGGAAAAGAATAGTAACTTTAAATTTATTAAAAATATTTTTTTTATATGCTGTGGCTAAAAATTTACGGTTTTCGCAATTTTTCCTTTATCTGTGCTATAATACCTTGCTACGTACCAAATTTCAATATTCTGAGTTCACGAGAAGTACCCTGTAGGTTTTGATTCCCTTGCGAGTGTCGAAAATTTGCGGCATAAATAGATTGGTTACTGATATAGACAGACAGACAAAAAACTATGCTTTTCGCAATTTATCCTTTATCTGTGCTATAAGACCTTGCATCGTACCAAATTTCCAGATTCTGAGTTCACGGCAAGTACCCTGTAGGTTTTGATTCCCTTGCGAGTGTCGAAAATTTGCGGCATAAATAGATTGGTTACTGATAATATAGTGATATAGACAGACAGACAAAAAAATTATTGTTTTTCGCAATTTTTCCTTTATCTGTGCTATTAGACCTTGCTTCGTACCAAATTTCAAGATTCTGAGTTCACGGGAAGTACCCTGTAGGTTTTGATTCCCTTGCGAGTGTCGAAAATTTGCGGTATAAATAGATTTGTTACTGATATAGACAGACAGACATAAAAATTTATACTTTTCGCAATTTTTCCTTTATTTGTGCTATAAGACCTTGCTTCGTACCAAATTTCAAGATTCTGAGTTCACGAGAAGTACCCTGTAGGTTTTGATTCCCTTGCGAGTTTCGAAAATATGCGGATATTTGCGGCATAAACGGCTGTATCTTTTGTTTGCGATGGCTTAGAAGTTTGATTTTTTCACAGCTTCAAGGGACAGTAGACCTGAGTATTTGATATAAATTTCAGCTTGATACCTACTTCCACGCGTTCCTGAGAAAAAGGGTCTTGACAGACAGACGGACGGACGGACGGACAACAAAGTGATCCTATAAGGGTTCCGTTTTTTCCTTTTGAGGTACGGAACCCTAAAAAGACATTGATGGAGGAGTTATTTTGATGTTGACAACTGATTGTAAAATTAAGACGTACCTACCTGTAAGTCAGCGTTTTTTCTGATACTAAAATAAACGAAGTATCTATGTATAGGGATGGTATAATAAACGAAGTATCTATGTATAGGGATGGTATAATAAACGAAGTATCTATGTATAGGGATGGTATAATAAACGAAGTATCTATGTATAGGGATGGTATAATAAACGAAGTATCTATGTATAGGGATGGTATAATAAACGAAGTATCTATGTATAGGGATGGTATAATAAACGAAGTATCTATGTATAGGGATGGTATAATAAACGAAGTATCTATGTATAGGGATGGTATAATACTTTGGGTACCTTTGTCTTCCCGCGTACCTACTTCAGAAACTTTTCAATCATTCTCTCCCTGCAGCTTCAGACTTAACTTCTTGGAAAAACACCCTCTTTGAGAATATTTTATATTCGCTAAATGCATTTTGTAACTTTTTGATAATACTAGAATTAAGAGATTAAATGGGTTTTCTGTTGTTGCCAGAATAGCCAAGTAGATACTTGTTTTACGTTTAAAAACTAGTAGGTAGGTAAATAATATCCCACCAAAAACAGTTTTAAAATAGTAGGTAGGTACATGGAACATCTTAAATTCTACCTGGAGTATCGCTGTGGTGCGTCGCTAGGCATACAAATTTTATGGTCGTGCTGTATTACAAGCACAGTTTGTATTAATTATAAAGTCTAATAAAAATAAATTTAATGGCTTTTGTTATTGAGAAGTTACATAGAGTTAGAGAGTTCTTTTAAATGTAGCCATATTTTCTATATTAATTATTATATCTGCCGGTACTTTATTATAGACTGGGTGCCATTCTTAATATACTTACTCTTCTGAAGTAGATCAGACTTCAGTTTAGTTTTATTTTATTTTGGAGGCGAGTACTTTTGAATCTATGGAAAAGGTGCATGTTACATTTCACAAAAATTACCACTTCAAATATATACAGGGTGTAATCAAAATGGTGGTCCAAAAGTAGTGTTCCTTACTCAGTTAGTTCTGGACAACATAATGCATTAACTCAATTGCTAAAATGAGTCTGATAAAATTTGGGATGTTCATTGTTCATACTTTGTTGCCATGAAATCACCAACTTAATGTATACACCTAAAATGAAATAAGACTAATTCAAACAAATGAGTTAATGCATTATGTTGTCCAGCATTAACTGAGTAAAGAACACTACTTTTGGATCACCATTTTGATTACACCCTGTATAGGCAAGGTAAAGTTAATATATAATATATATTAGCTTAAAATTTCCCTGTATTTTTTCTTTTTCGTTTTTTGTTTTGTTTTTCTTATAACCACAACTTGTGTTATGGAGGAGCGGGGATTCCTGATACAAGTATATTGCTTACTTAATAGGAAGCTCCAACCCTTAATTTTTGTAACAATGTTATTTTTTTTTTAGTAAAATAAACATTTTAATTTTTTTCATTTTCATATACAATAGGGATGTTTCCTAGGTAAAAAAATAATAATTCTTATTAGTCCGTATTTTACATTATCAAAAAATATTAGACACGTAATTTTTCTTTTGACAATTAAACAAAAAATTACGAAGATATGGCGCGTTGAAGTTTCGCGTGACGTCACTTGTTCCTACACTTTGTATGAGCGTTTTAGGAACAAGTGACGTCACGCCTCGTCACGCGGAACTTCAACGCGCCATATCTTCGTAATTTTTTGTTTAATTGACAAAATAAAAAATACGTGTCCAATATTTTTTGATAATCTAAAAGACTGACTAGTTAGGAAAGTAGCCTATTCTGACATTTTAATGTAAAATGTTTCTAAGACGAAACCATATTCCTTGCACTATCAAAAAGTTACCAGATCTCATATAGAGCCAAGCTTCCTAACTCTACACGCCCTAACTTCACAAACTTGACACCTTAGTCAAAATATCTGGCTTGGCCGTTTGGCTATCGTCATACGTAAAGTGAAAAATTTATTATGTTTTATTTATATCAATTTATTGCTGTTCATTACTTTTCTATGATACAATAGTTTTTGTAGTAGCCAAACGGCCCAGCCACATATTTTGATAGTTTGTGAAGTTAGGGCGTGTAGAGTTAGGAAGCTTGGCTCTTTATGAGATGTGATAACTAATTTTGACAGTGCAAGGAATATGGTGTCGTCTTGGCAACATTTTGAATGAAAATGCTTTTGGTCGATATTCACTTCTTTTTATGTTGTTTGTGTACTTATACTAGCTTACATACAAAATTTTAGCTTTCTAGGATTTCAGGAAGTACCCTAAGTATATTGATGATCATCAGTGAGTCAGTGACGAAATCGGGGGTTTTTTGATATCAATAAAATTTAAAGTATAAGAGCTGTGTAATTGATACTTTATATTTTTAATGAGTCTACTATTTACATCATATCCCGAGAATTTTGTTTATCTGGTATAATCCAAACTCAAGTTATGAGGATTAAAAAAAAACGACGCAGCGCTTCGAGAAAAGGAGTACCTAGTGCCTTTGCGCTTCGCTTGGCTCGTCTTGGCGGGGGCACTGCCGTGCACCCAGATTTCGATTAACAGCAGAGATCCATCTATCAATTTGTTAACTTCTCATGCTTGTAGGTATAGTTCATATTGCTGCTGGACGTGAGCTGCATAAAATTACATTTTATGCTCTAGCGCTAGCGCCTAGTAAAATCTTCGTTAAAGACCAAGGTTAGATACTTATTTATTGGAACACAAACAGTCATGCATAGCTCATGACAAATAATAAGGTGAGTTGACTCATTGCCAAAATAGTGGTCAAATTACAAGTAACCAATTTGAAAAAAAATTAGCCTCCCAGCTGTATATGACGGACGCGTAAGATTACTAGAAATATGTACCTATCTGTGTAAATCAAGTTTTACAATAATTTTACAATTTTAATTTTACAATAATACATAATAATTCAGCATAATGTGCAACAACATTTTGGTGAGTGTGCGCAAGAATTACATAATTTAATTCCTCCATCTCCATTTTACCAACGGACATCAAGGCGGGGAGAGCGTCTTCATCCTTATGTGGTTAGTATTCCAGTGGCCCGTACGAAGCGCTTGCGTCATCTTTCCTAATGCGAACTGCTAAGGAATGGAATTCGCTTCCATCGTCTGTATTTCTTCTCTTCAAGGCTAGAGTGATTAGGCTGTTACTGAACCAGTGAGGTACACCTTTGGCCTCATCTGCACTTTTCATCAGGTGAGATAGGAGACAATGACGGGTCAGTTTTATGGAAAAAAAACTGCAAGCCGATTTCTCACCACAACTTAAGGCATGTATAAATTGTTTCTTAATATGTTAAAGAAAACGTTAAACAATTCACACGGAGAAAAAAATATTCCACAATATTACCAGATTGTATAGTAATTATGATTCTGGTGTAGGAAAACAGATTTCAGCAATGATTATCAGATTTTTTTTATAACAACAAGTCATACAGTACTTCGTATTCAGTACTAGAATATTCAAGTTAGAATATTCTAGTACACAAAAACTCCGATATCGTTTTGGTAACCATCTAATTGTTACAGAGTAAAATATGCATTTACTTAGCTTACAACAGTTTTGTATACCTACATCACAAAATTTGTTTTCTACGATACTAGGTAACTGGGTAATAGGAATTAGAAATGATGTTTCAAGAAGTAGAATTATCTATTAACGTGTAAAAAAAGTATAGTTGTCACATAAAATACAATAAAATCAAGTCAAATTCACAATATTCTGTTTAAGGAAACTAGATTTTTCTCTCCGTGCAGTATCGTTAAAATAACGATTAGATATAGGAATCACAGGTGCGAGAGATAAATGAGTTTTTAGCATAGAGTTTTAAAAAGCGGTACATGGAATAGATTGTTTCGACGGAATTCACGATTAGGGCATCGGAAGTGAATCTTACTGAACAAGACAGCTGTCAATCAGGCGTAAACAGCCATGAACATTTCTATTGTATGAAATATAAGTTCTATCCTAATCTAAAAGTGGGTACGTTGATAAGAAACGGAGAAAATAACTAAAACATTTGAAAAAGTATACCTTTGCAAGGTTCCGAAAATACTGGCAGCGTTCCCTCTTTGAATAGCTAAACTAATTCTTTGTCCGAGGTATATAGCTGCCAGCTCTTCGATCTCCTCTGACATCAATTAACTTCTTTGCTATTTGAGTCGTTTTTAAAAAAAAGTATACACAATTAAGGGATTGAATTAAAACAAAACTTAATTGATTCCTTTGTATAACGAAAATTACCCATATAGTTTGTAACACTACTCAGTGTTACAAACTATATGGGTAAATTTCGTTACACAAAGGAATATATCGTGATTTTGTTTTCATTAAGCCCTTAACTATGAACTTTTTTTTAATGTATTTCGTTTCAAATGTAAGTAGGTATGCGAGCTTTTTATTTAAATAATTAATTGGCCAAGATAGCGCGAAGCGTCTCCGTTGCACATTGGACAAAAAAACTTTAGGCCTTATTACCCGTAAATAATAAGCTTAGCTTAGCTGCTTATTCCCCTAAATTCAAGTCTAGGGTGAATGAATATTTAACTAGGCGACCGTGGTCTATCGTAGGCCTAATCTTCGCTTTCCATCAGGCGTGATTGTGGTCAAACGCAAGTCTATATTGTAGGTATAAAAAAGTATCTTAGGTAGCAAGTTAGATAGAATCTCTTCAATTTTGAATCTGCCTCGGATCAATCCAACAGCTACGTAGTGTTGTGTTAACATCTTTACGGATTAGGTACATTTAGCACCCGAAGTTCTTAGTAAATTAATTCACCGAATCGGCAAGTAGATTTGGCCGCAATAATCAAATCGGAGGCGAAATCTTCGCGAAAAATGCAAATCATGCGCAAATCCGTGAAACAACGCTATGTTGGTAGCGGGCTTTATTACGTGTCCCAATTGCTATGAGAGTTTACTGTGAGTTGTTCATAGGTGGCGTTGTAGTCAATTTAGGATTAGGTATTTGAAACGCAGTTTGGTATGAAGCGCTAACGGATGTACCTACTAATCTGTGTGAGATTTTATAGTAGGTCCATGTATAGTAGGTTCAAAAGGTGTTTTTACTTATATAACTGTATAAAAACCATACCCAATTATGAATATGAATGCGTTAAGGTATACCTTAGTATTATTTAGAAATCAGTTCGAGATTGTGTGTTCTTATTATTTACCAATGTAAATAAGATATGTAGGTACAGTCAACCAGTTTAATTTTGAGCTACCTACCGTAGAATCTTATCAGTATTTTTTTGTCTAACAATGTTTAGCGAATGAGTTAAAATGTCACAATGACAACGTTATGTGATGGCATAGGAATCAAATTACCTAATTTACAAATTACCTAAGTTTTAATACTTATTAGATAAATAGGAAACGTTTTACGTCTACGATTTCAAAACTCTCCTCCATCTACTACTGACTTCCAATCCCTAAATCAAACTAAAACGGTAGGTGTTTTCTACATAGGCACGTATAAAAATACTCCATAAAATATATCATCCACGTAAAATGCAAACGTAATGGGCCCCACGACACGATCCGGGGGGTAGCGTGGGGGTGTGGGTGGGAGGGGGGCACCTGCAGCTCAGCCGGGGTGTGGTTTGCCGTTCAATAACTTAATACTCTGGAAAGGCTTTCACGCTGAAATCTCGCTGAAAAGCGCGCGAAAGTTCTTGAGCGTTGAAGGATTTTGATACTTGGCGTTTTATGTAATTTTTCGGCCAGGTTAATGAATTATGTTAGTTATTAATTTTATGATTCTAGTATTCTATTTATGACAGTAAAAAGGAAACTATATCCTGTATTTTAAGCTACTTCTAGCTGTCGAGAAAGATTTATTTATTCTTGCTGGTCGCTTGATTAGGTACGCTTGTTTTAGGGAAGTAGGTAGGTAGGTAAGATACTTACCTAGGTACTTAAGCAACTAAACACTGCTTTAAGAAGTTGGGTTTATTAAAAAGTGCTTGCCAAAGAATTCAAACTCTATATTGACAACGAGTTTGAAAAATAGCGTGTTTTTATTTTACTCATTACCGAATTAAGTAAGTACCTATATTAAAGCTATTATTACCTAGTTATAAGCATACACAGGTGGTTATGTGTATATTAAGTAGGTACTTCGGTAATACTTACTTACCAAACTTACAAAATACTGGCATAGCATTGATCGAAACAATGTGATACATTCGAAAATTGGTTATGCCGGTGATTAATTAGGTACCTAAATTAAAATGTACCCAGTAGACAGTAAGTAGGTAGGAGTTTGCCAGTAGGTACTACTTGCTATTCCCGATAAACGTTGTTTCTAATTCGTGTGTGCCGGTTCAACAATGCGGTCTGTGATCATGTGGCTAAATAGCGAGTTTATCGATCGGTAGCAACACATCAGGCAAACACCAGCACGTAGGTAATCTACCCGGATGAATATATGGAGGCTATTAATTGCAGGTTTGCAAGTAATCGATCGAGGTGCCGTGGGATGCGTGGGATGGAGGGATCGACGAACACCGGCGGTGGGGGCGGGTGGTGCGGGCGGTGTGCGTGACGGATCATGGCGGCGCGGGGGGCCTCGCCCCGTCGCCCTCGTTAAACGCGCCCGCCGGATACACGCCGCCGCGCGGTTGAAAGCTATCCGGCCCCCGAGCGGGCGGCGAGCGCGATTGGCTGCCGCAGGGCTCGCACAGTAACCGATAGCCAATCGCGTGCGCCCGCTGTGCACGCCCCCGGTCGGGCCGCGGAGCCGGCTCAGACCGCGCGCGACTCCGCCGCGCACACTCGCACCGATGCGCGGCTCCTGGGACGAGTCCACGACGGCGGCGCTGCACGCGCGCATCCTGGAGGCGCACCGCGGGCCCGCGGCGGCCGACCGCGCCGCCGAGCCCGCCGCCTGCGCCGAGCCCGCGCCCGCGCTGGCGCTCAACGCCATCGAGCTCGCCGCGCCTACTCCGCTGCTGCCGCTGCCGACGCTCTCCTTTAGCGCTGCACAAGTTGCCACCGTTTGTGAAACTCTGGAAGAAAGCGGTGACGTGGAACGTCTCGCTCGATTTCTCTGGTCTTTACCAGTGGCGCATCCTAATGTCGCTG
This sequence comes from Archips crataeganus, assembly GCA_947859365.1. Taxonomy (NCBI): domain Eukaryota; kingdom Metazoa; phylum Arthropoda; class Insecta; order Lepidoptera; family Tortricidae; genus Archips; species Archips crataeganus. Next base: position 2,041,640 of record OX402056.1, read on the forward strand.
AATTGGAACGCTGCGAAGCAGTATTGAGAGCGAGAGCCGTTGTTGCATTCCACGCGGGACGACACCGAGAGTTATATGCGATACTGGAGCGACATCGTTTCCAGCGCTCGAGCCACGCAAAGTTACAAGCACTCTGGCTAGAAGCACACTATCAAGAAGCCGAAAGGCTGCGAGGACGGCCGCTGGGGCCCGTAGACAAATACAGAGTGCGCAAGAAGTTTCCTCTGCCGCGGACCATATGGGACGGCGAGCAAAAGACCCATTGTTTCAAGGAAAGAACGAGGTCTTTGTTAAGGGAGTGGTATTTGCAAGATCCGTATCCAAACCCGACGAAGAAGCGGGAGCTGGCGGCGGCGACGGGGCTGACGCCGACGCAGGTGGGCAACTGGTTCAAGAACCGGCGGCAACGCGACCGCGCGGCGGCCGCCAAGAACCGCTCGGCGTTGCTCGGCCGTGGGTTTGCCTCCTCCTCCACCTACGACGAAGACTCGGCCGACTCCGAGATCAACGTGGACGAGGAGTAGCCCGCGGCCGCGGTCGCCACCCGCACAGACTGATAGTGTAAATATCACGTGATACAAATTTGGTACGACGATATTTTATAGTTCGATTGAGACGTTATGAGTGACGAACATGCAATATGGACGAGATGTAATTTTTATCTTTAGAATCACCGAGTCGTGATCTATGTGACGTTAAGGCAATGTAAACCAGTTTATTAGGGTATAATTCTATTGTTGAAAGTGTAAAGAGAGTGCTTGAAGTTCAGCAATTCTGCGTATCAGGTATGTACACTCTCTATTTTGTAGTACCTACATTCAATCTTTTTATTACTGAAATTTGTCGGAGTTTAGCTGTAAAGCACAACTTAGCGGACGCCACTTTTTTAAGTGAAGTCGTGAGAGGTTAACAGGGTTAATTTAATTATATTTTCGAGTCTTACGCTCATTTGACCTTACCTTAAAGGCCTAGTATTTTTATTTATTCGATTCCCCAGCGGGAGATCTAAATTAGGTAAGACTTATTTTATTTTATGAAGCATTTACTTACCTAAAATATTTATGTATCTTATTTTACCAGTAAATATAGATTTTATTTATCTTAACAGCTTTTAGTTGTATGTTATAGTTATAACGAGCGATGTAGATATGAGGTTAGGTCTAATTTAATGCCTATTTGGAAGGTTTGTACCTGAGCGCGTGTGACTATCGTATCATATCATCCAGCTGGGTAAGGCATTGTTTAATTAAACCAATTGTGCTTCTTTTCAAGATAACTAATTATTTATTCCGATTAGGGAAATGCGGTGCGTAGAAATGCTGTAAGAGGATTAAAATTTTATAATATTGTTTCAATTTTAAACGGAGAAATAATAAAATTTGAGATACCTACCTACTGTATGGAATATTCATAAAGATACCTATTAGACAAGGTACTTTTAAGTATTATGAATGAATATAAAAAACTAACACTCGGCTTTCAAAAGATTCACCATTATCTAACTTAACACAATAAACTAGGCGGTTAATTAAGAAATTTATTTCTAGCCTTCATACTTGATTCATTTATTTAAATTCGTGAAATTGAACAATGCTAATGTCATTCATAGATACGCTATTACTAAAGTAAATAATTAGTTTTTCAGCAAAAATAATATCTTATTACATATTTGACCACGACAAATCAATATCAGGGTGTAAATGAAATCAAAAAAAATATTCTAAAATTCAAATGTTTAAGATAAAAATTTCGAATATTTTTGAATGAACTTGTTTTTAAAACATTAGGCGTAATAATCGTAATCGGTGATTTGATTTATTTCTTTCTTTATCGAACATACTTGAGTACACTCAGAAAAGTTAAATTTTATTTTGGAAAATATCTAAGTATATACTTTATTACGTAGGTATTACGGTTTTTTTATGAAATTTAATCTAGATACATTACATGCTTCCGGTCTTTGGAAAACTTTATGATGTTTAATTAAACACTTAATTATTGTAATTTAAGCCACTTGGACGCTACTGGTTAGATAAATACTCGCCATCTAAAAACAAAAGCATTCCTTGATTACCTAAGTGGGAAAACACAATTAAGGAAACCCATATTTGTTCATTTAAAACGAATATTCGCATAAATAAATTCTGCAACTATTAAACTTGGTAGGTCAATAAGGAATAAGACATGCAGGCATTTTAAAATAATTATTTCTTTAATCTTATTATTCACCATTTACAGCATTTCTCACATTAGTCGCATCAAAAATGAATTATGATTTTTTAAGACTGTTCTAGCAGAAACAAATGATTGTAACATTCATATAACGTTTATGCGTGGGACTTCGATAGCGGTCACGATAGCGATAGCGATAGCGATAGAGAGAGAATGTATAAATGTATTATAAACCAATGCAAATTGTAAATATTGATATCGACTTACATTACAGTCATTACATTAATATTAAAATTGTTAATAAAATTATATTCGTAAACATTTTTTTTGTATTATTCTCCAAAAAAATAACCAAATGTGTTCAAGTATGAAAGACACGTACCTACCTACCTATGGAAAGTTTAGGTACCTATGTGATAAACTTAGATAAAAGACGTTCATCATTGGCCGCTACATATGCCGAAGAAAATATCAATGCATCTACATCATCACTATCCCAGCCTTTAGGTACCTATATGTCCTACTGTAGGGCACAGGCCTGCTCCCAGAATTGGGAACTTGACACACACCATTGATGATGGTCGTTGCGATGTTTTCTTTCACCGTAAAGCTCATGGTAAATTTCGAATGTTATTTCGTACTTGTGTATGTCGGAATTAATATTCCGAATAACTCAGAGGTGCAAGCCCGGCCTCGAACCTACGACTGCTAGTGAGGCCTTAAACCAGTAGGTTACAGCGGCTTTTTTAAAACTAATAAAAACATGTCACTCAAATCTCAACTTTTTAGACGTACTCAGTTACTCACTATATTTAATTATAGAATAACACTTACCAATATTTACTGAAACTAAGAATACAAATAGGTATTAAGAAAAAATTACAACGAATAAAACTTTACTATAAACTAAGTATCTAACTTAAAAACATCTAGATTAAGTCTAAAAAAGGCCCCCGTGGCATCGTACCCAAATGGCTGGCAGCATTCCCTCATTGATTGGCGATGGCGATTCGTTGAGAGAGATAGCTGCCAGCCCTTTGGTCTCCAGTGGTGTCGACCAGACGCTTTTGCACTTCTTTAATGACACTTACTTAATTAGAGCAGCAACAGTAATCATACGCAGTCTCATTTCTTCATAAATTGTAATATAAGTATCTTTTATTACATGCCATTTTAATTCAATAATATTAGTAGTTTCCCAAGGGCCCGAACTAGGGTTAAAAATTAAATCGTTAACTCTGGGTTATACCAAGGGTTATACAAAATACAAAAATACAAAAAAAAATACAAAATATTTTTTTTATGTTTTTTTTTTATGTTAGAAAGGCCAGACGACAAACGAACTACCCAGCTCACAAAGTAGTGATAAAGGACAATTTATTAACGCTAAACGGTGTTAAAATAGTCATAAAAAAGCAACGCGGTGACTGCTTGCTCTAAATTGGTGAGTTGTATCATCATCTAGCTGTATAATCTTGTACAGCCTAATTTTGATAATAAATGATGTCATAAACGTTTACTCGACTGCTTTATATAGCACATATAACACAGCTGCACAACTTTGTTCGCAACAGCGATTTAGGGCAAATTTGTGGTATATCAGATATAAATGGTACTTTTATACAGCTATGTTACTCTATTATGGTTTCTAAGTCACTGCAATATCACTGGTGATATATCTGGGACGAATGAAGCTAACCCGTGATATATAAGAACATACCATAGCTGATATACATCTAATTTATCGTATAATAACGTCTTCTAACGCCAGCAACAAAAAAGTCTACTGGGATCTACAGTAACACTAAGTAGTTGTAAATATACTTTTGAAAGTGCTTATATACCACCAGCTACATACAAACGTTATATTCTCTTATATAGAGCTAAAGAAACGCATAACAGTTGTTATGAACTCTATTATAGAAAGATTTTACTTCGGTTTTCTTGAGGAACCCTAAAGTTTTTTAATGGCGGTAAGAAACTGTAATGCAGTGATATATCGGCAACCAGAACATATTTTAGGTATATTATGCCAATTTAAATGTTTTATTTAATTAAATATTCAAAATTCAATAGGGGCTTGAAAAAAACACTAATAATATACTATCAGTTCATCAATAAAATTGAAAGCGCAAGTTAAATTAATCGTTATATACGCGCACAGGAACTAAATACTACGAGATAAAAACATGAACATTATTTATTATACTTACCAATAAGATGCAATATTTTATCTTTTTCACTTCTTTTTGGCGGAGGCGGAAGCGGTGCGGATGGCGACCCAGCCCTATAGACGCAAGGAATCCGTTGCGCGTTCGCTCCGCTTCTAATACGTTCGCAAATCGCTAGTGTGATATGGCTCATAAAGTTAAAAATATGAATTTTAACTTTAAACAAGAATAAAGTGCGCTGTCCAAGAAAATTTAGGTCGGTATAGCTAAACCGTTTAAATTAGTCCTCGCCCACGCAGTACAGGGGCTGGGGGGTATGACGACGGAGGGGCCTAAGACAAGCAACGTGCTTAAAATAAATAATAAATAAATAATTAAATAAATATTAGGGCACAATCTTACACAAATCAACCTAGTCCCAAACTAAGCAAAGCTTGTACTATGAGTACTAGACGACGATAAACATACTTATATAGATAAATAAATACTTAAATATATAGAAAACATCCATAACTCACACAAATAAATGCCCTTACTGGGATTTGAACCAAGGACCTCTTGCTTCGTAGGCAGGGTCACTACCAACTAGGCTAAAGCGGTCGTTAAAACAACTTCGAAAGTTGCGGAGTGCATCTGCATATAAAATAAAGGTCCTGACTGACTCCTCAACGTCTTATCCTCCTTATCTTAGACCTAGATAGCTGAAAAATGCGATAGATATTTGGGGGTAGTTACAATAGAGAGATCTCTCTCCAGGCAGATGTTATGCCTGGGGACCGAAGCCCGATGGATGAAAGTTGGAAGTCGTATTTATGCAGCCGAGTTGAGAAACTTCGATAGCGTGATGTAGGTTTGTAGTGATTAGTTCCCTATGTGATGACTAGATGGCGCTAGTAGTCGCTACATCAGCCCCCTTTTAGACCGGAGGTCGATACGAATTGCAGTGGAGTGCAGTCTGTGCGTCATGTGGGCGCTTGCAAGGGCCAGTCGCTCAGAGCCTCGTCGGCGAGCATTGTTGTTCCTCTGCTACTTCTGGATGCCTGTTGCGTGATTGCTCAGAGCCTTGTTGGCGAGCGTTGGTTGATTGATTGGCAAGTGGAAGTAGTGTTAGGAGGATTTTTGCGAACTGTAGACACCAGGCAGATAATAGATACATGCCAATGGTGCACAGTGCGGTGACTATGGCTTGCTGTGAGACTGCGTCATCGTCTTGTGTGTCTGAAGATTGCGATTTTGTCCAATGTCGTGGGTCACCAATTTGGGGGTAGTTCCAATAGAGAGATCTCTCTCCAGGCAGATGTTATGCCTGGTGACCGAAGTCCGATGGATGAAAGTTGGAAGTCGTATTTATGCAGCCGAGTTGAGAAACTTCGATAGCGTGATGTAGGATTGTAGTGATTAGTTCCCTATGTGATGACTAGATGGCGCTAGTAGTCGCTACATTAGCCCCCTTTTAGACCGGAGGTCGATACGAATTGCAGTGGAGTGCAGTCTGTGCGTCATGTGGGCGCTTGCAAGGGCCAGTCGCTCAGAGCCTCGTCGGCGAGCATTGTTGTTCCTCTGCTACTTCTGGATGCCTGTTGCGTGATTGCTCAGAGCCTTGTTGGCGAGCGTTGGTTGATTGATTGGCAAGTGGAAGTAGTGGGAGGAGGATTTTTGCGAACTGTAGACACCAGGCAGATAATAGATACATGCCAATGGTGCACAGTGCGGTGACTATGGCTTGCTGTGAGACTGCGTCATCGTCTTGTGTGTCTGAAGATTGCGATTTTGTCCAATGTCGTGGGTCACCAATTTGGGGGTAGTTCCAATAGAGAGATCTCTCTCCAGGCAGATGTTATGCCTGGGGACCGAAGTCCGATGGATGAAAGTTGGAAGTCGTATTTATGCAGCCGAGTTGAAAAACTTCGATAGCGTGATGTAGGATTGTAGTGATTAGTTCCCTATGTGATGACTAGATGGCGCTAGTAGTCGCTACAGATATTTTCTTTTTGATTCAGACATGGAATAGATCTGCTCGGAGTGGGGAGTTCTGCAAAAACTTGCGTAGGCGCGTAAATTAGTTATCTGTTGGCTAATATCCGACTTTTGTGGTCTTCTTCAGCCTCGCTATTGACTATTACAGAATCCATAGTCGGAGCCATGTTTAGAAGAAAAACGCTTAACCACACCCACACACCCTACTTTAGAAGCGGCTGAAAATGCGAAAGCTCAAAATACAGGGGTCTAGGGAACGAATACGACTGCGTCCGATTGGGTGTCAAAACCCTTGGTCTAGCGCTACGAGGCTATACAGAGTGGAAAAATAAGTCGGGCCCTGGAGGGAAACTATTACATTAAATCCTTAAGTTGGCTTATTTTATTTAAATTAGACAATCCTTTATTTTTAAAAAGAAACAAAACTGCACTCAAAGATTTTCTAAAACTCGTTTGCGTCGCCCGGGACTCGAACCAACTAAAAATAAAAAAAATTAAAAAAAAAACCCTGAATAATAATCCTATCTACCAAACAAAAAATAAATTTCTCTAACAAAAATTTGGTCTTAACAAATAAAAATGATCGTAAAATCTAACATTAACTTTATGAGCTAACTAAAGGATTTAAGGTAAGTAGTTTCCCTCCAGGGCCCGACTTATTTTTCCACCCTGTATAAGGAAACAGCAAAGAAGTCAACGTCATAGAAGACCGAAGAGCTGGGAGCTACCTCGGACAAAGAATTAGCAGTTATTCAAAAAGGGAACGCTGCCAGTTTCTTTGGAAACTTGCCTAAGGGACGCCTTTTTATTTCTTTTTCTTAATCTACCTACCTGCTTTTAATTTGGAATAGTTAAATACATAATTAATAATTACTTTAAAGTGTAGAAAACTTTTTCGCTTTTAAATCTTAGTTTCGGTGGGCAGACGTAACTGCTAATAAAAATAAATAATATTTACTTTAAAGTGTATTTATATTTAGAACCCAGTTAATTATTTAATTCATAATTCTATTCTATACATATAATAAATCTGTAACAAGTCGGTGTCTATACATTGAAGATATTTGAGAAAAACTGTCACTAGGGCTATTTATTAGCGCAATAGAACCCAAAACAATGATTTTTAGAATTATTGTCTGTTTGTCTGTGCGTTTGTGCGCGCTAATCTCAGAAACGGCTTCACCTAGAAGGATGCGGTTTCCACTGATATGTTGGTATTTTCTTGGATTAACATTTAGTCTTTGTTTCATTTGAATCGGTTCACAAATAAGAAAGATACGTCTATTTTAAGAATTTATCGAACAGGTTTTTTTGTTTGAACGCGTTAATCTCAGGAATTACTGCTCCGATCTGAAAAATTCTTTCAGTGTTAGATAGCACATTTATCGATAAAAGGCTATAGGTTATATAGTCATCACGCTAACACCAATAGCAGCGGTGCGGAGGGGAAGAATGTTTCAAAATCGGGGGTTTTTGAAGTAAAACTTCTATAGGCACGCTTGACTTGGGAGTACGGTGGCGAATATGAACGCGGGTGTGCGGGGGGGGGGGGGAGAGCCGTAATTGATGAAAAAAAAACTTGGATAAAAAAATAAGCTGCCAAAATTACTAATTCTACGCGGACGGAGTCGCGGGCAAAAGCTAGTTGTACATAAATATCTTTTACAACAGGAAATAACAATAACAAGATTTTTCACATTCAAACCAGGCGATATAAATGTACGAAACAATTTCACAATTTTGGTTGCACTGGCCCCTTACACTAGGCTCAGCCTGTTTCGTAGGTAACCAATTCCGGTGCGAGTTGGCATAATAGATGCGAAAAGCTAATAAGATTCCCTTGGCTAGGACACAAATGGATCTAAGTGGAATTATGTAGTAGTTATGTTACGAGTTAGGAATGGCGTAGGTGATGCGAGTAAATTGATTAAGTATCTAAACCAGAAATAGTGCTGTCTTTTTCTATAAATTCATCCATGTGTGACTAACTACAAATAGTAGACTATAAATAAACATTTTTCATTTCAATTATTTCAGTTCATTATAAATAATGATAAAGCACAATTAATGTCAAGATGCCATTTACAAGCAAACATTTTATTTTATAATTATCTATATATTTTTTACAGGCGTGGTAGCTTACTGATTTGACCTATGGGCACTGAGTTCGAGCCCAGGCTAGTACCTCTGAGTTTTTCTAAAGTAATGTGCTAAATTACATTCGAAATTTACCATGAGCTTTGACCACATGCAATAAAATTCGATGATGTGTTAAATTCTCAATCTGGCCTGTGCTGAGTGAGACGTATAGAGGCTGGGATTGTCATTATCATCATGATAAATAAACCCAATCATAACAGACACGTAATAAGAGACCACTTGATACATGAAACTAATCTCTTAATTTTCCAATTAGCTTTCATCTCAAGCTCGCCTCTTACAGGCATTGTGGATTGTGATGTGACCATTTTTCCTTAATCCACGAGTATAATGTAACAAGAGCATTTATGAGTTCATTAATTCCGCTAATTACTGGATAATAATAACTCAATTTGCCAGATGCTCATTAAATTATATTGATACCTACTTGGCCTGGTTGGCGTGGTAAGAATGCCCTAATGAGCTAAACGAAGCAAGTCTTTGTTCGATCAGCCCGTAGTAATGAAGTAAAAGGTATGTCCTGAAAGGGCACTTTCAAAAAAAGAGCGTACTCCTACCTAAAAGGCCGGCAACGCACTTGTGACTCTTTTGGTGTCGCAGGTGTCCATGGGCGACGGTAATCGTTTACCATCAGGCGATCCGTCTGCTCGTTTGCCCCCTATATCATAAAAAAAAAAAAAAAAAACCATGAAACAGTTGTCATTTCTATTTGGTGTTCCATTTAATTGAAATGTTGAATGCGTAAGGCAATGAAGCGTTTAAATGAAAAGAAAATATTAATAAAAAGTGCATATTGATTGTCCCACTCAATAAAAACCTGGTACCGGCCATGGAGGCAAAGTTATAATGGTTCTGGTAATTAAAAAAATCCAGTTCACTTAGTTAAGCGATAATAGAGTCACATAACGTATCACTTTAGTGGTTATTATCGAAAATATGCCTATTGAGTCGTTTAAAAAAATGTATTTAATAAAAATTACTTAATTGATTCCTCTGTGTAACGAAAGTTACCCATATAGTTTGTATGACTAACTTTCGTTACACAAAGAACGTGGTCGTGATTTTTTTTTCATTATGCCCTTATGTAGATACAGTATTTTTGAAAACGGCCCTATTATCGCTTAGCTAATCATGGTTTTTTTTCTTATTATTTTTATTATTTTTATTTTTTACATAAAACTGACCCGTGATTGACCACTATCTCACCTGATGAAAAGTATAGATGAGGCCAAAGGTGTACCTCACTGGTTCAGTAACAGCCTATTCACTCTAGCCTTGAAGAGACCTAGGTTGTATTTATCAGGAAATACAGACGATGGGAGCGAATTCCATTCTTTAGCAGTTCGCATTAGGAAGGATGACGCGAAGTGCTTCGTACGAGCCACTGGAATACTAACCACATAAGGATGAAGACGCTCCCCCCGCCTGGATGTCCGTTGGTGAAATGGAGATGGAGGAATTAAATCATGTAATTCCTGCGCACACTCTCCAAAATGTATCCGATAAAAAACAGACAAACAAGCAACTCGACGACGGTGCTCGAGGCTCTGTAGCCTACCACCGATTGACGAACTATCACCAATGAGTCTTCGGGCTCGATGCTCCACCGAATCCAACGCCGCCAACTGATACTTGGTAGAACCGTCCCAAAGGTGGCAGCAGTATTCCATACATGATCTAACCTGTGCTTTGTATAAAGTAAAAAGTTGATCCGGCGTGAAATACCGTCCCACCTTATATAAGATACCAAGTTTCTTAGCAGCAGTTTTGCCCTGGACTCAATGGGCGCGCGTTATTTATTACAGAACTGAACTTGTCCTCCCGTCCGGTACCAGGTTGTTGTTGAGTTTTGGGTTGGGACATCCTGTATGCGTACCACGTACTGTACCACCAGTCAATCCGTTCACTAAAAGTGGGAGAAATTTGACTTGGAAGATATAAAAAAATAGTATGAAATAATAAGGAAAAGGATACAATAAAATCAGATCCGCAGCGCTGGCATTGTCAGGTAACATTTTGCCATCCGCAACAAGCTTCGTCATAAAGCACTTAACATATTCGGCTCCGGCAACGCTAAGTTCTTACGCTATGATTATAGTCCGTTTTAAATAAAAAATAAATAAATATTAGGGGACAATCTTACACAAATCGACCTAGTCCCAAACTAAGCAAAGCTTGTACTATGGGTACTAGACGACGATAAACATACTTATATAGATAGATAAATAAATACTTAAATACAGATAGAAAACATCCATAACTCAGGAACAAATATTCGTGCTCATCACACAAATAAATGCCCTTACCGGGATTCGAACCCAGGACCTCTTGCTTCGTAGGCAGGGTCACTACCAACTAGGCTAAGGCGGTCGTTTTAGGGGGTCGTTTTGGTCTACCATTCAGTCCTATTAATAGGAATAAGCGTACAGAAAATTCCGTTATAGTCCTAAATATTGGTAGGAATAACGGACAGAAAATTCTGTTGAGTCCTAGTAATAGGACTTAACGGATAAAATTATCCGTGTAGTTCCTCTAGTTTTTTTTATTTTTATTTTTTTATATTAAAGAGGCCAGACAAACGAACTAGTGGGTCACCTGATGTTAAATGATCACCACTGTCCATATACACCCGCAGCGCTTTATACGATGCCAGACTACTACCTACTACTAGTAGAGCTAAACGGAATGACAGGCATAGGCATATGAGTAAGAATTTTTCGATTACAGACGTTGTGTCGCTGGCACTGAATATGTTAATTGGTCGACTATGCACGTACTTACATATACATATACTATGTAGGTCTCGAACGCAGATCTTTTAGATATTATTTTATCATAGATGCATAGATCAACGTCCGCAAAGTGACTCACATTTAACTACCAGCAGTTAATACTTAACTTCGCTAAAAAGCTTTTGCCTTGGTTAATTATAGAGGTTTTCTTGAAGGAATCAGTCCGATGATGCTTCTAGCCAGTTTCTACAGCTATTGTTAAATTTTACCGTAGCTGAATAAGTTTTTATTTTTAATACCTACAAGTTTTTTCTGACTTTGTTGACTGTATTTGTGTTCACATATCTGTACCTAGATTCAAGTAGAGAATTAACTGTTTTAGAGTTCCGTTCTATGGAGATGATCCTTTCCAAACCACTACCATGGACAATCTACCCCAATAGGGATGTTGACACCATTAAAAACGAATTTGAAGACACGACTCCAGTAAAAAAACGCTTTATTTCAGCCCTGAAAGTCAGATTAATTTTCGATTAAATGCAAAATTAGATTTTTTGTTGCTTTAAAACAAATAAATAGTTAGTTGATTGAGCATTGCGAACAATGACGTCATATGTCGCTATTGTCATTCAAATTCTATGGGAGATTGTGTTTTGACAGCTCATAAAAAGAACGTCAGTTGATTGGTGGTGTCAACATCCCCATTGGCATTGATCACTTTTTTACAATGTGGTCTAATTCCAAAACCATTTCGAGGTATAGGTTTATTAAATCATTTTATAGCATTGTAGTAAAAAAATATTAAATGATCGCGTGTATTTTTGCAAAATAATGTTTGACCTTTGTTTGACCTTTCTGTGGGCATTAACTTTGAAATTCTTTGCAACAAGAAAAAAAAGCCGTCCGTCTAGTTTCTCTATACCTACTATTCTCTGTCACTTCGACGTAGTTATTATCTGTCAGTTTAAAAATACTATTTTGAAAAACATTCTTCGCGGTTTTCATATTTTAATAATGGATTTATACAGGAAGTATTTCATTCCTACTTGTGGTAAGTAATGATTCTGTCAATAGCCCAAACAAATTAATTGTTCGCATTAGAGAAGATTTACAAGAGAAGTGGTGCCGCAAAGTTAATTCAAAGTTTACAAGATGTACTTATTGTTTTGAGGATCATTTTAATGTAAGTATGGATTAAATCCGCCAAAGAACTTTCAAGGGAACACTTCTGACCATTTTATTTTATACGTACAAAAAATACTATAGCCGTAAATCGTTTTTACCTATTCTCTTGGAAGAATCGGCAACTTTAGTGTTATTGTTATTGTAATGTAAAGTGACATTGTCAGATGACAACTAACCATCGATTGTGAAACATTTTTTTTGTCATTATGTCTGTGGTTTATACACAGATTCAGCCGCGGCATGTAATTTACGAGAAGTCGTATCTCAAATTTTCAATAAATTATAAAAAAATATTGGAGTGATGAATTGTTGAAATATTCAAATTAGTTTCTTAAAATGCTCTATATTTTCGATAAAAAAAATAAAAAGAGGGGTTAGAAAAAATGATCAATCCCAATTGACCTAGTCCCAAAGTAAGCAAACCTTGTGTTGTGTTATGGATACTGTAATGAGGTGTCTCGTGGTGTTTGTTAACGAAATCCTCCGAAACGGCTAGACCGATTTTTATGATTTTTTTTTCTCCACATTCGGTAGGTCTGAGAAATAGGTCGTAGGCTATTTTTTTATACCCCTATTCTTCGCAGACGGAGTCACGGGCAACAGCTAGAATTATAATATTAATTGGTTTAATTTAATAAATGGTAAATTATAATACTTTGCGAGCTCTATATTTTGAGATTAAAATCTCATTTTTTAAAAAGGTGACTAGATGATGTTCTTTCTGTGTAGCCTGGAAATGCGTTAGTTGATCCGTAATAAAACATCTTTAACACTCATTTTCTCATACTGATATTCGTAGGGGTTGACATTCTATTGCTTATTAGCATCCACGATATAAACCACCCAAGGGTGAACCAGAATCCAGAATAAACATTCGTATTTTTCATACTTAATATCTGCCCGACCGTGTACCGAACCCGGGACCTCCACTTTTATAGACAGGTTCTCAACCACTTGGCCATCCACTCGTCTATACTAATTATATACTTGTAGGTATTTTTATTATGCAACTGGACCGTAGTGTAGTACAACGAAATGAGACCATTATTTGCATAAGCCTTTAAATTTGAACGTGACACACCCGATGAGGTTCTTAGGCACGCGCTGTCTAAGTCATCGTTGTCTAACAATGTACAAACTGGACACGTCGATTATTCTAAGACGTTGCCCAACACCTCAACCAATCACGCATAACAAAACACCCGTCAAAACTTTTAATTTCCTAATCACACACGTATTCCCCCCACAAAAGACCCAAGCTTCACTTCGACGGCTGCAAGAGACGCAACTGTCAAAATCGAGCGTTCCTTTTTTAAAGCTTAGAGGAAAAAAGTCGGGGCGTTCGAGTAGACATGTTAATTGCAACTCAAACAAATTAACGGACGTATCGTTAGCTAATGAGTCTCGAACAGACAGACTGACGTAGTAGTTATGGGTAATGCGGAGATATGGAAAGTAAACGTTCTTTTTGAAACAATCGACTCGTGTTTGACGTGATTGATTCATTAAATGGTTCAAGTTTTTCTTAGCGGAGTAATGTTCTATTGGTTTTTCTGACTTAACTCAGTTATGTAAGTATTTGAAATCCATTGTTTGTTTACAAGGATATAAAAAATAAATAAAAAAATAAATATCACGGGACAATTCACACCAATTGACCCAGTCCCAAAGTAAGCTAGGAAAGCTTGTGTTATGGGTACTAGGCAACGGATAAAGATACTTATATAGATAGATACATACTTCAATACATATTTAAACACCCAAGACCCGAGAACAAACATTCGTATTTTTCATACAAATATCTGCCCCGACACGGGAATCGAACCCGGGACCTCAAGCTTCATAGTCAGGTTCTCTGACCACTAGGCCATCTGGTCGTCTAAAGGATATAGGTAGGTATTATGAAATTTAATATCCTCTGTCTTGTTTGCAAAATTATTAGTTCAAAATAAAAATAGGCAAGTAATAAGTAATAGTAATAATATGGAAAAAATGCAATAGGTATAACTACATTAGAACTATATGAATGTTGAAATAAATTAAAAAAAATACTAAAAAAACATATTGACGTGTATTGATATATCATCACGGGTTTAAAAACAAGGTTTGTCATACATTGTATGGTAAGATTAAGTTCAATATTTTGAGAAAGAAGGGATACCAGGAAAACGGGTCAATAGCGAGTCGGATTCGCGCACTGAGGGTTCCAATCAAACTCAAAAGCACGCAAAAAAACGCTTTTATTTCATAGCTTTTAGACGACCAGATGGCCTAGTAGGTAGAGAACCTGACTACGAAGCTTGAGGTCCGGGGTTCGATTCCCGCGTCGGGGCAGATATTTGTATGAATAATACGAATATTTGTTCTCGGGTCTTGGGTGTTTAATATGTATTTAAGTATGTATCTATCTATATAAGTATGTTTATCCGTTGCCTTGCACCCATAACACAAGCTATGCTTAGCTTACTTTGGGACTAGGTCAATTGGTGTGAATTCTCCCGTGATATTTTTTTTATTTTTTTATTTATAGCATTAAAAAACTAAGTTATTTTTTGCAGATCAGTGGTTATCGGACTTTTACCTTTAGGTACGTTTACTGTAAGGAATTACCAATAGTTTCGAATGCTACGGTTTTTGTACGAAAATAAACTTTTAAAAAGGTTGCACCTACCTTTAGATTGCGTAAACTTAGACACTTAGGTAGGTACCTATATTTTCACACCTAATAAAGAGACTGCTGACTTGAATTGATAATAATTTTAGATTGTACCTTTACGCGTAACGAAGCTGTGAAGTGATCTTAAAAGGGTTCCTTTTTTCTTTTGAGGTACGGAACCCTAAAAATGGTGGTTTACGCTGTTATAATCTACCCACTGCTTAACAAATACTTAACTAGGTAAATGAAAAAACTTATGCCGTGAAAGCGCCTGTATTTTGTGTTGAGAGTAGCTTCATTAAATCCATACCGTCCAGAAACCGTTTATTCAATCTATCTATTTAAACAAATCTAAGCAAATCGTCTCCTTTGAATGTTTCAAACCAAATAACCAAAGACAACACACTCAAAAAGGCTAACTTTTTTCTTTAGGCCTATTGACGTTTCCATCTACCCGGGCGGCGCCGGCGCTGTCACGCGTTTTGACAGCTCGTAACTGTTTATCTTTGTTGATTCTATTTTCAAAAACTTAATTCTATTCAGCCAGGAACACTTTTATTTTTATTAGTTGACAACACAATTTGAATTGTTTTTTTTTTATGTTAGAGTAGCCAGTCAGTCTTTTGTTTTTAAATAAATAAACAGGTTTATCAGATTGTATAATCAAATTTTAATCTTTAGAATTGACATGTTGATACTTAAATGAGTTTGAATTACGTGAGAAAACATTTGCAATGTCGGATTATGAAACATTAGCAGTTTTTTTCTTTATTTCAAAAGATATCACGGTAAAGTTTACTACTACATTAATGATGACGTTGGCGGGCGCAATAATAAGAATGTCAAAATAAATAATAAATCGTGATAATTTCTACAATGAAATACTTATAATTATGATTATTATTGTTATAATTAAGTACGTACCTATTTAATATTAAATAAGTAATAGGTACAGGTGACTCAAGTCGTTAACAGAAATCATTGCATCTGTCGTTTTTCAATACTGTAAAAGCTGTTACGGTGTTATTTTTACAAAAGGCCATCTTATTCTAATTTATGTCTTACCCTGTTATCGACAGTATAAACTTTTTCAAGCGTTTTTAGAGATTTTCAGTCAGCGATCGAAGTAAAATCAAATACTTACCTTATCATAATAAAATAACAATGCCAGTTCAAAAATAAAATGAAGACTATGATTCTTGATTAACTTAAAATTCACAGCACCACACACACACACCCCAGCCTATATACGTCCCACTGCAGAGCACAGGCCTCCTCTCAGAATGAGAGGGCTGGGGCACAAGAACTTCACATACACCATTGAATTTCTTCTCAGGTGTATGCAGGATTCCTCACGATGTTTTCATTCACCGTAAAGCTCATGGAAAATTATAAAATGTAATATCGCACATAAATTCCGAAAAACTCAGAGGTGCGAGCCCGGACTCGAACCCACGACCCTCTGCTTGAGAGACCATAGGTCAAACCACTAGGCCACCACGGCTTAAATTTCAAATGGAATTAATTAAAACAAAAAGTTACAATTTTAGCATTTTTTATGTACAAGTGGATATTTATTGTAGAACCTGCTTATATTAACGACTTAAAGTGTAATTATTATTTTAAAAGTCGAAATCACAATCAACGCTTAAATGGGACTGGGCTGGCCATAATATGGCTGTATGCACCCAGAGAGGAGGGCGCGGGTTACCACTCTATGGTGAAAGCCGCACAGAAGAGACGTCGGATGGGGGCGCGTTGCAGTCGAGACGTCCCTTGAACCAGTTTTCATACTAAATGTATACAGTATTTGTAATTCACTAGCATCCTTTTAACCCTAAACTCCTACCACTTAAACAAATGTTTTTGGTTTTACGGCCTCTGTCATAACTTAATATTTTTGCAGTAATAACGTTTTGAAAATTTGAGACTACATCTTATTTTTACGATAGGTACTCTGTGTATTTGTATGGGAAAAAAAGTGCTTCATTTTAAAAAAGTCGTAAAACAAAAAACATTTGTTTGAGTGATAGGAATTCAGGGTTAAGAGGATGTCAGTGAATTACAAATAACCCTGCAGAAGCGTCGCGATCCAAAGCAGACAGAAGAGACGAGGCGGAGACGCGGCCTGCAAACAAACGACGCGGACTACGGCTATTTTTTATACTCTTATTCTTCGCAGATGGAGTCGCGGGCAACAGCTAGTAAGTTAATAAAAAGCTTGTAATAATTATGTGGAATTTAAAACCGTGTAAGTATATTTTTTCTTGGTCGTTGTTTTATGTAGTAACCTAGCTCACGCCACAGCTAAAACTAACCGAATCAACGGACATTTCTCATTATTCTCACAATGACGAAAATATGATAACAATTAGAGATACAATCGGCCATGTTGGATGATTTGTGATGCGCCCGCGGCGCGCATCCATCACAATGGTCACGCGAATTCGTCATCCCTCAGGAGACGGCGTAATTCGTTTTTGAAGGTGTTGGTAAAAGATGAATTCGTGAGGGCAAGTGTAATAAGTTATTTTTTTTATACAAGCGCTTTGGTTACTGTACATGTCATCATCATTCAAAGTACGGGTGCCCCTTGTTTTGAAGACAGATAATTCATAGAATTTAGTTTCGTACAAATTGTTTCATATAATATTTGGTACATGTATTTTTATTTTGAATATCAAAAATGGCCGGGATGTTAGATATTCAAAATATAAACAAGAAGGTTTAACACTACCATTGAAAGTTAAATAAAAGCTTGTAAAATTTAACATGTCTGTATCTCAAAAATACTTACAGTTAAGTTTAGCTATTCAGGGGGGGCAACGCTGCCAGCGTCATGGGGGGGATCTTTGGGCCGGGCACGGTTCGGGACGGGAATTTTTTTTATCGCTTTTAAAATTGTATTATTATTTGTTTTGTTTTAGTTTTAAGGGTTTTTAATTGGTTTAAATTTAATTACTTTTATTTTAATTTGTTTTAATTTAATTTGTAATAATGTCTTTTAATTGTACTGTTAATATTAATTAATTTTGTTTGTTTGTTGACTTAATATATTAAATCCAAAAGACACCAAAACCAGAAAGTAAAATTGTGCTGATGCAGCTCAAGGTTTAGGGGTCTGTTTCACCACCCATTGATTCATTTTAACTGACGGATAAATGTGATGCCATCTCCGTCTATTCGAACAAAACAAACAGAGACGGCATCACATTTATTTGATCAATGGATGGTGAAACAGGGGGTTAACCATTTATTTTTCACCACAAGCAAGTTAGGTTATTTATACAAGGTGAAATGTTAAACGTGTTACTTACAAAATACTGTTTCTAACTCAGTTAACGCTGGAAAATATAATTATGTACATACAATAAAGAGTCATTGCATTGTATTGATGTACCTAAACTTAAAGTTTATCAGAGTAATTTAAACAATTGAGCTAATGTGATTTTCCAGCTTTATAACTGAGTTAGAGACAGTACCACCTGAGAATAAGAAAACGACACAGAAAAACAAGTATGTACACAGAATCCGTCAAACCGTTTTAGCGTCAAAGAATAACATAATACCCACACATCTACTCACATCTATTTTTGTTGCGTTTTAATTTTCTGATCCACTGTTGATGCACCACCTGCTGTAAACTAGTCCTTCCTTCTTTCTGGTAAAGGGTTGCCTGGAAGAGATCGCTCTTAAGCGATAAGGCCGCCTATTGCTTACCTTGTAACTTACTCTCTGTGTACCTGTTTTCTGTATTGCTTACTATTCCTGGTGTACAATAAAGAGTCATTGTATTGTATTGTATTGTATTGTATCTACACAAACTTTCATGCTATTATATTAGTAGGATAGTAGGATTGTAGTCAGGGTCGCCGTCATCGAAATCGATGTGGCGGACTATATCAGAGATCGTACTCGAGTTACTGCCGAGCAAAATTAACGGTTTCTCTAAAAGATCGAATTCGTAACGAAGTGATCCGACAGAGAGCCAAAGTTATCGACATAGCCCACCGCATCAGCACGCTGAAGTGGCAATGGGCAGGCCATATAACCCGGAGAACCGATAACCGTTGGGGTAGACGAGTTCTTGAGTGGAGACCACGGATTGGCAAACGTAGCGTGGGACGTCCTCAGACTCGGTGGAGCGATGACCTTCGCAAGGCGACTGGCAACAGCTGGATGAGAGTGGCCGAGGATCGTGCTCAGTGGCGTGCCATGGGAGAGGCCTATGTCCAGCAGTGGACGAACATAGGCTGATGATGATGATGATGATGAAAATTAACGCGCAACTTTCCATACAAGATTCCTTGCAAAGTGACGTGTACTTCAGCTCGTCAGTGTACAACAGGCATAAGGGCAATTACACACTCACCGAGCCGTTTAGCGCAGCACAATATTTAGGTTAAGTTAAGGGCCGTACCCACTTCGTCCTGATCCACATTGTCGCCTGTAAACGCTTCGGCGGAGTGTTGTGTGAAGCAACACTGAGGGTGCGACCCTTATCGGGGCGGCGCAAGGAAGTGGCGGCGGCGGTTCACAAATAGTTATTTGTTATACAAGGGGGGAAAGTTGTATTTTAACTGCGAGTGTTCATTTTGAAACACGAGCTATCGAAAGGATTCTATGATTGACCACGAGCGAAGCGAGTTCATAAATAGAATTCTTTCGATAGCGAGTGCTTCAACACACGAGACGTAAAATAACTTTTCACCCGTGTATAACACAAAACTTTTCACCTCACTACAGTGAGGAAAATAAGAAAAAGGGTTTGTACTATCAATTATTATTTATTTACCTCTTTGTCAATACAATAATTTTGAAGTACTTATAGAAATATTGGTAAAATCAAAAATAATGCAAAATAGCCTAAGCAAATCCAGTCTTTATGGAACTATTCCAATACCGACATATCGTCACTACTTTGAAAAAACTAGTATCTCCAATCAATGAATAAACCAAACTGAACTTTATTGCACATCGAGTAAAGTTCAATTAGCCAGATTATCGATTTTGAGATACGAGCAAACTGTATTACTGTTAAATTGTATACCGTTTTGACTTAAGTTTTTTTTTATTATTTCGGATGCGTTTTGTTCGCACATCGACTTACTTGGACTGTCAGAACATTTTATCCGTTTTTACAACAAGAATGAAGGTTAATGTTGAATGCTGATATTTATGAATTAAAATAAAGTTGTAAGACTGTATTTAGTGTTTTTTACTCGATGCAATTCATTAATTGTGATGTTAAAAATTCAGCACTTTTAACGTTTTACGTTTTGTTAGCTGTCAAATATCACTTAAGCTGCCTTCAAATGTCAAAACTCTTTCTTCACTTGTGGATAAAAAGCGATTTTCTCAATAGATGTCAAACAAACAAAAAGGGCTTTCCGAGCTAGTGAGGTGAAAAATACATGATTATTACCTGACTCAGTGTTGGGGAGGGGGCGGAGGCGGGGGGGGATACGATACTGGGCAACGGCAATCGCTACGATTTCTCCAATTGGAAATATTCAAATTCAAATTCAAATATTTTATTTCGGACCATTACAATCCATAGCGTTAATTACAAGTTACTTAAAAATCTAGGGTTAGTGTTATAAATACAATTACAATTAAAATTATCATAAAATTAGAATACAAAATAAAAATAAAATGAGGTAGGTACAGCTAGAAGCGCCAGGGTACGGGGGCGGCGGGCGCGTGCACCCGCGCCCGGCGCTCCAGCAGGGGCGAGTCCCAGCGCCGCGCCAGCACGCTCAGGTACAACTAGAAGCGCCAGGGTACGGGGGCGGCGGGCGCGTGCACCCGCGCCCGGCGCTCCAGCAGGGGCGAGTCCCAGCGCCGCGCCAGCACGCTCAGGATGCTGTTCGGGCTGGAGCGAAGGCGATTATACAATGATGCTCTTCTTTTTCGCATGATTGTGTAAAAGCAAACTGTTTGCGCTTCGGCAAACATTGCCGAAGCGCTACAGTATCGTCGCAGCCCGAACAACATTCAGTATGCTTAGTATAAGTTTTACTTTACCAAAATACTTCTCGATCGCGTTTACGTAAAAATTTCAATTCTATGGAAACATGGACGCGCGGCCGCGGAGGCGCTGTCCATGTTTCCCTAGTAATTGATTTTTTTATGTAAACGCGATCGAGAAGTATTTTGGTGAAGTAAAACTTATACTAAGCGTACTGAACGCGTCATTATATTGGACGCGCAGCGCCCCATACGCGCGCTGCGTGAAGCTAGCCCACAGTCCGCACAAATATAAAAAATAGGACAAGCTTTGCCTTGTTCCGGACTTGGTTAATTGGTGTCAGTTGTTTTATTTATTTTGAGATGATTAGCGATTACTCCACCGATAATAACATAGCTCTTAAATGTAGCATAGCTCGTAAATGATGATGAGTTTTGGCTTTTGTGTTGTGGATTAGAGCCCGGTCTCGCACCTCTGAGTTTTTCGGAATTTACGTAAGAAATTACATTTGAATTTTACCATGAGTTTTACGGTGAAGGAAAAAACATAGCGAGGAAACCTGCACACACCTGCGAAGAAATTCAATAGTTTGAATGGAATTCTCAATCGGCACTTGGCCCGCGTGGGAACGGCCGAACCCCGCTCATTTTGAGAGGAGGCCTGCGCCCTGTAGTGGAACGTATATAGGCGGGATGATGATTCGTCGCTATATTTTCGTAACTTGCACCACCGCCTTGTAGGACTCCGTTTTCAATTAACCGTTATTTGCGGAGCCGCGGAACCGTCGACGCCTCGGCGTTTAGGGTCCCGCGGGAACCACGCGTGGGGACAAGCAATATCGTCAAGTGGCAAGAAACAAATAAGAAACATTTATTTTCTAAAATGTTTTAAAGTATCATTATCATCATCCCGGCCTACACGTCCCACTGCAGGGCCCAGGCTTCTCAGGATGAGCTTGGGCCGTAGTTCCCACTTGGGCCTAGAGAGGATTGGGAACTTCATACACACCATTGAATTTTTTTCTCAGGTGTTATACAGGTTTCCTGTCGTTTTCCTTCACCGTAAAGCTCCTGGTAAATAACGAAAAGATACGGATCATCATCATCATCATCATCATCAGCCCACGCTCGTCCACTGCTGGACATAGGTCTCTCCCACCCATGGCACGCCACTGAGAACGATCCTCGGCCACTCTCATCCAGCTCTTGCCAGCCGCCCTGCGAAGATCACGGATAACTCAACTCACGTCTATGATCGAGTTTAGCTTGACATGTTTCGGGCTAATCCGTAGCCCTTCTTCTTGGAGCCACACGTCGCGGCGGCTGCTTGTGTGTCGCTATCAGTTTCAGCAGAACAGAGCGGTGGCGCGCAGTGCGCGTTTGGCAGCCGTCGCGACGTGCAGCCCGTATTAGCCCAGTTCTCAGGTGTGTCCAGGTTCACCGTAATATAGTGGGATACTTTAGGACAACACCAATATTTTTGGCAGAATGAGACTTGGCACACTTGTTCCCGACGGCGCGTTTAAAAAACGCCGTGTGCTTAGGCCCTAATGGTGTGCGTCCACACTGTCCACACTGGACCCGCGTGGGAACAACGGCCCAAGCGCTCTCATTCTGAGAAGAGGCCTGTGCACTGGGTGGGACGTAAATATGCGATGATTATGATGTCGTCATCCCTATTATACACGCGCTCGCGAACCTCATCTAACATCGAAATGGGCAACTAATATCCAGACGAAAGTTAATATCGCTAAATGAGAGTAGCAATATCCGGGCCCTAGCCTGTCTGCCCCGGGCTGTAGGCTAGTGGGGCAGTCGGGGCGATACGGGGTACACAGACGCATTTTGCGTATATAGCTATATCGCACCTTCAGAACGAGACTGACCCAATTGGAATTATTCTCATTTCAAAAGTAAACAAAGTAAAGTAAGTAAAGTAAGGTTTTAGGGTTCCGGAGCCAAAATGGCAAAACGGAACCCTTATAGTTTCGCCATGTCTGTCTGTCCGTCCGTCTGTAAGCGGCTTAGCGTAGAGACTATTAGTGCTAGAAAGCTGTAAGTAATTTTGTCTGGATATGTAGCAATTATCCCGTCAAAGTGATAAAATAAAATGTTGAAAAAAAATCCCATAGACGTAAAGTGGGGGTGATTTTTTTTTCTCTTCTAACTTTACAGTGTGGAGTATCGTTGGATAGGTATTTTAAAATCATTAAAAGAACGAAAGAAGGTTGCTGGAATGCGTTGGATGCGGATGGCGCAGGACAGGTCTGTTTGGGGAACCTTCGGGGAGACATATGTTCAGCAGCGGATGTCTTTCGGCTGAAATGATGATGATGACAGAACGTGGAGCTGACAAAAACATTTTACTATAAACGTTATTGTACGAAACTAACAAAAACGTCACGTCAATATTCGAACCTGTTCAACACGCCACTATGTCTCATTGTAATAAGCAAAAACCTACAATACTTACTAAACAGCTTGCACTATTGCAATGGAAAAACATTTGGAACACGCGCATTGTCCAATACTCTCATCGAATGCAATTTATAAACACTTGATCGGTGCCAACATCACCATTTTGTTGATTTACAGCTCATAAAAATTGATTACGTTCAGCCATAGATCATTTAAGTTTTTTTTTGTAAATAATGATCGAAGGAATTTCAATTCAGTCAGATGTGTTGTTTTTGTAATTTTTATGGCTGAATAACTAATGAACAAAGGCGAGGAATTGTAAATAGGTACGCATCTGGTGAATAAATCGTTTTATATATTACTAGCGTTTACCCGTGGCTTTGCTCGTGTTTAGATCTGGCAGTCGAATTGAAATTCCAGGAATTCTCAAAAAAATATAGTACGATAGAGCCCTCGTCTAGTAAATTCTCATATTCACCCTGGTTGCTGGAATTGAAATATTTAATAATTTACCTGGATGTATTAAGTCACTTGAAGGTACCCAGTTTAAGAGGAAACTTAAAGAATGGCTAGCTACTACTACTTAATTCTGAAATGTGAGCATGTGTACACAGTCTTGACAATTAATAAATAGTAGAGGAGACGTGGAAGATTGACCTTCACCGATCTGTTAACTCGATGAGACATATTTTTTATCAAATATAATTTATAAACAAATATGCCTATGATAACTTGCCTATCGAAAAGAGTTCATAGATTTTTTTTTGTTTTATTGTGGAGTGCCTTTAGCCATCTTCCAGCTCCATCATCAGACCCTGGTTACCATCTGGGATCAAAGTACTCGTCAAGACGAATCAAACGAGTCCAAACTCGATGGGGTAATTCGTAATTTCATTAATTCAGTATGGCCAAAGGCACTCCACAATAAACGACACAACCCCATCGAGTTTGGACTCGTTTGATTCGTCTTGACGAGTACTTTGATCCCAGATGGTAACCAGGGTCTGATGATGGAGCTGGAAGATGGCTAAAGGCACTCAACAATAAAACAAAAAAAAATTGCTATGAACACTTTTCGATAGGCAAGTTATCATAGGCATATTTGTTTATAAATTATATTTGATAAAAAATATGTCTCATCGAGTTAACAGATCGGTGAAGGTGGATCTTCAACGGCTCTTAGACTAAAATGATTTATGATTTAACGACCAGATTTTAGTGTTCGGGAACACAGTCGCAGGTAGGGAATTCCCTCCTTAGTAGTGGCGGATTAAATGCAGCGGCTGTAACGATTACGTGCGGCTCTCACGACTCACGAGTAGACTATTTGTGACTACGGCCGCTTGTATGTGGTCGAAACGTCGAGATAATTTCAACAATAAACTATCTTGAATAGTCTCGGATGCAATAATAACTATCAGTGAAAATCACGATAGTTTAAAACGACCTGTTTTTTTAGAAGACTTTATTATTATTTTTTAACGGACAGACTGACATGGCGAAAAAAAGTTCCGTTTTTGCCATTTAAACTACGGAACCCTAAAAACTCCGAGCAAAGCTGGATCGCCCAGTTACTTTTACTTAAGTCAATTAACAGCAGTTCTTTACACTGTTGGACCTTAGACTTTCAAAAAAATCGTCTTAAACCCGCAACAGTATTCTACAACAAAACAAAACACAATTTTGCCCCGCGTCTGAGGGGTCGCGATTGAGATTATCGAATTTTCCCCACAGACCCTAAATCACTTTACTAAAGCGATGTTTGTACAATAGTACCTTATTTCACTAAACATAGAGTCGATAATACAAGTACTATGGTTCGATAATAGCTAGATTTGTCGCGTTACAACTCTATTGGTTGTTGACTTTACTTCCTTAGGAAATGCGCTAAATTTACTGAAAGTGTTTTTGCGAAAGGTAAGATTGAAATGTTACAATTGAAGACATGGTGGCCTAGTGGTTTGACCTATGGCCTTTCAAGTAGAAGATCGAGGGTTCGACCGAGTTTTTCGGAATTTTGTGCGAAACTACATTTAAAACTACATTTACGGGTCCCAAGATACAGGCTCAGCCTAATTTGGGGTCCACCGGATACCTACTGCTTCATGTAAATTTTTAGTTTGTGTAATAAATATTTTCTTTCTTTTCGTTTTTTCTTTCTTTTCAAAAACCATGGCCTTTACAGAGAAGAAAAATATCGAGATGTAACCTCACACCTGAGAAGAAATTCAATGGTGTCTGTGAAGTTCCCAATCCGCACTTTGCCCGCGTGGGAAATACGCCCCAAGACCTCTCATTCAGGTCTGTACCATATATAGGCCGAGATGTTCAGTAGAAATTTTATTTTTCGATTCAGGAATCCATTTGCAAAATAAAGTGCAAATTTTTGACACAGTGACAGCATAAAAACATGCACAGACCTCTTGAAATAGCGAACGAAGCTCCATTCAAGTTCCGTTTTAATAGATAGATAGATAGATTCATTTATTTCAAATTGAAAATTACAATTATATTCAGCATTCCAAATGTCACAAATATAAAGAATTCACAAAAAGATCGTCAAAAGAATTTAAAAAACATAAATGAAAAATACATTAATATAAAGTGTCACAAAGATAATATTAAAAACAATAAAAGTGTAATAAAACAAAAATGTCAATAAAAATATTAAATCACATAATGTGTGAATGTCAAAGAAAATAAGTACTACAACATAAAAATGTTAAATGAATAATATAGCACAAAGAAAAGGTACTTTTGTCTTGCATCAAATCGGGTACTTCTGATTTTTTTATATGTTCTATTTGATGAAGTGGTTATGGCAATTTGACAGTGTTCCAAATATCTTTGCTAATAAGAACCGCATACCTCTCCAGCTCTGGTGTATCCCGTTTATCCTGACATTCACGTAATAGGGAATTTATCAGTCCCGCGCAGCTCTTTATTAAGTCATAATAATAACACCACACAAAAACTAAATTTATAGAATCCACGTAAGATATAGGCGACGCAGTCATTTGCGCGGTCACCAGCATAATTTTCACATAAAACATCATTATTTTTTAAATAAAAACGTTGGTAATTGTCCTAACATTGTTGGTGAGCGGAATTATGGGTTTCGCCATTGTCTTAGTTTTTGTCTATGGTTACTTTTATTATGCTTGGCCAAATGCAGTCGTGTGGGGAAAACTTAAGGTATCAAGGTCACAATTTTAAAGTATAAAAATTTTCTAAAACGCTATAAAAAGTTGTATTTGTAAAAATATTAGGGTTGATTTAGGCCCCACCCCGTCACTTGTCAGCCAGATCTGTGGTTCTGTGCTTGGGTGTTATAGGGGAAGCATTAGATAAGTTTTCAGCGTGCCGTGCCTCAAATACCTAGCTCAAAATTGCCCATCAGCTCTTGGACTAATACGCTTGAAAAACATAACCCTTCTTCGGCAGTCGGGTAAAAAGAAACTATCGACGCCGCAGCCGTCCGTAACATTACATTACTTGTACCATATTCTGTGGTATTACAAAGCAAGGTTATATGCGATGCTCACGACCGCGTCATTACAGAATCAGTGG
This sequence comes from Archips crataeganus, assembly GCA_947859365.1. NCBI lineage: Eukaryota > Metazoa > Arthropoda > Insecta > Lepidoptera > Tortricidae > Archips > Archips crataeganus. Next base: position 2,068,651 of record OX402056.1, read on the forward strand.
GTTTCCGAAAAGTTCGTCGCAAGGTCGCCCCTAATGGTCGCTTTTAGCGCGGCATTGAATAGTTTTTTTATTAAAAAAAGCAATTATAGAACATATGGAACCCTCACACTCGCGCACGGAACGAGTGCCGCTGTGTAAGTACTGAGGCGCATTTTGTGAGGATTTTCTCTAAGAAATTTGGATACGCCACTGGCGAGCACATGATCAACACTGAGAGTGTCCTAGGTGAGCCATCCATGTGAAGCGAAGCGAGCGTGGTCAGTTGGTTTGATATTTTCGCGCGGCGACGCGGCGTCGGTTGCCCGAGCATATACTTCGTTTTTTTTAGCATTAGATATTTACATTATTATGTAAACAATCTTGACAAGTCTTTTTATAGAAAATCGCTTTAAAAAAATAGTAATTATTACTTATGAAACCAAAAGAGAATATGCATTCGTGGTAAACTTACTAGAAGTATTTCGCATTTACTGTGCAGTTTTCTTTTGGTATGAGTTTATTTTTAGAACTGTATGAATTTCGACATGAGTGTAGGATATGCTGTACAAGTAGACTGCGCCCTCATAGAAAATGGCAGGAAAAACGTAGTGCGAAAATGGACTTAATGTATAATTTTCCATTTAAGGTAAGACTCCTGTATAATTGGTTTGTGACGAGCGGTGTCCTAATACCCCTTATTGTGAGACATATATTCCAATCTCCATGTCCAGGTTTGTGGACATTAATTCCTATACCTTTTATAATGACGATGAGCTACTAATGATAAAACTTTCCCTAAGCAGTAACTTAGGATGTGAAGCGTCTGAGTTGCCTATTTTAATAAACGTGACAGGTATAGTTGGAATTTTATAAGCTGGGGGTTTAGGACTGCAGAACTCATCTGGTAAAGTTAACATTGTTCTCGTTTATTAAATAAGCGCCAGAGTGTGGTGGGTTCTTTAGACTTAGTGTTAGAGATATTACGCGGTCCGCGGGCTTGTGGTTTCTGGCACTGAAATGGATTTAGAATTTCGTAATGGGTTGGATTACAATAACGCTCGCTTAATACCTGTTGTGAGGTCAGACACTTTGTGTCACTTGACCCTTGATATGCCTCGGACACAGAAATAATACGAGCTGAAAGTGCGAGGCAATTATGAGGCTAAATAGTCATAATAAGTATAATGTGTTTTTATCGAAACATTGAAAAATAAAAAAGCGACCCAGTGCGAGTCGGACTCGCGCACGAAGGGTTCCGATCCGAACCATTATCTATAAAAACGGCAAAAAACACGTTTGTTGTATGGGAGCCCACTGAAATATTTGTCTTATTTTAATTTAATTATTTTTTGAAAGTGAATATATAACTTAATTTTCTGTGAATATTTGAAGCGTCTACCTGTTGCCGTTTTCAATATCTAGCAAAAACGAGTAAAAAAATCACGTTTATTGTATGGGAGCTACCATAAATATTTATTTCATTCCGTTTTTAGGGTTCCGTACCCAAAGGGTAAAAACGGGACCCTATTACTGAGACTTCGCTGTCCGTCCGTCTGTCCGTCTGTCCGTCTGTCACCAGGCTGTATCTCGTGAACCGTGATAGCTAGACAGTTGAAATTTTCACAGATGATGTATTTCGATTGCCGCTATAACAACAAATAGTAAAAAATTGAGAAACCAAAAAAAGTATAGCTTGAGCTGGGGATCGACTGCAGAACTGTATTGTACTTATAGTCTAACGCGCGGGCGCTTGCTTTCGCATTCACTATTTCTTTCTGTCAAACGGTATAAGATGGTGACAGAAAGAGATGGCGAATGCGATAGCAGGCGTCCGCGTGTCTTACAATATGACCTCGGGAATCGAACCCGGGACCTCAAGCTTTGTAGTCAGGTTCTCTAACCACTACGCCATTCGATCGTCTCTCCGTAATCTGCATAGTAACTGGTACACATCTATCATATTCTAACCCTATTTACCGGTATACTTAAAGTCTAAGATGATGCGAGAAACGTATGCGATTTGCAATCCATTGCTGTCTATCTTCGATCACTTATAAATTCGTAGCTGCGCCACCCCGCTGTGTAACGAAACTCACATAACATTACCGTCTAAATGAAGCTGAACAGAACAATCTCCCGGCGCAACTTTTTCAATTGCCGGCTATCGAAGTTTGCGGCGAGATTGAAACAATAACCCCCCGTCTCCTGGGACCACGGCCCTCGGAAACACCGCGAACCCCCCAAGCCTCTAAACCTTGGGGTTGCCAGCGCGGGAAAATGTGGGGGAATCGGGTATTTTGAAAGATGAGGGGTAAGTAATTAACTAGTCTGAAGTTCTAGATGATATATGTATAATACAAAACATCTTTATTGAACACTAATAAGCATTACAGAAAACAGGTACACAGAGCTAGTTCACAAGATAAGCAAAAGGCCGCTCTTATCGCTTTAGAGCGATATCAAAGAACTAAGCAAATTGAATGATAGGTGCAATTTACAGCAAATAAAAGCAATAGGTAACAATAATACAGAAAAATAATCCCACCCACATGAAGGGCCCACAGAAAGAACATGTCTAATTACCTAAACAACTTATTGAGTTATAGTGGTTTGAAACACGAACAATTGATACTACGGTAACCATTTGTTTGTGAAAAAAAATTTTTTTTTTAGATATCCATGTATCCGATATTTCAACGGTAAGCCATAGTACTGTGCGAGCTCTAAATATATTTTGAGATTAAAATCACAATTTTAAAAAAAGGTGACTGTTCATGTTCTTTCCGTGGACCAACCCTGAACATACAATATTATACATTTGCAACATACATACACAATACGAAACAGAAGAACACTAAATCTCGTTAATTCATCATCACGATCTATATATGCAGGGCACAGGTCTCGTCTCAGGTTACCTCACACACACCATTGAATTTCTTCGCAACTGTGTGCAGATTTCCTGACGACGTGTGCTTTCACCGTAAGTAAAGTTCCTAGTAATTTTCAAACGTATTCGCACATTAATTCCGAAATGCTCGGAGTTGTAAGCCCAAATTGGTACCGCGGCTTAATTACTAGCCTCCTACGCTAGCTGATCAGGTACGTCTCTAGAATCGCCTCTACGTTAATTTTCAAATATAATAAACAAGGTAGCTACAATTTTCTCACACGTAGTTATTTACTCAGTCCACGTTTACCCTGGCAACCCCAGTCCGCGCCCCCGAGTCCTGTGATTCAATTTGCAACGCCGTTATATTGCATGTCAATTGATTGTAATTCTGTTATGATGACAGGTATTACTGCGTGTTCGCCGCCGCATCCACTGGTGTGTTGCCAGTATCCAGTATTTCCCCAAGTTTTTACCATGTTGGGGGTAAATTCAGATTGTAGTTGGGGATGTTTATATCGGTTTTTAGGGAACTTTTATATTTTAAACAATATTACGAACAATCAGGAATCCATAATTAAATTAAGAGCGACTTTTGATTGTTATCTCCATACAAGGTGATTTCTTTAAGTGAAAAAAGGATACCTAGTGTTCTTTGCTCAGTTTATTTAGACAATATACTTAATAAATATTAGGATAGTGCTATTAGCGTCTCTACCGCTATCAGTCAGCATGAAATTTTAATAATTTAATTTCGGAAATCACATTTGAAAGGAGGATGGGCAGATTTTTGTACGGACTCTGGCTTAGGGACCAATAACAACAAACCACAAACACGTAAGTATAATTGGAAAGGTTTTTCATATTCTACAACTTTATTATGGCAGGAAATTTCGAAGCGCTGTGTGAAAAAGAGGTATGGCAAGAAAAAAACGTATGAAATCAAATAAAAAACAAAATTATGTCACAAAACCATCGACCGCTACAAAAACTTCATAACCTGTAAAGAGATACAGGAGCATAGGTAGTATCGAAAAAACCTACGTACAATAGTTTCAACTCAAACTACTTTTATGCAGCGATAACTTTATTCTCACAAAGATTTTGGGCTATATGCCATAGTAAAAGTGCTGGAACTTTGAATAAGCTATCCAGTGGAGTGTGGCGATATTTTTCCCAAAATCTTTTTTTCCAGATAGCAAATTTTCCATACGCATTTTTTCCCAAACGCGAATTTCTCTTTACATAACCTAAACCTACCTATGTTTCTGTGTCGATTAAAGTTTGAAAAAAACGCGATTGTGAGAATAGGCTTCAGTAAAAAACCATAGTGAGAAAAATAACTTTTGAGAAAAAATGCGAATGGAACTTTTGCTATCTGGATAAAACGATTTTGGGAAAAATATCGCCATACCCGGCCAGAGGAATTGTCTAACGCCCTGACGTTTGCCTTCGCTTACACCGTCTCTTTCTGTCACCGCCTCATACCGTTTGGCAGAAAGAAATAGTGAATGCGAGAGCAAGTGTCAGCGCGTTAGACTAAGCGTACGGGACGCGCCTGCAAAGAAACGGGTTGGGTCCTGAAGGCCTTACTTGCATTTAGCCTTGGCGAGCAGAGCACCTTAGTTGTATATATTTGTCAGCGTAGCAAAATGTCTTGGTCTGTAAAACGCCCTCATTGCTATACATATTTAAGACATAGTAGACAAAACAACTTAATGTCATAATATTTTAATAGGTAAATGGTCTGGATAATCTTCACGTCCAATATTGTAGAATGTCTTTATGGTATAAAGACTATGCAGATAAATCGTAAAGTATAAAAAATGTAGCAATTTGTCCAGATTGTATAATGACAATACATTATTTTATTATCACCTCCCTAGTACTTCAAATTCAATTAAAGGTCACTTACATTGATAATTAAGTAGATATTGACTTGACACTGACATAAACAAGTTTGATATGAAGTATCTTTTTGTATTTTTATTTTTCAACTTCATTTTTTATTACTTTTACGGTCATCCCGTGAAAACCATATATTTCATACTAAATACAAACTGAAATATGGATGCACAGAAAAAAAAAACAGAAAAAAGACCAGCGCTGGGAATCGAACCCAGGTCCTCAGCATTCCGTGCCGTGTGCCATTCCCCTGCTCCACCACTGGTCAGGAGTCTAGACACGATTTTTTCCTATACATTCATATCTCACTTTGTTAGATCATCACTTGCGTGATACAGCGCCATCTATTGTTGTTAAAGTTTGGACAGGTAGCGACATCTCTTGTCCGGGTGAGCGGGTAGTTCCGAAGGAGTGTTGAAATCTTTCGATGAGGGTATAACGACCACTCCCGAACATTGACGAACACAGCATATAGACGCGGCGGGCGACGGGCTGCTGCCCGCCGCGGGTGGCGGGTCAGAACGACCAAGGCCAACGTACTGTCTAGAGCCTCAGATGGTTGAATGTTTATCTTGATTCGGAGTCGTGTTGTACCTAGGTAGGTATATCTTGTTAATTATAATTAACATTATCATTACCCAGTTTTATTGCTCTCGAATCACCCAATGAATCGTCCATTACAAAAACATGTTCAATAATTGTTTTATCAATCATAAGAAGGGCACTGATACTGGAATGGGCTCAGTTATGTTTTTTAAGCATTAAAACAACAAATTTGAAAGATTTCGTCGAAACAACTTAACGTTTTTCCGATAACAGTAATGACCTTTTCGAAGAACCAGAAAAACAAACCAACGAACAACCTCTTCCATTTTTCAAGCCGGTTGGTGATAAGGATAAGTTATATTATAAAGACATTGCAGTAGGTAAGTAAGTTTGGGAAAGCGTAGTATAGGACGCCTTACTACAGGTTGGACTGATGTGACAACAGGTGGATGAGGGAAGTCCAGGATCGCTAAAGGAGGCCAACAGGATGGAGCGACGACTTGGTGAAGGTGGCGGGAACCCATTGGATGCGGATGGCGCAGGGCCGATCTGTTTGGCGAGCCTTGGGGGAGACATATGTTCAGCAGTGGACGTCTTTCGGCTGAAATGATGATGATGATAAAGGAGGCCTACGTCCAGCAGTGAACGGACAATGGCTAGATAAACTGATAGATAGAAGTAAGTTTTTGGCATAAAATCGGCAAAAACAGTTCGTATTACTTTGACAAATTATTACTTTTTGAGAGGAGGCCTGGCACTGCTGTGGGGCGTATATTGGTCGAGATGAATTTATATTGAACTAACTGTTGCCTGCGACTCTGTTTGCAAAGAATTCGATTAGCGCTATACCGCAAACTACTGGTGCAATTTTTTGGCACTTAAACTACTTAGTAAACGAACACGAAAAGAACATGACTATCTGGAAAAATGATATTTTAATTTCCAAATGTTTGAGCTCACAAAGTACCTACTATAACTTTTACCGTTGGAGTAAATAGGGATATATGACCTTTTTTTTCACTTTTATACTTAGTAATGGTTACCATAACCGATAACCGATAACCGATAACCGTTGGGGTAGACGAGTTCTTGAGTGGAGACCACGGATCGGCAAACGTAGCGTGGGACGTCCTCAGACTCGGTGGAGCGATGATCTTCGCAAGGCGGCTGGCAAGAGCTGGATGAGAGTGGCTGAGGATCGTGCTCAGTGGCGTGCCATGGGAGAGGCCTATAGCCAGCAGTGGACGAACATAGGCTGATGATGATGATGTATGGTTACCATAGTAATTTTTCGTGATGACTAACTTACAAACCGCTATAACTCAAAAACTTAGATTATTTATACACTAGATAGAGCTTAGGCGGCATGAAAACGTCCCGAAAAATATAAGGCAACAGTTGGCATATGTCATTTGCCCCCCTCCAGTCTGAATAACGTAACGTAAGTTCGCGATCGTAAGATGAAGCTGTCAAATGGGGTTTTGGACGTTTTGTATCGCAGTGTTTGCTACTGACACTCTATCTAGTGTATAAATAATCTAAGCTCAAAAAGATGCTGTTACTAGACATGTTCCTTCCGTGTACCCTTCATATTTATAGTTGGCGAGTTAATAGAAAGGCCTGGGTAAGGTATGGGGGGGGGGGGACTAAAGGGGTCCTTTTTATAGTCACGAGATTAATTTTTTTACCTATTTAAACCTTTTTTAAAGTAGGTAAAAAGTAGTATAAAACCCCACACATATACTTACTTACTTACTCCGTTGGCTCAGCGACCCGAAGTGGATCTTGGCCTCCAATACGAGTTGACGCCAACGCGCCCTGTTCTCAACGATCTCCTCCCAGTCTTGTGCGTGTAGAGCGCGCAGATCCTTTTCCACTTCATCTTTCCAGCGGTACTTAGGCCGGCCAACCGGCCGCCGACCACCAGGCCGTCCCGCATACGCTCTCTTTACACATATAGCTGATTTAAATGACGTCCAATCAAATAACAATTAATTGCAATGAGTGGCGCAATATCGTTTACACTAAAAAGTTATAACGCTATTAATATCGTATCGTAGGTAGCGTTTGATTTGGTATGCAATCAAATTGTTATCGTTAGGTACAAGTTTTATTGGTCGGGATACGGTAAAATGGACATCAATTTGGTTTGTTAATAAAGAGTCGGAACGGCAACATTACAGAATAAGATTATATATTTCAAACTAAATACAAACTGAAATATAGATGCACAGAAAAAACCCCAGAAAAAAGACCAATGCTGGGAATCGAACCCAGGTCCTCAGCGTTCCGTGCTGCGTGCTTACCCCTACACCATCACTGGTCTAGAAGTTAGCGACGAATCTTTCCCATACATCGTACACTTCAGTCTGTTATAATCACATTAGGCAGTGATAAAGCGCATCTATGTTAATGCCCTCTACCCCAGCATTGGTCTTTTTTCTGGGGTTTTTTCTGTGCATCTATATTTCAGTTTGTATTTAGTTTGAAATATATGGTTTCACGGGATGACCGTAAAAGTAATAAAAAAAATGAAGTTGAAGAAAATAAAAAAATAAATAGAAAAAGATACTTCATACTTAACTTGTAAAAGTTGGCCTAGTAGCGCCATCTCTTGGTCCAGGTGAGCGGGTAGCTCCGAAGGAGTGTTGAAGTCTCTCGGTAGAGGGCATTAACATAGATGCGCTTTATCACTGCCTAATGTGATTATATAACAGACTGAAGTGTACGATGTATGGGAAAGATTCGTCGCTAACTTCTAGACCAGTGATGGTGTAGGGGTAAGCACGCAGCACGGAACGCTGAGGACCTGGGTTCGATTCCCAGCATTGGTCTTTTTTCTGGGGTTTTTTCTGTGCATCTATATTTCAGTTTGTATTTAGTTTGAAATATATGGTTTCACGGGATGACCGTAAAAGTAATAAAAAAAATGAAGTTGAAGAATATAAAAAAATAAATAGAAAAAGATACTTCATACTTAACTTGAATAAGATTATTTCCAATATTTTGAAACACTTTCATTTGGTGTTTAGTTTTGTTTTACAAAATTTAACTTTGATCGAAACACAGCAAAAATCTTCTAATATTATAAAAATCTTGTGCCACGGTGTTCGTTGTCGAACTTCCCCGAAACAGCTTGACCGATTTTCATCAAATTTTTTGCCTATATTAATTTGGTAAGTCTGAAAATAGGTCGTAGGCTATTTTTTATACCCCTATTCTTCGCAGACAGAGTTGCGGGCAACAGCTAGTATTGTATATTATTACTAGCTGTTCTCAGACCTACCGAATACAGAGCGAAAAGTTTCATAAAAGTCGGTCAAGCCGTCTCGGAGGAGTTCGATAACAAACACCGTGACACGAGATTTTTATATACATACTAGCAGCCCGTCCCGGCTTCGCACGGGGTAGACAATTATTTATTTTTGGAAATTTGGATATGAAACACTTTTTTTCACAAATATTTTTGTTTATTAAAAAAATATTATTTATTATTTATTAATTATTACAGACGTGCACGCCCCACTCCTGTATTTCAGTGCCCCCTCCACCCCGCCCGCCGCGATGCCCGGCGCGCTTTTCAGACTGCATCGCAAACAACGGCCACGGCGCTATGGCGGTTTTGTTTACTGTTTGAATTTTTTAATTCGTAATATCTTTTGAATGGAAAGTCCAATTTAAATAATTTAAAAACTATTTTATAGGTAGTTAAATGGTCTTTACCATAAAATAATTTATTTGGATAAGGATTAATATAAACACATAAATAGCATGGTTTGAATTTGGTTAGCATTTTCATTAATGTTTAAAATGAAAAAAGTTGTTGTAGTGACATAACTACAATAGTTGGACATATGCTACCGTGGAGTTTTTTGTAGACATTATGATGTTCTTCAATATTGTTGTACATTATTTTGTTCTATCGCTAATAGTTTCGGCAGCGCATTCGACGAAAGACATTTTAAGACTCATTTTTCTACACCTTCGGTTACTTTGTTCAAATTTTACCAAGGATCCCTAATTTTTTTCAAAATGAAATGTAGCCTATGTCAAATTGGAAGAATGTAGCATTCTATTGGTGAAAGAATTTTTTAAATCGGCCCAGTACTTTTTGAGCCTATTCATTACAAACATACAAACATAGGTACAAATCTTTCCTCTTTATAATATTAGTGTAGATGTAGATAGTGTAGATATTAGAAGATTGTCATGATAAAAAAAATAAATAAAAATGTGCTGTAATTGTGAACACAGATTTTTATTGCTTTCTAATGCTATTTTCCAGTGTTGTGATTTCAAAGATCAATCTCCTGATCTATGAGAAATGGTCCCTCCAGAAATGGCAGAAAAGGTACACTTTTTACACTAAAGTGCAGCACTTAAGTGCTTCGTGATAGCCTTTATATCTGCAAGTCTTACTTGTACCTTCTAATCTCGCCTGGAATCCTAGTCAATCCAACTACTTAAGTACGCCTGAAACCGCTGCATCATCAGGCATTCCCAGCTAATCGGCTACGGAACCGATCCTATTTCCCAACGATGTAATGACGTGAGTGCTGCATGGTTTGTGGATGATCTACAAGTTTTGTTTGGTTCCTTTTATTCTGTGAGACAAGCCGTGTTGCGATGGTTTTTTAATCCAACTTTAAAATAAACAGAATTGGTTTATTATTTGGGTTAAGTATATTATAGATAGATGATTCACTGCGAACTGAGGGCCGATTCACTGTGCCCCATATCGATCAGTTTTATAGGTACGTTATTTGATGGCGGACCGTTTTATAGATCCGAAACTCCTGTAACTGCTGTGTGAAATATTATTTCCAGTAGAGACGGATTCGTTGAAAACTTAGAGTATGCATAAGCATGCTTATACATAGGGTAGGGAGGGGCATGTTGAGCAAGCGGGTAAGTTGGGCAATTCAAATATCTCTAAAACTAAGCATGCTACGCGGGAACCCAATATAGCGGAAAGTGAGGTCCCCGGCAGGGAGAAAAAATCCGCCATTAACAGTTGCTACGCGGCGCAGGAGTTAGTAGCAGGCTTCCATTGTTTTATTCGAACGCAAAAGTAATAAAAGTTAAGTCTAGTATTTTTGTTCTAAAATGGCAAGAACAAATGTCTCAAGCATCAGAAAAGTATTATTAATTAGTAAATTTACTCATCTATTGAGATTAATTAAATACATAAATTAATGTAAGTGTTTCTCATTTTACGTAGGTACTAAACTTTAACATTTACTAAAAAACGTGCCAGGGGGTTAATTGGTCAGTTTTTATGGGGCTAGTGCTAGTTGAGCAATGCCCAATGCTTTATGGGGCTAGTGCTAGTTGAGCAATGCCCAATGCTTTATGGGGCTAGTGCTAGTTGAGCAATGCCCAATGCTTTATGGGGCTAGTGCTAGTTGAGCAATGCCCAATGCTTTATGGGGCTAGTGCTAGTTGAGCAATGCCCAATGCTTTATGGGGCTAGTGCTAGTTGAGCAATGCCCAATGCTTTATGGGGCTAGTGCTAGTTGAGCAATGCCCAATGCTTTATGGGGCTAGTGCTAGTTGAGCAATGCCCAATGCTTTATGGGGCTAGTGCTAGTTGAGCAATGCCCAATGCTTTATGGGGCTAGTGCTAGTTGAGCAATGCCCAATGCTTTATGGGGCTAGTGCTAGTTGAGCAATGCCCAATGCTTTATGGGGCTAGTGCTAGTTGAGCAATGCCCAATGCTTTATGGGGCTAGTGCTAGTTGAGCAATGCCCAATGCTTTATGGGGCTAGTGCTAGTTGAGCAATGCCCAATGTTTTATGGGGCTAGTGCTAGTTGAGCAATGCCCAATGCTTTAGATAATAATTGATTTGTGAATATTTTCTAATAAATTTTGTTATTGGTTGTAGAATGTAAAACTGATGTATTATACGTGCTGATTTGATTATAATGTGAAGTTTATATAGATTATCAGGAACCTAATAACAGACACCGAGACACCGTCTAATAAAATGAGACAAGAACTCCGTAAATATGATTAATTATAAGTCTGATTATTGTGTCTTGGTAACAATAAATAAATATGAGCAATAAATACGATGATTTATTTTTTATTTATGCAAATTGTACGTTGCTCAACTTACCTCACTATCGAGGCTAGTTGAGCATCAGACATTTTGGTACCTAACTTTAGAGCGATTTTCTGCTAAACTATACAGAGTACAAAAAACAGACAAGATAAATTTATTCCCAGATAAATTTTCTAACAATCAAAGTAAGTATCATAATTGTAATGCAAACCATCATCAAATTAAATGGTGATAAATCAAAAATTGCTCAATGTGCCCCGTTCTACCCTACTCTAAGGTCAGCACTTCAACAAATGTCCTATGAGGATACAGAAAAATTATTGTCAGTCTTAAAATAAATATGCTTAGATAGGTATATAGTTTGTAAGAGTTGTAGTTCTATGTTATAAATGCTAAGATTTTATTTTATTTTCTTCTTTTGTTTTTTAATGTGGTTAAATATTTAAGACTTGTTTTTTATGTATTCCTTATTTTTCACCTGAAACACAGGAAATTTTTTTCCTAGTTCAGGTATACGTAACATGTTCCCTTTTTAAATATGTTTAGTCTATAAGTTGTTATGTTTTGTAACTTTTAGTATGATAAATAAAGATTTATTATTATTATTATTATTTATTATTATTATTATTATTAAAAAGGATCATATAAAAACGGACGTTCTATGTGTAGGTATGCGCCCTAACAAACATTCAAACATTTTTCAGGATAAAAACAATCTTATATGTCCTTTCCCGAAACTCTACTATACCCAATTTCATCTAATTGGTTCAGCGGTTTAAGCTTGAAGAGGTAACAGACACAGTTTCACATGTATATACATACAAGTGTGGAATAATACGTGAATAACTCGTTTTATTGTATTAAATAATTATGTCTGCGTCTCACCGTGATTTAATTAAAATACAGTAACGTATCGTAATAATATTCTATCCATTGCTAATTAAAATGAAGTATAGGTAAGGATGTGATCATTGGTATCGGAATCCAACAGAACGTGTACTGACGAGTTGCGGTATCATACGCCAGCTGGAATACTCGTGCTTCTGAGTCGTTAATCACAAATAGACACCTCACATTGCCATCTTTGCCAACCCGACGTCCGCGCAAATGAATGGCCATACAAAACGGGCCAAGTGTACGCCAAGTCGCGCGCATTGGAGGATTCCGTATCATTATCATCATCCCAACCTATATGCGTCCCACTGCAGGGCACAGGCCTCCTCTCAGAATGAGAGGAGTTGGGTCGTAGTTCTCACGCGGGCACAATGCGGATTGGGTACATATACCATTGGATTTCACCGTAAAGCTCGTGGTAAACAAATTAATTTCGCACATAAATTCCGAAAAACTCAGAGGTGCGAGCCGGGATTTGAACCCACGAACCTCTGCTTGAGAGGCCATAGGTCAAACCACTAGGCCACCACGGCTTTACCGTATACACGGTGATCTTTAATGGGTTATTAGGATTTGAAAAATTTTAATCTCTAGCCAAGATAGAATTTAATAGATGGGGTGTCAAGCAATTAAATCTCTTTTTAATAAAAAAAAAAACTTTATTATTAAACCTTCCTCCATACACCAAAGGCATGGTCATCTTACATTTGTTGAAGTAGTTTCATCCAGTGTCATCGCTTTGGTGGGGAATTTGACAGGTCTCACGTTAAAGTCTGTTTAAGAAACTGACTTGTCAAAGAGGTTTTAGCTTCATAGAATCAGGGCGGTTTCACTCCGCAGTTTAGGTATGTTCGGCCGGCGCTCCTCCCGGGAGGAGTATGGCAGTAGGTTGTCGCGCGGCCTTCACTTCGCACGCTAGCCGCGTCGCCCGTAATTAAGCATCTTTTTTTTCTGTGATTTTTGCAACAAACAATGACTTCTAAACGATATTATAAATAACTTACTTACATACTAAAGGTAGTTTACTGAATTAATACACACTGTTATCTTTCTTGATTTATATACCTACCAAATATGGGCGAGTGGGAACCCTGTGCCCTTGGTTTCGGATCAGCGGTGCCCAATGGAATATGAACGCTCGTATCACACGATAAGTTTTAATTTCGCGTGCACGCAGTAGGAGTAGGAAAGTTTTTATACCTAAAGTTGACCTTTGTTCGAGAGTGATCCTTCTGTACGTTAGTACTATTACTTATTCTGTGATAGAATATAGAATAAACCATGTGTACCCTAAAATGATACATACATACATACATTATAATCACGCCTCCTTCCCGTAGGGGTAGGCAGATGAGGTTGATTAAAAAGTCATTTTTCAAATAATCATTATTTAAAAAAGTAGACGTTTTGATATACCTAACTGTGACTTAAACGCCAGTGGTTCCTAATCACCAATTAGAAATAATCGATATACGGGAAAAATTCATTACTAGCTTTTGCTTTTGACTTAAGATTCGCGTAGAATTCAAAGAATGATGGGCAGATGTATGTATGGAACCCGGCGTGATCACCACTTTATTATAATGTACTAGCTGTACTAGCTGTGTTTGTTTGCGTACTAGCTGTGGCTGAGGACTTTAAACATCTGACAAAGGATGCGGTGTTTATCTGCAAGGTTGTAAATTTTAATAATAATTTGATTGTTTTAAGTTTAAATTTAATATGTATTTTGCTAACCAGTGTGTAATCGCCATACGATAAATAAATAAGCTGTGCCCGAGCGAGATTTCACCCACATAGACGTAAGCCAACTTACACACAAACGGACCTTGCGGGTAAGGGTACTTTTTTGCCACTGGCTACGGAACCCCAAAAACGCAGTGTAATATATGAGAGGTAAACACGATTAGAAAACAATCCGCTCAAAAAAATCAAACAGTTTGAGGAGTTTGCGTGCAAGTAAATGGGTTATTTGATCACGAAATAATGAGCATGAAGAAATGCAAAATTACGGCTGAAACGACTAAATATCGCTGAAGCGAGGGGCTGTGTTAGATTACATTTAGATATATTTACTAGCTCAAAGTTAATTAGATACACAAGTGCATTGTGAGGTGGAAACCGGACGAGTCTGTCTTCTACATTTTCAACCCCCATAGGCCGCCATTTTGATAAAAAAAAATCCAAAACGAATCAACAAAAATCCATAATTATCGCATCTTTTTTATCCAATATAGGTTTGCGTTTGACCACAATCACGCCTGATAGAGTGAAGATGAGGTCTACGATGAAACACGCTTGCCTAGTAAATGCTCATTCACGCTAGATTTGAAAACGGCCACCAAATACCCCGGAATCGGTTGAAAAATGCGCCCTTAGAGGAGAACAGACAGCCGGTAATACGAAAGCATTTTTTTTGTTGTTTAAGTTGAAACGGAGACGCTTCGCTCGCGCTTCATGCTTGGTCAATAATAAATACATTACAAGTCAACAGAACATAGAACAATATGTTGAAATCTATACTTAGTCGAAATTATATATTTTTTGTGTTTGATGATGGATGTCACTTTCTGCTGTTGATTGTGTTGATTCCATGATTTTTAAATAATTAAAGTTTTGTGTAAGTACAGCAACCAAAACGGAGGAACTGATCTTAACTTTGTTTATTTTTTTGTTTGAAAGTTGAATTGATTGAAAGAGTTCTTAACTTCACCAAGATCAATGTAGCCGTTCATAAGGACTATGAAATGAAATTGTTTTTCAACTTTATTCATATTTTTCAAGTCTGGGTCTTTGATTTTAAATATAAATAAAAAAAAAATATTAGGGGACAATCTTACACAAATCGACCTAGTCCCAAACTAAGCAAAGCTTGTACTATGGGTACTAGACGACGATAAACATACTTATATAGATAAATAAATACTTAAATACATAGAAACATCCATAACTCAGGAACAAATATTCGTGCTCATCACACAAATAAATGCCCTTACCGGGATTCGAACCCAGGACCTCTTGCTTCGTAGGCAGGGTCACTACCAACTAGGCTAAAGAGGTAATAACGAATTTGGGCAGATAATCTTGTACCTACTTAACACAAAATTACAACATATTTGTCAATGCTGCAAATGCTATACTAATACAATATTAAACCTAAACGTGAAAGTTTGATGGGTGTGTGGATGAACTAAAACAATTACTTTGCTTGCTTGGATGTTTGCTTGCTCTTCGACGGTTTGACGGATTCTTATTCATTTGGCACACATATAGTTTATAACCTGGATTAACATATAGAATACTAACAAGTTTGATATAAGATAAGCGCCAATAACTCACTCGCTGTATCACTGCAATAAGTGATTATCTAACAGACTGAGATGTGCGATGGATGGGAAAATTTCGTGTCTAAACTCGTGACCAGTGGTGGTGTAGGGGAATGGCACGCGGCACGGAACGCTGAGGACCTGGGTTCGATTCCCAGCGCTGGTCGTTTTTCTGGGGCTTTTTCTGTGCATCCATGTTTCAGTTTGTATTTAGTATGAAATATAGAATACTTTTTATCCCGGAAAAGTGCATAGCTCCCGTCGCATAGCGATAAGCGAATTCGTTGCAGACGGAGTCGCGGGCAACAGCCAGTAAACAATAATTAGCGCCCAGTCACTCCAAACGTCATTAATCACGTGCATTTTTTGTGTAAATGCGATTTTTATTGTCCGATCGGTTCCATTTGCGTTAATGCGAGCCACAAGGTGGACTTTAGTTCAATGTCATTTCATTTCTCCCTCTTTTACAAACTTACTATTTCATATTGCGGGGGCAGCAGCATCAACGTGGTGTGAAACAATTAGTGTGGGAAAGCCTTGTGTTCTCAATTTAGCTGTACGCAAAATTAAATTTGTATTTTTTTCAAGCTCTCCCCTCACGTTTTTAGGGTTCGAAAGGGTGTTAACAGGACCCTGTAATTCAGGCTCCGCTGTCTGCCTAAAACTATTTATCCAAAAAAAAATCGTGTCCTAAGTTTCC
This sequence comes from Archips crataeganus, assembly GCA_947859365.1. Classification (NCBI taxonomy): domain Eukaryota; kingdom Metazoa; phylum Arthropoda; class Insecta; order Lepidoptera; family Tortricidae; genus Archips; species Archips crataeganus. Next base: position 2,084,957 of record OX402056.1, read on the forward strand.
ATTACATAGTTACATACTGGTCGACCTAATAAAAGCGTGTTAAAAAACAGTTGCTCTTGATTCTTACACACGACGGTAGGGAGAAGTAAGAAAACCTCCAAACTATCTAATTCTGAAAAAGTAGCAGGTCTAATACCCAGCTGCGGTGGGTGGTGCGGAGGCATTTTCACTTTAAATGGGGCAGAAAACTTTTTAAATGAGGAAATTTTTGTGTTTTCTTACTCTTCTGTAGGCAGGTTTCCTCACGATGTTTTCTTTCACCGTAATCCAGGTTCATCGTAGGTCCAGTGTCCTATACCTTTATAGGACATATTGTAATGTTGACATCGGAATCACTCATAGTCATAAGTGACATAAAGTTTAAAGTTCAGTGAAACAAAATTTTTGACGTGGGCTGCAGGAGGTTAAAATGAAAATCGCCTACAATAAAAGCTCGAAATACCGTTTTGGTTGTGTTAGCTAGCTACAGTATTTGTATACAGTTTTTTGTTCCATTAAAATTGAAAATACCTTTGGAAAATATCTACAGAACCCTTTTTAAAGTGAAAATACCCACGGAACCCGTCGTGTGCTGATCCGAGTCGTACTTGACAGGTTTTTTCTTTTCCGTGTGAAATTAGTCTCCTGCGCTGATGGTGCTAAGGCTTAAGTCTGATGTTATCTTCCACGCGCGTAGATTATTTGTTCGCGCGCCATTTGCAATTTTAATCGAAAGACAATATTCTCGTGGGTTTACGGGGTGATTTTTAGGGTGCATACCTACTCGTATTGACTCACATAAAATTCTTAGTCCTATTTTTAAAAGCTTTTTATTAACTTGCAATGTATGTAAGTAAGTAGTCCAGTGGTCGGATTAACTTGAAATTCGGTATACTTACTTATGTAGGTTGGATGACAATGCAAGTATAGTTATCAAAAAGTACAGTAAATTAATATTTTAACAAAAGCTTATTTATTGTCAATGGTGCAGAGACACAACTCTTATTTTACTTTTACTATATAAAAGATGTATAATTATTTAGGAGTTGAGATCGAAGTTAATCAGAGTCAGAACGAGACTGGCCCAATTCGAATTATTCTCATTTCAAAACTAAACCTGTTTTCCTTTTTACACAAAGTTTATTTTTGAAATGAGAATATTTTGAATTGTGTCAGTCTCGTTCTGAAGGTGCGAATAGTTGGTGCACATTGCCGCGATGACGGAATGACGTTCAAGACTGGCCTGCAGTTGAGGTATGCATTTCAATTAAGATTAGGATCCGCTGACAACTTCACAAGCACACACAACTTTACATAACATGTAATTAGTCCATCAAATAGACTATGAAACAATATTGGACACGTCTTTTATCTTTTATCGATACCTTCGCAGGTGTGTGTAGGTTACCCCGCGAAGTTTTCCTTCAGCGTAATACAAGTTAAGTATGAAGTATCTTTTTCTATTTATTTTTTTATTTTCTTCAACTTCATTTTTTATTACTTTTACGGTCATCCCGTGAAACCATATATTTCAAACTAAATACAAACTGAAATATAGATGCACAGAAAAAACCCCAGAAAAAAGACCAATGCTGGGAATCGAACCCAGGTCCTCAGCGTTCCGTGCTGCGTGCTTACCCCTACACCATCACTGGTCTAGAAGTTAGCGACGAATCTTTCCCATACATCGTACACTTCAGTCTGTTATAATCACATTAGGCAGTGATAAAGCGCATCTATGTTAATGCCCTCTACCGAGAGACTTCAACACTCCTTCGGAGCTACCCGCTCACCTGGACCAAGAGATGGCGCTACTAGGCCAACTTTTACAAGTTAAGTATGAAGTATCTTTTTCTATTTTTTTTTTTTATTTTCTTCAACTTCATTTTTTATTACTTTTACGGTCATCCCGTGAAACCATATATTTCAAACTAAATACAAACTGAAATATAGATGCACAGAAAACGCTTTATCACTGCCTAATGTGATTATAACAGACTGAAGTGTACGATGTATGGGAAAGATTCGTCGCTAACTTCTAGACCAGTGATGGTGTAGGGGTAAGCACGCAGCACGGAACGCTGAGGACCTGGGTTCGATTCCCAGCATTGGTCTTCTTTCTGGGGTTTTTTTCTGTGCATCTATATTTCAGTTTGTATTTAGTTTGAAATATTACAATACAATACAATACAATGACTCTTTATTGTACACCAGGAATAGTAAGCAATACAGAAAACAGGTACACAGAGAGTAAGTTACAAGGTAAGCAATAGGCGGCCTTATCGCTTAAGAGCGATCTCTTCCAGGCAACCCTTTACCAGAAAGAAGGAAGGACTAGTTTACAGCAGGTGGTGCATCAACAGTGGATCAGAAAATTAAAACGCAACAAAAAATAGTACATCTACTCATACATATATCGTACATATAATATTCAGCGTAATACTCATGGCTAGCGTCATCTATCATCAAACAGCGGTAACTAGGTCTGCAGGCTTATATAGAAACTAGCAACTAAACAAAATATATACTAAGTACTAAGAAAATGGCGATTTAAAAAAAAGACGAGTTAGGAAAGTGTCAAGTTTAAGAAAATGTCGAAGGCACATCTCTAGTGGAAAATCAAAGCACTCTAATTTCCCAAACAAAACTACTTACAACGCAAACAAGCTCAAAATTAATAAAAAACAACTACCAGCTTATGGTCACGATGGGTGATAAGGGCGGTTTCACACGGCGCGCCGGTGACGCAGCGGTCTGCGCGGGCGCCGGCGCGGCGCGCGCCTCCGCAGCCGACTGTTGCCAGGTATGTACTTTATAAATTTCAAGAAAATACAAATACAACAAGCTCTATTTTTAGTTCAAATGCACAAATAAAAAAAACTTGGTATAAGTTCTGTTTCAATTCCAATTTATTTGCGTACCAATTATAGGTAAGTACATGATTTTTAGATTTTTTAACAAATTCCACTGCCGTTCTAAAAAGTTAAATGTCCTATAGAATGGATCGATCATCATCATAATCATGCCAGCCTATATAAGTACGTCCCACTGCAGTTCACTGCACTCTCAGAATGAAAGGGCTTGAGCCGTAGTAGATCCCACGTGGGCTCAGTGCGGATCAGGAACTTCACACACCGTTGAATTTCTTCTCAGGTGTGTGCAGGTTTCCTTTCAAATATAATTTCACACATTAATTCCGAAAAACTCAGAGGTGTTATAAAACAAACTAAACCTAGCCTAACCTACAGGATAGTCCTGAAATATATTCCGAATAGTTTACAGTTTCAGAAAAAATAAACAGTTGCCAAATGAATCATTTGCGAAAAATATACTTAATTGCAAAACAGCAGTACCCCTCGAATAAGTAACCAAAAATCCTAAAAATACGAATTTTTTAAACATGGCAACACTAAACATCTCATTAGTACCTCGTCGCTCTAAGCTATGTGATGAATTTCTTCGACGTCGCGAAGATGAGGTTACTATGACAAGGTACTATAGTTAATAGAGATATAAGAGTAAGGAAGACAAGCCACATTACCTCGTCGTTTTAAGTTGCGTGATAACCCTTCACGTCACGTAGATAATGTTACAATGACAAGGTACTATGGTGGATGATAGAGGATGTATGGGAGGCATTCCGACATAATGGTGTCAGAATTCGAGATTGTTTTGCGCTAATGTGTATAAGCTTAGTCTAAATTATTTTTATTTATTTAATTTATTTATTTCTTTATTGAGGAAAACAAACAGCAACAATCATACATAGAGGTAATACAAACAAGTAGATCATAAGCCAGCAAAGATTTCGAACATAAATTCCAAAAACTCGCCGGTGCGAGCCGGGACTTGATCCCACGGCCCTCTACTTGAGTGGTAATAGCTCATACCACTAGGCCACCACGGGATGACATGATACTTATTAAATTATAAATCAAAAATAAGAAGGAAGAAATTCTTATTTTATTATCAACAGTTTTGCGGCTTTGTCACATTCATAAGCTTGGATCCTCGCTCCTCACCGGTTGCTTGTCAAATTTCCGTTACCACTCCGCAAAAAAAAACGGAGGCGAGCGCAGAGTGCCAATTTTTTGCTGATTTGGGTCCATTTTGTGACACAAGTATGTTATTTTTTTTTCATTGTGTTATTTTTACTTTTATAGTTTATTTTTTTTTTCTTTTTTAATTTTTCTTTTTGTATTAATGTTTAGTTAAAGATGGTTTTGGTCTTCAAGTATCTTTATTTAATAATATTTCTTATTAAGTAAGATTTAGTACAACCGGCTGTGTCGGAGGTCAGAGGTGAGAGAGTTTGGCAGTGTTGCCACACTTTGACGTTTTACATTAAATTGCGTTCCATTACACTTTTGTCTATGTTAGTTGTCACAAATAAATATTTCTTTCTTTCTTTCTTTCTTTCTTTCAGAGGCGAATAAATAATTTCATGCGGAAATTCCGCAGTAATAGAGGCGGAGGTGAATATGGTTGTAACTTGTAACAGAGTCATATTCCAAAAGATGACTTTTGTTTTATCGGGGCCATTTGTTTCTAATTAGGGCAGTAAAGAACTGATTGTCGAGTAGCGAAGTTACTGATAAAGGGACCGAAACAGACGAAAGGTCATCAACCTTATGATCAGCTGATGACTGAGATAGAACTCAAAAGTAACTCAACGTGTCAGCATAACAATAAACACAGGTACAGAAAGGTGAACTTGCCACTAAGAAGAATCTCTTTCGATTGACTTTGATAACATCGTAGAGAGAGCGAAGAACCTGTACCTAATGGGTTTTTCCATCATTTAAAAATGTCTGCAATTCTGACTTATTATGCGATAAAGTAGATACTTATCTTACCAAATATTAAATGTAAGTTATCCTCATAAGTAAATGCCTAAGTAAGTACACCATCCTATTCGATCAGATCAAACACCATCGACTCTTACGCAACTTTTGTATCGCAATTTTCCATTAATTCGCGGCCGTAGGGCGCAATTAGCGTACGGAGCGCGGCTCCTCAAATCTGCCAGCCAATCAGAGCGCGCCGTCGGATTGAGACGTCAGCTGTCAGTGGCCGACACCGATAAGGCCCGACGACGCCAGTGTAAATACAGATCGAACGATACGTTATTAGAAATCAAGCGCGCCCCGTGAGATCTGTCTTAGTTTTGTTGTGGGCGCTTGTTACACCGACACGATGCGTAGCGTCACAACAAAATAAATTGCATTCCTTGCTGAGAGGTGCAACACTAACTTTTATTGTTTCTGTCAATGCATCAGGCTAACAGATTAGATACTTGTACGATACGCTGCCGCTTGCTTGCATGCTTGCTTGCATGCTTGCTTGCATGCTTGCTTGCACGCTGGCTAGAATCCGTTGGAATTGTCGCTTGCATGCTTTTTTTATATGCTTGCTTGCATGCTTGCTTGGATGCTTGCTAGAATCCTGCTTGGATTCTCGCTTGCATGCTTTCTTGAATGCTTGAATGCTCCCTTGCATGCCTTCTCACAAGCTGCTTGCATGCTTGCGTGCATGCTTGCTTCATGCTTGCTTGCATAATAGCTTGCTTGCTTAATTGCTTGTTTCTCTGAAATATTTATGGTTCACGCGAGCGAAGCCGCGGGCAAAAGTTAGTCTTTTATATCTTGTATACTCGTATATTGTAATTTTACCTATTGTCAATTTATTGTAAAACCTAATCAGGCGACCATGTGACAGGCATAGTCTAGTGTGGGGCTGCAGGATAATCAGTGAATGTTATTAAGGTTTTCTTTTAATAAACAGTTTTTTTTTCTATACCTGCAAACGAAACGGTGTAACACACGGCCTGTGCCTCCAACAACCTTAATTCTACTTCATCGGGACGGGTTCGCCGTCAATTGCGACCTTATAAGCTCTCACAAAACCAACGTTTCATATCAGTATTATTACATGACTGTCAAACTTGAACGAATTCTTACTTTAAGGCGCCACGCATAGACGTATGCAACTATAAATAGATAACGCAAGTATCTCAATCACTACAAAGTAAAGGAAAGTATTAAAATACTAGAGTCTCGGTTCAGCTTACAATCTTGTTGCTGTCGGTTTTGAGACCCTGGATCCTTGGCATCCTGGCGCACACAACTTGATAAAAGAAGTGCAAAAGCGTCTGGTTAACACCACTGGGAGACCAAAGGGCTGGCAGCTATCTCTCTCAACGAATCGCCATCGCCATTCAACAAGGGAATGCTGCCAGCTTTTTGGGTACGATGCCACGGGACTTAGACTTTAGACTTAATCTAGTAGTTTTTAAGTTAGAGTACCTATTCTCAGTTTCAATAAATTTGGTTATATTTTGAAGTTATCACTACAAAAACTTTGTAAATTTTCTAACACATTTTTGCTAGAAGGTATCTACGGCTAATTTGGCCTAGCTAAGGGATATTTGTAATAAAATGGAAAATGTCTAGTTTAATCAACATGTTTTAATGTTAATCAAAATCATGGTTTAATGTTGTGTTAAAATTAAAATAAAGCCAAAAATTAAAATCAAAATCAACATTAATTATATCAATAAAATTAAAGGGATGTCAATAAAGTCGATCATTAGATAAGTAATTTTTTTTTTAATATAAACAAGCAATGCTAACTTTTACTAAAAACAATAACAAAATTAAACATTGAAAAAAAAACTCTACATAATATAAGAAGGCCTTATTTACTATCAAAGTATGTATGCTGAGCACGTTGACGTTATTATTGTGCCACACATTAAATGCAAATTTAATAGTAGTTCCATATTTTCTACGTAATAATAACATCTATACTGGCCAATGGCCAAAGTTAGTCTTCAGAGCCAAAGTAACCCCTTTTAAACGATGTAAGTATATATAGACAAAAGCACAACATTCTTTTAGACACCGACAAACTTGTATGACCATTTCTGATCTCGTCCATTCTATATTCTCGACGGCTAAAGGCTGTGGTATTTACTTATATCTATATCTATGGCGCCTCGAGTTCAATTAATTGAAAAGTTGTACCACTTGTACCCGACTTGTAAATGTCGAGCTAACCCACAAGGCTACAAGTAAAAGACAACAGGCAATTTTGTAATCTATTGACGAGGAAATGGCGTGTGTGGTTGAACACGATAAAATACTTGTTAACAAGTACTATTAATCCTATAGGTACTATAAATACGAAAGTTTAGAGTGTGTGCGTGCGTGCGTGTGTGCGTGCAATGTATTTGTAAGCTGGATGGATTTGGATAAAATAGTTGGATGTCTGGAATAGCACATAGCTTACTTTTATGGGGAAATTTCTATGAAATCCAGATAAAACTGACACCGCAAACGCTGGCTTTAGAGACATTAAATATGGCAGCGGTATTTTGTATGCAATGTTAGTGAAACGCACGAGTTTTTGGGAATTTCCTCGGGATTCTTGACTCTTGACCTTTGTCAGACCTTTAAATACGTGGATGTCTGGAGTCATACCTTTTTTTTTGCTGGCAGCATTTGCATTGTCATCTAACTTACATATATGTACAGTTAGCTGCAGAGAAACGTGACTCCCCTAGATCCAAAGTTTATATGCAGTGGGGGTCACGTTTCTCAGCAGCTGAGTGTACACCAAATTCCAAGTAAATTCGTCAAAAAGTGAGTTAAATTCGATTTCCAAGATTTCACTCATACCAACGGGGCAAGTTAATAAAAAATTGTAAAAACAAACAAGCCGACACGACTTCAGACCGTCCATTATATTGAAACCTTTTTGACAGCCAAAAAATATCATAATTAAAATGCGCGCAGACTTTTGACATGTCAGTGTTCGTTTAATTTAATCAAGTCCCGCGGCGCAGCCCGTAATGTCCGACATCGACGGATCTTATCGGATCCAGGTTAGGATGCTTGGATACGGTTAAGAAATCAGTTTCTGTCAAAAATTATATCCTACTAGCATGATAAACTAACAAATGCACTCACAAACTTCACGAGCGTCCGCGCGTGTGTGCTGCGTCCGTGCGTCCGCGAGTGAGTGCGTGCGTACGGGAGTGTTCCACGCTAAAACGGCTGAGTATTTACTTGAAATATTTCATATTGAGTGCTGGATTTTCAGAATAACACGTTGGCTACTTTTAATTCCGATATTTCTGCGCAATGTTAACAATGTTAACATATAGAGCTTATTTTTATTCAAGTTAGCTATGAAGTATCTTTTTTTTATTTTTCTTCATACGAGCTAAATGAAGAGCACTATCTAATTGCCAGCAATTTTTATGGGAGTTCAGTGAATCCTCGGAATTTCAATTTAACTGTAAACTGTAAAGTGAACGAGTAAAGCTGGGGATATGGGTTTGTTTTAAATATACATTTGTAGCGACTACTAGCGCCATCTAGTCATCACATAAGAAACTAATTACTACATACTGCATCACACTATCGAAGTTTCTCAACTCAGCTGCATAAATACAACTTACAATCTTTCATCCATTGGACTTTGGTCTCCAGGCATAACATCCGCCTGGAGAGAGAGCTCTCTATTGCAATATACCCCCCAAACATTCATTCATTCATACATTCATTCATTCATACATTCATTCAAACATACGTTCATTGCAAACCTAGTCAATCGAGGACTGATTAAAACTGGTTGACAGATAGTCGAATGAAAAGTGGAGAGATAGAGATTTCGGCAAAGTTTTATTGTGAATTTCAGTTGTATAGGTAAGTAAGTATATATTATGTTTGCTAATAAGAGAAGTTTTTCCCAGAAGTACGTGATCAGGATGAAACGCTTGTTTTTCAATGAGAATCTGGGTGGCTCGCAGACAATGTGATACTCGCTATCAACAAAAACCAACATCCAAATCGTATCATCACAGAAACCAACAAAAACATCGATCCAATACCGACCGAATCCCAATTGTTTGCACCAAAAAACAAACAAACTTTTTCAAAGTACTCAATACACCGACGAAAAAATCTAAAAGCGAGACTCATGCTCGAGTTTTTTCGACGTCTCAATAATAAATTCGGATACAAAATAAATAGTGGTGCCACAGCATGGCATAATTATGTGGTTAATAGGTACAATGCCGAGATCGGATTCAATCTCATCATTTGGTTGACGTTTCAATCAACATCGCATTGTTTGTATTGTGTTTAAATGTATAGATTGTGTTATCGATACACGGCCTTTTTTTGTTGTTCATTGTGAGATGACGGCCGGCTTTTGTTTTAGGTTTGGTTGGCTATTGTGCTGCGCTTCGATTGACGGGAGGCGTAGGCGCATATCAGAGATGCTAAGGAATTTGATGTCTTAGTTCCGTTTCGTTTCAAAAATAAATCCCATCCTGTTAACATTTAGTAAATAATAATTATACAAATTATTATATACACCGTGTTTTTTTGATTTCCATTAACTTTAAAGGAAGATTATTCATAGAGTAAATTTGTCGAAGAAACTAGTGTCTTAACACTTACTATTTTTGAGATATTCAATAATTAAATTGAATGACTGCACCAGTGTAAAAGGTCTTTCATTACGTCCTTATTATGTTTTGTTATTTATATTTTAAATTTCGTCAGTAAATAATTTTCCATTCATAGCTATTCGTTACAAGGAGATTATTCAGGCGAGTTCGTTCGACATTACATACTTTTTCTTTTATTATGTGTCACGACAATGTCATATTAACATAATCGTAAACATTGGTATTGTATCAATAATCGTGTTTATCTCAACGGAAAATGACGCGATTTTTTTTCGCTTTTAACAAAAATCAATATATTATACCAGGTAGTTTCTGTTAATGTACCAAGCAACTTGTCGAATTTAACAGAAATTAAAAATAAAACGCGGTGTATAATATTTGTGCATAAATTATCACGAATGTATTTGGCTACAACCTCAAAACCTTTTATGTCCATTGACACAATCCTACGCAAAGTTTACCTTTTAAACAATAATAAATTGCATTTTAATGAAGATTTCATAATCGATGAACTTTAACACTTGTAATTGGCTGTCAGATATCTAAGTAGTAAATAATGACTCGATACTATCTTTTACAATGTGCCAACTAGTGTATTTATTCCCACTAGAATTCATTTAACATTTGCATTACTGTGTAAAGAAGCTCATTTCTATACAGACATCGCCATTTGCTGTATATCACTAGATAAAAACTAAACAAGTGGCCAGTGCTTAAAAATAACAGAAGAAATTAACAGTGTTTTTTTCTATTATATTAAAGTGCTGGCAACCTGGTTGTTTTTATTTTTAAATTAAACGTTCAAACCGAGGGGAGGATTCCACATTTGAATAATTTGCTGTAGTTTTTGCTCGCGAGCAAATTTGTAACGAAAACACATCGAGGCACCTGACGGGCGGACAAAAAAGATGACCGTTATGAGTTACAATCTAATGACTCGGACTCGTAAAAAAGAAATTAAAAAGTAAATACGACGCGAGTTCCAATTTCGAAGTCGCCACATGTTGGCCGTGACTTGCAGTTTCGGACAGCCCCGTTACTCGAGCATCCACGGCAATGGAATATTTTAGGATCAACCAGGATTTCCCTTATTCATATTGTATAGTCTCTTTTACTTTAATCTGCGGCTTCCCCAGTGTTAGAAATCTCTCCGAAAAAGATTACAGTAATATTTTTCAAGCACAACGGTCGCATCTATTGTTTGCAGACGAAATTAGCAATTCATTTTTAAAGCCATAGTATTTAACGTTTTTGGACAGCGCCGTCTGTTTTTGCTTATTTCTTGGTTAATCCCACGGGAACTTATGCCAGGATAGTAAGTAGGTATCATATGTCTCAATCTAAATCGTTGTCTATCTGTAGACCAAGTTTCATCTATATCCTTTTTGCGTGATTCAACCAACTTCATTATTTATCATAAGTATTTCTTATTTTGATAAGTATTTAGATAGGTACCTAAATAAAACAAACTTCAAATGCTGCAGTAAATGAATAATAGGACATGGTCCTGTAGGTCAATTATTCACAAAATAAATGTTTATGAAACTCCACAATTGTCATTTTATCTCACTTGTCTTTCATTGATTAATTTTGTGTTAATTTCAATTATTTTAGTATAGTAAAATGTTTATAACCTCACCTATGCACTTAAAACAAAAAAAAGAATCATAACCGCAATCAAACCTCGTCATCATTCGATCAAATTGACGATAAATTTTTTCCACTAACATTTTTATACTGATGGATGTAGGACCGCTAAGTGCTGGCAACACAACTGTCTCCAGACGATGACTCGCATTAATCGCTCCATTTGACCATAGACAAGACAACCTGCACCAAAGACAACCTGCTGCTCTAGAATAATGCCGGCAACTCAACCTTTTTAGGAATCCGTAGGGTTAAAATGATCTTTATTTATTATTTTTTACAATTCTTTTTTTAACGTACCTACGTGATGTGTGGGTCTAATAATGAAAGTCGAATTTAACTCACTTTCAGTGATCTGGTAGACTTCAAATTTGGTATGAAGACATTTATGTAGGTTGTCCTAATGCAATACAGTCAACAAAATATTGTGTCTGATTTTTGTCAATACAATGATACCAGTAATTTCATGGTACCAGTGGCGGCGCGTGAAAATTTTTGCAAGTAAAGCCGGACCAAAAAAAAACCTAAAATCATACCCATTTATCCTCTTCTTGAGAAGCAGTGCAGTATGGCAAAGAAGCATTTGGGTAGGTACTTCAAAAGATTAGTCAACCCGGGGGAATTCGGGTAGTTAGTACCTGTCTATCCCTTCGCCACTGCATAGCGCAGCTCTAATTAAGTAACCACCATTTAATTTTAACCTGGAAAATTTCCTTCAATTAGTTTTGGTCAAGCGTTATCTGTCAATCAGTTGGTCATTCGAATTGGGGATGTCTATTTTTTTGCAATATATAGTAAATCGAAAACCATTTCGAGATAAATGCTTTCTAACTCGTTTTCTGTAGTTATTATTTTTTTATATAACGTAATGAATTAATTAAATAAGAAATAAGCAATGACTTTCATTTGACATTGGTGTATTTTGCGTGACCGGTCGTACTTTATTGTGTGTGGTTAGATTCTTCACAATTTACGCGTGGATTATACTACGGAGTTTGATTTGGACCCGCTGTCTGACATCTAGCACTTTGACAGTGCCAGTAAAGTGACACAGTGTATAGTGTACCACTACGTAAAAAATAATTAAAGGGGTAGCCTTATCGTACGCATTTAGATAGATTTAGAAATTTGGCACTGTGGGAGCCCTCAATTATAATCTGACGTCAACAACTAAAATAGTTTCAATAATTAATTTTGAAAAAAGTAGAGAACTAAATGACAAAATATTGAAATTAGTTTCTTATAATTGACTTTTCTATACAAAAAAAATATAAAAACAACTGGTAATTTTTTTTAGACATTCCCAATTATTAATCAAATTAGGCGTTACTTTGCAGTTCATAATACGGAACCCTCAATATAGAGCCTCTTCTCGCACAACCTCGCTTTTTCTTCGCATTTGTTAGCGATGAGTAAAGACCTAATTTGCGAATTAATAGATAGACGGATATACATACATTACCTGACTCATAATACAGTAAATTAGTGTTGACATTATCTACCTGGAATTGTCTCGACGTTTAAAGTCGACTTGATCAAGCGCCATCCTGATATTGAAGTTATACCTAATTAGGGGTTGTCTATTTTTTTGTAATCTAAGTAAATCGAAAACCATTTCGAGGTAAATGCTTTTAAAATTGTTTTCTGCGGTTATTTAATTTTAATATAATGAAATGCATTTATTACATAATAAAATAAGCAATAAACTTCATTTGACATTGAAGTAGATGTCATAGACGATCCAAGTTGTACTTTAATCGGTGTGGTATATATAGCTTGGGAATAGCATTATTTAGAATTTTTCACAATTTATAAATAACCGCTGGGTCACAAGGGCTTTTTTCCATGGCGTGATAAGGGTCAGTCACAGGTCAGTTTATGTAAATAAAAATCGAAAATTACCAAGAAAAAAACGTGTATTAAAAAAATCATAAAACTTATTCATTTGAGTTCAAAATGCATTTTTTATCCGTTCAAAACATGTGTACAGATAATGGTTATCGACACAAAAGATCTTTATCTTATTTTCAATAACCGCACAAAACCATAAAGAGCAACATCAAAAGGTAGCTAATGATGAGTAGTTATTAACATTTTCAATGAGACCGCTAAAAAATGAAGTAATACGAGGTTTTTGTATTGTATCAAAACATGTGAAAGATGTTTTACATGATTGAAAAGGATGGCTCTGCGAGTCCCATTAAACACTCAGCCAAAGGGTTGAGGACACTTGAGTGTACAGACACACAAAGGACGGAGGTTTTTATATGAACACTGTGTCATGTACTTCAGTAGGTTTTGAGCTTTGTTTTGGTTTGTTTGCTTTGTGCTGCGAGAAGGTGGGCGATGCGTCGGGGAGTGAAGTTTACTGTGCATATTGATGCTATATGTTTGATGTTTAGATTCAGGCGTTACTGTGCGGAGGTCTGTAGCGACTACTAGCGCCATCTAGTCATCACATTAGAAACTAATTACCACACCCTACATCGCACTGTCGAAGTTTCCCAACTCAGCTGCATAAATACAACTTCCAACTTTCATCCATCGGACTTCGGTCCCCAGACATAAATAACATCTGCCTGGAGAGAGATCTCTCTATTGCAACTACCTCCAAAGGTCCATAATGTCGTTAAGATGACGAACCTTTTCAATAGACTTAAAAAAAGGAGGATATTATTATCAATTCGGTTGTAAGTTTTTTTTATGTTGTTACTTCAGAACTCCGTCATTTATTAACTGATTTTGGTTCGACACAACAACAATTAAAGCATTTGAAGCGGAAAAAGCAATATTTTATAAAAAAATACTAGAATTTGACATTAAGCTATTGTAAATTAGATTAGTTGCGCTAAAAGAAAACTAAGAGACTCTAAAAAAAAACACTAAAATAATTTTATTCTAATCTGTTTCAAGCATGGATTTATACTTAACCTGGACTAATACTGCGACAAAAAAGTGAGACCGAAAAAAAAACACAGAGTTGCATCTCGTTCTAATTAAGGTGATCGAGGCCACGCAAAATCCTTAAAATTAGGATTAAGGACTCGTTTTGCATGTTTTATGAAATGTTCTTTGCTTGAAATAAACAGCTTAAATTTAAAAAATTTAAATTTAAAAAAAAAAGTACTGGAGCGAGTGAGACACAATTCTCTAGTTTCTAGAGTTTGTTGTTATCTCTCGGACCGCTGTCTCTAGTTGCCATTATTAAACTGTATAGCTTGGTAATATGGGTCACTTTTGATTGACTAATAAAAGTTAGTACTCAGTCCGGGTTAGGTATAAGTCCATGGTTTCAAGTCAGTGCCTCAGCACGACACAGCAGGAGTGGTAGAAGCCCAATACTTAAATAGTATGTACTCAAGGTTAGATGACTACCTACCATTTCTGCTGGCTCGCTGAGGCATCGACTTCAAATAGATCAGAAGAAAACTGTTGTAGTGTTTTTTTCGAGTCAAAACATTTCCAAACAAATCCTTTCGCTGCCGCTCACGTTACACGATCGTTAAATATTAAAAACCCATGATAACATTTAGAACCCCCGATCAACAGCGCATGAATGATTAATTCGACACAAGCCGATCCCGTGGGCAAATACTTAACATTGTGCAAATACAAACTTACATCTACCATCAACATCGATATAGAGCTAGACCAAGATAAGTCTGCAACGATTTTGATAACACACGCAGTGGATGGGTTATTTATACGTCATAATTTCTTTAATAAGAAAAGCCGTGGTGGCCTAGTGGTTTGACGTATGGCCTCTCAAGCAGCGGGTCGTGGGTTCAAATCCCGGCTCACACCTCTGAGTTTTTCGGAATTTATGTGCGAAATTACATTTGCAATTTACCACGAGCTTAACGGTGAAGGAAAAGATCGTGAGAAAACCGGCTGCATACACCTGCGAAGAAATTCAATGGTGTGTGTGAAGTTCCCAATCCACACTGGGCCCGCGTGGGAACTATGACCTAAGCCCTCTCATTCTGAGCGGAGGCCTGTGCCATGCAGTAGAACTTATATAGGCTGGGATGATGATGATGAATTTCATAGAAGTTTAACGTTTAATATAACACTTGTATTGCGTGTGGTATCAAAATCGTTGCAGACTTGTCATAGTCTGACTCTAGATAAGAGAATGAAAATGTAGAGAGAGGTAGCATGAAAGGGACACGTGTTGAAAGGGACAATTAAAATTAAGGAAGCTTCCTATATATAAAGCGTTTATTATTTAAACTATTGAAATTAAACATTATAGTATAATAATTATAAATTTAAAAGTTTGTGAAGATGTTTGGATGTTTGTTACTCAGTCACGCACGGATTTACATGAAATTTGGTATGGAGGTAGTTTGAGACCTTAGGAATAACATATTACATAGATTTTATCCCGGAAAATTGTATAGTTCCAGCGGGATAGCGATAAACGAATTCTTCGCAGACGGAGTCGCGAGCAACAGCTAGTTTTAAATAATTTAATGAATCAACTGTCATTTTCCTACTCAACGATAACACGTCTAAGCTAGCTACGTCGGTGCAACACGTAAATGTTTTCATTTTTAGAAATGAAATAAAATAAAAGGGTAATTTGAAGGGGTCTAAGAAAAAAAAATCATGGGGCGATCGACATCAATTGATCTAACCCAAACTAAGCAAAGCTTATACTTTGACTACCTACCTACTAGAAAACGGATATTAAAAAGCCAGGACTTGAGTACTAATATTCATATTTAATTTTTTCAAGTAAATATCTGCCCCCGACCGGGAATCGTATCCGGGATCTCAGCTTCGTAGTCAGGTTCTTTAACCACTAGGCCATCCGGTCAGTTAAATATGTAGGTAGTTTAATTTTTAGCTGTGTGTTTTTGCATAAAGCCATATGTCGCACAGGCATAGCTAGCTTGTACTAATTTGGATCATAAAGTTAATATGACTATTTTACAAACCATACATTTTTTACTAGTGCGAGTAGGATAAAAAATAAGGAGTTTCTGGAGAACAGTAATAAAAGTAGGTATTCAATTGATTGCGGTGCGAGTACAATAACTTGTCATTAATCAATTCTTAGTTGTTCATTTACGCATCTTTAAAAATGTGTATTTTCACTTTCATAAATGGACTTTTATTTTGAATTGTCCTTTTCAATACGTAAAAGGGGGTTTTCAGAAAAAAATGTACCCGTTTTGCCTTAATTATCCTTAATTTTCCATACAAAATTTATTAGTCAGTTTTGTGACGGTCCATACAACATGTATGGTTAACTGCGTCACTAAACTGACAATTAAAGGAGGGACACTTTTTTTATTGCTTAAATCGACAGTGCTTGTGATTCTGAGTAGAAATAACCCAAAATTTGTTAGGTTTTTAAAAAAAAGTACAGGGTACAGAAAATAAATAAAATGCATATTTTACAATGAAAAACCATTTCAAACGGAGCTATTTTTCATAACTCACCTCACTACTTCGTGGAGGGGCAAACTAAGTACCTAAATACTTATTCCATTTATTTTATCATCGTGAAATTGTTTGTGTAAGGATTCTGCTCTGTTTCACTTCAGTTTCTAGAATGTTCATTAAACTTTGCGCAAATGTCAGTTTGAATGTTGCCAGACGAATGAATGTATCTTCAGTAGAGCATAGACAATAATAGAGCAAACCCTAGTTCACGCAATTTTGACTCCGTGTCGGGTTTCGGCTTTATGCTGTTTTTATTCCTTTATTACATGATGGGACTATTTTTTGAATTGTTTGTTGAAATTGTATTGATTCTTTGACTCCATAGAAAATGTTGTAGTCGCAGTGAACATGTAAGTATGGTCCTTGGTTACTTAAAAAAAGACATTGGACATCCTAGACCATCAAACTACCAAATTCATTTATTTAACTTTATGTTTTTAAATATTTTTACCAACAAACAATTTTTATGACTAAGACATTTCTTTTTTACATTGATTTAAGTATTTATTTTACTATAGCTATTGAAAAAATCAGAGATAAAAAATACTTCTATTTCTGGGTATCATTACTGGGCGTTGAGGTATCGAGCATTGGTACGTTTACCTTATCATTTTCCCTGGCGGTTACTACCCGGTAGAAATGTGCGCAAATCCGCGCCGCATCAGTATCGCGTTACACTCTAATGGACCGTGAAGCGACTGTGCGCTCGCCCTTAGCTTAGCTACGATCTCGTAATTCCCGCAACATCCTGTATAGATATTGAGAAATTGAAATTTAATTTAAAAAAAAAAGCCGGCCAAGTGCGAGTCGGACTCGCGCACGAAGGGTTCCGTATTATTGTCTATAAAAAGGCAAAAAAATCACGTTTGTTTTATGGCAGCCCCCCTTAAATATTTGTTTATTTTAATTTAATTATTTATTTTTAAAGTGAATATATAACTAAATATTCTGTGAATATTTCAAGTGTCTACCTGTTGCTGTTATCGATATCGAGCAAAAACGAGCAAAAAAATCACGTTTGTTGTATGGGATCCCCCTTAAATATTTATTTTGTTCTGTTTTTTAGTATTTGTTGTTATAGCGGCAACCGAAATACATCATCTGTGAAAATTTCAACTGTCTAGCTATCACGGTTCGTGAGATACAGCCTGGTGACAGACGGACAGAGACAGCGGAGCCTCAGTAACAGCGTCCCGTTTTTACCATTTGGGTACGGAACCCTAATTAAGGTGAAGGAAAACTTCCTGACGTAACCTGCACACATCTGCGAAGAAATTCAATGATGTTTTTGAAGTTCTCAATCGGTACTGGACCTGCTTGGAAACTACGGTCCAAGCCCTCTGGAGGACTGTGCCTTGCAGTGGGACGTAGGGTAAACCACCCAGCTATCACTTTAAGAAAAACGTTGTCAAGTATTAATTGTCTATCATTTGTGTTTGCTTAGCTATACAACTTGACTATAAAGCAATCATAGCACCGTTAAGTGAATGCTAAGGTGACGGCACCAATCATGGACATGTTAAGCACAGTAGTACCCAGTAATGGACAGCAAAGATTCAATGCCTTAAAGCTATACATCGGTATCAACGTTCAAATTTTATGGCAATGTATGGTCGGCAGAAAAGCAAATACAAACAAATAAATACACTTATAATTTTTAACCTTTATTTTGTATAAATAAAAAAGGACTTTAAAAATGTTTTGAGGGTTAGAATAGATTACTAAAATTTGTTCCATGGATTTTGCTGTCAATCTTTGACGTCTGCAAGAATATATCCATTTTAAATGACTTTAAAGACCTATCCACACTGACTGAGGTTACAGGAAACTATTATTTGACTTTGCAGATTATTTTGCCTGACAGTTAAATTGACATTCGTTGGGAAATTTAGCTTGTAACTATTATTTTTCGAATGCAAAAATGATTATTAAGTTTTATGACGTATTTAGAATATAAACCTCTTTTAGTATATTATAGTTTACCGCAATATAATTGAGTGTAAAAACAAAAATAAATTAAACATTATTATTCAAATATTCGAATGTATTTATTTATTTTGCTACCCTACCCTGTGCCATGAAATTCGAACGCTGATACCGATGTTTACTTATAGCCCACCATTCATGGACTTTACCAGTTATGAGTTATGATCATGACCATCAGTTCATCATAGTTTTGATAGTTTAAAAATGTAATGTCCTTTTCTTAAAATTTTGGTTAACGGAAAAAATGTCCTTAATTATTTATTGTCCATTACTGGTGCTGACACCCTAATCAAATGCAAATGATAGTCAGTTAGCGCTTGAAAATCTTTTTTTTAAAGTGGTCAGTCACTGGTGCATTTACCCTATACAGGCTGGGATGATGATGCTGATGATTATTGTTAATATTACCTACCATAAAAAGCTTACCGGCTCTCGGAGCCAAACAAGACACCCGTAAACTCCTCCATCGGAACCTATTACGGAATGTCAATACAAATCCCTCAACTCTAACAAACGCACAATTACGTCCAAATTGATCTCTAGCTGTCTCCAAACTAATTAACCCAGCGTAAACACTAATATTTACATTGACAGATTGAAGGGGAACGCCCAACAAATTGTGTTTTAATTTTTTAAACTGGCAACTCGGTTTGTATGGCGCGCTGTGATTGGAGGATGAGATGTGCTCGTCATTTATTTTAATTCGTGCGTGACAGCTACGAGTTGATGTCCCCTCGGCAATTGAGAGAGGATTAAGGGCTGGCTGCTCAGTTTGGGCAAGTGACATAAGGATATACATGCGTAGCTCACACGGTAGCTATAAACTACCGATTGCAGTTGAATGAACGGACTAGTTGATTGAATTTTTTCATTTCAAAAGATGACTTTCTGCCAAGTTTCTTGCGGCGCATTCTTCTTGGCAATGATGGTCCTTACGAAAGCAATGGTAGTTAGAAAAAAATGACATGTAAAAGAGCCCTTTGCGGCCTTTTTTTATTGTGAGAGGGAGGAAAACGAGCAAGCGGATCATCTGATGGAAAATGATCACCATCGCCCATAAATATCAACAACTCAAAGAGAGTCGCCAATCTGTTTTCGTAAGACGGCACAACGTTAATGTTCAAGTTTTCACTTCTGCCAGCACTACCGGAGTACAACCCGTTGTTTTTTTTTCTAAACGCTCTGCAATAATAATATTATTAAATTTATCGTTCGACGAAACGCTATTCTGCGAGGAAACGTTCGTGGCAATAAATAATTTAAGGAACGTAGGTACTATCTGTGAACATGTTTCGATCAATTGTGCTATGAATAACTGATTTTCTATGACAGGTAAATTCAATGAATCTTTACGCAACGATTTCAGACAAAAACAATTTTTTCTGAAAACGATCTCTCGACTCTCAACTTTTTTTTACCCGACTACGAAGAAGGAAGGGTTATTGAGGCATGAAACTCTTATTAAACTTCACAACATAATTTTATTTGAGTATTTTGAGTCGTTATATTTTTTTAGCGCTAAAACATTGATGTGCTTATTGTTTATAAATAAAAAATAAATAAAAAAATAAAAAAATAAATATCAGGGGACAATTCACACCAATTGACCTAGTCCCAAAGTAAGCTAAGCATAGCTTGTGTTATGGGTACTAGGCAACGGATAAACATACTTATATAGATAGATACATACTTAAATACATATTAAACACCCAAGACCCGAGAACAAATATTCGTATTATTCATACAAATATCTGCCCCGACGCGGGAATCGAACCCGGGACCTCAAGCTTCGTAGTCAGGTTCTCTACCTACTAGGCCATCTGGTCGTCAAAACCAAAACGTTCATATTTTTAGATCTAGTAAAACAACATAATAAGCTATTTTATTACCCTGGAACGAGTGGTTCGTTGATAATTCGTGTCCCCCATTTAATTTGTACACAATCAGGGCGCGGATTACTATGTCGTGCATTCCAGGTCGTACATTAACCGAGGTATTCTGTGTGTTGACGGCAAAAACTACCGCGCTAGGTCTATATCGACTCATGAAGCCAGATTCTAGCAGTCGTCAATTAAAGTACCTAGATCGTAGTTAAAATTATTCATCTTCTAGGGAGTTTTTAATTAAGTACTCAATGAGCGAAATAGGCATAGGCACTGGCAACTCGTAACGATATCATAAAGTGGATATGCCTTGAAATTATTACCAGCACTAACCATCATCAAGAAAACATGCTTTAGAAGTTTTTGACAGAGCTGAAGAGAAATATGAAAATGGTCTTGACTCGTTACATTTGATCTATTTTTATATTTAGAAATTGCATTAAAAAATCCGAGGGATACGTTCCCAAATATCGAACGGGTAATTGAATACAATAGAGAATCGGAGAGGGAAAATGATTGGACATCTTATAAGACATGATGAGTCCATAAGTGTCATCTTGGAAGGAAAAGTAGAAGGGAAGCGAAAAAGAGGGAGGCCGAGAATTGATTATGTAAAGCAAAAATAAAGGAGAAGGTAGCCGTCATGTCGTATAAGGAGGTCAAGGAGGCAGCTTTGAGGAGAGAGAAGTGGAGAGCCATTCATCGGCTACACCGACAAGAGTATAACTCTTAAATAAGAATATATAGCATCAAAGATTTTTTTTTTTGTAAAACCGTAAATTTTAAGATTGTTACTAAATAAAAATAAGCTAACCTAAACAAATGGATTCTATGGGTCTATAATGACTCCCATAAAATTTTAAGTCATAATCAACGTTAGTCATACAGTGATTTATTTCTGAAACAATTTATTTTTCGGAATTGTTATAAAACAAACCTAACTTAACCTACTGCATTCTATAAGATGGCATTTAAAAAAGTCCTGAATAAAATACCGTTTTAGAAATAAATCACTATGACTAATGTTGATTATGACTAATGATAATGATACATTATGACTTAAAATTTTATGGGAGAAAAGGGGCACCGGGATCCTATACGATGGTAGTTTAGTAAATCCTGAGACGAAGAGTCTTGATAGACAGACGGACGGACGGACAACACATGGATCTTATAAAGGTTCCATTTTTTCCTTTTGAGTTACGGAATCCTAAAAGTCACAAAACTCACTCATAAATAAGGATTTTCCTTTCTGAAAATTAATAGTGCACGTTATTTTGAATGAGAAAACCCCAAAATTTCGTCATTAAAAAAAATGGTACACTTTAAAATAAAAAATACCCTGTAACCTAGGTATTGTGACTATAAAATAAAAAAATTTAAATAAAAAATAAAACCTTCAAAAAACATCCAAAAAACTATGAAATAATAATTGAACCGACCACAATAAGCATGAAAATATCTTTCTACTAATCTGTTTGAAGTCGGTGCCTCAGCTCGAGCCAGAAGGAGTGGACCTAGTAATCTAACTTACCTACGTACCTACCTATTATCTATAGGGCTTCTACACTCCTGCTGGCTCGTGCTGAGGCACCGGCTTCAAACAGATTAGTAGAAAGATATTTTCATGCTTATTGTGGTCGGTTCAATTATTATTTCATAGTTTTTTGGATGTTTTTTGAAGGAGGTTTTATTTTTTATATAAACAAATTATATTTTGCTTTTTATTTGTTACAGTATAAAAATAGATGCGTAGGATAAAATCATCAGTTTGACTTCGAAATAAGTTTATGTTGAAAATTCTCTTTTAATGCTCGACGGGGTTGTGTCGTTTTATTACAGAGTTCTATGATACTTTCTGAATGCAAATGCTCGATTTGTCACCGAAAATACTAAAATCGCTGTACATTCCTCTTGAAATTTTGAGTAGTTTCTTCAATTCCTCATAGATTCTATCATCAGAACTGGATCAACCTTGAAGCATGTGCTTTCAAACAACGAAAAAATTTTCCAAATCGGTTCATAAATGACGGAGTTCTGAGGTAACACACATTTAATCAATGTATTGGCATTGCCATACAACGAATAAACGCAGCCGGCCTCATGAGCACTATGCCCATATAGCAGAAATTTGGGCGATATTGGTAAATATCGTTTTTCTTTACCTAATTTTTTTTTCTGTAAATCAGAACTTTCTGTAAACATGTTTATTTCGCAGAATAAAATATGTAAACAATGTGTGTTTTATTGATTTATTTCAAAAACAAACATTAAATGAGTAGATGGATAAAAAAAAAACATTCGTAACTATTAATGTCTATTTTTTGTTTTAAGCTTTCGTGATTTTCACTCATAATTACTATACTAAACGGGACTTATCACGTAATTAATATTTACCTCGACGTTTCGGCCACATTGCCACATTGAAGTGTCAGTTCGTTTATACAGGGTGAAACTAAATAGTGATACAAAGTTAGTGTATCTAACTCGGTTAATGCTGGACAATATAACGCACTAACTCATTTGTTTTAATGTTTATTTAGCAATTATTCCAGATAAAAATAAAACAATTAAGAATACAGTGAATAAAACTTAACTATAAACTAAATATCTAAATATTACAAACTAAATTAAATTAAAAACTAAACTAGATCTAAAAATGGCCCCTGCGGCATTGTGCCGAAGATGCTGGCAGCATTTCCTCGTTGAATCGCTAGGCTAATTCTTTGAGCGAGGTAGCTGCCAGCTCTTCGGTCACCGGTAGCATCTATAAGCCTCTTTGAAATCTCTTTGAAGAGGCTTAGTGCTCCTGGGCCCCACGGACCAAGGGTCTCGACACCGAAAGGGATGAAATTATATTCGGCGCCGAGACCACTATATTTGCCAATTTTAGCGGTTTCAGCCGCCTCTGCTGCGGCTGCTGCCCTTGTGGAGGTCCGGTGGATATGAGAAGGGGCTAGTGTGTCTACACAGGTTGCATCCCACACCAGAACCCTTCCCATACTCCACGGGATCAACGACATACCGTCTGGTCTCTTGCCGTCGGCTCTTGAAATACCTGACGGCTCCAGGAGTTTTGTTTTAATTAGTTATTTAATTTGAGGTGTTCATACATTAAGTTTGTGATTTAATTGCAACAAAGTATGAACATCCTAAATTTTATCAGACTAATTTTAACAATTGAGCTATTGTATTATGTTATCTATACCTATTATCTATACCTAAAAACACTAATTGTGTATCAAAAAAAAACTAAAAAAATTAAATGATAAATTTTGTATCATCATTTAGATTTCACCCTGTATACTATAACACAGCATGCGCCCTGCAGTGGAACGCATATTAGCTGTGATGATGATGATGATGATTGATGATGATGTGTATTCTGTGCCGAGGCACACAAGGTCTTCTTAGTTTGTAACTATGTCAAATATTGAACTGTTAATTTGACTCTCTTACGATATCCACATCCACTTACAACTTAGAGCGCGGGCCGCTTCTCTAGACACTCTGCTCTCAATGACATTATCCGTCGCTCTCTTGCCACCGTCAATGTGCCTGCGTTACTGGAGCCATCGGGCATCGCCAGAGATGATGGCAAGAGACCAGACGGAATGTCATTGATTCCGTGGAAATTGGGTCGTGTGCTAGTGTGGGACGCTACTTGTGTAGACACACTGGCTCCGTCCCACATCCGCGGAACAGCAAATCAAGCTGGTGCAGCAGCAGAAGCGGCAGAAAAGCTTAAGAAAAATAAATACAAAGGTCTTGGCTCTGAATACAACTTTGTTCCATTCGGGGTTGAGACCTTTGGTCCGTGGGGCTCCAGCGCAAAAAGTCTTTACAAAGATATTTGTAAACGGCTTTGTGACACTACAGGAGACCAAAGAGCTGGCAGCTACCTCGCACAACGTATCAGCATTGCTATACAGCGAGGTAATGCTGCCAGTGTCTTTGGGTCCATGCCGCGGGGGGAACCTTTTGTTAATTTTATTTAGTTTTAGTTTAAGTTAGTTTTATTTTATTTATAGTTATAGTATTAATTTATTATTGTTATTTTCTCTTAATATTTGTAAATATCTTACAACTTCTACATCATAAATATCAGGGCATATATTTTTCAATTTATTATCATTTATTCAAAGATTCAAAGACACACTTAACACGTACGTAGCTGTCAGCGATCTCGGAATGGCGCGTACGCAGTGTAATCGCTCCTTGCCGGCGCGGGTGCAGCTATGTTAACGAGGTCGCACCATGACAGCGAAATGGTGCACGATTAAAGAAATTACACCAGTCTTGCTGCGTGTGCGCCGTGTATGTAATGTGACGGGGGGGCGACACGCATAATTAAAAATTAGTTAGGTACCGCGTAAAATGGTAACTGTTGAAAAACCGACGACGAAAAAACCATGTCTCGTTTTTGTCCCCTGTTATAAGAATAAGAATACCACAATCAGACGAGGTAGGTATTTTTTATATTTTTTCTTTATTCTTTATACAGGTGTCGCAAAACTCTGCGATGACCTGGTACCGGGCGAGAGGCGAAGTTCATCATCCCAACCTATAGGTATACGTCCCACTGCAGAGCACAGGCCTCCTCTCAGAATGAGAGGGCTTGGGCCGTAGTTCCCACGCGGGCCCAGTGCGGATTGGGAACTTCACACTCACCATTGAATTTCTTCGCAGATGTATGCAGGTTTCCTCACGATCTTTTCCTTCACCATAAAGCTCATGGTAAATTTCAAATGTAATTTCGCACATAAATTCCGAAAAACTCAGGAAGTGCAAGCTGGGATTTTAACCCACAATCCTCTGCTTGAGATGCCATAATGGGTCGACCCGCTAAGCCACCATGGCTTTTTGCGATTTTTCGAAGTTGCGAATATAACAATTTAATTCTGGAAAAAATAAGAACCAAAATGCATGTCTCGTTTTCGTCTCCAACTCTCCAGCTACGAGAATATCGCAATCAGACGAGGTTTTTTTTATAAACTCTTTTTAGACGTGGTTTTTTATACATATTTTTATACAGAATGTCCCAAAACTCACTGATAACCTGGTACCAGGCGAAAGGCTCTGTTATAACAGTTCTGGAAAATTAGCAGCCCGGTTACAGATTGCCGTTAAGTTTTTTTGCAGCCTGTATAATTTTTGTACATTTTTATTTTATTTAATTTAATTATTTTGTGTATTGTATTATTTTCTGTTGTTCTATATAGCTCAGTTTTAGCAACAAGAATGTGAAGATACCAAAAAAAATAATTGTGCGTGCAGTTCCTCCGCGCGGAAGAAATTAAAAAGGCACTTATATACATCAATATGAACCTTATTGCAATAACTTAAAGAACTAAATTTACTTATGCATCTATGTGTTTAAATTACTCACTAGATGGCGCTTTTATCAAGTCTCATACATTTTGCACAGACAGTATGAGTTCTGAATCGCACTATCGAAGTTTTTAACATCCGTTAGTATTATATACAATGCGAGAGTGTACCAAGTGTACTAGTACTTGCTTCGGCAATACGTACATATGGAAGCGTTAAACGTTTAACGCGACCTTGTTGGAAGTCGCATTAGAAGTTTCACTTCAAAAATGGAAATGCGTATGAAAAATGGCAATAGTTATTTTCCGCATTCCCTTGAATTTTTTTTTTGTTTTTTTTTTCGGGGACAATCTTACACAAATCGACCTAGTCCAAAACTAAGCAAAGCTTGTACTATGGGTACTAGACGACGATAAACATACTTATATAGATAAATAAATGCTTAAATATCTACATAGAAAACACCCATAACTCAGGAACAAATATTCGTGCTCATCACACAAATAATTGCCCTTACCGGGATTCGAACCCAGGACCTCTTGCTTCGTAGCCAGGGTCACTACCAACTAGGCTAAAGAGGTCGTTGCAGAGGATTTCGCCCAAGTAATGATGCAGAATTACAAATTGTAGTGACCATAAACATATTAAACATAAATTATTCATCAGAAGGCATTACATCACTAAAAACCGGCCAAGAGCGTGTCGGACACGCCCAAGATAGGGTTCCGTAGCAGGTACGAAAAAATCTTTGCATACTTTATTAATGTGTTTGTTTTGGTCCCAAGTCCCACCGCGCGCAGAATTTCAACGTCGGCGGTACAGCGCCATCTATCGGCGAATCGGGTAACTAGTCTACTAGAACTAGTATGTATGTTGATGGTTTTTCAGATGTAATTCTTTATTATATGAACCGATTTCAATTTTACTTTTTTTATTTGAAAGAAGATACTGTTAGCGTGATCTTATATGTAGTTAAAGAAAAAAATGCTTGCAATGGCGGTTAAATTACAATCTTAATTTAGAAATATTTTTTTACAAAAACTTCAAAACTGCTCAACTGATTAAGTTGAAAATAATTTTCCTAGAAAGTTTTTATTAAGTTTAACTTACGTGATTTTTTTCATATTTTTTAGACTTGCTGTTCAAAAGTTAGAGGGGGGGGACACATTATTTTGAACTTTCGGAGTGAATATCTCCGAAAATATTCACTTTACCAAAAAATGGTTTTAGCAGACCTCTATTTATTTTCAAATACCTATCCAATGATACTTCACACTATAGGGTTAGTCGAGAAAAAAAAAATCACCCCCACTTCACGTCTATGGGAGGTACCTTAACAAATTTTTTTTTTAGTTTTGTTTATATAATCACTTTGTCGGCGTGACTGATATATATATTCATGCCAAATTACAGCTTTCTAGTACTAACAGTCTCTGAGCATAGCCGCGGACAGACAGACAGACAGACAGACAGACAGACAGACAGACGGATAGACATGGCGAAACTATAAGGGTTCCTAGTTGACTACGGAACCCTAAAAAATGGCGTCTGTAGATAAAACTGCGAGGGCAATAGATTGTAACACAAAGGAGCAAAAGGATATTATTACGGCGAGGGCGCTATTTTAATACCAGAGTGGAGTGAGTGATTCTATAGTAGAGTTGTGGGAGCACCGATGCAATGTACGCTGCCCGAGGAAAGAGTATTTTGCTGATTAGTGATATAAGTATTCTGCTGTCAATCTTCCCCTATGATAATATATTATATCTATACATTTTCCCGGCTTTTAACTGGTCTTACACACATACTGGTCTTACACACACGTAAAACTGATCCGTTATTGACCCCTATCTCACCTGATGTAAACTGCAGATGAGGCCAAGGGTGTATCTCACTGGCTCAGTACCAGCCTATTCACTCTAGCCTTGAAGAGCCCTAGGTTGTACCTATCTGAAAATACAGACGATGGGAGCAAATTGTATACCTCAGCAGTTCGTATTACTTAAGTATAATGAAGCGTTCGTTCCTTGTTTCGTTTTTTCCTCAGTTCTAACACTTTCAGGTGTTAATACTTACTTAAGTGTTGTACTTTTGCTACTCGACGAACTAATTCCTGCTGTTTTTTTCTCCAAATAGTTTTCAATACTGTAACAGAGAAGGCCGGACCTATTTCACGAGTTTTCTTTTAATTCAGTTAGCCCCAAGAATAGTATGTATATAATATTCTTGGTTAGCCCTCAGTCGGGCGTCGATCGGCCCATTCCATACATGCCAGTAACTTAACGTTATTCATACAATATCAGCGATTGATCTGCTTGGTCACATCGCGGAAAAATAGTTCATGTTCCAAATTCAAATCTTATTGCTGCCCTTTGTGAAGGTTACTTGGACAAAATAGCTACTTTGACGAACCGACCGAGACGGATAAAAAGTGTATACTTCCATAAATATATGAAGGATTTATAGATATCGTCGACTAAGTTAATAAGTTATTAACCTAGCTTATGACACTCTTGTAAGTGATTGACGTCTTTAAAGGAAAAAGTTGACGTTGTATAAAGAGATGCGACCATAAGGTCGAATGTTCTAAGAAGTATCAGCATTGCTATACAGCGAGGTAATGCTGCCAGTGTCTTTGGGTCAATGCCGCGGGGGGAACCTTTTGTTAATTTTATCTAGTTTTAGTTTAGGTTAGTTTTATTTTATTTATAATTGTAGTGTTAATTTATTTAAAGATATTATGTTTTGTACGTATATGTATATGTAAAACCAATAAATAATGTTTACGTTAGAACAGTTTGATTGTTTCATCGATTGCATTATTGTTTACTCTTCAAAGCCTCGAAGAATCTCCGTCGTCGTACTTCAGATATTGGAACGGAGTAATAGGACTATGGCGACATGTTCTTTAGACAGGGTGATTCAGCATTCTCTAATACATAAAAAGTGATATTAAGTAAGATATAAAATTAACAAAAGCAATATGAACGCAGTAACTATTACTGCTTGTGTAAAGAAAATAAGTAATATATAGTCACTATTTAGTGACCAAATAGGCTGCTCAGTTTCGGTTGTTTACATAAATAGATACTAAGATAATACGGGTACGTCTTCGGGTCCCGGATCTAACGACGTCCTTTCACTAACCCCCCACATTTCCCCCCAAAAAAACATGTTTCGTAAACCTATACTTTGCAAGTGAAGCTATGGGTTAAACATTTAAGCCACATCCAACAAAGCCATATCGAATAACTCCGTTCATAATGAATGTAACCGATACCGCTTCACGGTAGAGATAAACTTAATATAATTACAACTAGGAACTCACCGAAGCATTTTTCACGAAGCATTGGTTCGTTGCAAAAAAGGACAAGGGAATTAGTTAATGAGCCGTAAAATTAGGGTCGGATGCGAGCGGAGCCGCGCGGCGGCAGTATCGCGTTACGCTGGTGCGGGGCACAGGCGCGGGCGCGGCGGAGTGCTTTGATTAAAACTCCAAACGCACAGACAGCGGAGGCGTGGCGGTGCGGTGGTGGTGACGGTTGTAATATTCCGGCTTGTATGAACGAGTTCGCGGACGGTACGGC
This sequence comes from Archips crataeganus, assembly GCA_947859365.1. NCBI lineage: Eukaryota > Metazoa > Arthropoda > Insecta > Lepidoptera > Tortricidae > Archips > Archips crataeganus. Next base: position 2,114,305 of record OX402056.1, read on the forward strand.
ACAACCGTTCATACAACTTAGAATATTACAACCCCCACCGCCACCGCACTGCCACGCCTCCGATGTCTGTGCGTTTGGAGCTTAAGCTGGGGTGTCATTATTCAGCGCTCCTACGCACTATGCGGATAGTCTTGGTGGTTTAACGCACTGTCCCTTTCTTAAGCGATACTCTGAAGGCCACAACAAACCGGGAGTGCGGGGCGCCGAGGGAGCGAACCCAGCGCGGTCAATAACACTGACTCAAATACGGTGTGCCGCGCTGCCGGTGTGTGTCACTGTATATTTGATTCAGTGTTATAGAGTGCGCTGGGCACGCTTCGTCGGCGCCCCGTGTTCCCGGTTTGTTGTGGCCTTGAAGAGGGATGGCGCGGGAAACCTCACGGCTAAGCGCATAGTGCATTCTTGGGTGAAACGGACGTCTGTGGACTCATAGCTGCGCTCACCAATTCAACATTTTTGCGTTTATATATTATTGTTTGCAATAATACAAATGCCAAGATGATGATGACATTTTCGTCTTCAGACCAATATGTATGTATGTATGTATGTAAACTCTTTATTGTACAAAAATAAGGAAAAAAAAGAAAAACATTATTGACAACCGTTTAAATGCATGTACAAAGGCGAACTTATCCCTTTAAGGGATCTCTACCAGTCAACCTTTGTGTGGATGAAAGGAGCATTTAGCAAGGGACCGACAAAGAGTAAGTAAAAATAAAACATTCGGACAAAGCAAAGGCTACAATACAACTTTTAGTAAATACAATACATAAACTCATAATATAAATAAACCTATTAAAAATATACTACCATATACAACATATACTTATATGCATATTATTGCAGCTTTGTCAATGTTTTTTTAGAACGCACTGTTCACACCAATATTCTTAGTCTTTACAACTAGTATTCTGTATATTTACAATATAGTTGACTATAGATACACTATAAAATAGTACATTGTGTTATTTTTATTCTATCACACATTGAACAGTTGTTTGAAGAAAATAAAACGCGCGTTAGACTAAGCACAAGACCTACTTTTGTCAACTCTTGCCCACTCGCTGTAAGTTACTCCCTTGTCCCATGGGTCAGTCGTGATATTAACACGTTTTACCGCGAAACGGCGCGAGCTGCCGATTTTTTACGATACGACACCCGATATCGGTATTGTGGTTATGAATGGATATAATTCTTAGCTATCAGTTGGACCGTGTGATATCGCTGGATGAGGTTGTAAGCTTTACGCCCTTTTTTGACGGAAAAAGACGCCCCAGACTTGGGAACTAGATCAAAGAGACTGCCAGAACAAGGAGTAGGTAGATGAGGTTGCCACTTTCTTCGCAAGAGTCACATTTTTGATGAGAAATACTTGAACACGGCAACAATTTCTTATTGAGTTTTAGTACGTTTTTCATCCGTTTTCTGGGTACTTACTCTAGTACATATTGTACTCTAGCAAGCACTGAAAACACTAACGAATAATAACTACATTTTAAAAATTTAAAAACCTCCAACGCAATTAAATCTAAGAGCCCTTCCGCAGCATACAAAAGAGCTGATAAATTTGAAACGGCTGGACCAATTTTGATAAAACATGTCTAAGAACCATCGCCAAGAAACCTGCTTTCAAATAAAAAAAACCGCATCCAAAGCGGTTCGCGCATTTAAGAGTTATGATGCCACAGACAGACACACACACATAGCGGTCAAACTTATAACACCCCTCTATTTGTGTCGGGGGTTAAAAAGATTACAGCTCGATAGTTTGATTTAGCGAGCTGATGATATGTCTGATGTGTAGGTGTTAAAGTACGATTCGGTTAACTGTTTTTTCTCGTTGGCATCTAGTATTGACCTTTTGTTTAGTACCCAAGTCCGATTGCAATTTACTGTTTTTGCTGCCTGTACTTTTTAGTTGTACCTATCTAGTAAATATATAGAGTCCTTTCTCTTTCATTCACCGAGGTATCTCTAGCATAATCGGAGCCTATATTAGCTATTTCCATTTTCGTGCTAGTTCTGGCATGTAGCAGGGTCTAGTTGGGCATAATTTGTGTACCTAGTTCTCTCTTTTCGGTCTATATAAATACCACTGCAAGGCACAGGCCACCTCTTAAAATAAGAGAGCACGAGCCGTTATTCCTACGCGGCCCAGCGCGGATTAGGAACTTCACAAACACCATTCAATTTCTTTGCTCATGTGTGCTTCTTACGATGTTGTTTTTCGTACGTAAAATTGACCCATGATTGACCTCTATCTCACCCGATGAAAAAGGAAAGATTAGGCCAAAGGTGTATCTCACTGGTTCAGTAACAGCCTATTCACTTTCACTGTAGCCTTGAAGAAGCCTACTGTAGATTATATCTATCTGGAAATACAGACGATTATACCGAATTCCATTCCTTAGAATTCTTTCACCGAAGCTCAAAAGCGCGAGTCCGAGCTCGAACCCACAACCCTCTTGAGACGCCAATGTTCAAGCCACGAGCCTACCACGGATTGATAATTGTTTCAATTTCTTTTGCTCTCTTGCCACCTGCCTGCTGCTGCTGCTGATAATATGCCTGTGTTACTGGAGCCATCGGGCATCGCCAGAGATGATGGCAAGAGACCAAATGGAATGTGAATGTTCCGTGGAAATTGGGTCGTGTGCTAGTGTGGTAGCTGCGTCCCACGTCCGCGGAACAGCTAATCAAGCTGGTGCAGCAGCAAAAGCGGCGGAGAAACTTAAGGTAAACAAATACAAAGGTATTACTTATTTTTATTAGCAGTTACGTCTACTCACCGAAAACTAAGATTTAAAAGCGAAAAAGTTTGAGTGTAAATCTTAGTTTTCGGTGAGCAGACGTAACTGCTAATAAAAATAAGTAATACTTGAATAAATAGATATGGTGCATCATTTCTTACGCTTTTCCAACTAATTTGGAACGTAGGAGTCGTAGCTTCTAATAGTTGTGATGGATGTTACCACACGCCACTGTTGGCGTATGTAAGCGATTAAGAATTTCGGGGAAGTCGGTTGGGAGCGACGTGGTTCAATTGGTAGAACACCCAGGTTGGGGCGCATACCCAGGAGACGTGGGTTCGAATCCCACCGGCGCACCCGGAAAACTTTTTCGCTTTTAAATCTTAATTACAAAGGTCTTGGCTGAGTACAATTTTGTTCCATTCAGGGTCGAGGCCTTAGGTCCGTGGGGCCCCAACGCAATAAATCCTTACAGAGATATTTCTAAACGGCTTTGTGATGCCACAGGAGACCGAAGAGCTGGCAGCTTCCTCGCACAATGTATCAGCGTTGCTGTACAGCGAGCGAGGTAATGCTGCCAGTATCTTTGGGTCCATGCCGCGGGGAACCTTTTATTATTTTTACCTAGTTGTAGTTTTTAATCATAGTGTTAATTTATATAAAGATATAATTGTAAATAGCCTAAGTTTGTATATTAAATTTAGTTACTTATTCTTTCTTGAACCCTAAATGCAGTGTATGACCCATTTCCCTGCTAACTCCAGGCTTCACTGGAGCACGGCTGGTATAACCGGCTGGGATTCTGTGCCAGTGTTACGGGGGTGGCGCGCGCGCAACCTGATATGCACGCATCGCTTGCGGATACCACCTGGTCGCATCGTGTGGCGGATTTCGAGGATTAAAGGTTTTAGTTTGCGACGTAGTAGGTGGCGGTGTTTCTCTTTTATTTATTACATGGTTTACCATAGCTTGGTAAGGTTTTTTTTGTGTCAATTTTGGCGACCATAGAAGTATGAATAAATGAATTATGGGACAGTTGGCACTAATTGACCTAGTTCCAAACTCAGCAAAACTTGTACTTTTTATGGGTACCTACCTACTAGACAATATATTAAACATCCAAGACTCAAGCACAAAATATTCGTATTTTTCACACAAATATCCGCTCGGTCCCTAAATATCAGAATTGCTAAATACTAGATTGCCGACTTACCCTATTTCTAAGATACCAAATTCCCAGAATACCAGACTTTCCTGTCACCGTGTTTTTCTCTATATAGGATTGCCAAAAAAGCTTGTTTTCAATACACCATGTTCCATTCAAAAGCGAATTTCTATAATACCAGATAGTGAAATCACCAGACTCGTCAGGCAGATCATGGTCGTCGTGGGGAGGCCTGGGGGTCGTGTTTAGTTTAACTTTAGTATGCTTTAGTGCAATAAAGCAACTAATAGTCAACATTTATTATTTAACTAGCTGTTGCCCGCGACTCCGTCTGCGCGGAATTAGTAATTTGGGCAGCTTATTTTTTTCATCCAATTTGCTTGAACCCTCCGCACACCCGCGTTCACATTCACCACAAGTCAAGCGTGCCTATAGAAGTTTTACTTCAAAAACCCCCGATTTTGAATCATTCTTCCGCTCCTATTGGTGTAAGCGTGATGATATATAGCCTATAGCCTTCCTCGATAAATGTGCTATCTAACACTGAAAGAATTTTTCAAATCGGAGCAGTAGTTCCTGAGATTAGCGCGTTCAAACAAAAAAACCTGTTCAATAAATTCTTAAAATAGACGTATCTTTCTTATTTGTGAACCGATTCAAATGAAACAAACACTAAATGTTAATTCAAGAAAATACCAACATATCTGTGAAAACCGCATCCTTCTAGGTTAAGCCGTTTCTGAGATTAGCGCGCACAAACGCACAGACAAACAGACAAACAGATAAACAGACAATAATTCTAAAAATCATTGTTTTGGGTTCTATTGCGCTAATAAATAGCCCTAGTGACAGTTTTTCTCAAATATCTTCAATGTACAGACACCGACTTGTTACAGATTTATTATATGTATAGAATAGATAGATTTAAAATTTTATAACTTACTTATGCTTACCTATTAGGTATAAAGTTTATTGTAATAGTTGCACAGTTTAATTAAGATCGGGGTCTCCTGTCACAGGTATCTCGCATACCTACATACTAGGAGGTCCCTAACCTACTTACTGATTTGTATTTTAATGAGCAATAAATATATTTTCATTTACTTAAGATTCATTAAAATGAGCCAAAACTTGGCCAGGAGTCCCCCACGCAGGTGTAGACTTGACTAGTGACACCGGTGTACACTTGACTTGTAGTAGTAAAGCCATGTTGTAGCTAGCCGCTGCATCACGAATGGGCCGGCTCGTCCAGGGCAGTACCACCCTCTCACAGAACACCGGCGTGAAGCAGCAGTACTCCTGCTGCATTTCCTACGGTCAGTGAGAGCGCCGGGGGCCCAATACCTCTCCCCCTCCCCTTCCCCTATTTCCTTTCCTTTTTTAAAGGCCGGCAACAGATCAGTGACTATTTGAGTTGTTAATATTTATGGGCGGTGGTGATCATTTTCCACCAGGTGACCCGCTTGCTCGGTTAAAAAAACCCTCTCATAATAAAAAAATAGAATAAAAAATGTTGGCTATAGACCCTTAACTTTTACCTCAACAGGAGACACGAACAAAAAAATGTGTATGACCCACAAATATTTGTATTTATAGTATTAACAGGATTGCTAGACTTATTGCTTTTAAAACAGGTGCTATCGAAGTGTAATTAAGTAATTATCACATTTATATTTCTAATTAAAACCAATATTATGGATAGTTATCGAGTGACAGGGAGGTGAGCCAGGCGGATGTAAGTTTAAATAAATGCCCAGTGCTCCTAAGGCACTTAGTATTTAGGGTTCAGTATCACATCAAGGATAAAACCTTGGTAGCCTAGTAGTTTGACCTATCGCCTCTCAAGTAGAGGGTAGGGTAGGAGGGTCGTGGGTTCTGCGGGCTCGCTCCTCTGAATTTTTCGGAATTTACGTGTGAATTACATTTGAACTACATATATTTGAAATTTACCATGAGCTTTACGCTAAAGGAAACCTGGACGCACCTTCGTCTCTGTTCCCTGAATACTATAATCTAATCAGGGCCCAATTGCATAACAAAATACAATACAAGTCAATGTGACAATCAACCTTATAGTTTTAATTTTAATGGCAAAGCACTTACTCGGTCTACTATCCTATTATGTTTTTATGGACTTATAATGTACGAAACCCTTCAAACGCAAGTTCGACTCGCATTTTCCTGGTTTTTTCACATTATTAATCTCCATCAATAACATTAACGCTGGCAATTAAGTTACCGTTTAGAGCCACCGAGAAACAGGCTGAGACCCGTCTCACTGTTTATTACTCAATTTAGAATTTAACTTGTTAATTATCGTTATAGTGTGTTAAGTATGGTTAAACGTAAGATCCAACAGTAATATTTCGCACCTATCTTTTATTTTATGGAAGGGTCAGAACTCCGCAAAATGCAATTGCAAAATGATGCTGCTGATTTTTTTTCATTATGTATTTCATGATCATCATCATTTCAACCGAAAAACGTCCGCTGCTGACATAGGCCTCCCCTAAGTCTCGCCAAACAGATTGGTCCTGCGCCATCCGCATCCAACGCGTTCCCGCAACCTTAACGTCGCTCCGTCTAGATGGAGGTTTTCGGTCCGTAGACGCCACTCAGAACCTTTCGGCCCCACAGGCCGTCAGTTCTACGAGCGAATCGATGTGCTGCATGCCAATTGAGTCTGGCGATTCTACGACCCAAGCCTTCATTCTGAGAGGAGGTATGTGCTCTGGGACTGGTTGGGACGGACGGTATAAAGTATTATTTATTTATTTAACTAACAGAAGCTACGTGTAGCGGCCGGCTGCGTTTGCGCCGATTGACCCCGGCGATCGCGGCGCGCACAAAGGGAAGATCGGGTTACCTATTTCGGCGATATGTGATGCAATGCATGTACATTCAGCGACAAAAAAGATACTTATTCATCCAATTTTTAAAATGTGGCGTATTTCGAAAAGGAGACAGTTTTTTGATATGTCGCTGATGGATGGATGGACTCATCGACAGCTATTTGATATCAAAAATATCAATAGTGCAATATTGGTAGCTCGGAAAGGTCAATATTATTGACAGTGCAATACTAAACGAAATAAATAAATCAATCCAGACTCAAGTGGCCGTGGGCAGGGCACATCGCCCGTTGAACTGATGGCCGATGGGGCAAAAAGGTTCTCGAGTGGCGTTCACGGGCCGGAAAACGCAGTGTAAGTAGGCCTCCAACAAGATGGAGCGACGACCTGGTTAAGGTTGCGGGTTCGCGTTGGATGCGGATGACACGGGACCGATCTATTTGGCGAGCCTTGGGGGAGGCCTATGTTTAGCAGTGGACGTCTTTCGGCTGTAATGAAAATGGTGATGATATCTTTAATACCTTATTACACTTTTTTTCCGTGTCGCGACGCTTGGCTATGGAGTAACACCAATGCGCCCCCGACAGAGAAAAAGCTAAAGAATCCCCTAACATCGGGCCGATGCAAACTTAACATAACCTAACCTAAACCCACCTGTTTCTGTGTCGATTAAAATTGGGAAAAGACGCGATTGTGAATATAAGTTTCAGTAAAAAACCATAGTCAGAAAAAAAGCTATTCGGAAAAAATGCGAATGGAAATTTTGCTAAGTACTAGGAAATAACGATTTTGGTCTAACCCGTCATCAAGCCGTCATCACATCGACAGTTTTGGTCTAACCCGTCATCAAGCCGTCATCACATCGACAGTTTTGGTCTAACCCGTCATCAAGCCGTCATCACATCGACAGTTTTGGTCTTACCCGTCATCAAGCCGTCATCACATCGATAGTTTTGGTCTAACCCGTCATCAAGCCGTCATCACATCGACAGTTTTGGTCTAACCCGTCATCAAGCCGTCATCACATCGACAGTTTTGGTCTAACCCGTCATGAAGCCGTCATCACATCGACAGTTTTCATTTTGGTCTAACCCGTCATCAAGCCGTCATCACATCGACAGTTTTGGTCTAACCCGTCATCAAGCCGTCATCACATCGACAGTTTTGGTCTAACCCGTCAACAAGCCGTCATCACATCGACAGTTTTCATTTTGGTCTAACCCGTCATCAAGCCGTCATCACATCGACAGTTTTCATTTTGGTCTAACCCGTCATCAAGCCGTCATCACATCGACAGTTTTGGTCTAACCCGTCATCAAGCCGTCATCACATCGACAGTTTTCATCTACAATAAGTCACATCATAGCGCAAATCCTGGCAATACTAGGGGCGTTCAATAAAAAAGTGAGAATGAGTATGTTATAAACAACTTTTACTAAATGTAATTTTATTTTTCGACATAGTCACCTTTTAGCATAATACACTTATTAAATCTTTTTTCTAAACTTAAAATTTCATTTTTAAAAAGGTCTTATCTTGAGTACTTAAAAAATCTTGTACTGCAGCGACTACCGCGTCGTCGTCTTCAAATTTCTGGCCTCTCAGGTATTGTTTCAATCTCGGAAATAGGTAGAAATCACTGGGAGCGAGATCTGGTGAATACTGAGGATGCTTAAGGATATCGAACCTAGCATCACGAATTGCAGCCATTGCAACGGCGGACTTGTGTGCCGGGGCATTGTCCTGGTGGAACAGCACAACTTTCGAGAGTTTACCTCGCCGTTTTTCGCGGATCTCATTGCGCAATGTTGCTATTTGTTTGGCGTATAATGTGCCCGTAATAGTGGCTCCATGCTCGAGATACTCAATCATTAATACCCCTTTACCATCCCAAAAAACAGAGCCCATGACCTTACCGGCAGATGGGCTCACCTTGAATTTCTTCGGAGTTGGAGATGATGGCCTTTTCCATGTCATAGACTGCAATTTCGTTTCTGGGTCGTAATGATGGAGCCATGTTTCGTCCATTGTTATAAATCGCGCCAAAAAAAGTTCCCGGTCTTGCTGCATCAGGTTCAAAGCTTCTTGACAAATCTCTAGTCTAGTTTGTTTTTGCGTGTCAGTAAGCATTCTTGGTACCCAACGCGCAGATACCTTTTTCATACCCAAGCGTTCATGTAAAATATTATGCACGCTCCCGTTGAAATCTTTACATTTTCAGCAATAAAACGAACCGTGACACGACGATCCGCCAAAACTGAGTTTTCGACTTTTTTCACAATTTCTTCAGTTACTGCTGTAGTAGGGGTCCGGAGCGGGGGTCGTCCATTGTCGATGTTCTTCGACGTCTAAATTCGGCGCACCAACGTGCGACTGTCGAATATGGAGGAGCATTAGACCCTAAAGTGTCCCGCAAATCCAAATTGACTGGGTCCGTAGAAAAATTTTTCAATCACAAGTATTTGATAACGGCGCGCAGTTCAATTTTCTCCATTTTCGCTAACGTACTCAATAGCATTGCAAAGAAATTACCGTATTTTTTTTTTAAACAAAAGACAGTTATTTTTTTTTTTCATAGCAATCAGCTAGTTAGATTAGCTTTACCGGCCAGTATTTAATTTCCTAATATTGAAAGAGTTTGCATCTCATTCTCACTTTATATTGAACGCCCCTCGTACTATAAGGGAGTACAACATTATTATTCATAGGTAAGAAGCTTGGGATCCCGGATTCATTCCCCGTTCGGTATGAAAAATTACGAAGATTTGCTCTCGATTTCCGTTGCATACACACTTTTAGAGGAAATACCATATAAACACAGGTGCATAATTTTACAGTGAATAATGAATAAGGTACGAAGATCTATTCAAGAATTGCAATAAACAATCAAAAAGACTTCACCGCACGCGATGAATGTAAGTTTTCTTCAATAAAAACTTACATCACGAACAACGTAGGGTTGCCTGGAAGAGATCGCTCTTAAGCGATAAGGCCGCCTATTGCTTACCTTGTAACTTACTCTCTGTGTACCTGTTTTCTGTATTGCTTACTATTCCTGGTGTACAATAAAGAGTCATTGTATTGTATTGTATTGTATTGTACGTAACCAAAATGACGAAATATCAAAAGCGCAGCTAGATCATCTGCCAGCGGTAATTGAGGTCATGAGATCATCGGGAAACATTTAGAAGTCATTACTGCCCGCGCATACGTCATTACTGTTTCCAACTGGACACTGTGCGCGGTTTGTCTATTGGCTGTGCCTGTTGTGTTACTGTTCTGTTTATGAGAAAACGGTGACCTAAGAATGTATTTTAAATTGAAATTAGATTTTTCTCATCTCTACAGTTTCCCAGATTCCCATGTCTACAAATTAACATCTGCACAGAATCATATGTCTACAAATTACAGTGACTACATAATCTCATGTGAATAAAAAATAAATAAATCATGGGAAATCGACACCAATTGACCTAGCCCCAAACTAAGCAAAGCTTGTACTAAGGGTACTAGACAACGAATAAACATAATTACTTATATGTATAGATACTCGTAAATACATACTTAAATACAAATTAAACATCCAAGACTTGAGCACAAACATTCGTATTTTTCACACAAATATCATCCCCAACCGGGAATCAAATCCGGATCCTGAAGCTTCGTAGTCAGGTTTTCTAACCACGGGGCGATCTGGTCACAATTACCTTGTACAGGATCCCCATGTCTACAAATTATCTTGTATATAGAGTCCCCATGTCTGCAAAATACCTTTTATATAAAATCCCCATGCCTACAAATTACCTCATGTACCTACCTATAGAACCCCCATGTCTACAAAATACCTTGTATGTATATAGAATCCCTGCGTCTAAAAAATAACCTCGTGTACCTATAGAACCCCAATGTCTACAAAATTACCTTGTTATACCTACATTTTTCGCATGTAAGTATATAGGGAGCGACGTGGTCCAATTGGTAGAACAACCCAGGTTGGGGCGCATACCCAGGAGACGTGGGTTCGAACCTGCCGGCGCACCCGGAAAAGTTTTTCGCTTTTAAATCTTAGTTTTCGTTGAGCAGACGTAACTGCTAATAAAAATAAATAATATTTGTAAGTATACAAATTACCTTGTACTTATGTAGAATCCCTATGTCTACAAATTACCAGGTCTACTGAATCCCAATGTCTCCAGATAAGTACACCTAACACCTAATTTAAGAATTGTTTTTTTTTAGATCGATTAGATTTGAAAACCTATTAATCAGAAATCATGCTGGCGCGTCGTGTTCTGACTTTGAAGGTTCCAAAGACATGACTTCATCTTGAAAAAAAAATCTGTTTTAATGAATTAGGAGCTCTGCAAACTAGTGAGTATGTGTGAGTTTGTTACTCTTTGACGCTTAATTCCGCAGAACAAATTTTAATTATTATTGTCTACGCACATAGCTATCAAAGATCCAACTGGATCTTTGGAAAAACTAGACATAATAGACTAAACTAGAGACTATCAATAAGCGTCTACGACCGGAAGACGCAGTGTAGGTAGACATCCAACAAGATAGAGCGACGACCTGGTTAAATGGAAAATGATGACGATGAATCTGATAAGAAATATTCGCAACAAAAAAATCGGTATTTTATAAATAGGTAGCGAAAAATAAGCTTATCTGATTTGAATAAAATAGATCAAAATATTTTATTTTCTGCTTTGTTCGACCTAAAGTAGACTTACTTTATTACTAAGTAATTCTTAACGAAATAGGCTGAAGAAATTTTTAGTCAATCTTTTAATTCACCGTTGAGTCTGCTGAACTTGCTATCGGTGCGAAGAAACGTCAAAATCCCACTGACATTACATGACATGTTGTTGTGTGCGTGACCTCAACTCTCGTGGCGATACCTATACGCGTGTTTATTAGTGGAGGTGGAGCGTAATGCGCCCGCGCAGGCTGCGTCGCGCGACGAATGCGCGCTAACATCGCCTTTTAAATGTTTTTCCCAAAGCCGTCATTAGAGGGCGCAGGTGCAAGTCACGAAAAAACAGCGATAGAATATTTCGCTGCTTTTCTAAAACGACGCTCTAATCTAAATCACTACGGTGTATATATATACAAAACTTTAGAGATTTCAAAGAGGCTTATAGATGCTACCGGTGACCGAAGAGCTGGCAGCTACCTCGCTCAAAGAATTAGCCTAGCGATTCAACGAGGAAATGCTGCCAGCATCTTCGGCACAATGCCGCAGGGGCCATTTTTAGATCTAGTTTAGTTTTTAATTTAATTTAGTTTGTAATAGTTAGATATTTAGTTTATAGGTAAGTTTTATTCACTGTATTCTTATTGTTTTATTTTTATCTATACAAAACTTAATACTTTAACTATAGCAAATAAGGTGTAGGTAAGTATAATTTACATAGCGTATCATTTCGAATCAGTCCATTGCCTTAGAAAAGCAGCGATATATTTACTAGTATAAATGAAGATATCGGCCTAATGAATAGGCTGAGAGTTACTCAACGAGCTATGGAGATAGATAGAGCTCGGGGTTTCGAACTTTACTTAAGTAGTCAATTATAGGTATTCATCATCATCATCATCATCATCATCATCCCAGCCTATATACGTCCCACTGCAGGGCACATGCCTCCTCTCAGAATGAGAGGGCTTGGCCCGTAGTTCCCACGCGGGCCCGGTGCAGATTCGGAACTTCACACACACCATTGAATTTCTTCACATGTGTATGCAGGTTTCCTCACGATGGCTTCCTTCACCGTAAAGCTCATGGTAAATTACAAATGTAATTTCGCACATAAATTCCGAAAAACTCAGAGGTGCGAGCCGGGATTTGAATCCACGACCCTCAGCTTGAGAGGCCATTAGGTCAAACCACTAGACCACCACGGCTTAATTATAGGTATTAATTGCATAAATTATATTAAATATGATATTTGTGGAATACTTTCATAATTGTATTTAATAATCGGTTATTATTTTGGAACGCATAACTACTCGTAGTTTATTTAGTCGGCGAACGATCCTTTGAACTATTGCACGCATAGACTCAAGCAATTAACTGTAAAAGATCCTACTTATACTCTTTTTGTTTTAAATTATTGTATTGTAAATTATCGCTAATATCGCGTGTTTGTTATAATTATTTTGGCATTGTAGATATCTGTATCACATAAAACTATTAACATAATTATCAGCGAGTCGTAAAGCAGGCTTTTATTTATACAGTTTGTACTTAGTAGGTACATAGTTCTCGGGTATGTATTACAATACCGAAGTACGAAAAACCGAATGTATTAAAACATCGAATGGGTCTAAAGACCGACACGATTTTTTTCTGAAACCGTAAACTTCTCAGAATTTATTAAAACGGCATCATACAGAACCCATTAGGTTAGGTTAGGTTTGTTTTATAACAATCTTAAAAAGTTAACGGTTTCAGATAAAAATCGTGTCGGTCTTTTGACCCATTCGATGTTTTAATACATTCGGTCTTTCGTACTTCGGTATTGTAATACATACCCATTATTAATCGTGAATTATTTATTTATTTATTTAGGCAATAATCCCATTCACAATTACAATAATACATAATACAATTCAATATAATTCAATACAATACAATCATTATGTCAGTAAATGTCCGTCCCGTGATGTCAAAAATTAACACTAAGCACTACATTAATAATAATAACAATAATAATAATTATCAACATCATTTAAACATTTATAGGAGCCATAGCAAAGTGACACGCAGCGCAAACAGTCTTTACCAGCTCATTGCCGGATCCACTCACTCTCTCCAGAAAAGAAAAGTGACGTTTTCTTAAGACAGCATAAAAGTTATCCACTCTGTTGAGGGCGAACATCCCAGACGCACTACAGCGCCAAGGGAGTCTTAGCATGGCACAAATGCGTTATTATATTCTACTCGTAACGTGTTAAACGACCGCTTTGTATATTTGTACCATAGCTGACTCGTATAGAGCGCCTGACAGTACGCCCTGAACAGCGTGATTTTCACTTGAACCGAGCATTGCGCAAAACGTCGCGCCAGCATATTACTCTTCACTGAGATGGAACGGCGCTGCCTCTCCAGGTCCTCGTCGTCCGTCAACCCATCCGTAAGTATGTGGCCTAGGTACTTAAAAGATGACACTACCTTAAGTTCAGACCCCAGTAAAAATACCGGTGCAATTATGTCGGGCCCCTTGTCATACTTAAACACCATCAGTTCCGATTTCTTAACGTTGTACTTAAGACCATGAGAGGCAGCATACCGCTCACATATAGCGATCAGTTTCCTCATTGCACTAATGGAGGGGCTCAGAAGCGCCATATCGTCAGCGTAACTAAAGTTGTTAGCGCACGAGCCTGCGATGTGACAGCCGACTGCTGCACTGCTGAGCTGCTCCAGCAGTTCATTTACGTAGAGGTTAAACAAGACCGGCGATGTCAGCCCTCCCTGTCTAACTCCACAGTCCAGCCTATATGCCTCAGAATACGTATCATCCCATCGCACCATGTTGATTTGATTTTCGTACCAGAATCTCAACAGACAGGTTACGTCACTTGGCACTCCGGCTTTAAACATTTTTGTCCATAATAAATCATAATTTATGGTGTCAAAAGCACGACTTAAATCCAAGAAACAGCCGTAAACGGTAGTCTTTCTTTTTAAGTAGTGCTTAATGGTATTCTTTAAGCAAAATATAGCCATATCCGTTGACAGACCAGGACGAAATCCGAACTGCGCGTTATTTAATTTTACCGTTTCTGTAATCGATGGATTTATTAGACGTTCAAGTACTTTTGATAGCACTGTTGCAAGAGAGATAGGTCGATAGTTTGAGGGATCGCTAAGATCCCCGGTCTTGTTCTTCACTATCGGTATTACATTAGTTCGCATTAGTTCCACAGGCAAATAGCTATGTGATAGACAAAGACTAAAGAGAGCTGAGATGTACTTATGCAGCAATGGTCCACCATAGAGTAAGTGCTCAATACTGAGACCATCGTGACCCGGTGACTTACCCCGTTTCATTTTACGCACACAGTCCCAAACTTGATCTGGAGTAAAAACCAGCCTTAAGTCAGTCACCCGGTCACGATAGCCCGCAGCAGCACAACCAGCCAAACCATCACAACCAGCCACGAGTGGCACAGAGCTTTTCATTGGATCCTCTACTTTAAACTGAGTCATGAACATGTCCGCGATATCTTTTTTACACGCTTTATATTAGCTTCACCTGTATGTATGTTTGTAACCGACTCCTTAGGGCGCGATTTTGACCCACTTCCCGGTTTCCGATTGAGCTGAAATTTTGCACATATGTGTAAATTGGATGACAATGCAATATTATTGTAACATGGAGCTGATCTGATGATGGAGCTGGATGGTGGCCATAGGAACTATGTAATAAAACAACACAATCCCGTCGAGTTTGGGCTCGTTTGATTTGTCTTGACGAGCACTTTGATCCCAGATGGTAACCAGGGTCTGATGATGGAGCTGGAAGATGGCCAAAGGCACTCCACAATAAAACGACACAACCCCATCGAGTTTGGGCTCGTTTGATTCGTCTTGACGAGCACTTTGATCCCATATGGTAACCAGGGTGTGATGATGGAGCTGGAAGATGGCCAAAGGCACTCCACAATAAAACGACACAACCCCATCGATTTTGGGCTCGTTTGATTCGTCTTGACGAGCACTTTGATCCCATATGGTAACCAGGGTCTGATGATGGAGCTGGAAGATGGCCAAAGGCACTCCACAATAAAACGAAACAACCCCATCGAGTTTGGGCTCGTTTGATTCGTTTTGACGAGTACTTTGGTCCTAGATGGTAACAAGAGTCTGATGATGGAGCTGGAAGGGGGGTAGGTGGCGGGTTGGGGGGGAATGGGGTATAGGGTAAGGGGGTCGGAGGTTTAGAGGGTTGGGTGTTAGGGTGTGGCGGTTGGGGTTAGGGGATGGGGGGGGGTTTACGGGAAATAGGGTGGGGGTGTTGGGGGGTTCGGGGTAAGTGATTTTGGAGGGTTGTGGGAAATGGGGAGGGGGTAAGAGGCCTAGATGGTAACAAGGGTTTGATGATGGAACTGGAAGGGGGGCGGTAGGTGGCGGGGTGGGGGGTGTGGGAGGGGTGGGGTGGGGGGGCAGGTGACAGGTGGGGGGAGTGGGGGTGGGGGGGAGGGGGGGTTCCGGGGGTATGGGGGTTCGGTGTTAGGGGGGTTGGGTTTAGGTGGTTCGGGGGTTTGTAAAATGAGGAGGGGGTAAGGGGGGTTTAGGGGATTGGGGGTAAGGGTGTGGGGTTTGGGGGGGTTTGGGGAAATGGGGTGGGGGATGTTGGGGGTTGGGTTTAGGGGGTTTGGGGGTTGTAGGTGAGGGGGTAAAGTTAGAAAGAAAAAAATGCAACTAAAAAATAGAAAATAAATAATAGTTTAAAAAAACTAAAAACGCGCTTTAAAAAATAAAAAATAAATTTTAATAAATTTCAATTCACTATTCTTATAGTGCAGTAAAAAATCTTAATAAGCAATTATTATATTGTTATATCCAGATCAAAATTTGTAAACAATTCTAAATATTGATAAAATAAATAATAATAGTTTGAAATATTTTATTGTAAAAAAAGCGTGGGGTGCATGGTGTCAATTGTCAAGGATTGTCATTTTGATAACATCTTAAAAAGCACCCCACGCTTTTTTTACAATAAAATATTTTAAACTATTATTATTTATTTTATCAATATTTAGAATTGTTTACAAATTTTGATCTGGATATAACAATATAATAATTGCTTATTAAGATTTTTTACTGCACTATAAGAATAGTGAATTGAAATTTATTAAAATTTATTTTTTATTTTTTAAAGCGTGTTTTTTAGTTTTTTTTAAACTATTATTGTTATGAAAGCCATTTACCGTAACAGGTTTACCTTGTTTATGATTTAATTTATTAGTACTTTTCCAAAATTTACTAAAATCGCATTTTGCTCTCTGTGAAGCTATTATGTCCATACTACTATTATTAAAAATTGTAACATTAGTAGTAGGTCTGGGGAGCCTAGTAGTGTTGGCCCCACTGAGGTTTTCGGAACTTCATGCGAAATTACATTTGAAATTTACCATGAGCTTTACGATGCAGGAAATATCATGAGACAACCTGTACCCTCGAAGAAAATGTGAGTGTAAAGTTCCCCCCCACTGGGCCCGAGTGGAAACTACGGCCCAGCCCAAGCCATCTCATTTTGAAAGGAGGCCTGTGCGCTGGAGTTGAACATACATACGTAATAAATACTTATATATTAGGGTGGGATGATGATGAAAGTAGTAAGTTCAGATTAGCAGTATTTTCGTCTCGCGAGACAAAAAACGGCACGCTACCTCTTGTAACCGACGCGGTGCCCCCAAAACCCCGTCAAGTTCAAAGTTTTTACCGCATAACGAGTGCTGTATCAAATTTGATACATGGATGTCGCATTCCCCCGCAAATGATTCCCACAGATCATGCCGGTGACGCTGACGAATGAGTCACGGCAAATGAGGAGGTCATTTGTCTGCGGATGAGGTAAAACTAAAAACTACAGCTGGGACTGAAGTGTGACAACCCGGCTGTCATCTCGACTTATATACAGGGTGGAATATTGTAATGCCACTTCCAGGGAAAGTACTCAAAATACTAAAAGTATGAAAATTTGCTCAAAGCAAACATTCCTTTATTTTTGAAGAGAAAGAAAACTGCATTCAAATATTTTTGAAAATTTGCTTGCCGCACCCGGGAATGGAACTAGCTAAAATCTGAAAAAAATCTGAATTTATAAATTGTATATCCAACAAAATGGAGCCCGATTAATAGTACATTACTGCAGCGGCCGCGAAATAGGGGATTGCCGGCCGAGTAGTAATAGATGGCCGAGTGTTAACGAGGCCATCTAGAGATACGAGGCCGGCAATCCCTGTTCGTGGCCAAGTCTTGTATAGTGCTTTTCTCAAATAAATCCAAGGAAATGACACGAATGTTCAACTTATATATTCATATTTAATTCAAATTGTTTTTTTTTTGATTCCCGCCAAAATATTTTTTTTCCAGCAATTTATTTGTAAGCTGTTCCAGTTAATGTTTTTGACGCAAAATCTTGAGATGATTTATATTTATTAAAAAATTACGACCTTATTAATTGGTTATTTTAATAAATTGTTAACAATAAACGCCAATCCTTATTTATTTTATTAAATCTAGCCAAGTAAGATATTAAAAAGTAAATTCACAAACTAAATTTTTCTTAATTGGCAGTATGTCATTGATAGTCAATAAAAGAAAATACGACCCACTAAAACAAAAGACAATCTCTTTGCTGGCCGTGGCCAGCAATGTTTGTATGAAATTCCATTATTGTCGTCTAATTTGAAATTAGAACGAATCTTCCTCAACTGCTATACAATGGCATACTTCGTGTTCTATTGTCACGACTATAAGGACCACATTTCCTTGGATGTTTGAGAAAAATGAGTTGTGATTTCATAGTTTGCCTTTCTTTCTTTCTTTGTTTGTTTTCAAGTTTGTTAGAGAGATTTGATCCTTATGTTATGATTGACTCTATCGTTCAACGAGTTAAAAATACAGGTACCTACTGTTTTTTCAGATTTTCGCCAGTTCGATTCCAGGGTGAGGCAAGCGAATTTTCAAAAATCCTTGAATGCAGTTTTCATTCTTTTCAAAAATAAAGGAATGTTTCTTTTAAATAATTTATTTTGTAATTGTAGAATTAATTGTGTAGTACCTATTACAAGTAAGACATACCATTGAACCATTGTAGTTCGAAAATAAATGAATTAAGTATTTATTTATTTAATGCCTCACGCGAACGAAGCCACGGGCAAAAGCTAGTGTAAATAATTGCCACTACAATACAATACAAATATTTTTTATTGAACATTAAAAGCAGTACAGTGACATTACAAAAATAAAAAACAGGAATACAATAGGCAGTCACATCGCTAAAAAAGCGATCTTTTCCAGACAGCCAATTACGCAGAAATTAATAAATATGAACAAACTAATGTAGACATATTTAATTTGAAAATACCGTAAATATATTTTTCAATTAGTTATTTCAATTAGTTTAATTAGTATTAACATACTTTTAGTTAATTTCAAGGTGTGCGGACGAAAAACATTATGTAAAAATAATTAGCATCCCAGTGTAATCAACTTGTCATAACGTAGAAAATAATCAACCGTAATCGCTCGACTTGGCGATTAGATTGACACGCCCTTTGCGCCATCTAGCAGGTGTTAATCAAAATTAGTCAAGAATTTGAACGAATAAAATAATAGTAAGTATCATCTGTAGCGACTACTAGCGCCATCTAGTCATCACATAAGGAACTAATTACTACAATCCTACATCACGCTATCGAAGTTTCTCAACTCGGCTGCATAAATACAACTTCCAACTTTCATCCTTCGGACTTCGGTCCCCAGGCATAACATCTGCCTGGAGAGAGATATCTCTATTGTACTACCCCTAAATTGGTGACCCACGACATTGGACAAAAATCGCAACCTTCAGACACACAAGACGATGACGCAGTCTCACAGCAAGCCATACCTACTCACCGCACTGTGCACCATTAGCATGTATCTATTATCTGCCTGGTGTCTACAGTTCGCAAATCCTCCTCCCACTACTTCCACTTGCCAATCAATCAACCAACGCTCGCCAACAAGGCTCCGAGCAATCACGCAACAGGCATCCAGAAGTAGCAGAGGAACAACAATGCTCGCCGACGAGGCTCTGAGCGACTGGCCCTTGCAAGCGCCCACATGACGCACAGACTGCAATCCACTGCAATTCGTATCGACCTCCGGTCTAAAAGGGGGGCTGATGTAGCGACTACTAGCGCTATCTAGTCATCAAATAAGAAACTAATTAATACAATCCAATTACTACAATCCTACATCACGCTATCGAAGTTTCTCAACTCGGCTGCATAAATACAACTTCCAACTTTCGTCCTTCGGACTTCGGTCCCCAGGCATAACATCTGCCTGGAGAGAGATCTCTCTATTGTACTACCCCCAAACATCATTTCAGTCGAAAGACGCCCATTGCTGAGTATAGGCCTCCCCCACGGTTCGCCAAATAGACCGGTCCTTAATAATTAATTAAGGAATAAATTTATAAATAATAAAAATCGGCCAAGTGCGAGTCGGACTCGCGCACCAAGGGCTCCATACCATTATCTATAAAAACGGCAAAATACTTGTTCAAATCACGTTTGTTGTATGGGAGCCCCCTTAAATATTTATTTTATTCTGTTTTTTAGTAAGTATTTTTTGTTCTAGCGGCAACCGAAATACATCATCTGTGAAAATTTCAGCTGTCTAGCTATCACGGTTCATGAGATACAACCTGGTGACAGACGGACAGACAGACATACAGACAGCGGAGTCTCAGTAATAGTAATAGGGTCCCGTTCTTACCCTTTGGGTGCGGAACCCTAAAAACTGACTAAAAGACATAGTTTTATGTTTTTAATCAATTGGTACGATTAAAATTACAATAAGTATTCCAGTTTTTTTTGAACTTTTTGTGCATGTGTGTCCCGAATAAGCAAACTTTGTTTTTTCTTCTGAAAATCAAGAAACCGTTATTTAATTTCACAGTTCTACTATGATGTTGATGGTGATGGTACAATCAGCTACAGAGAAAAGGTACCCCTTTGTAACGGCGGCAACCATACTTAGAGAGACTACCTTTTCTCTGCAGTTGACCGTACCATCGAATTTTTCAATAAAACCAAGATGAGACCAAATAGGGGTCTTCAACAAACTATGAGACGAAAACAACAAAAGCGTACATCCAGAATGTTTTTGAAGTGAAACTTCTAATGCGACTTCCAACAAGCGTTGCGTTAAATGCGTTGCGTTAAATACGCAACGCAACGCAAGTTGATGTTTACGAGACGTTCGCATTGTATATACTAACGGATGTTAAAAACTTCGTCAGTGCGATCCAGAACAATTGCGTGGTTTAGTATGAAAACTTGTAAAAATCAAAACTATTTTAATGGTAGATCGTAGAATAAGGTATTTTAAACGTATTTAGTACAAAAAGTATTGAATATCTTTGAGAATTACGAAAAATCAAGAAAAATTATTGGTAATAACCTGCGCACGAGGAGCAACGCCATCTAGCGACGAGTTGTGTAACTTGTTTCGCTAGCGACTTCATAAAAACGCCATCTAGTGAGTAATTTAAACACATAGATGCATAAGTAAATTTAGTTCTTTAATTTATTGCACTAAGGTTCATATTGATGTATAATTGACTTTTTCATTTCCACATTACGAAGTTTCACTTCTTCCGCGCGGAGGAGCTGCCCGCACGATTTTTTTGAGGTTGGTATAAAACTCCAAATAAAAAACTTGTGACTTTATCGACCACTTTGTCATAATTTGACGTATTGTGCAAAATCGGAAGCATATCCTCACTGAAGATCAAAGCGCATCTTAATGTATCAATTGTCTGTAATGACCAGACCACCAGGCCGTGGTTATTGATGTCCTCGCCCGAAAAGCGGCAGGTGTCAAAAGGGACGGTGGACAAAAAAGGTCATCAGCCACAAACGAGGAGATGGCGGATTGATAGATCAGCTAAGAAGCAGACGGGACTGCTTGTTGTATGTTGGCGTTTTGAGTGCCTCGGTGATGCTTTCGCAAGTCTAAAGGCCACCACAAACCGAGAGCGTGGGGCGCCGACGGTGCGTGCTCAGCGCGCTCTATAACACTGAATAAAATACGGTGACACACATTGGCAGCGCGGCACACCGTATTTGATTCAGTGTTATTGACCGCCGTGCTGGGCTGGGTTTGTCGTCGCCTTAAAAGCCGGCGCAGACCAGATGCGCGTGCGTGTTACGTCACGCACACGCACCAGTTGTAATAAATGAAACTGTAATAAAGATAGCGCACTAGATGCGTGCACATGGTGTGCCACATTTCTTAGAGTTCCATTCATTACAACTGGTGGGTGATACGCACACGCATCTGGTCTGCGCCAGCCTTCAAGGTAAAATAATTTATCGATTCAGTTGTTGGTTTGCGGTGTAAAAAAATCGCAGAAAATGACAACTCTAATTTTGCCAACTAGTTGAAAAAATATTTTGAGTTGCAGTTCGCATGGTATTTTCAATGTGTAATTGACCAGGAAATTGCTTTACCACCCTACGGTTGAATGCCAGTTGTATGGCTAAAACATCAAAGGCTATTTTCGCTTACAAGTCAATGTGATTATTGGATTGTTGCCGAATATTGTTGCTGAACATAGGCCTCCCCCAAGGCTAGCCAAAGAAATCCGCATCCAATGCGTTCCCGCCACCTTAATCAGGTCGTCGCTCCATATTGTTGGAGGCCTACCTACAATGTGTCTTCCGGTCCGCGGACGCCACTCGAGAACCTTTCGGCCCCATCGGCCGTCAGTTCTACGAGCGATGTGCCCTGCCGACTGCCACTTAAGTCTAGCGATTGTTTTTATGCTGAGATGTAAGAAAAACTGTCATAAAAAGTGGTAAAGCACTTACTTGGTCCACTATACAATATCGTACTATTTTTAATCGGATAACAGAGTGTCCTGTCTGCCACTGTTACTCTGTGACGGCAGTTAGTCAGGAGCACTAACGCGTTTTTATCATTACGACAATATTAAATCAGGGGGCGGCGATGATTTATTGACACCTCGTTGGGGAACGGGTTAGAGATCCTTTGGCAAGCTATATTTTAGAGTTCGAGACGGTTTGAGCTGTATTTTAGAAGGGCAGCAGGGCGGTTCGTTTTGTAAAGGTTAGTAAGGTAAGTGTTATTATTATTATAATTTATTTAAAATATGGCTTCTGTCCTATTTAAGGACAATTTCGCCAGTGTCAAAGTAAGTTCTCTTTGGGAGCGACGTTGTACAGTCAGCGTCAAATAGTTCGTGACACCCAAAGTGGTCAAAAAGTTAGCAACACGGCCTTATTCCAACTGTAATAAAGACGTGTTGCGAACTATTTGACCACTTTGGGTGTCACGAACTATTTGACGCTGACTGTACGGTGAATGTAGTTTTTGCAACTTGATAGTAAAATTCCAGAAACCACGTGGAGACAACTTGCGCATTAAAAAATGTCAGACACGAGAGCAATATATAATTTTGTGATCACTGTTAATTAAGGTTAATCGCCGCATAAAACACTATAATAATAATACTTCAACTAGCCAAAGAAACAGAAATACCAAAATTATATACTGTCTACATCCGCCATGTTCGAATGCTACAAATCGAATCCCAAGCTGTATTTTTGAAGGGCAGCAGGGCGGTTCGTTTTGTAAAGGTTAGTAAGGTAAGTGTTTCCGAACGAATCCTGTTGGCGCTGTCAGTGGCAGATTATAATAAGTGATGTGCGGAATACGGATATTTGGTGTCAAGATCCGCTGATACGGATTTTTATCGGTGTTGGTGCGTGTCACCTGGAAACGATATTTGACGCTACTTGACATTGTGGGTGACATGTATTTAATAGTTTTCATTGTTACCTAATCACCTATTTATATAATTTAATTTATGTAGGGCAGAAGTACCGTTTGACCACTGGTCGTTTATGGCCAGTTATTGTCTAAATATATACCTACCTACTAGAAATAATTTTATACCTATACACCGTGAAATTTTAGTGGTTGTTTTCCCGAAACGAGGTGATTTAGTATCGATTGTACAATCGATTTATAATTACTATTTTGACTAGAGTCAAAAATCCAATTGTGAAAAACGAAAGTCGAAAATGACCGCAATTTAATAGTAACGCTTCGTTGGTACAAGTAGCGTACGATCGTACGATAGGTTAGGTACCAACGAAGCGTAACTATTGGTTTGCGGTCATTTTCGACTTTCGTTTTTCACAATTGGATTTTTGACTCTATAGTCAAAATAGTAATTATAAATCGATTGTACAATCGATACTAAATCACCTCGTTTCGGGAAAACAACCACTAAAATTTCACGGTGTATACAATAGCATCTTAAACTCGATTCGAATTATTGTGAAAATTCAAAATAATATTATTTTAACATTTTAATCTTATATACTTACCTATACTAGATGTTGCCCGCAACTCCGTCTACGAAGAATATTGGTATAAAAAATACCCTACGACCTAATCTCACGTCTATTAAAAATATAGAGAAACAAATCAATCCAGCCGTTTCGGAGGAGTTCCTCGAGCCCTATTGAAAAATAATAAGGTTAAAAGTTCGTAAAATATCGGCCAAAAAGTAACGAATACGGATATAAAAAAATTATAAAAATAGTGTTACGAAAATAGCCGTAAAGTGGAAAGGGTAAAAGTCTCAAAAAAAATAGGTCTCTTATAAAGAGTTCATTCACAATAAGTATTTGAAAAACACAGTATTAACCTGTATATGTAACTATTAAAAAAAAAAACAATTTTCATTGATGTGCAAACCCTATTTCAGTAAAATTAAAGAGTACGCTACGTAGAATGTTTACGTATTTTTTTACCTAATATCCGCGGAACGACAAAGAGTCATAAGGTCATAACGACAAAATGTCAGAATTCGCTTTAACAAAATATGCGGGTTATTTTATAACACGTTGTCTTTCTTTTGTGCCGATTCTTTTGCTTTATTATTAACTAAAGTGGCTAGACCAGTATTATCTCTTCGAGTACCTACTTACAAGCTGCGTAAAACATGCCAAGACTTTCCGCATCTACAGAGTCACAATGCCTCAGCCCCATAACAAGTTACAGCGCAAGTAACTGCCTCCATTCCTCAGAACAAAGACGAAATAAACAGTTTTCTTTACTTTAGCGAGTGTTTGTGTAAAATTAAGAGTCTACTGTTCAAAGCGACTACATTAGACAACAAATATTTTATATTTATGCCTCCCGAAGTGTGTATGTCATATTAAGGCCGCACCGAGCTTCTTGTGCTAATCGATTTTAGGTATTATATGCACTCGTGTATGTGTGCGTGAGAGTGGCTAGAATCAAATGATGCGTAAGCGCAAGCGACATAAGTTCCCCGTCCAATGGCCGAAGGAGAACTAACGCAACTATCTATACGGACAAGGGGGACGCACGACGGCTCAAGATAGGTTAGTCACGCCGCGCGTGTATTTAACTATTTTCGTCGTATTACTAAAACAAATACATATTTTAAAAATGTAGCATCACTAGGCCCTAGATAACATCTTGTTTTATTAACATTCAAAAAGTCATGACTTGCCGTGCAGTATTTACGCCGTATTAAGAATTTATTTTATTTTTTAGAGACGACTTTGGATTTTTTTTCTATCGAGTAAAACTACAAATAGTGTTTCAAAAAACACTGGTCATTAGAGTGAATCCTCAAATGTCTAAGTGTCAATAAATGACAGTAAATGAAAAAAAATATCGTGAGTGGATAGAGATTGACGGCCATCTTTATTTAAGCACCAAAGAGAATATAATCACTACGTTTAGCACCTTGGTTCTTTGGTCAGCAAGATACAGTAGCGGTTATTCTAAAACATAACTTTGACAGTTGACAGTTTAGGATGTACAGTGAAGTGTAAAAATATGGGTGCACACAACTTGCTCATAAATATGTCCCATAAGCTCTTATGTCGTCGAATTAAGGTAATGAAATGGAATGGAATGGAATGGAATGGAATGGAATGGAATGGAATGGAATGGAATGGAATGGAATGGAATGGAATGGAATGGAATGGAATGGAATGGAATGGAATGGAATGGAATGGAATGGAATGGAATGGAATGGAATGGAATGGAATGGAATGGAATGGAATGGAATGGAATGGAATGGAATGGAATGGAATGGAATGGAATGGAATGGAATGGAATGGAATGGAATGGAATGGAATGGAATGGAATGGAATGGAATGGAATGGAATGGAATGGAATGGAATGGAATGGAATGGAATGGAATGGAATGGAATGGAATGGAATGGAATGGAATGGAATGGAATGGAATGGAATGGAATGGAATGGAATGGAATGGAATGGAATGGAATGAAATGGAATGAAATGGAATGAAATGGAATGAAATGAAATGAAATGAAATGAAATGAAATGAAATGAAATGAAATGAAATGAAATGAAATGAAATGAAATGAAATGAAATGAAATGAAATGAAATGAAATGAAATGAAATGATTATTCACAGAACATACGGTATAAAAGATGTTACAAATACACATTAGAGCTATCATTATGTTCGGCCTACACGGCATGTGAAAATTTTCATGATTAATTAACAATAATTTTTAATCTTACTCAATAATAGTAGCTTTAAATTGTCACAATATTGTTGCATGCAAATAAAATTAAAAATTAAAAAATCACAAATATTACTGGTCACAAAAAATATAAAAGCAATCTCACTTATGTCAATTTATACAGTACTAAATAAAACATTTGGAATTCATTAACATTATGTCATCGTCATTTATCAATTCATTAATATCAATTTAATTTTGTGAAAGCAATATAATGTAAAAACAAATTAAAATGACTAGAATGCATTCTTAAAAAATTCATCTTTACTATAGAAACAATTTTTAATTATACTTATTTCACTGTAGCATGGTGCAGGTGACACTTGACACACCGTTTCGTTACACTTAGACAAAATTGCTGCAGTGTATTTAATAGCGATTTATTTAAATTCCAGTCTGAATTAGTCTGGAGTTAAACATTTACGACCGCTTTAGCCTAGTTGGTAGTGACCCTGCCTACGAAGCAAGAGGTCCTGGGTTCGAATCCCGGTAAGGGCATTTATTTGTGTGATGAGCACGAATATTTGTTCCTGAGTTATGGATGTTTTCTATGTATTTAAGTATTTATTTATCTATATAAGTATGTTTATCGTCGTCTAGTACCCATAGTACAAGCTTTGCTTAGTTTGGGACTAGGTCGATTTGTGTAAGATTGTCCCCTAATATTTATTTATTTATTTTATTTATTTATTTAAACTTCGAAAACACCATCGTGCGCGAAAGAAATTTAACCTAATTATTTTTTATTGTCAATAAAAAAAAAATACGATTAAGTCAAGAAACGTAATATGCGTGTAACAGAACATTTAATGATAGGACACAATCTAACACGAGTTTACCGTTACTTATTAATTTGTAATGTTAATAACGATGCGCTTTAAAAAAAAATATTCCATGTCGAACAACAGAACAGGTTGGTATGTCCGACAAATACGTAAGTTTATGAGTGACACTTACCTTACCTACGTGATATAATGCTTCAAAAATAATGACTTATTTTATTTTATTTTTTGCGGTGAAAGGAGTATAATATATTTTTCAGTTTACACTTAAATTCAGAATTTGATAGGGTCTTATATGTCGCTGGAATTTTATTATATATTTGAATGCACATGTGGTATACACTCTTTTTCCTCATTTTTAACTTGTAGGGTGGTACCGTTATTTTATATTGTCGCAGCGATCTATTAGTTAAATTTTTTACAGGAGGGAATAGCTCTATATTTTGTTTAATAAATACAGCTGCCTCATATATATATAGACTTGGCAGTGTTAACAAATTAAGCTCAGTGAATACAGGTCGACATGACTCTCTGTATAGGTATATATAACGATGGGAGGATTAAATCGATACTTATTTTTGCACTTGACCGTACCTACAATTCAATTCGTGCGTTGAAATGAAATAATGTGTTGTCTGATTTAATATTGTTTTATGGCTAAAGACATAATGTCTCGCACCGCAGCGAGTGAGTTGACTTTATGAGTAAGAGCTGTATTGTCATTGTTGAAATATTTATAACAAGCTTTTACTTGCCGCTTTGTTCAGGTGAATCATTATTTAGAGCGCTTTTCCATCAGAGCTGTGCTATGTTATGTTTTCTGCAGATGCGTTTGACATTCACCAATGATATTAATTGGTCCGGGTTCAACTAAGCTATGTTTTTAGGGTTCCGGAGCCCAAATGCCAAAACGGAACCCTTATTGTTTCGTCATGTCTGTTCGTCCGTCCGCGGCTTAGCGTAGAGTCTATTAGTGCTAGAAAGCTGGAATTTTGCATGGATATATTTAGCAATTACCCCGACAAAGTGATAAAACAAAATGTAGAAAAACATGTTTTTGTACCTCACGTACAAGGAAGTGATTTTCTTTCTCGGCTAACCTTATTGTTGATCGAAGTTGTGAAGGGTACCTATCGTTCGATAGGTCTTTTAAAATCATTATTTTTAGATCATTTTTCGATATAGTGATATAAAATCGAGTGTCCCCCCTCTAAAAACTTAACTTTTGATATGAAAATTTTGAAAAAAATCATGAAGGGTAGAAATATAATAATAATAATAATAATAATAAAGGCATAGGGATGTGACGACCCCATCGCCCGCTGGTGTTGTGGTGTCTGTCACCAGCGCAGTCAGTCAAAAGGCGTAGGGATATGACGACCTCATCGCCCGCTGGTGTTGTCGTGTCACCAGTGCAGTCAGTCATCACAGGGCGGCTTGTGGCGAGCTGTTGGTGCGTAGCGACACCACGAACCCGAGACCTCCAGGGGTACACATACACACATGCGCTTATACACACACTCACACACAGTTACACACCCACCCCACCTCTAGTTTGCCTTTGTTGGCCGCCTAGAGTGGAGCGCAAGAGCTAATGCTCGAAGGATGGACCAGTGGTGGTGTAGGGGTATGGCACACGGCACGGAATGCTGAGGACCTGGGTTCGATTCCCAGCATTGGTCTTTTTTCTGGGGTTTTTTCTGTGCATCTATATTTCAGTTTGTATTTAGTACGAAATATATGATTTCACGGGATGACCGTAAAAGTAATAAAAAAATGAAGTTGAAAAAATAAATACAAAAAGATACTTCATAGCTAACTTGTTTAAAGTTGCACAGTAGCGCCATCTCTTGTCCAGGTGAGCGGTTAGTTCCGCAGGAGTGTTAAAATCTCTCGATAGAGGGAGTAACTTAGATGTGCGCTTGTCACTGTATAAGGTGATGATTTAGCAGACTGAAATGTATGATGTATAGGAAAAATTCGTGTCTAATCTCTAGACCAGTGGTGGTGTAGGGGTATGGCACACGGCACGGAATGATGAGGACCTGGGTTCGATTCCCAGCATTGGTCTTTTTTCTGGGGTTTTTTCTGTGCATCTATATTTCAGTTTGTATTTAGTACGAAATATATAAAATATTGTACATATCAATAAATTAATAACATAAAAAAAAATAACATAGATACGGCCATAAAATTATAATACATTAAAACTAATTACAAATTAGAACATAATTAAAACAAAACGATTATGAGCCATTGACAATAATAAATAGATTGGTAAAATCAAAATTAAAATAAGTCAACATATACGTCAAATAATATCTAAATATGTCAAATTAACTATGAAAACTATAACGGCTAAATTTGCTTGTGAATTATTAAGTAGCAGTCTAAGAGTAAATAACAGCCTAACTCATAAAAAATACCACTTAAGTATTGTTGTTTTTTTTTTTAAATATAATTTAGGCTTGCGTTTGGCCACAATCACGCCTGATGGAAAGCGAAGATGAGGCCTACGATGGACCACACTCGCCTAGTAAATGCTCATTCACCCTAGACTTGAAAGCGGCCAAATTGTAATATTCAGGGAACACAGAACAAATTCCATACAAAATACAAAATTCTTAGAAAAATATTACTTGTTTAATAGGAATAGTATAGAATAGTATAAGATATGCAAGGATTTTTTCGTTATGGCTGCACGAACCCTATCCTGGGCATGTCCGACACGCTCTTGGCCGGTTTTTTTAAATAGAAATATGCGTGTTCTGGATCTTCCTTGAGCGGCTTCATAGCTTAGCATTAGTGGAAACAGACACATAGTTTCGTTGCGTAGCTTTGACATCCTCGCAGCATAGCTGCATAGCCCTTTTTCCCTTGACTTGTCTAAACTTTTTTTGCCTAATTTCACTTTGTCTAACAACTTTTACTATAATGAATAGTTTGTCTAAAGTCAATTTGTATAATTTCATTATATATAATTTTTATTTTGTCGAATTTTCATTTTTAATAGCACATCTCTGATGGAAAAGCAGCCTTAGTGTGGCAAGTAACAAAAAAAATGCGCCCAAAGCCTTCGTTATTTAGTGTCCTGTATACGCGGCAAATAACAATCATAATCATCCTCCATCATCAATCAAGCCTCACAAATCCGACCGCAATTTCGCCTCAAGAAACCCCCTGGACATGCAACACGGCGCTCAATAGAACTTAAAGGTTAATAATGAACTAATTCCGCATCAAAACATTCTATTCAGTCGCATCGGTCAACAAAGACTGCCCGATCTAGCATTTGTCAGTAACACACCTTCCTTCACACGGCTTAATAAGCCTGCTTGAAAACAACAACGAAACGTATTAACCGCCCGGCGCCGACCAACCCACAAAAACCCTTACTGAACAAAGCTTAAGGCTGTTTTATTATTGTGGCGAAGAAGCTGGACATCGGCATTATTCTGCTGTCAAATCGTAATAATGCATCTCTGTCGGATGCTGGATTATCGGCCGCTGTTTTTCTTGTTAATTGGGCAAGAAATCAGAGGGAGATGTCGCGAGGGAGCGCATTGTTTTGTGGAGGACGCCTGTCGAGTTTCTATGATGTAAAGATTGGACTATTCCGATATTGTAGTCAGTTTGTTATCTCGAAAACGGAAACAATTTCTTTGCCCTGATTTAATTTCAAAGAAAACGAAAACAGCGTTATTTTATTAAGTAGGTATCGCTTTTTTAACATTGAAAACGTTTTGGTCCAAGAAACAGTTTTTAGACAATGAATCAGTTATTTTGTTTTTAATAGCTCAAGTCGCAGTGTTTTCGGTTGCGCCACGAAACGGTTACTTCGAAACAGTTTCAGAAAATAACTCCCAACTCTAACACACGTAGAGGCTTTAAAACAGTAGAATACCAACATTTTCATCTATTTAGCTACGACGCTTAAATGGAAATATTACAAGCCAATTTCAATTTAAAATACAAAACACTTCTTCAATTGATGGCAGTTCAATAATAAACAAATAAAAACAAAAGCACTGACGGCTAAAATTTCGCCTCTTATTCTTCGAAGCAATAAGTAAACGATCATCTCGTTTCCTAATTAATGAAAAGGTGTATTTATAATTATAATCCACGCATTATATTGTCGTTACGTATCGAGTTACCATAAGTACGAATATCAATTCCATAGTCCACGAATTCCATAGTTCAAGACACACGCATCTCTCCTTCTCACACTGCCATTATTCTTATAAGTTAGAAAGAAACAAAAGTTAGTATGGTAGCCGAGCATTAGCTGTGCCATATCACGTTCCTTTCGTTCATTTGTTCATTCATTCGGTGAATGAGCGGAGACAACCGATCCGGCCTTTTCATTCAATTCAAAACAAAGGGAAATGAATAATTAGTACTAGTGTTGGCGCGTTTAGCTTCAGACTTAATGAATAATATAAAAGTGATTTCGGATATGTTTGAGTGTTTTAATGAAGAACAAGCACTTTTCGGAACGAGAATCGCCATTTGATGGGCACTTCAAAACACATATTAAATTACCGTTTTGTTGAATTGGCCAGTCTAAAACAACCCAACGTGTTGGTTGCCTAACTGAGTAATAATAATAAATCATTCATGGGACAGCTGACACCAATTGACCTAGTCCCAAACTAAGCAATACTATGTACTATGGGTACTAAACAACGGATAAACATAGGTACTTATATACTTTGGTGTGAATTGTCCCGTGATATTTATTTATTTATTTATACTTAGATAAATAAGGTAAACGTCGCTGTGCTCGAGACTGACCCAATACATGGCACCTTTAATCTTATGTCATAGTAATAGAGGTGACAGATGGGTGTCATCTACCTTCGATCATTGGTACGTTTACCTTACAAACTTAAATAAATATTAAACATCCAAAACTCGAGCACATACATTCGTATTTTTCACACAAATTTATATCTTCCCCGACCGGGAATCGAACTCGGGACCTCAAGCTTCGTAGTTAGGCTCTCTAATCACTATAGGCTACCCTGTCGTCATCAAGTAGGTTTCACTGTTGGTTGGTACCCATAGTACCTTTGCTCAGTTCGAGACTATTCTCAGATAATTTTCGTGTGCTTTGTATACATGCACTAATATATCCGGCACATTGAACACTGCCCTAATCAGTAGGGTAAAACCAGGATAGTTGTCCTAGAGGTATAGTTATTTATTTATTTATATATTTATTTATTTACTTATTCATAAAGTTCATATAAGATACAAAATATAAACATGAAATAATAGGCTACTTTCCTAACTAGTCAGTCTTTTAGATTATCAAAAAATATTGGACACGTATTTTTTATTTTGTCAATTAAACAAAAAATCACGAAGATATGGCGCGTTGAAGTTTCGCGTGACGTCACTTGTTCCTACACTTTGTATGAGCGTTTTAGGAACAAGTGACGTCACGCCTCGTCACGCGGAACTTCAACGCGCCATATCTTCGTAGTTTATTGTTTGATTGTCAAAAGAAAAATTACGTGTCTAATATTTTTTGATAATGTAAAATACGGACTAATAAGAATTATTATTTTTTTACCTAGGAAACATCCCTATCTTAGGTCTAGTTAGTAAATTTAGTTTAGTCTAAGCTGGGTTACAAGTGTAACCTTCATGTTATAGACAAAAGGATTCTAAGGAATTATAATACAACTCGAGCATTTAAACATCGCAACACAATATCTTAAAACATAATACTTAGTTGGTAATTGAACTATAATAATGTCAACAAGTAAATAAATAAAATAATATCATAATAAATATCATGGGACAATTCACACCAATTGACCTAGTCCCAAAGTAAGCTTAGCAAAGCTTTTGTTATGGGTACTAAGCAACGGATAAACATACTTGTATAGATAGATACATACTTAAATACATATTAAACACCCAAGACCCGAGAACAAACATTCGTATTTTTCAAACAAATATCTGCCCCGACACGGGAATCGAACCCGGGACCTCAAGCTTCGTAGTCAGGTTCTCTAACCACTAGGCCATCTGGTCGTCAAATAACAAAATAAACAAAGAACAATCGGCCTCAATTATAATTACTCTAGTTTTGCGAATGAATCATATTTTATTTCAATTATTTACTTAGATTTTTCCAGCTACTAAGTTGACCGAGTCGCATGCCTTTGTGTGATTGCATGAGAAGGCAAAATGCGATCAAAATTTTTAGGGGATAGTTGTCCCGTTTTGGGGGAGGGCGTCTATCCTATACGGCGTTGATATGGATCAGGCAACTATCCCATACGTGGGATAGATGTCACAAAATGAAGAGGTCTGCTAAAATCGCTAATACTCTGAAAATAGCTATTCAAGAAAATGTTTTTTACTTTTTTACAAATTGGTCGATGAAAACACGAAGTACCGGCCGGTCTTATAAATAAAACATTTTACTTTTTTATTACGAGATATGGAGTGATTTAAAAAAGTGGGGCAACTACGGGTTTTACCCTACACTAAAAACAAAATAAAACTGATAGTGATATTTTTAAAGTAACAAGACCCATCAAATATCGTTCAACTGTTTTAACTCCGACGCTAAGACTCTGAATAGAAAGACTCATTGGATTCACATTTGTTATACGAAATGCATAGAGCATTAGTGAGACTTATTAAAGTTAAAGGTATGAGATTATTTTAAAAGAAACTTTGTTGTTTATTAATCGGTTACTTTTACTTTGGTTGCTGTCTGAGATTAGTATTTAAGCGTATCGTGACTTAATTTAGCTATGTATTTGTTTAACAGTATATTTTGTATTTAGTAATAAGGGTCATAACCGCGTAAGATACCTACATAAGGTGTCTCTCCTGTGCCTGGTCATAAGATTAGTGACACCGAGTCAGCAAATTTTAGGCCTTACTGAGCTTTTGACGCATTTATGGCATTCATTTAATCTCGTGCTCTATCATTCATTTTATTACTAGCAAAGCTATTATAGTCCTGAAATTCATGTGTAAGATATTTGAGGATTCACCCTAATGACAAGTGTTTATCGAAACACGATTAGGTACTTGTAGTTCGCTCAATAGAAAAAAAATCACAAATCTTGTCTAAACAATAAAATAAATTCGTAGTACCTACGACGTAAATACTGCACGGCAGGTCATGACTTTTTGAATGTTAATAAAACAGGATGTTTTCTAGGGCGTAGTGTTGCTACATTTACCTATCTTGAGCCATCGTGCTTCGCCCATGTCCGCGTGATTGCTGCTTTAGTTCTCTTTCGGCCATCGGACGGGGAACAGAGGCCTACGTCCAGCAATGGACGGACAATGGCTATAGATAGCAATGGCAATTTGATGGAACATTGCACTAGGTCTACGCGCAAAAGCTCGCCAAAAGCTACAATAAACAAACATCTAATTTATAAATCAAATTATTCTCAGATAATTATGTGAACTTTCGTTACAGTTCCATTGTTTTTAAGATTACTCCAAATAAGACAAATAGACAACGCGACGGGGGACCATATACAATAATACCATAAAGTCCGGTCAACTTTGCACAATGCAACGAGAACTCATTTCAAATTACACACCGACAATGACTCCAACACGCGTAATAAGCTTTCTCCCAACAAAAGCTTGTAAATTAAAGGTTTAATCAACGCAACAATGAGCTTTATAAAGCTGGCAATTAAGCGCAAGCTCACCTGCGCCCGCGTCCGTCTGTCACCGACATTAATCAAGAGTGCGATTCTTGGCTGTGACAGCCGCTAGGTGGCGCGAGCGACGACCTCCAAGCGAATCCTTAACGCCGTTATATCTTACGAATCTATACATGGTGATTGTCGAAACGTGATCGGCGTAAACGCTACGAAACTCATTTTCGTTTTACCATAAAAGCAATTCAACTGTGCTGTTTGTTTAATAATAATAATAATCATTAATATTTGATAGCGCCGCCAAAAAAGGCGCTTAAACATACTTTATGTAATGTAATGTAACGTTCGTATGTAGGTATGTTTGTTTGTATGGAAGTAGTGGTTTCAAAATTTGGGATCATTTTTCGACCACTTATGTAAAACCGGTGATATTATTATATTCAACTGTTGATGGCATCGACTTGAAACTCAGTATGGATATGTACGGTCAGCTGCGGAGAAAAGGTAACCCCCGCTGTGGTTGCCGCCGTTACAGATGGGTATTTTCTCTGCAGCAGACTGTACATAGTTCGAATGTGGCTACGCGTACACTCTAGAGCAGGGTTTTTCAACCTTTTGTTGTCAACGGCACACTTTTAGTTTCAGTAAACTTTCACGGCACACCAGTAAAGAATTCGGTATATTAGAGGCTTTGATTTATATGTAACGGACGTAGGGGTTGTATTGATACCCTTTAGGTTGGACTGCAATTAAGCATCGCGGCACACTTGAAAATGTACGCGGCACACTGGTGTGCCGCGGCACACCGGTTGAAAAACCCTGCTCTAGAGGAACTGCAAGTACGGACATGGCGTTCCAGGACACGCGTAATCGGCTACGCGTACAAATGTACGCGCAATCCGTATGCAGCTGTATATGGCTTCATAAAGCTAAATAGACAGACGGAAAATACTTACACAAATGTAAATCACGCTGATTCACATGATTTTTCATTTATGGTGTAGATCCTCCAAAAATTTTCATTTCCTAGTTTTACCTTGAATACAAAACATTTGCGTAACACTGGTCTAGACCGCTACTTCTCACAACTTGCGCCTCCATAAACACGCCTAGGTGCGGACACACGTATTCGCTTTGATTCCGCCCCGCGCCGGCAGGTGGCATTGCTGCGCTATATGACGCTATTCGAAGGATATAAATAAGTGATTTTAATGAGTGGCTCCTTAATGAGAGTGGTGTCGAAACAGGTCACTCACGGTAGGGCTAGTCCACAAATTTAAAGTCGCTAACGTGCTATGGAAAGGGCTATGCTCGGAGTTTTCGAATTCGTAACGAAGTGATCCGACAGAGAACCAAAGTTATCGACATAACCCACCGCATTAGCACGCTGAAGTGGCAATGGGCCGGCCATATAGCCCGAAGAACCGATAACCGTTGAGGTAGACGAGTTCTTGAGTGGAGACCACGGATCGGCAAACGTAGGTAGCGTAGGACGTCCTCAGACTCGGTGGAGCGATGATCTTCACAAGGCGGCTGGGAAGAGCTGGATGAGAGTGGCCGAGGATCGTGCTCAGTGGCGAGCCATGGGAGAGGCCTATGCCCAGCAGTGGACGAGCATAAGCTGATGATGATGATGATGATGATGAGAGTGGTGTACTCAACGTCTACCTGTTGCCGTTATCAATATCGAGCAAAAACGAGCAAAAAATAATCACGTATGTTGTATGGATGGGAGCCCCCTAAATATTTTTTTTATTCTGTTTTTTGGTATTTGTTGTTATAGCGGCAACCGAAATACATCATCTGTGTAAATTTCAACTGTCACGGTTCATGAGATACAGCCTAGTGACAGACGGACGGACAGCGAAGTCTCAGTAATAGGGACCCGTTTTTACCCTTTGGGTACGGAACCCTAAAAAGTACATGGGAAAAATATATACCTATATATAAGGGAAGCAATAAGACTTATCAATCGGAGAAAATAAATCTCTTCCCCGGCGCCACACATAGCACAAATGTTTCAACACATATTTGATCTATGGTTGATTGTATGGTTGTTCTATTGAACAAATAAGCAAATACCGGTGCTTCACATGTGATCAAATATGTGTTCAAATATGTGTTGAAACATTTGTGCTATGTGTGGCGCCGGGGTTCCAGTCAATATTTTACAACGGAAAGAATAGTAAGCGACGTATGTAAATGCAGCGAATTCGGCTGGGTAGCCCCTAACCTAACAACCTCATGAAACTGTTCTATTCTGCAGGTCTGCTAACGCATTTCAAACTCTTCACGAGTTCGTTATCAAAGCTAAAACGAGCACAGAATCGTTCCCAACAAAGCGTTGTGATAGTAGCAACTTATACTCCATTTAATTTAGAATTATAACTATTATAAGCCACAACAACATTATATTGCGGCTCGTGAACTGTAATCTCTTTACAATTTGTACTAGAGTAATAATTGACGACACGCAGATAAAGTGACATTAAAACAATTTTATTTTGCGGCTCCTAGACTATATTGTTACTGTACTATTTGCTAGGTAAGAAATAGTTGACGAGCCGCAATATAATGATGTTGTGGTTTTCAATTCTAAATGAAATGAAGTATAGATAAATTAAATAGGCATACAAGTGAACAAAATTATAAGTATCGCAAGACTAAATCGTGTCAAATCAATTATTTCTTTGCTCGATTCTGTAGCTGATTGGAAAAAAATCCGCTCGTTTACAGGTAGTGTCGAGTAGAATCGGCGGGTTAACGAGTAATCGATTAATCGGATGTGTTCACGGCGGGCTGCAACCCCGACCACTACCACGGGAGAGATTCTCACTCTTACTTAGCTGTTTTCAGAAGCAATTACCGCCGCCCACGACCACCCGCGATACGAAGAGTATCACAGCTGTAACATAGCTTTGAAAACCGACTACCGAACCATTAATTATAAACATAACAAAACCGAATGAAGTTGTTTTTTTAAATAAACAAATAAAAAATAAAATAAAATAAATATTAGGGGACAATCTTACACAAATCGACCTAATCCCAAACTAAGCTAAGCTTGTACTATGGGTACTAGACGACGATAAACATACTTATATAGATAGATAAATAAATACTTAAATACATAGAAAACATCCATAACTCGGGAACAAATATTCGTGTTCATCACACAAATAAATGCCCTTACCGGGATTCGAACCTAGGACCTCTTGCTTCGTGGGCAGGGTCACTACCAACTAGGCTAAAGCGGTCGTTAAATAATCATCATCATCGTCATTTCAGCCGACAGACGTCCACTGCTGAACATAGGCCTCCCCCAAGGCTCGCCAAATAGATCGGGCCTGCATCCAGCGCGTTCCCGCAACCTTAACCAAGTCGTCGCTCCTTCCTTGGTGCCGGGTATGTCCTAAAACTGCCACCAATAATACCGGAGGACGGGCAGCAGCGTTTTCGATATCTTTCGGTGTCCCATTGCGGTCGTCAACCCGCCTGCCAAGCGTGGCGACTATGGCAATAACCCCCTAATGGCTGGTCCTACTAAATAAATCTAATATATAAAAATCTCGTGTCACGGTGTTTGTTATCGAACTCCTCCGAAACGGCTTGGCCGATCTCTATGAAATTCCTCGGCAGGTCTGAGAATAATAGGTCGTAGGCTAATTTTTATACCCCTATTCTTCGCTGACAGAGTCGCGGGCAACAGCTAGTAATAATATAACAAAAGGTCCAAAAGCAGTATACAGAAAATTTAGAAATAAATATTATTTAAAAAATAACACCAAAAACAATTTGTAACCCCAACACAAAAAGAGGTTTATAAGTTTGACCGCTGTGTGTGTGTGTGTGTGTGTGTGTGTGTGTGTGTGTGTGTGTGTGTGTGTGTGTGTGTGTGTGTATGTGTGTGTGTGTGTGTCTGTCTGTCTGTGGCATTATAGCTCTTAAACGGGTGGAGCGATTTGGATGCGATTTTTTTTATTTGAAAGCTGGTTTCTTGGCAACGGCTCTTATACATGTTTCATCAAAATCGGTTGAGCCGTTTCAAAGTTCTAAGCTCTTTTGTTAGATACAGAAGGGATCTTAGACCAATTTGCGTTGGGGGTTTTTAAAATTTTTAATATTTGTAATTTCGCACATAAATTCCGATAAACTCAGAGGTGCGAGCCGGGATTTGAACCCACGACCCTCTGCTTTAGACGCCATAGGTCAAACCACTAGGCCATCACGGCTTCAGTGGACGTCGTTTAGCCTATATTATGATGACGAGCATCTAGTTTCAGCGGTAGGGGTGTCACGCCTCCTGTTAGCGGGCAAATATCTCGCTGCCGGATTGAGTGTTCGATCACTGCGCGCTTGCTACGCCTACGCGCGAGTGCCAACCCTACAGGCTACAAACACTGACAAGTTATTGGAACAACTTTAGAATAATTTATTGAATCAGGCGTTACTTTGCGGAGGTCCATATTAATGAACTGAAACAATTACTTTGCTCACCCGCGACCACAACGCTACGTTTATGTAAGAAATACGTGTTCATGCAGTTCCTCCACCTCCACACTGTACGAACGAACACACACAAATCACACCAACCCAACTATCACCACCACCAAACTACACTGACGCGTTTCGAACTCAACCTGTGCTCAGTTAAGATGAACTATGTTAGACTAGTCTAACATTTGGTGGCTTATGGCCGGCGCCCACTGACGGCATGGCACGGCGTGGCATTTTATTACTATCAAGTTATTTTGAATCTTATTTCAATTTTTTTAGAATTCATGTTACTTTATTTCGATACCACGATGCCGCGACGTCCTGAGGGCCGATTCCACGCATAACCAATAAAGTAACATGAATTCTAAACTCATTGAAATAAGATTCAAAATAACTTGATAGTAATAAAATGCCACGCCGTGCCATGACGTCAGTGGGCGCCGGCCCTTAGCGTACGGTTGAGTTCGAAATGCGTCAGTGGTAGTTTGGTTGTGGTGATAGTTGGGTTTGTGTGATTTGTGTGTGTTCGACTGTTCGTACAGTGTGGAGGTGGAGGAACTGCATGAATGAACACGCATTTCTTACATAAACGTAACTATCGTAAGGTCGCGGGTGAGCGAAGTAATTGTTTCAGTTAATTTTTAGAACATGAGTTTCTGATCAGACTAAAATAAATAAAAAAAAAAATATTGTACATAATTAAAAGCTTGAATGAAAACAAAATAACGAACGTGTCCTTTGTGCAACAAAAGTTAGACATACAAACACAGGAATCAATTAAGTTTTGTTTTAATTAAACCACTTAAATGTGTATTTTTTTTTAAAAACGATTCATTATCCATCTCGTTGGTGGGAGTCCCACGCTGCGCTTGCCAATTCGTGGTCTCCATTCGAGGACATAGTGATTGAATCTCTTATTATATTAGACCACTAAGGCCGGCTTGCGCGGACATGGGTTAGCTATTTAACTCCGAGTTAACTGCTAACCCAGGGCTAACAAGTGTCAAAATGTATGGAACTGTCATTCTTAACCCAGGGTTACCGATTTAATTTTTTAACTCTGAACTGTGCAAGTGGCCCTAAGTCGACTAACTATTGATTTTTTTGAAAGCTACTAAAAACCAAATTTACAGTTCATCATCATCATCCCAGCCTATATACGTCCCACTGTAGGACACAGGCCTCCTCTCACAATGAGAGGGCTTGGGCCGTAGTTCCCACGCGGGCCCAGTGCGGATTGGGACCTTCACACACACCATTGAATTTCTTTACAGGTGTATGCAGGTTTCCTCACGATGTTTTCCTTCGCGGTGAAGCTCATGGTAAGTTTCAAGTGTAATTTTTGGCACATAAATTCCGAAAAACTCTAAGGTGCGAGCCGGGATTTCATCCCACGACCCTCTGCTTGAGAGGCCATAAGTCAAACCGCTAGGCCACCACGGCTTTTAATTTCAGAAATTATTTCATTAGTTATTTGAAAACTAATCTGGAGATCCGCCTCAAAAATAAATGTCTCTTTTTATAAGAGCTGTAAAGTGTCTTCGAATCATTGTTATCAAATACCCTATAAACAACAAAACTGACTACTGAGCTCTCTTACATTAAGCAAGTTCGTAGTCATTCAACACATTTGTGTCAATATTCTCTAATCGATAACCCACCCTCCAGCTTCTAATTCTATCCAGTTCACTCATTAAAAATTAAGTTTAACACTTGTTTGTCATCCACTCGCCACTTAACTAAACGCGCCCCTCAATGACGTCAAAAGCGCAATACCATTTGTCAACTACCGGCCCTTAAACGAGTGGCGTAAGACAAAGAGACAGCCCTATTTTAGTGCTTAAGTGTGCGCGTTGTTTGTGCAAGCTAAAACGCCACGCGCGGATACTGTTGACATACGGGCTGTGCGTGTGTGGGTAGCAGGGCTGTCAAAACGTTTTTAATAATAATAATAATAATAATAATTTATTTCGGAAAACATGTCCATAGTTGTTAGTAACAAGGTTGCTTAGAACTACAGTTAGTAAACATAGAACATTAGTCTATATTAAAATCATAAAACCATTACATTAACAATGTCACAAATAAAATAAAATAAAATTCAGAATCAAAACTTCAAAATAAAATAAATAAAAATAACATTGCAAATTAAAACTTAAGATAAAAAATAAAAATAAAAAATAAAAAAAAATTGAAATTAACCATTGGAATTTGAAATTAAAAAAATTTAAAATTTAAATAATCATGATTAAGAATTAAAATGGAAAATTAAACAATTGCAAAAAAATTAAAATCGTTTTTGTTGGAGTTGAAGCTCAAGAGTCGTTCAGCTGTGTTTTGTTGGATAGTGGACTTAGTGCTTGGATTGCTTCCTAGTAAGTATTATCACCGTCTCACCGCAGGCATAGGCCTCACGCGGGTCTAGTGCGTATTGGTATAGTACGAATTTTTAGAGGTGTCCCGATCTCGTTAGCAGCCCACATTTCGAACAAAGCCTTGGATTCTATTACATCCTCAAGTGCATAATCCTCAGTTTAAAAAGAACGGAAACATAAGATAAAATAGCTCATTGAAAGAACGACTTTATTATTTACAGTAGAGAGTTCATTTTAAATTTTGACGACCAGATGGCCGAGTGGTTAGAGAACCTGACTACGAAGCTTGAGGTCCCGGGTTCGATTCCCGTGTCGGGGCAGATATTTGTATGAAAAATACGAATGTTTGTTCTCGGGTCTGGGGTGTTTAATATGTATATAAGTATGTTTATCCGTTGTCTAGTACCCATAGTACAAGCTTTGCTTAGTTTGTGACTAGGTCAATTGGTGTGAATCGTCCCATGATATTTATTTATTTATTTTATTTAATTAAACTTTCTTGGCAGATAATATTTTTTAACATTGTCTGCGTCGTAGACATGCAGCCAAAACAAACAAACAAACAAACAAAGTTTCAATTAAAATGAACTCTGCTGAAAATAATAAAGTCGTTATATCAACGAGCTATTTTATCTTATATTTAAGTATAGTCGACCAAGAAACTCCTTTACCACCCTAAAGTTCAATGTCAGTTGTATGACTTAAGACATCAAACGCTATTTTCACTTACAAGTCAATGTGACAATCAGCCTTATTGTTTTTATTCTGATGTAGGAACTGTCACAAAAAATGGTAAAGCACTTACTTGGTCGACTATACGTTCATTTTAAACTGAGGATTATTCACTTGAGGACATAATAGAATGCAACAGCTTTGTTCGAGAGGTGGGGCTCTTAACGAGAACGGGACACCTCAAAAAATTCGTACTATAACTTCATACACCACTGAATGTCTCCGCTGGTGTGTAGGTTTCCTCACGATATTTTCCTTCACCGTAAAGCTCACGGTATTTTTAGATGTGATTTCACATGTAAATTCCGAAAAAGTTCAGTGGTGCGAGTCTGGGCCCGACAGACCGACAAGTAAAAAGATTATTATTATGAATCTGGGGTTTAATCGGCAATGTAACAGTGTCAACTACGTAATATTGCATAGTAGTTGTTAGTGGCCGAGGTCAGCTACGCAATATACATATATATTTACCGTGTGGTGCCGGCGTAGAATGTCACCACCCCCTATCGTCCAGTGGGTGTCGTAAAAGGTGACTAATGGATCTGGTGATATGTCATAATGCGTATTGCGTATACATATGCGTATACGCAATATTACGTATACGCAGCATTACGTAGACTGGCATCTATAGAATAGTTTTTCTCATTGGTGCCATTCATCATCATCATCATCATTTCAGCCGAAAGACGGCCACTGGCCTCCCCCAGGTCCCCTGTCGGTCTCTCAGTTTTTCAAAACATGGGTTTTTGCAATCCTCGGTATTTCAATCACGGCGGAAAAATGAACTGCTGTCAACGCCACGGCGGCCGAATTTAATTTACGGACTGAGAAGGGCCGGGCTTAGTCCAAAGGCTTCTATTACGTAACTGATGTAGGTACAGGTAAAAGTATGAAGTTTGAATTATTGCTAAAGGTATACAAATACGAAAGTTTTTGAGTGTGTAGGTATGTATGTGTGTTAAGTACTCCTTCACGCTGTAACTGGACGAATTTAGATGAAGTTTGGTTTGGTACGGAGGTAGCTAGACTTTGGGAGTAACTCATATTTCTATGATATCGGGATGTATCTACGCATTTGGAATTCCGAAATATTAACCTCAAAGCTGGAATAAAGAATGTCCAAAGACCACCGTGTAATTTTTGAAAATTCACATGGAAATTTTGTAATATCCCGATGTTTACTTAACTTAAATAGGTTGGAGTAATAGAATTGTTCACCTGAATGAAGCCGTGACTAAAGGATAGTTCAGGCTAAATTCAGCATCATTTTTCAATAGTATTTTCAGACTTCATAAGTCACCTTGTAGATGCTGTGTTGGTTCTTTAGTCAAATATCC
This sequence comes from Archips crataeganus, assembly GCA_947859365.1. Lineage (NCBI taxonomy): Eukaryota > Metazoa > Arthropoda > Insecta > Lepidoptera > Tortricidae > Archips > Archips crataeganus. The sequence goes on from OX402056.1 coordinate 2,157,809, forward strand.
TCCTACGCGTTCCCTAAAGTGTTGGGCATCCAATTGCTATGATAGCCATAAGTCAATAGCGTCTACCATACGTAATAAGGACAAGGGCAGTAAGTCCATCAGAGCCGAGATAACTGTGATTTCGCGACGCCTCTCTGAATATTCAATTTTATTTACAGAGACCCTTCTGTATAACAAACTGGTCATACAATTTTGATGCATCTAGTCTCTCTCTCACCAATGAAATTTCCTTTAGTGTGAAAGGGATGGATAGCAGGGTTTTATCCCGGATTTAGAAAAGACAGCTGAGTGGACGGGTCGTATGAAAGGTTAAGAACCGAGTGCCCGGATACCTTTTTGTAGATTATAGTGACTCCATTTGGCGTCGTTGGGTTGTATGGAGTGAAATCTTATTTAGATGGGATATCTAGGGATTTGTAAGTGAATATTTCGGTGTTTCGAGAGTTAATTAGTTTGTTGTTACAAAGGTGAGGTTGTGAAAGGGATCGTGGAGCAATTAAAGATATCAAAGAAAGGTCACGTTAATAAGTTACAGCGAGTCAGATGAGACCTCGTGTTTTGACAGTGTCTGTTACTATAAGAGTGAGGCTCGACTGGTGCGTTGCGTCGTCGCAGCGTCAACGTTGCGACGTTTTACATATATTTTGAAGTAAAACTTCTTTAGTTAGGCACGCTTGACTTGGGGAGGAAGCTGGTGAATGCGTTACGAAAAGTTTGATCGGGTTTGGCGAATGCGGAGGAGGGGGTGTCGGGGGCGGTTGGGGGGGGGGTTGGTTGGGGGAAACGTTTTATCCTTATAGTGATAAAATTCGACTACTTTATCGCCAACGTCCATACCACGTTGAAAACACCGGTTCTCGTCCAATCACCGAAGTTAAGCAACGTCGGGCGCGGTGAGTACTTGGATGGGTGACCGCCTGGTTTCATTTTTTTTTTGGAAGCGTTTGTACTAAAACTACTTAATTTATAACAAAAAAAAACGTCAAATCACTTTCGTGTACACATTTTGGTAGAAATGGCAGAAGATTCCCAGTTATCTGGTAGAAATAGCAAACCTCTAATAAATAACCACAGACCCCATCAAAATATACTTCCCTCGGGATACCAACAAACGAATCCTGTGAAGACATAAGTAGTTGCGGCTAACAGTTAACCAAATAAAACTATCTGTGCTTCCAAAGCGTCAGCACCGACATATTTTGCATCACATACAAAAAACAAAAGTCAAAAATACAAAGATTACCGGCTAAGCTCTCTCAGGTCCAATATCAACTGCTTTCACTTGATCGCATACAGCGCAGGGCGTCCCGAGTCGTCGGCAACCCCTCACTCTCCGATAAACTCGATCCTCATGCTCTCCGCAAAGACGTTAGCTCCCTTTGCGTATTCCATAAGACCTACAACGGGGAATGCTCTGAGGAACTCTTTGACCTCATTCCAGCTGCGGGGTTCCATTACAGATCCACCCTCCGTAAGCGTTCATTTCATCGACATCATGTTGATGAATGGCAGGCGACGGCGCGTTTTAAGCGGTCTTTTTTGCCAAGAACTTGCAAAATCTGGAACGAGCTTCCCGCTAGGGTCTTCCCATCGAGTTACGACCTGGGTGCCTTTAAGGGGCGAGTGTACAATTTTTTGCAGCGACAACGCACTGGCATCGCGTAAAGCGCTGCGGGTGTCTAAGGACACTGGTGATCATTTAACATCAGGCGACCCACTAGTTCGTTTTTCTGGCCTCTCTAACATAAAAAAGAAATACTTACCCCTTAGGGTAACTGATAATTTCCACGGAATTTTCAAGTCACATTGATCCTTAAACGTTATTGTGAACGCAAATCAAACGCGTCCAATACTGACCGGTGCGTTTGCGTTTGACATGTATTGCAGTTAAACCAGTTCCCATTAAATTAGATCGTTTGAGGGGAGACGCTGGATAGGGTTGCCAGCTAGTGAAAAAAGTTTTTCCGACATAGCTCAGGGCATTAGGAGGCTGAAACGGCAGTGGGCAGGTCACATACCGTAGTGATTCGTAATAATGTCGTTTAACATTCGCAATGCATTAAGGTCGAAATGTCAAATGCAACTCGTCAAAGCAACATCTTAGCTAGCTCTTGTGGTGACAGTTTGCTGTAGGGGAGGAGTGGCATGAAAGAGCCAAGTTTTGAAAGAGCCACTTGCATTATTTCGGTAGTTTTAGAACAGATTTGGTTGGCAATATTATTTTTAGGTGGCAACACTGATTTCCCGTCCCCCACAAACATTTGACAGTTCGCCGAAACTAACCGCCATCGGTGCATCGAGTCGAAGTTTTAGGCACTCAAAAGTAAGTTTTTTGTTTCATTTTAGTTGTTTTTTGGTATTTTTTTGCTAACAATTATAGGCAAATGGGTTATAGACTCAGTTGGTGCATATATTTGGCTTTTCAGCTGCATAAAAACTTATCTGGAAAAGGTCTGATATTGTTGTTATTTTGAAAGTTATATATTTTTTTGGAACAAGTCGTGAAAGAGCCGGGTCAATGGGCATTGAAAAAGCCGGCTTTAATGAGAGATTTTCTTGGAGATTTAATGATGTTGGTTTTGATAGAAGTTTTTTTATTTAGAGACTGTTATTAATAAAAAAAACCGCCTATATGTTAAGTTTTGTAGAACCTCTGACTGATTAATGTGTTAAAATTAAGAAAGCGTTAAAAACGGGTACTTAAAATGACTGATAGAATTTTTTTTTGTTCTAAGAAATATGTTGTATTGTAGAAATGTGTTGTTGTAAGAAATGTTAGCAATAACTTAAAAAATATTTTTAGAATTGTATTTAAGTTTTTTTTTATGTCGCAGTTATTTTTTTTTTGATAATTTTCATAATTACGTGTTGTTTTACTTACCGGCACTTTCAAAACTTATGGCAGCTCTTTCAATACCGAGCTGTGATGAAAGAGCCGAATGACACATTTTTTTGAAATGCATATTTTGTTGATTTTTATATATTATTTAAGATTTTTTTGGACGAAATTACGTACCTACTCAAATAAATAAAGAATAATTTATAAAATAAAAAATTACATCTTTTTCATTACAAGTTGTATTTTTTCCTCCGTAAAGAAAACTGGCTCTTTCATGCCACTTCTCCCCTACGATATTCAAACTTAGGTGGGTTGGAATTTAAATTCCTTGACTGTACTTGAGTGGAGACCACGTGACGGCGTAGTGAATTGTAAAATATTTTTCACCCTCCTAACAGTGTCATGAACAGTGGCATGATTATCTGTACGCCAAGTATCATTCGAATCAGTTTAGCCGTTATCGTGTGATTGACTAACAACTATCCAAACATCAATCATATTGCAAGATTTTTCAACAAAGAGACATTTCAAGTTTTTTTTTAAGATTGTTTATCCATTTATTTTAGTAAAAAAAACGAAGCATGAATCCATCCGACATGACAAATGCGAAAGTGTGTCTGTCTGTTACCTCTTCACGCTTAAAACCGCTGAACCGATTTAGATGGAATTTGGTATCGAGATAAGAGACCCTAAAAAGGACATAAGTATCCATGAAAATTGTGTAGTTCCCGCGGGACAGCGCTAGAAGAATTCCTTGCAGACGGAGTCGCGGGTAACAGCTAGTATTTTTTCTGACATTCGGTATGTTGTCAACCCTACAAGGACTAAGTAAGGGTCAGTTGATAAGTCCCGCGCTGAATACGAAGGAGTTCCGAGAATCGCAAATGTCATACAAGTGTAATCGACTTTTAATAAGTTTGGGAAAAAACTGCAATGTCGTCAAGGTAGCGGGAGAATGGGGGCCGAGCAAAGCGGGGGCTTCTGCACGTGTATTTTTAAAACAATCGACAAAAATAAAATATAAAACAACACAATAGGGTCACTTTAAACATGGAACTACCGTGAGACTCACTCATAGTGAAAATATAAATCGGACCTGTGTGACAAATTTCATCCTAGCAAGTAACGTTATTGTCTTCGCGTACGAAGTCGCAGGCAAAAGCTAGTTCACCTATTAAGCACAACGGGATACCCAATAAAGTTGTCTTCACGCAGCGCCTATGTTTCGTCAATTCGGTAATCCAGTTTGACCGGCAGACATTCGTTAGGCGCAAGCCACACAGAAGAGACGTGGGACAGGGGCGCGTCGCATTCGCGGCGCCCATTGAACCAGTTTTCTTACTAAATGTTTAGAAACATCGCGATCCAAAGCAGACAGAAGAGACGGGGCGGAGACGCGGCCTGCGACGCGCCCCCGTCCCACGTCTCTTATGTGTGGCTTGCGCCTCATATGCCGCCGACCCTAGACACCATCCGTCGTGAAACCACAAAAACTAATTCAATTAAACTAACAGGGTAAGCAGGAAGTCGCGTACAATTACATAAAAAGCACACGCGCGATAATTTCTTCATAATCGAACAGCATACTCTTAGAATAGGTGCACACGGGTAACTGTCCGATAGTTATCGGACAATAGACTTTATAATACTATGTGTGTAATTTAATTATAACTGTGTGGCCTGTGTCATGCCACATCGAATAGAAGAATGGAGAAGTAGATACGGCACGTCAATTGTCAATTGTCAGTTGTTAATTGTAGTTGATAAGAAGGTGAATCTACTTTTTCTTGCCACCTGTTGCTATGGTTACACAAATTTAGTCTCCTGAGGCCGTATTGTCTAACGCTTGTCTTCGCTTTCACCTTCTCTTTCCGTCATCATTTTATATCGTTTGACAGAAAGAAATAGTAATTGCGAAGGCAAGCGTCAGAAACGTTAGACAATAAGCATGCTGAATACTTAACCTCGTTTTCTATAACAGTATGAAGAGCTGGGACAACCGGGGACAGGGTAAACAACACAAAAAAATTGATGCACCCAATAGTTTTTATTTTATTAGCCTAATGGATGTCCCACTGCTGGGCAAAGGCCTCCCCTTTTTCTTTCCACCCGTCTCTTTTCCTCGCAAAATCGCACCAAAATGGGTCAAAACGGTCCAAGTAATCCCGCCATCTCCGTTTTGGTCTGCCCCTGCTCCGGTACCCGTCGCTTGGAACCCAATCGGTGACGATTTTCGCCCAGCGATCCGGATGCATCCGGCAGACATGTCCCGCCCAGTCCCACTTGAGTTTGGCGGTCTTTGTCCCCACATCGACAATCTGGTTCTAGAGCGCAGGTCGGTCGGTGCACCCAATATTATATAGCAGTACTTTCAAGAAGCGACTCTAGCAAAAAATAGTCCTGAAAACAAGATTAATTTTCAATTATCTGCAATATTTGTTTTTAGCTGCTGCAAAATAGTCGATGGAGTTGGCATAGAAGTGACGTCACTAGCAATTGCCATACAAAGTCTATGGGAGAATTATGTTTCGACAGCTCATAAAACTACAATACATCATTCATATTTTTATGTGTGTCTTTGCAGGAAATTGAATATGACAAAAATTAAAAACCGGCCAAGAGCGTGTCGGACACACCCAGGATAGGGTTCCGCAGCCGTTACGACAAATTCCTTGCATATTTTATTAATTTTACTATTATTTTTAAATTATTTATTCTGCCTTAGACATGGTATTACAAAATATGTTGTAGAGAAGTGCTACTTGTCTTTGTCGTGACATGTCTAGCCTATCTACAGTAGGTAAATCAGTATTAGTTATACTGTCCGTATTAAACAAGCAATATTTTATTTTATAGCTCAAGCTGTTATTTACTCTTAAACTACTTATAATCCTCAAGCAAACTTAGCCGTCATAGTTTTCCTTATTAATTTGACATTTTTTTTTCGAAATTTTTATACAAATAGTTTATAGCTTTTACAGAAAGGGCTCGTATGTTCCCGCGCTGCACCGGCGCTCGACACATGCGATCTACGTGATCGATTTCACAGCTCCTGCTATTGAGGGGACTAGCATGGTGTGGATTATGTTATTATATTATTTAATGTTTTACCAAATCAAGCTATAACCAGAGTTCGGACTAATTATCGCAAAACTTGTGCTTCTTTTTTCCGAAAACTGAAGGCTATAGACTATCATTACTAGAACATAATAAGTACTTATTTTAAGTAGCTATTTAAAAGCTCTTTGGTCACCGAATCTGGGTACAATACAATGCCATAGCGTAATAATAACAACTAGTATGGCACCTAGACGACCGGATAGCCTAGTTGTTAGAGAACCTGACTACGAAGCTTGAGGTCCCGGGTTCGATTCCCGGTCGGGGCAGACATTTGTGTGAATAATACGAATGTTTGTGCTCGAGTCTTGGGTGTTTAATATGTATTTAAGTATATATCTATTTGATATCTATCTATATAAGTATGTTTATCCGTTGTCTAGTACCCATAGTACAAGCTTTGCTTAGTTTGGGACTAGGTCAATTGGTGTGAATTGTCCCGTGATATTTATTTATTTATTTACCTAACTAAGTCGTCATGGCCGGATTGACCAGTAGCCAGAGTACGCAACTGCCTAGTGGCCCCGCATCGCCAAAGGGCCGCGCGCGCGCAACAAAGAGATTAAAAATGTTTCGGAGAGAAAATTGAATAGGAAAATTTGTATCCTCGATGACAATAACTATTCATGATATTTTTCGGTGCATGCTACTAGTTGATTTGACGTAAATTCTTGAAAAGTGCGGTTGATATTTGGATGGAAGGGGAAAATTGTATTGCCCGGGGGCCTAAAAATTGTTAACCCGGCCCTGTCAGTCATCTACGAGCAGTCGCAGCTTCCGTCTGTCAGACTTTCAGTAATCTTCAGTTAACTCTATCAATTTTTTCAAACGATAACAATAAAAACTGTAGTTAATATCACAAAAAAATGTTGCTAAAGTTATCTCGTTGCGATCAAATTACAGCAGCCATAGTTACGAACAGACAGTGTACTGTGGGACTGTAGCTAGATATTTAGATATATAAGTACGGGGATACGCGCGTGATGCTAAACTTAGACAATAATAAAAATGGATATCTTCAGTAATTCGCTGGTTTATTTCTTTAGCACTTTTCTTAAATATATAAGTATTTTAGAATCTTAGGTCCAGCGCCTTTCGCTGTTCGGAGCAATCTGCCCTGGCTCGTATACCGCTGACAATTCTATTTATTTTAAATCAAGTTCTAGAATTATTTTCAATTTTTTATACATAACAAAATTAGTTTAACCTGCCAGTTGGACAACATTTACCACTGGCTAGCGGTATAGAGCCCTGCCTAACAGTACCTACCTAATGATAACTATGATATGAGTGAAGATTACGAAATTTTTCAAACAAAAAAAACAATAGGTTGCACTCTGGGAGTGCCGGCAGAAGTGAAAACTTGAACATTAACGTTGTGCCGTCTTACGAACCCCCTCACCCTCCCCCCCTCACCTCCCCCCCTCTCCCCCGTCTTACAGATTTACGGTCAGGGTCACGCGTCCTGACGCGAGTTTAACATTTTTTACCCATCCCAAAAAGTGCTAAAGAAGTTTTCACTTCAATAAGAACATAGTGGTCTTCATGCAACTGCGTCACATGCTAGGATCACCATTGCAACTATTTCCGAAGTAGTCGTGCAATAATTATTTTATTATAAACTACGTGCTTACAATGTGTTCCAGAACTCTGCGGTTTGAGACGACGTGTTGAGTGCGACCTTTACGCTAATTGATCTGAACTTTATTTTAATTAAAATAATTAATTTTAATAAACAATAAACGCCTTGAAAAGATGGCACAGTAACGTAGTATTTCCGTTTTAAACGTAAAGCGAAACGCAATAGCGTAATAATTTTAAATAGTAGCCGCACTCTTTTGTCTCGGCGCTAACTGCCTGCAATATCGGCCAATTCTGGCGTACAATGAATCCCAGATTGACATCGCATAGTTGCCATGTCTAGACGGCTGAGTGACCTTACTGGTTGTTATTATAACGCTGTAGCATAACGTTAGGCTAATAAAACCTCTTAGCGTTCATAAGAAGGTTTAAATAAGCTAGCATGGTTGAACTAAGTTTGTATAATTTTCAATGAGTTAGAGTGAAACTGTACCTAATTTTAGTTATAAGTTATAACACTCCCTCGGGATTAAAGATTAGCGTATGCATTACTTAAAAACCGCAATAAATCTAGTTGTACAAGCAAACTTTTCATATTTCACATAGTAGAACCTCCGTCATATAGGAGCTACCCAATAGACTAGTAATAATAAATAAAAATGGTTTATTTCAGGTCATTAACCCATAGAAGTACAGTATGAAATTGAATTGAATTTAAATTAAATTAAATTGTAACTACGTAAAATTCGCTAGGTATCCCATTCTGCTACTTATTAGTGATCTGTCCTGAGATTTTTGAATCAATTTAGGTATCCTTTTTCTTCTACATAGAACGTAGCCATTTTTTTTATTAAAATTATGACTACATGTGTACTTTTTTTTATAAAAAGATAAGTGGATTTATTGCACAAGAGTTGAGCGTGCTAGGGCAGCGGGTGTCCAAGAAAAAAATTGAGTTCTTTCATTGAGCGCTCTCGAGATATTGTACTAAATACATGTACTAAAAGCAAAAGGAAGAAGGGAATAGTTCATTCTATACTTCATTTAATTTAGAATTGGAAACCACAACATCATTGTATTGCGGCTCGTCAACTATTTCTTACCTAGCAAATAGTACAGTACCTACAATAGTCTGGGAGCCGCAAAATAAAATTGTTTTAATGTCACTTTATTTGCGTGTTGTCAATTGTTACTCTAGTACAAATTGTAAAGAGATTACAGTTCACGAGCCGCAATATAATGTTGTTGTGGTTTATAATTCTAAATTAAATGGAGTATAGTACATTTGTTAGGAACTACGTAGAAAGAGAGTTATACAAATTCGATACAGAGCCAAAAAAATACATTTGGAGGGAAGGCGCCAGACTCAAGTGGCAGAGGGCACCGCTCGTAGAACTGATGGCCGGGAGGGCCAAAAGGTTCTCGAGTGGCGTCCACGGACCGGAAGACGCACTGTAGGTAGGCCTCCAACAAGATGGACCGACGATCTGGTTAAGCTTGCCGGATCGCGTTGGATGCGGATGGCATCGATCTGTTTGGTGAACCTTGGGGAAGGCCTATGTTCAGCAGTGGACGTCTTTCGGCTGAAATGATGATGATGATGATAACTCACACACCACACATACAAATATTAGTAGACTTTCTACTCTATGGATTAACTCCTCTATGACCGCTGACCACTCGCAATATTATAACTAGATGATCTATATTCAAGCGTTTTTGTGACTGGGTTCACACCAACCTTATGGGTGCGTATGCGTTCCAATGACGGTTTTCTTAGTTTTTGGTAGTAGTTTTTCGGAAGTTGTCCCTTAACTAACATAAGTGACAGGATTTTTTTTTTTAGGACCTGTCCTTACTTGGCTTCTTGTCCGGTATAGGTGAAAAACTTAAGTAAATCACCTGTTGTATGTAGTAGTAACATGTCCGTATAAGCAAATTGGCATTCCAAATTTAAAAACTGGCCAAGTGCGAGTCGGACTCGTGCATCGAGGGTTCTGTACAAATTTATATGTATCTATAACATCCAGTCTTAGCAGACCCCTGCTCCTAAGCAAAATGTGCGCAGTGTGGGATCATTGTAGATTGGTTATGATATAGACGGACAGATAAAAAAATTTATACTTTTTGCAATTTTTCCTTTATCTGTGCTATAATACCTTGCTTCGTACCAAATTTCAAGATTCTGAGTTCACGGGAAGTACCCTCTAGGTTTTGATTCCCTTGCGAGTTTCGAATATTTGCGGAGGCTGTATCTTTTGATTGCTTTGGCTTAGAAGTTTGATTTTTTCACAGCTCCAAGGAACCGTAGACCTGAGTATTTAATATAAATTTCGGCTTGATACCTCCACGCGTTCCTGAGAAAAAGGGTCTTCACAGACAGACGGACGGACGGACGGACGGACAACAAAGTGATCCTATAAGGGTTCCGCTTTTGCCTTTCGAGTTGCGGAACCCTAAAAATTACTTAAGCTCTATCTATATCAATTATGTGCACTACCTACTACATACAACAGGGGCTAAATTCAGGAACGGGCCTTCACGGGTTTGGTAGCGGTTCTTAATTCAATCGTTTGGGTTGGGTTTGGTTTGAACTGCTATTCAGGAACGAGAGGTTTTCGAGAGGTTTGGACTGAGTTTGGGATGAGCCTTATTTATTTGTTTATTTATTTATTTATTTACAAAGCGAATTAACAGTAAAATAAGGCTCATCCCAAGCTCAACACATTCCTATCCTCTCCCAAGCGATTGAATTACCGCTCGCAAACCGTGTTAGGCCGTGTTGGGTAGCCTCTGGTCCTTTACTTAAGTTTTTCACCTTTATCAGGATATACACCGTGAAATTTTAGTGGTTGTTTTCCCGAAACGAGGTGATTTAAGGTAACGGCAGCGATTTCCGTGGTATTCAAAATCGGCATTCTATTCCGTGGTATTTTTATTTATGCGTTTTGTGATGTATTTAGGAGACTTGCAGTAAATTTGCTCATACAGGAATAAAAAGTAATTTTTTGTCAACGAAATTAACAGCACTAGTGAACATACAGGGTTATTTGTAATTCACTAGCATCCTTTTAACCCTAAACTCCTACCACTTAAACAAATGTTTTTTGTTTTACGGCTTTTGTCATAACTTAATATTTTTGGTGTAATAACGTTTTGAAAATTTGAGATTACCTCTTATTTTTACGATACTCTGTGTATTTGTATGGGAAAAAAGTGCTCCATTTTAAAAAGTCGTAAAACAAAAAACATTTGTTTGAGTGATAAGAATTCAGGGTTAAGAGGATGTCAGTGAATTATAAATAACTCTGTATATCAAGCAAGGGGCCATAAAAATTGTCAGTAAACGCAACGTTGCCGCAGAAGCAGGTTGTGTCATACAAACGCAAGATACCTCGCGTAAGTACAACCGTGTTTCTAATTAGTGATTTGGATGATAAATATGACAGTTACTTTAATGTTGCGGTTTTGTAATGTTAGATATTAGTTTCTTTTATGACTTAAGATCATAATTTTTTCATATTTTTGGACAGAAATACGTTAAAAACGGTAAATTAAATACAGCGGAATAAGCATCCATATTTTTGCAGTGGCAGATTATTCCGAGGTATGCCTCGGCTTAAGATGTAACAATACTTTCCATTCCGAGTTAAATTATTTTAAATTTTGCTTAGCACTTATAATAAATATTTATGGAAATGTAATCTTTAGCTAATACAGCAGGTAAAGAGCAATATCCGTGGTATTAAAAAGTGATCAGAACTCTTAATTTTTAAAGATTCGCTGATCACAATAAAGTATGTTTTCTTAGAAACGTCATTTTACTTTTATGAAAAATTGAAGTATTTTGCTTGTTAAGATTTCAAAGTTGAGTTTTTTGTGAAGATTGGAATATGAGCTTTCGATTTACATTAAAAAAATCTCTGTTTACTTGTTTTTTTATGGGTCGGAATTATGTTTTTTGATAACCTGGATTGAAGATAAATCCGATGGTGGGAGAACCCCAGCACACGGAATTAGCATATATGTGAATCTAAATCCGTGTTACGAAGAATTTGTACCCCTCGGAATTATCTTCTCATATAATGTAATTCCGAGTGGTATTGCCAACAAAATTGAAATTTAGGGTACCGTACAATTGGATATAAAGTCACTGTCAATTGAAATTGCAAACAATGTAAAACAAACCTTGTATTTAAAATGTCTTTAATTTTCATTTTCCCTCATCAAATACTGCTAAATCCATGTGTTATTTAATCTATACTTACCACAACATTATCCCAAATTAATTAAGATATAAGTAATTATAAGAATTATTTTTGATAGGTACAGTCCTCAAAATTAAATTATTATTCTTATTTAAGTATCTCTACCAGTAAACCTTTCTTTTCTAACCTTTCCATACTTTCTGGACATTATTAATTTGATCTCTAAATTATGTCCATAGTTCTGTTTTTTTGTAGTAAATCATACTAAATATTTTTTTAATTTATTATGTGTATTTTTTTAGGATAGGTTATTAAAATATTTAAGTCTGCGCAAAATATACAGACGCTACAAAAATATTTTTATTGTACGGAACCAAGCAAAATATTTAGTCGTTACCCACGGAATTGTCAGCCAAAACACACGGAATAAGATTTACTAGCTATGGATTGACACGGAATAAGAATTTTTCAAATTCCTGCCTTTAAAAAATATTTTTTACTATTAAATCATCCAAGACAAACTACAAAAGTAAAAAAAATCAAAGTTCACTCAAGGTACTCCTAAAAAAAAAATATTTTCTGACTCTATTTTATTCAGAAGTGCTTATTTTTTTGATGTATTTGAAAAATGTGCTTAAACCCCACGGAATTCGCTGCCGTTACCTTAGTTTCGATTGTACAATCGATTTATAATTACTATTTTGACTAGAGTCAAAAATCCAATTGTGAAAAACGAAAGTCGAAAATGACCGCAAACCAATAGTAACGCTTCGTTGGTACCTAACCTATCGTACGATCGTACGTACGCTACTTGTACCAACGAAGCGTTACTATTGGTTTGCGGTCATTTTCGACTTTCGTTTTTCACAATTGGATTTTTGACTCTAGTCAAAATAGATAAAAATAAATCGATTGTACAATCGATACTAAATCACCTCGTTTCGGGAAAACAACCACTAAAATTTCACGGTGTATGGTTGAGTTTTGTAAAAACCTGTAAAACGGATTTAAAACGAAAACAATCACATTCACAGCTTCAATTAGGAGACTTTATGCCTATTCGTAGTATGTTGGAAAATCCCCAGCCGCCAGTCCATACCAAATCGAAGTCAAAATCATCATCAACATCGTCGTCCTTGCCTATTATACGTACCACTGCTGGGTGCAGGTCTCCTCTACGAAATAAGAGGGCTTGTGCCATAGTTCCCACGCTTGCCTGGTGTGGATTGGAAACTTCACGCACACCATTAAATTTCTTCACAAGCGTGTGCACTAGTGTGCAGGTTTCCTCACGATGTTTTCCTTTACCGAAAGCTTATGATAAATTTCAAATGTAATTTCGCGCGTAAATTCCAAAAACTCAGAGATGCGAGCCCCGTCTCGAACCCGCGACCCTCTGTTTGAGTGGCCAAACCACAAAGTCAAAAAAAATTCAAGTGTCCAACTGGGTGGAATTTTTGTTTGGTGGGTTGGTAATAGAGGTATAACAAGAAGGAATGAAAGTCGAAATTTTCCACGCACGGGTCAAGAAAGACGGTTGGTGTGAACCTGAAAAAAATCGAAGATTACCCAACACTGAAGAGTTAATGAGCTAATTTGCATACCTACGTATATGATTAACCACTATGCCGGTATTAGGAAATATTCATTTAATTATATTTATGCAGATTGTTTATGTAACGTTCTGCTCCAGTGCGCTGCGCATGATATTATCCATGAATAATGTTGTTCCTAGTAGCTAAAAAAACAAAAACCGGCCAAGTGCGAGTCGGACTCGCGCACGAAGGATTCCGTACCATTATCTATAAAAACGGCAAAAAACCACGTTCGTTGTAGGTATGGGAGCCCCCTTAAACATTTGTTTTATTTTAATTTGATTATTTATTTTTAAATAAAATCCATTTATTTCCATAAAATTACAAAACATCAATAAAATTAAATCCATTACAAATATTATACATGTCACAAATTAATACCTACTTTAAAAAGAATTAAAAAGTCAACTACCTATAACATTAAAATTAAAACCCTTAAATTACATTATTAAAATTACATTATTATTTTTTAAATTGAATATATAACTAAATATTTCAAGCGATTTGTTAGATCAACTTATAGTATAAATCTTCCCTGGTGAATTTTTCGCTTCGAGCCCTATCTTTCAAACACGAACGGTATCGCCATAGTATTAAGGTTCAAATTTAATGTAATGGCTCGAAGCGAAAAATTCACCTGGGAACTACCATGGTATAGCGACTGGGTATACTATACCAGAGTCGTTATTTCTTAGTAGCAAAATTTCCATTCGCGTTTATTCGCAGGTGATTTTTTCTCACTTTGATTTTTTACTGAAGCTTATTTTCACAGTCACGTTTTTTCACAATTTAAATTGAGACAGAAACAGGGGGGTTACTACGAAATTCGAAGTTCGAAGTTCGGATCGTGCGGTCCCTCTCACTCTCGTAATAAATACTATTAGCGTGAGTTCGAATTTCGCGCTTCGTAGTATAGGGCCAGTGTCGACGGAGCTCCGCTTACGCCCCTTCTTCTCCCGGGCCGACGCATACTGAACATAACCTAAACCTACCATATATTTCGTACTAAATACAAACTGAAATATAGATGCACAGAAAAAACCCCAGAAAAAAGACCAATGCTGGGAATCGAACCCAGGTCCTCAGCATTCCGTGCCGCGTGCCATACCCCTACACCACCACTGGTCTAGAGATTAGACACGAATCTTTCCTATACATCATACATTTCAATCTGCTAAATCATCACCTTATGCAGTGACAAGCGCACATCTATGAGCGGTTAGTTCCGAAGGAGTGTTAAAATCTCTCGATGAGGGTGTAACATAGATGTGCGCTTGTCACTGCATAAGGTGATGATTTAGCAGATTGAAATGTATGATGTATAGGAAAGATTCGTGTCTAATCTCTAGACCAGTGGTGGTGTAGGGGTATGGCACGCGGCACGGAATGCTGAGGACCTGGGTTCGATTCCCAGCATTGGTCTTTTTTCTGGGGTTTTTTCTGTGCATCTATATTTCAGTTTGTATTTAGTACGAAATATATGATTTCACGGGATGACCGTAAAAGTAATAAAAAAAATGAAGTTGAAAAAATAAGTACAAAAAAAAAAAAAAAGATACTTCATAGCTAACTTGTTTAAACCTACCATGTTTCTGTGTTGATTAAAATTGGTAAAAAACGCGATTGTGAGAATAAGTAAAAATCCAGTGAGATAAAAAGCATCTGAGAACAAAATGCGAAAGGAAATTTTGCTACTAAGAAATAAAGATTCTCGTAAATTGATCTAACAAACCGACCCACAAACACGCGCAGTCCAACCAACCTATCTTGAGCCATCGTGCCTCCCCCACGCCCGAAATCGCCCACCCAAAATCGAGTCTAAACATTATACAAATACAACGAAGCCGAAAATAATGCGTTTTCTGGCAGGTTTTAGAGCTCAAGTCCCCCCAATCCTTCTATCTCGTTCTTAACCCCCTATCTTATAAAAAAAGTTATGTTCATCAACACTGATAATGTCACCTGTGACTATAAAAATACAGCTTACCAGCACATACTCAGCAAAATCCGGATCGATCTCTCTTTTCCCCTTAAAAAAATCACGTAACCCTTAAAATCGATCCTCCGCCGGGATCGCCGCATCCGAACCATCAAGATAGTTGTGCCCGTAAGAAATCGGCTTCCACGATCGATGGTCGAAATTTCAAGTGTGCGGGTGCGCACAACGCGCTAATTCAGCGTTCTCGTTTTATTTATGTCTTCATACGCGCCGCCGATAGCCTCTAATTACGGCGCGAGGGCAAAAACACTAATCGCGCATCGTACACAAACGTGTCACTGTCGCCAAGCTGTACAAGCCAGGAGAACCGCCAGCAAAATCAGATTCAAAAACGACTGCACAAGTTCGTAAGTCAAGGGGACTCTTGTGGCTGTTACGACGTTTTTTCACGTCCCCAATTAAGCTGGAACAGGTTACAAATGTCGTAGCTCACGTAATGATTTTAAAGAAGAAGGAGACTTACGCAGTTACTGGTGAAACTTACTTTGCATTGGCGAAGATTAATACAGTAGATGTTGCGTTTTACTTCTGAAATTTCTAGCTGACGTACAGTTGCAATTGCGGCCGTTTGTCAAAGGGTTAAAGTGGGTTTTTACGTGCATTTTTTTGTTGTTCTGTGATGTTTTTCGTGTGTGATTTAGAGATGGCCAGTAGAAGCGTTAATGAGGGAAGGTTCCGTCGGATTCCTCCGCAGAAATGTTAGTGTATCGGCTTTTGTCGGCGAGGCGCAAGTTTTTGTGATGGCCTCTGATAACAATGCGGTGTTAAGAAAAGTGGGATGCGAAATTCTATAGAGATTACAAGAAATAAGATAAGATTTAATTAATTAGCGGGTCGCCTATAGTCGACTTGGTCAATAGGTATGATGACACCACCAATCAACTGACATACTTTTTATGTGCTGTCAAAAGATGATTCTCTCTTATAGATTATGCATGGCGATAGCTAGTTATGACGTTGCTTTTACGCCAACTCAAATGACTATTTACTTGTTTTAAAGCAAACAACAATCTAATTTTGCAGTTCTGTTTCCCAGGACTAAAATAAAGTGTTTCTTTTACTAAAGTCTTGGTATTGTTGTCTCACTATCCCTGTTCTTGACACAATACAATGACTTTTATCGTACACTACATTAATATTTAGAAATACAGAAAACTGGTTGGAAAAATACAGACAACCATTTTTTTACATAAAACTGAACCGTTATTGACCCCTGATGAAAAGTGCACATGAGGCCAAAAGTGTCTATCTCCTCGGCTTACTAACAGCTTATTCACGCCAGCGTTCAAGAGCCCTAGGTGGTAGGTATCTCCATGTCTGGAAATACAGACGATGGGTGTCAATTCCATTTCTTAGTAGTTCATTTCTTTCGTAGGTTTAGGTACAACATAAATAAGTAAGGTATACTTATATTATAGCAGGCTGGAAATTTTTATACCATTGTCTGACTAGCGGTGGAAAGTTCGGAATTTCAGATCCGTAAATCCCGTTACGTGAGAATATACCGATAAAAAGTAGCCTTTAGGCGTATTTTTACTAGCAATTTTTACAGACATAATAATGTCAAAAAATCCATGTCATTTAGTTAACCGATAATCGATAATAGACTCTTTAACATGAAACTACCGTGAGACTCACTCATATTGAAAACAAACGGATTACTCACGTCTTAAAACGAGTTTAAGTCGACATGTTTCGGGCTAATCCGTAGCCCTTCCTCTCGGAGTCGCACGTCACGGCGGCTGCCAAACGTGCACGTTGCGAGAGGAAGGGCTACGGACTAGCCCGAAACATGTCAAGTTAAACTCGTTTTAAGACGTGAGTGATCCGTTTGTTTTCACTATGATAATAGACTCTATTAGGTATACCTAATTTTTTTTTTCTTTCTTGTTTTTTCTAAAACCAATATAACTTAACCTCTTGCCCGGTAACAGGTTAATGTTGACATAGGCATAAAACACTTGATACCCAAGCTGATTCAAATCAACAATTAATAAAATCGAAACTGATTTTCATCAGTGTACTTTCACATACAAGGCAGTATAACGTTTTCACATTAACAGTACTTTAATCTATTCATCGGCGTTTTAAAATAAATACCCCCAATAATATATTCAGTCGATATAAGATAGCTTACGAAGAACCGCTTCGTACGATGCCATCTTAACCAATGGCCAGGGATCAATAATTGTAGTTCCAATTTACTTATAAATAATTATCCTTGTCCAAACGCATGCACGCGTTATTCCGGTGTGATCCCATAAACTGATCCCATATTTTTCATATTTGAGGTTTTATCCGTAAATTACATTACCAATTTTGATCATTTTTAGTTTCCTATACTTATATTATAACTATTAAAATCGCATTTTTTTTACACAAAACTTATCCGTCTATGTAACTATCTATTATTTTGTCCAGACTCCCTCCCTAACTATGTGACAATCTAGGGATGATCCCCCCCTTTTTATTCCAGTCGGATCCCCCTAAGCATTCAAATTGCAATACTTTATTCTAGACTGATCCCCAAGCCAGTTACTATCGTTAGAGATCTCTTGATAAATTTTAAATTTAAAAGGTTTGAACCAGTAATTTGCATTCACTGTATTTTTCAAATTAAACCTACTTAGTCTAGCTAGGGCCTCACGAGCATGGCACAAATTGACTAAGTCAAAATAATTCAAGACATAGAATTAAAAACATTTTAATTTATTTGAAAGGGCAAAAAGGCAGACCAAAATGAAAATGTTGTAAAGACCAGAATGTTTACCGAAACGGATGGCGGGGTCCATTGTCTCATAACAAATTAGTGTCTGTCAAGCTGAATTGAATTAATGAACGATTCGATGACTTATTAAGAAGGTAACGGATATGTCCAAGTCATCTTTTAGCTCGTTATTCTTGCCATATACAAGAATGACACGAAAGAGCATAGGGGGGCTACTCTGAAATTCAAAAATCGGAGTTCGTATCGTACTGTCTGGTTCTCAATCGTATTAAATGGTTCACTATTGGATCGCATATATAATTGTTTTACCCGTAATTAATCATTTCACATAGCTCTTTTTTCTCAGAATCGTTCTAAAATAAACCTAACCTACAGGATAACCATTTCGAAATTCCTAAACAATTAACGGTTTTTGAGAAAAAATAGTTTTGCAAAACGATGAATTAGGTAGGCGTAGAAAAATTCTGCGACCAGATTGATCCCGTATTAAATATTTCCGTACTATTATTATTATAATAATAATTACCAATATAATAAGTGTATATTGTAATATTCAATTTAAAACTTGTTTGACTAATTGGAGAGTCGGTATAACTACAAAAATAAGTAAAGCTTAAATAACAGTGCAAGTACAGCCAGGAAAAAAGTTTGTCATAAAAATCTCATTTTTAGGTTAGGTTCTTAATTATTTTGCGTAATTAAGTCCAGCATCTCATCGTACGTAAGTACAAAGTGATCTAGTTAACAACGCAGTGAGGATACCACTGGAATAAAAAAATCCGTAATAAAAATGTGGGATCACTTGAGGGGATCACACTGGAACGCTTCGTTTATCGCATATCACGCCAAATGGAGTTATTTAGCTGGCAACACGGGAGGCTTTAATTACGGCGCATAACTCAGCCGCCCTACAATTCGTGTTTGTTTATTTCTTTACGCTAATTTGTTTTAATGTTATCTGATGGCGACGGAGGACTTAATTATGAATTTTTGACGCGTTACCGCTCGAAAGGCGTAACTGAGGAACTTTGCGGAATGTTTGGCCGAGGCGGAAAAACAAAAAGACCCGTTTACGAGGTATGACAATTGAAGTACGACTAAAAAAAGTAGAAAATCGGGGTGCCAATTTACTGTCACGTTTTTGACGTAGAACTCTTGAGAAAGGCAACAATTTCCTGTGTATTTCCTTCATACTTTAATCATTCATTCATTAAATCAGCACTGAGGTGCTAGAAACGCTTCAGCATGGCTCAGCAGCCAGTATCCGATTCGCAATCGCAACGACGCACTCTATTTTCACCCGACTGTCGAAGGAGGGTTATGTTTTACAAGCGTATGTATTTATGTATGTATGTATCATTCTTTGGCACGCCCTGCAGCCTAAACGGCTAAATGTGAGGTGTCATTAGATTCGTCTCAGTTCCGCGAGTGAAACAGGATATATATTTTCCCGAAATTCCCATGGAAACGAGAATTAAAAATTACAGGCGGGCTTTTTAGGGTTCCGTAGTCAAATAGGAACCCTTATAGTTTCGCCATGTCTGTCCGTCTGTCTGTCTGTCTGTCTGTCTGTCCGCGGCTAAGCTCAGAGACTGTTAGTACTAGAAAGGTATATTTGGCATGAATATATATATTAGTCACGCCGACAAAGTGATTGAATAAAACAAAGTAAAAAAAAATTTTTTAGGGTACCTCCCATAGACGTAAAGTGGGGGTGATTTTTTTTTTCTCGGCTAACCCTATAGTGTGGGGTATCGTTGGATAGGTCTTTTAAAACCATTGCCGGGTTGCTAACATGATTTTTATATTCAGTGATCTGTTTGCGAAATATTCAACTTTAAAGTGAAAATTTTCATTAAAATCGGCCGTCCCCCCCCTCTAAAATCTAAACTGTTGGGTGGAAAAATTTGAAAAAATTCAGAATGGTAGTAAATATATCAAATTTACTAGGAAAATTATAGCGGCTAAGATTGCTTGGAAATTATTTGTAGTTTAAGAGTAAATAGTAGCCTAAGGTATAAAACATACCTAAACTTGGATGATTCCGTACACATACGAAATCCTTAGAAAAATATTACTTGATTTTTTGTAATGGCTACGGAACCCTACCTTGGGCGTGTCCGACACGCTCTTGGCCGGTTTTTTTCATCTAAAGCTTCCGGCCTAACAAAGAAAAGAAGTACATGTATATTCACAAAACTCCTTTTATTTTTCGATTTAGTCCCCCACTATTTCAATGCAATTTTCAGATTGAATTGAAATA
Source organism: Archips crataeganus (assembly GCA_947859365.1). Lineage (NCBI taxonomy): Eukaryota > Metazoa > Arthropoda > Insecta > Lepidoptera > Tortricidae > Archips > Archips crataeganus. Next base: position 2,178,139 of record OX402056.1, read on the forward strand.
GAGAATAGAATAGAATAGAATAGAATAGAATTTTATTAATACTCTTAGAAAAAAAAAGATACAATATTATTTTCTACATTGAACCTATAACTAAGCGTGTTAAATGGATTAGGCTCAGCGTGTGCTGTGGAAGCATGCCCACGGAGGTGCGCACGCACACAGCGCTGGTTTTCAGTCCAACCCTTCACACTTTTTTTTTCAGATCTGTGGGTAAGTTCGAGTACACTTTTATTTTAATATAAAGAATTTAAAGAATTTTATATTTAATAATATACATCAAATGAGTGCTAAAATGTGAGCCAGTAGGAATAATTAGAGTGAATCTTAAAATGTTTGTAGGTACGTTTAGCCAACAAATAATAATATAGAGGAAGGCTATATCGAAAAATAAAAGAAGTTTTGTAATATGTCCTTATTTTCTTTGTTAGGCCGGAAGCTTTTGGACCTGCCCTAGTAGTATAATTACTTTAATTTTAAAGTTATTATCCTTCGTGTTGTCTACTTGTAATAGTACAGTATTGAGGTGTCCTGTGTTGCTATGAATAAAAACCGGCCAAGTGCGAGTCGGACTCGCGCACCGAGGGTTCCGTACAAATTTATATGTATCTATGAACATCCAGTCTTATCAGACCCCTGCTCCTAAGCAAAATGTGCTCTGTGTGGGATCATTGTAGATTGGTTACTGATATAGACAGACAGACAAAAAAATTTATGCTTTTCGCAATTTTTCCTTTATCTGTGCTATAAGACCTTGCTTCGTACCAAATTTCAAGATTCTGAGTTTACGGGAAGTACCCTGTAGGTTTTGATTCCCTTGCGAGTGTCGACAATTTGCGGAAATTTGCGGCATAAACGGCTGTGGGCCATTCTACTTTTAAGTAACCATTAATCTTTTGTGAAATATAAGGCATACCTGGTGATTTTTTTCAAGTGTAAATAACTTATATACAAACTGACACACCTAAATTTAATGTTTTAAAGCAATCAAACTTTAAATTCAAAGAAATTTTGTGGAAAAAATTGGTAACTCAGCGGAAAATACATCAATTTCCATACAAATGGCGGGGACATGCATGTCCACTGCGTTACCTACTTTATAGATAATAATGATTACTTTTTATACGTAGTGATAATTTTAAATGTAAGCTTAATTATGTGCCTATTTAAATCTTTAATGATTTAAACCGTTGACTTTACCGTTTTTGTAAAAAAAATATTTGAAGAGCACAGTACAATAAATGACTGGTCAACGAAAAGTAGAATGGCCCCTGTATCTTTTGATTGCGTTAAAAATTTATGCTTTTCGCAATTTTTCCTTTATCTGTGCTATAATAAGTTGCTTCGTACCAAATTTCAAGATTCTGAGTTCACGGGAAGTACCCTGTTAGTTTTGATTCCCTTGCGAGTTTCGAAAATTAGCGGAAATTTGCGACATAAACGGCTGTATCTTATGATTGCGTTAAAAATTTATGCTTTTCGCAATTTTTCCTTTATCTGTGCTATAATAAGTTGCTTCGTACCAAATTTCAAGATTCTGAGTTCACGGGAAGTACCCTGTTAGTTTTGATTCCCTTGCGAGTTTCGAAAATTAGCGGAAATTTGCGACATAAACGGCTGTATCTTTTGATTTCGTTGGCTTAGAAGTTTGTTTTTTTCACATCTCCAAGGGACAGTAGACTTGAATATTTGATATAAATTTCACCTTGATACCTCCACGCGTTCCTGAGAAAAAGGGTCTTGACAGACAGACGGACGGACGGACAACAAAGTGATCCTATAAGGGTTCCGTTTTTTCCTTGTGAGGTACGGAACCCTAAAAATGTAAGTATTATCTTTCATTAAGTTCAAGTTTTCGCGCTACCCGTTATTCTCCGACCGCGTATGACAAATTACATCAGTATTGCTGATTCGATTCCCTCGAGCTGCATCACAAGTGCGTTTTTGCGCGGTATTCATGACCACGTCTTCTTGTAATGGTTTGTATCTTGATAAGGTATGATAGCACTAATTAACGGGCAATGATGGCTCCACGAGAATGTGGAACAGGATTGATTTATGGACTTATTTGCAATCAATTATTTATATTTCGGTTTTAAACGAAAACCGAGCTAAGGTAAAAACTAGTTGATGTAATAAAGGATTGAAGTTGGGTGCACAGCGGACATGTTGATACAGTGGACGGGCACGTATCTAGATCATCGTCATCATTTAAGCCGAAAGACGTCCACTGCTGAACATCGGCCTCCCCCAAGGTTCCCCAAACAGACCGGGCTATCAGTAACCCTATCGATGTGCATTATAAAATAGTGCACGTTATACGTTAACGACCGCTTTAGCCTAGTTGGTAGTGACCCTGCCTACGAATCAAGAGGTCCTGGATTCGAATCCCGGTAAGGGCATTTATTTGTGTGAGGAGCACGAATATTTGTTCCTGAGTTATGGATGTTTTCTATGTATTTAAGTATTTATTTATCTATATAAGTATGTTTATCGTCGTCTAGTACCCATAGTACCAGCTTTGCTTAGTTTGGGACTAGGTCGATTTGTGTAAGATTGTCCCCCCCCCCTAATATTAAACACCCAAGACCCGAGAACAAACATTCGTATTTTTCATACAAATATCTGCCCCGACCCGGGAATCGAACCCAGGACCTCAAGCTTCGTAGTCAGGTATGTCTCCTTTGTATGGAATGTGCTATTTCTAATATTTAAAGTAGTTGCCCTCTATGTGGCGTTCGATCTTTCCACCCTGTATAATCGTATGACAAACTGGCCCGATTAGAATTAATGACTACGGAACCCTAAAAGTCGGAAAATAAGCACCACCCTAATCTTGAATCAAAAAATCCCTTGAAAATCCTTTACGTATTCAATCAACCTAATCTAACATATTCCGAATTAGTTTTAAAATTCATTTTAAAACACCATGTGTGGATAATAATTAAGCTCCTTTGATAAAAAAGGCAATTAAACGTGAGAGTTAATTACTAGATGTTACTGGGCCAATTGCGCGCGCCTAAATAAATAAACTGCTGTCACTTGCCTTACATAGCGTGCAATTACTTCGCGACCTGCCCTTTTTAGCATAACCAAGCTACCACATTCTAGCAAGCTACCATAGGTTAAGTATGGTAGTTTACGGTAAAGAACTAAAGGTGTGCTCTTTCATACTTTATCTTTCTTACAAGCTTTTACTTAACTTTCCCTGTTAGTACGTGTAGGTCTAATCTTGGAAGGTTTTGATCCACTCCCCGATTACCGATTGAGCTGAAATTTTGCAAGCATGTGAAAATCGGATGATAGTGCAATATTATTATGACATGGAGCTGATCAGATGATGGAGCGGGAAAGTGGAAATATTTCTGTAATAAAACGACACGACCGCAACTCTACTTTGATTCTACTAGATAGATGGTAACCAGGGTCTGATGACCCCATCGAGGTCTCGTTTGATTCGTCTTGACGAGTACTTTGTTCCTAGATGATAACCAGGGCCAAAAAGTAGACTCAGCAAAAATGTGTACATATACACTAGAACATAAAAAGGTTCGACATAAAGACTTTACGAATTAACTTTCGGTGAATGTGCCTCGGAACTGCACGACCTTATTCCACCTGCTCCTTTCTTCCACAGGTCGACCAGAAGTGGGCGAGGTCTCCACCCTTACGTGTCGCTCTTCCTTCATCAATCGCACAGCTAAGGAGTGGAATTCCCTGCCTGCGACTGTGTTCCCTGAACACTACAATTTGGCCGCTTTCGAGTCTAGGCTGAATGAGCATTTACTAAGGCAAGCGTGCTCTATCATAGGCCTCATCTTCAATTTCCATCAGGCGTGGTTGTGGTCAAAGGCAAGAGTATATTGTATAAAAAAAATATATGAGAAGTGAAAAATAAATTGTACAGAGACCTCTCTACAGCAAAATTAGCTACAGCAGGGACATTGTGTAGACATTAACTCTTCATTTAATCGGCCTTCTTGAATGACAAGTGGCCTGAGTAAACGTTGAAAAAAAAACCTATCGAAAATTCGTTTATCAAATTAGATAAACATTCAACGAAACCCCTTTGGTGCCAAAGCGACCTCGTCAATCAAGAAAAAAAATTAAAAACATGTGGAGTGCCCATAAAGTGATGTTTTGAGTTCAATATGTGTATCCATTCACTTTATTGATTCAGAGAAATAAAAACAAACAGCAAGTTAAATGGAAGCTGGCGCAGATTAAGTTATATATTTCCATTTTCGTTCGGCTAGCAGTTCAAGCCACGAGAGATGGAATATTAATTTAAATTAGGTATAGATAAATTACCGAGAGCGTGGAATTGCATATGTAGTGGTATTGTGTGTTTATAGGCACTGGAGAGAGAGATCTCTATATTGCTCTCTCTCTCTCACTAAAGTGGAATGCCTATAAACACACAATAGCACTACATATGCAATCCACGCTCTCGGTAATTTATATACCTATATCAAACGAACCACCACGAACCACAGCACCACCCTCGTGAAGCGGTTGAAATCAAAAAGCACAGAAATTTCATCCGGCAGGATGGATATAAGCTTTCGTCTTTATGGAATCCTGTTATAAACAAATGACGGCGTCGGGATGAACGTTCGGAGAGATCGTCGGATGTTGTTAGTATTGTGTGTCGGTGTGATGAGGTGCCGTTAAAAAATCTCGATCAAGTGCGGGTAGTTCAAGACACGGGCGCTGATTCTAATCAGAATAATGTGCGGGTAGTTTGAAAGACTCGAGCGGCTAAACGAACATGTATGACACCCCATACTTCGGTCAACATTAAGGGTAACCCAACAGATAGACAGACACACTTTCGCATTTATAATATTAGTACCTATAGATTCATCTTAATGATATCCGCTTGAGAATCGAACCAAAAACCTCTAGTTTTATAGCTAGGGCCACTATCTACTGGGTTTTTCGGCATCCAATCACCAAGCGTTCGTGGCTTGCGCCGCGCCTGCGCGATGCGGTCTGGTATCGATAGGTGTGCCCGCGATACATCACGCGGCGCGTAACGGCGGCGCCCGCGCCGCCTGCCGCCATATTTGCATCAGGGCTGCCAGAGTCATGGCAATTTTTTTTCCAAACCTAAGTTGTTTTTTTGTATTTCTGGTGGTTATTACTTTAATTAAGGCTGTTTGAAAAATAATTCGTCAGCAGACAAACACAATAATTCTAACAATCGTTGTTTTGGGTTCTATTACGCTAACTAACACCCCTAGTGACAGTTTTTCTCAAATAACTTCAATGTATAGACACCGACTTGTTACAAATTTATTACACATGTATAGATGGAATATTTAGATGTATGGCATAGAGAGGTATAGATATTTCTGACGCCTTACTAATGTATATACACCGTGAAATTTTAGTGGTTGTTTTCCCGAAACGAGGTGATTTAGTTTCGATTGTACAATCGATTTATAATTACTATTTTGACTGGAGTCAAAAATCCAATTGTGAAAAACGAATGTCGAAAATGACCGCAAACCAATAGTAACGCTTCGTTGGTGCAAGTAGCGTACGATCGTACGATAGTTTAGGTACTAATGGTTTGCGGTCATTTTCGGCTTTCGTTTTTCACAATTGGATTTTTGACTCCAGTCAAAATAGTAATTATAAATCGATTGTACAATCGAAACTAAATCACCTCGTTTCGGGAAAACAACCACTAAAATTTCACGGTGTATATTGATGACGTTGACTGTATAAAGAACACCCGTGCAAATCATGTCTCTAGGACTATACTGTTCCCAAAATTTAGCTATTTACATACCAAATTTAATGCAAATCCGTTCATTTTAGTGGAAAATGTAAGAAAAATATAACACTAACGAACATTTACTTACATTTACACTATTTTACACCATTAATAGCATTTCAATCACACTATAGACCAAACATCTTTTATCGTCTTCATTTTCATTCGACAATACAATTAACAGTAGTGTCCCTATTATGATACCCACACTTACATTAAATAGTGCCGGCAACCATATTTACGACGACCGTAACCTTTCATTCCGACATAACTTAATTTGAACACGCACCGTTCGACGTAATTATGATAGCTCGATACCATGTATCGTTATTCGCGAGCTTTAACTGTTTGATTATCAATAAATTAAGATTTAATTACGCAATTTGAAACTTAAATGGAGAAATTATAATACTGTCCAATGAGAGGTCAATGATCCCCAAACAATTTTAACTTTCGAACTAGCAAATAAATGAGTAAAATCATACCCAACGTAAAATGATCAGGAGAATGACTACCCTTAGGGTAACCAGGCTTATTGTCTAACGTTTCTGACGCTTGCCTTCGCAATCACTATTTTCTTTCTGTCAAACGGTATAAAAGGATGACAGAAAGAGATGGTGAAAGTGAAGGCAAGCGACAAAAGCGTTAGACAATACGGCCTCAGCTTTAAATTATTCACTAGATATGTTTTTTTCACCGATTGCCCACAACTATCTATCTACAGCCATTATCCGTCCACTGCTGGACGCAGGCCTCCTTCATATTGCGCCAACACTCGCGATCCTGGGCTTCCCTCATCCAGCCGCTGCCAGCTGTCCTCCTAAGCTAAGGTCATCAGTCCAACTTGCCGCATGGCGTCCTACACTACGCTTTCCTAAACCTGGTCTCCACTCTAGGACACGTTTGCTCCAACGATTGTCGGTTCTACGGCAAACGTGACCAGCCCATTGCCACTTCAGCGTGCTAATCCTTTGCGCTATGTCAACGACTTTCGTCTTTTGCCTGATATCCTCATTGCGGACCCTATCTCTCAACAAGATACCGAGCATAGCCCTTTCCATAGCACGCTGAGTGACTCTGAACTTATAGACGACTGCCCACTTACTACACCCTATTAGTTTTCGATGTTATATACAGGGTGTTTCAAAAATCCCGTACGATCCGAAAACCAGTGGCAGTACTCATGAAACTGAACAACTTTCCCCAAGAAACCGGGGACGAAATACAAAAAAAAAAATTGGACTGTCCATACAAAACATCCGATCAGCTGACAGAGTTAGTATGAAGAGACAAAAATTTTATTTCAAAGTCAAAGTCAAAGTCAAAGTCAAAATTCTTTATTCAATTTAGGCATCAATTGATGCTCTTATGAACGTCGAAGAATCTACCACCGGTTCGGAAAAACCCTGTTGAGAAGAAACCGGCAAGAAACTCAACAAGGTATATTTTTTTCAATCAGATCAGATAAATTACATACATCTAAAGTATTTAAAGTAGTATTTAATACAAATAAATTTTTTAACACAGTAGATACGCTATTTGAGACTAGGGATCGCCAATGCGGATCGGAATTATTTCCAAACATTCCTGTCCATGATATAGTCATTTCATATTCCGACCCATGTTCCTTGGGGAAAGTTGCTCAGTTTCATGAGTACTGTCACTGGGTTTCGGATCGTACGGGATTTTTGAAACATCCTGTAGGTATGTTCACACGGCATCTCTGAAGTATTTAATATTCACCTAAAACCACACGTTATCGCTTGCACGTAACTGCGCTGATTGAGAAATAATTAATCAAATAAAAAACTGGCGAAGTGCGAGTCGGACTCGCGCACGAAGGGTTCCGTAGAATAATCTATAAAAACGGCAAATAAATTAAGTTTGTTGTATGGGAGCACCCCTTAAATATTTGTTTTATCTTAATTTAATTATTTGTTTTTAAAGTGAATATATAACTAAATATTCTATGAATATTTCAAGCGTCTAGCTGTTGCCGTTATCAATATCGAGCAAAAACGAGCAAAAAAATCACGTTTGTTGTAGGGAAGCCCCCCAAATATTTATCTTATTCTGTTTTTTATTATTTGTCGTTATAGGGGCAACCGAAATTTATCATCTGTCAAAATTTCAACTGTCTAGCTATCAGGATTCATGAGATACAGGCCTGTAACAGACGGACGGACAGCGAAGTCTCAGTAATAGGGTCCCGTTTTTACCCTGCGTATCAATGCCCATGCGCATATTTAACATGGGACGCAGTGCGCGTGAGTGTAAGCGGATAAAAATTTACTCTCTTCATTATCTTAAATTTACTCTCTTCATTATCTTAATCCCCGGCCGACTCGTAAATAATTCCCGTGCTAGCTCCACCCATCAATACTGTATAGATCTGCGCTAGGCAGAGTTGGACGGGCATAAATACTTAGATATAAAAATGAGGGGAAAAGTGTACCTGGCTTTCACTGCGTCGCTTCTCGCTGGGCCCAGCTCGCTTCCACGGCGCTCTTCAGCTCGATCCACCTTTGAGTTTGTGTATGGGTGTGTATATGTGTTTATAAATCCGATATAGCCGAAAACCGTACTTTTAGTAATTTATACTGCGCACAAGCACTCGGCGCGTGCCGACCGAATTCTCGAGAGCCTTAGAACTGTCACCTTGACAGGTCAGAAGAGTATTTCTGAAGGAATACACAGTGAGGTGTATTTTCCTATCAAGGTTGAAAACCGAACAAATACTATAAAATGATTCTATCTCAATAATTTTAAATATTCCTCATCATACGTAAATAATTCTCAAATTCTTTTAAATATTTCTCAGAATGAGAGGGCTTGGGCCGTAGTTCACACGCGGACCCAATGCGGATTGGGAACTTCACATACACCATTGAATTTCTTCTCAGGTGTATGCTGGTTTCATCACGATGTTTTCCTTCACCGTAAAGCTCATGGTAAATTACAAAAGTAATTTCGCACATAAATACCGAAAAACTCAGAGATGCGAGCCCAGATGCGAACCCACGACCATCTGCTTGAGAGGTCATGGATTTTGATTTGCACTGCCACTATGGCCACTAGGCCACCACGGCATCAATATTTACTAATTTTATTGCGTGTATACCTACTACCTAACAATGAATTTATTAAGCCAATTCTCTGACTGCCCATCTAAGTACTATACCTTAGTTTTTTGGGTTCCGTACCAGAAGGGTGCCAACGAGACCCTATTATTGAGACCGCTGTCTGTCCGTCTGCCACAGGGCTCTATCTCTTATTAAACCATAATAGCTAGACACATGAAATTTTCACCGATTATGTACCTATTACTATGGCCGCTATAACAAAAAATACTAACAATAAAATTAAATTAAAAATCAAAGGGGGTCGTCATACAAGAAACTTGTTTCTCGTTTTTAGGTTGCTAGGCGTTGTTTAGGCGTTTCTAGGCGGTCTAGGGGACATCTGGCAGGTTTCTAGGCAACGCGAGCGACTCTACGTTGTTCGGATGTTCACCTACCTATAAGTTTGCGATTTTAGTGCCAGCATTTCGGTGATTTTTTTACTGAACTGTTTTTAAAACATTGTACGGAGGCACAGAACGCTTCATGTACAAATCCGACTCGCACTTGACCGATTTTTGATGTTATCTTTGTTCACACGGCATCACTGAAGTACTTAACATTCACCTAACAACACACGTTAACACTTGCACGCAAATGCGCTGATTGAGAAATAATTAATCAAATAAAAAACTTTATTTTGATAGGTAGCGTATCGATGCCCATGCGCATATTTAATGCGGGATGCAGTGCGCGCGAGTGCTAGCGGGTAAAAAATTGCTTGTAAAATAATTAATCAAATATAAAACCGGCCAAGTGCGAGTCTGACTCGCACGAAGGGTTCCGTACCATTATCTATTAAAACATTAGTCATCGCGCGTTAGGATTTACAATCTTAGTACGGGCGCTCGGGTATTTTTTAGTGGGGGGTGGGGTGGTGATTGAGGGGGGTGCGGGGGAGGGGGTGTGCGGGTTTTAAAGGGGGGGATGAAAATTTCATTGATTTTGCCATAGGATGCACCGTTTTCAAGATATTTGACAAAACACCGGTTCTCGTCCGATCACCGAGGTTAAGCAACGTCGGGCGCGGTCAGTACTGGATGGGTGACCGCCTGGTTTTTTAGCTGCTTTAAAACAAACAAATGCATAGTTAATTCCCATCACTAAGTCCAAAAATATGAAATTTTGCATTGGTGTTTTTCACACAACGTAATTTAAATGAAGATCAAGATGTCACCCTCGTCGTCCTTTCAGTCGAACGACGTCCACTGCTGAACATAGGCCTCCCCCAAGGCTCGCCAAACACATCGGTCCTGCGCCATCCGCATCCAACGTCTTCCCGCAACCTTAACCAGAGGCCGTATTGTCTAACGCACGGGAGCTTGCCTTTGCTTTCACCATTTCTTTCTGTCATCATGTTATACCATTTAAGAGGTTACGATGGCTGAGAGAATTTTGAGAAATAGGTATTTTAATGAAATGTCGCTGTCTCGCCCGAACCCCTCCGTGTCAGTACAGCGAGAGCGGGACAACTGCAGCTCAGACCGTCAATAGGCGCGTAAAATTGATCAAAACAGCATTTCGTAATCCCCTGTTTTCTTCTCGAAAACTGGACCAATAAATTTATTTTTTTCATAAATAATTAGAGGACAGATTTAGCTATGCCCCTATGTTTTCCTTTTTTTGTTTATAGGAGGGATTCTTTTCTGATGAGTGTTTGAAAATGACGTTGAAATTGGGCAATTTTTTCAGTTTTTGAAAGCTCATATTTCTTATGTTAATTGAAATATGGAAAAAAACGAAACATAGGGGCATAGCTGTGGTAGATACAGATTACACAGTAAAAAAAATTTGGCTCTAAAGCCATTATCCAGGGAGGAAACAGGGGATTACGTTTGTATGGAGAAATGGTGCGCATCGTACCCTCTTAACAGAAAGAAATAGAGAATGCGAAAGCAAGCGTCAGCGCGTTAGACGATAAAAAAAGTACCTACCAAGATGTAAGTTTTGGGAACAGCCTTGGGAATTTTGTAAAGTCGTCATCATCATCATCATTTCAGCCGAAAGGCGTCCACTGCTGAACATAGTCATGACCAAGGCGTGCCAAACCGACCGGTCCCGTCAACTTAATCCAGGTCGTCGCTCCATCTTGTTGGAGGCCTACACTTCGTCTTCCAGTCCGTAGACGCCACTCGAGAACCTTTTTGCCCCATCGGCCATCAGTTCTACGAGTAAGTATAGAATTTTAATTCAACTGCTTACTACCATGCCATCTAGGAGCGAAAGGTTAGCTATACTATAAATGTTTAGGCACTTTACTAAATGTAAACAAACATCAGCTGCCAACACGACCAAAGGTTATGGCGTCAGGTTAACCAGCCAAATGCAATATTGTAAGTGACTTTCACGCGTCACATTTTCGACGTACTAGTTTAGTCGCATAATGAGTTTGTTTACACAAAGTAGGTACCTAAAGCTTTATAGTTATATATCTAACAGGTACTTGTATTCGCTGTCAGCGGCGCGGCGGCGCGCGCGCATGCGTGTCGCGTCCGCGCGCTATGCAAATGCATGAAAGCAACACCGCTAGCACAACATACACCGGTTTCTAACTTTTTGCACCTGACGTAATTACGGCCGCAATTGCGCTCCATTGTCTGAGAATAATAATGAATTTAATAAGTACTTAATAAGAGTCGGATGCTTTTTATTTATATTTAGCAAAAGGGTAGGCAAGAGACGTACACTGACAGGTTAATTAAATTAGAGGTAGCTAACTGACGTGCGAGTTGTTACTGTTGTGACAGGGTGCATATTTTCTCACATAACTCTTTAAGTCTATTAACGGAGGTACGAAATGTCTCTCATGCAGTTTTACATCATAATTATTAGAGTTCCGTACCCAAAGGGTAAAAACGGGACCCTATTACTGAGGCTCCGCTGTCCGTCCCCCCGTCCGTCTGTCACCAGGCTGCATCTCATGAACCGTGATAGCTAGATAGTTGAAATTTTCACAGATGATGTATTTCGGCTGCCGCTATAACAAAAAATACTAAAAACCAAAATAAAATAAATATTTAAGGGGCCTCCCATACAACAAACGTGTTTTTTTTGCTTGTTTTTGCTCGATATTGATAACGGTAACAGGTAGACGCTTGAAATATTCACAGAATATTTAGATATTCACTTTAAAAATAAATAATTAAATTAAAATAAAACAAATATTTAAGGGGGGCTCCCATACAAAAAACGTGACTTTTTTGCCGTTTTTATTGATAATGGTACGGAACCCTTCGTGCACGAGTCCGACTCGCACTTGGCCGGTTTTTCATAATTAGTGTTTGTTACTAAAGGCTGTAATTCTGAATAATTTAAATTCGTAATGTTAATAATCGTACTTACATCTCTTTTATACTGCTATTTATATTTTTATAATTTGTATGCATAATTTAATTAGTTATTGCAATTTATGTCAATTTGGATTACATAACGTTAGAATTGCGTTAAGGTGAAAAGCACCTTATCTATGCGGAATAAGAGCTCCGCGTGAAGCTCCGTCGCCCTTGTCCTATAGTCCAATTAGACAATAAGTAAGAAAACCTATTGCAATTATTATAACTTCAAAACGTTTCGCTTGAGTGCTTTCATTATGACTTGAGTATGTTCTTATTAAAGAAATTATCAGTAAACATTTATGACATCTGTCATTTAAGAAGGAAATTGTTCTGAAAAACATATTGTTAGTTCGAGTATGTTCTTAGTAGATAAATTATTGATAAAAAATATAATAACTGTCAGTTATGAATTGCGTTGGTTGTCGTATGAATTTAAAAATACTTTATGATAAAAAATGAAGAGTATTGCGTAGGTATTTCATCATAAGATCATTATAACCTACATTTTCATTCACTCACTCTTTTCATTCATTCGATACTTTTTTGCAATTAGAACTTTATGTAGGTGTGTGTGTAATCTAATCATTCGCCTCACTCTCGGAAACTGACGTAAAGTTTCTATCGTCACTGGGCAATGGGCACGCCACCGTCGAGGTGACAAAAACACGAACCTGTTACCATGCCTGTTACTCGCTCGCTGATACTGCAATTAGAAAAGCGGCTTGACGTCGGCCGCCATACAAACAGTTGGTTGTCAACCTTGAATGTAAAATTAATGTGTCAAACATATATAAATACTAAAGTTTTCCCGCGTTCTCGCTTCATTTGAATTAAAATTCCGAGATATTGACTTTAATAGGAATTGGGGATGGAATGTATAGTAAATCGAAAACCTTTTCGAGATAAATGCTTTTTAACTCGTTCCCTGTAGTTATTTAATTTTAATATTATGTGATGAATTTATCACAGAACAAATAAGCAATAACCTTCATTTGACATTGGTGTAAATTGCGTGACCAGTCCAAGTCGACCTTTATTCTGGGTTTTTTTTTATGGTATAGGGGGCAAACGAGCAGACGGATCGCCTGATGGTAAACGATTACCGTCGCCCATGGACACCTGCGACACCAGAAGAGTCACAAGTGCGTTGCCGGCCTTTCAGGTAGGAGTACGCTTTTTTTTGAAAGCTTGAAGGTCATATCGGTCCGGGAATACCGCAGCAGCAACCTCATTCCAGAGCTTTGCTGTGCGAGGCAGGAAATTTCTGGAAAAACGCACAGTAGAAGACAACCAACCATCCAGATGGTGAGGATGGAAGTGTTGTCGCGTAGGGCGGTGGCGGAAGGATGCGGCAGGGATCAACCCGAATAACTCCTCGGAGCACTCTCCGTTGTACATGCGATAGAAGATGCACAGTGAAGCTACATCTCTACGCAGCGCCAAGGAATCAAGCCCATCAGAAGTTCGTTGGCAGCCAACTATTCGAGTCGCTCTCCGTTGTATGCGGATGCGTTGTATGTGGTTAGAATTCTTCACAATTTACGCGTGGATTATACTATGGAGTTTGAATTGGACCCGCTGTCTGACATCTAGCACTTTGACAGCGCCAATAAATTGACACTAGTTACAGTGTACCACTACGCAAAAAATAGTTAAAGGGGTTGCCTTATCGTACGCATTTAGATAGATTTAGAAATTTGGCAGTGTGGGAGCCCTCAATTATAATCTGACGTCATCAACCAAAATAGTTTCAATAATTAATTGTGAAATAAGTAATGAACTAAATGACAAAATATTTAAATTAGTTTCTTATAATTGACTTTTCTATACAAAAAAACTATAAAAACCACTGGTAATTTTTTTTAGACATTCCCAATTCCCAATACATAATTACAACATGTCTTCTTTTACTTTAGGTACCTATTGCAAAATTCCCATGTCTCTATACTTCGATTTTTAGCATTAGAAATAGGGTAAACAATCTTTATGAATCTGTTTTATTGAAAAACGCTTTTAAAAAAATATTAACTAAGTAATACTTATGAAACCAAAATAATGTGAATAACCATATTTTTTTGCTAATTGCTGTGATTTATTTTTCAAAAGTGTTTTCAATAAAAAGACACGTCAAGATCGCTTACCTTCATTCTAATAACGACCGCTTTAGCCTAGTTGGTAGTGACCCTGCCTACGAAGCAAGAGGTCCTGGGTTCAAATCTCGGTAAGGGCATTTATTTGTGTGATGAGCACGAATATTTGTTCCTGAGTTATGGATGTTTTCTATGTATTTAAGTATTTATTTATCTATATAAGTATGTTTATCGTCGTCTAGTACCCATAGTACAAGCTTTGCTTAGTTTGGGACTAGGTCGATTTGTGTAAGATTGTCCCCTAATATTTATTATATTTTTATTTTTTTAATGCTAAAACGATGTATAATAATAATAATAATAATAATGTTTATTTCACTAAAAAATAACATTGTTACAAAAATTAAGGGTTGGAGCTTCCTATTAAGTAAGCAATATACTTGTATCAGGAAGCCCCGCTCCTCCATAGCACAAGTTGTGATATAAGATAAACAAAACAAAAAACAAAAAAGAAAAAAATACAAGGAAATTTTAAGCTATTATACAAATGTGTGTGTATGTGTGTGTGTGTGTGAGTGTGTGTGTGTACGTGTGTGTGAGTGTACGTGTGTGTATGTGAGTGTGTGTGTGTGTGCGAGTGTGTCTATACATGTGATTATGAAGTACATTTTCACGATACATGATAGGATACCATATCTTCCTATACATCATCATCCAGTAAACCATCATATCAACCCACAAAATTATAACACATTGAATAGTAACACTGAATATTACTTTAGGTACATAATATTATTTGTGAATTCAAAGAATTTAGATCTAGCACTTTTATTACAAACAAATCCCATCACTCTTAAAAAAGTAATGCCTCTGTCTCCTCATAATTAAGATCTTTTAAGATGTATAGACTCAGCAGTTAAGATTTGTCATGCACATAGAAACGATTTACTGTCATTATACTCAAGGGTTGACTGGTAGAGATCCCTTAAAGGGGTAAGTTCGCCTTTGTACATGCATTTCAACGGTTGTCTATAATATTTTTCTTTCTTTTTTTTCCTTATTTTGTACAATTAAGAGTTTACATACATACATACATACATACATTATTAAGTACAGATGGAAAATCGTCCACTCGAAATTATAATATGTCAATTCGTAAAATGCCAATTTTAAAAATACATCAACATGGAAAGTTGTCCATCCAGAATATTGTCGAAAATGAAATTATGTCCCATGGTAAAATTGACAAAATTGATTTAGGCCGAAAGTAATGTTGACCAATTTAAATAATTAATTATTAGTTCAATTTAAGGTTAATTTATTTATGACGAAAAGAAATTTGGTATACATTGACGTACAATAAAACAACTAGACTCCCAATCACGCTCAAAAATTGTCCGAAGCAAAAGTCTGCACACGCGTCTATTGTGCAGAGTTCTGGTTCAGTTGTGTTTCGACCGCGCGTTGATTACAACGTCACTTCTCGCCCCGTATTCGTATGTCTCTTTCGCACCGTAATCAAACTCACGAGAAAAAAGAGACAGACAGTCTAGCTTCCGCTTCGCATGACCACTCCACTGCATTCTTTACTCTTTAGGCGGTTTCCAGCGCGTGACGTCATGTCACTACTTCTAACGATCGTATTCAATTGACATTAAACATTACTGCTACGAAATAAGGTGTTAATTTGAATGAATGCTGTTAATGTTATCTGTATAAATTGATATATACGTACATACAACGCCGCTCGGACGTTTTTTGAGGAACTTTTGTTAAGCGATTGGGAGTCTAGTTGTTTTATTTTACGTCAATGTTGTACTTAATTCTTTTTCAGCGCAATTACATTTTGAATGGTCCTATTATTTTTGGTCAAAATTCAAAGTGGTCAATTCAAGTGGACGATTTTTAATGACATTAAATCTTAGAGACAATGTGAAGTTGTGGGAACTACGGCCCAAGCCCTTTTATTCTGAGAGGAGGCCTGTGCGCTGCAGTGGGACGTATATAGGCTGGGATGATAATGGTGACGATAAGACATTTGTATGAGCTAGCGAGCAAGCGCTTGCGCACAAAAACCCCTCCCACACCGTTGATCGATGATCAGAACTAACCGATTGATTGATTCCGTTGTTCTCGCTTATAACAATCATGTTCGCGAGAACTGTGTGCGCTGATTTTTTGACGTTTCCATTGCACTTCAACAGTTCCTCTGTTGATGCTTCGAACCAGCTTAATAGTGTTGTCCAAAAACCAGAACCTAAAATCACATTTGGGAAGTTCTTCAAGTTAATCTGCCGCTATCAGCTGACTTAGGCACTGAGACGTGGCCGCTAACGATGGGCCTCATAAGAAAACTCAAAGTCACTCAGAGGGCGATGGAGAGGGCTATGCTCGGAGTTTCTCAGCGGGATCGCATTAGAAATGATGAAATCCGCGCAAGAACTAAAGTCACGGACACAGCTCGCAGAATCGCTAGACTTAAGTGGCAGTGGGCAGGGCACATCGCTCGTAGAACTGACGGCCGATGGGGCCGAAAGGTTCTCGAGTGGCGTCCGCGGATCGGAAGACGCAGTGTAGGTAGCCTCCAAAAAGATGGAGCGACGACCTGGTTAAGGTGGTGGGAACGCATTGCGCAGGGCCGATTTGTTTGGCGAGCCTTGGGGGAGGCCTATGTTCAGCAGTGGACATCTTTCAGCTGACATGATGATGATGATAATGATGATCAGCTGCCTATCGCACCATCATCCATCATAATCATTGTATCAGGGAGACACAGATTTGAAACACATTCTAATCAAACATAAATACCAAATTTCAAGTGAATCCAATCACTAGAAATGGGTGAATTTTGACTTGCAAGCTTTGACCCACTTGTAAATTAGATGAAAGCTTGTAAAAAGTAGGACTGTTTTAATCTACTTTGTCTTGGATTATTTACTACCTATGCTATAAATATGGGTGCCCCTTGTTTTATAGACAAATATTTCATAGAATTTCGTTTCATAGAAAATGTTTCACATAATATTTGGTACATATATTTTCAGTTCTAATATTATTTTTTCAAGGACTATTTGTTTTAGTGAAACTTATTTCATAGAAGCACAATTCAATGAGGTTTATGATCTCATATTTTCATTTCACAAAGTTATCAAACAGTAGAATTATTTTTTAAAGAATATTATTTGTTTGACGTATTTTTTCATAGTATTATATTTCTATTTAAAAATAGACGTTAGCTAATCGTAATTTTATAAAGGCTGCGTCTCACAAGATATAACTATAAAATACTTAACAATAATTATATTTGAAACAAAAATCAAGGAAGTAATATTCTTCAAAATAAATACTCTGCGTATTGATTATTCTATGAAATGATTATAATGAGAAACTTTTTGTACAAAATGAAAATCTATGAAATATTTGTCTATAAAATAGCGTACACTCTATAAATATTATTATAAATATTGCTTTCTATTTGGCCCTTAGCAGTTTTACGGCTACCATTTTCAAGCTAATCTTCATTAATTTGAAATTAGGTTTCAAAGTAGTGAATTACATGAAAGGTGCAGATCATAAAGCAAAATAAGCTATTACAGTAAGTACATCTACTTTGTAACTAAATGTTAGCAAAAGGTCTAAGCAGTTCGCGTAGAACTGCAAATTTACGTTGGTCATACGTCGGCTAGTGTCCGATACTGGTATTTGGCCGAAGCCGAAGCTAGGTTTTCAATTTTTGGCCGAAATGTTACTTACTTGTAGATCGACGAAAAATACAAAACGTAACGAGTCTTCTTCGTTTACAAAACAATTGAACCGCTTATTATACACTCCCCATGAACTAGCAAAGTATATGTATATGGTACTACACGAAATATCTGGACATAATTTAATCTTATATTGAATGACTACTTTTATCTGTGCCTTTGCCCGCGAGAACCAGTAAGTTGGCAGTTGAATTGGAAGGTTAAGTAATGGATACCATCTGATATAGATTTTCTACATAGATCAAATCCCTGCCGAATCCATCCGGATCATTGGGCCAAAATTGCAGACGGATCGGTCGCTACTGATTGCAGAGGCCCTACCACGAAGTGCATAATTCGAACTTCGTTTCGTGCCGTCCCGCTCACGCTAATATGATTTGACACGAGAGTGAGAGGGATAATACGATACGAACTTCGATTTTCGAATTTCGTAGTAGCGCCTCAGAGGCAGGCCAAAATGGAGATCGCGTAATGATTTGGACCGTTTTGATCTATTTTGATGATAGAGACGGATGGTAAAAAAGGAGACTTTTGCTCAGCAATGGGACACCTAATAGGCTAATAAAAAAGTATATTCCACGATAGTTATTATGTAAGTACTAAGTACGTTAAAGACGCCTTACGTTCTGTTATTTTTTGCGTACACGTATGATATTCTCTGTTCCCGTTTTTTATTTTAACGGATAAATGTTTTTTTTTCTTATATTGTTTTGCTGGTGATTTCTCTACAAAACAAATTCCTCTATTATAGTCCGACAAGCTCGTGCGCGGCTCTCCGCGGAACCCTGTCGCAGTCATCATTTGCCGCACTTATTAAAAACAATCTCGTTAAGGACAGCAGAGGCTCCCTGCGACAGGGTTCCGCCGAGCGCCGCGCACGAGCTTGTCAAGGTATAATATCTTCTGCACACGATCATTGCTATATCACACCATTCACCAATAACATTTTAAAGTTTACCACCGAATTCAGCGAAGCTTCTCGGCCAGAAGCTCGGCGAAATGCACCCATCTCTACGGCTATGCGTTTAATTTTCGCATTTTATTCGACGCAAGCACGCAAACACCATACAAGGCGCCGTGCCCTCACTTAATTAACGGAGGCCATATTAGCCTCGTTTGCATCTTCGTTGATCTTCGTAGATCCTCGGAGATGATCGGGGCGGCGCGGGCGCATGTAAATTGTTTGGTACGTGAGTGTGAGATAGCCTTTGGCGACCGGACATACGGGGAGGAAGGATGGTGAACATGGAAATGGCTACTACTTAACATTTTACTTTCGTAACGGCCTATAATAATTCACGGTTTGCATTAGATAGATTTATTACAGGATGTAGACCGTGATTATCTTTAATGAGCTTCCGATATTGCGAAACACTTGCGTACCTACATTATGATCATGGGTAGTGAAAGTTTAATAATAATAATAATAATAACTTTATTTCACCAACAACAACAAACATTTTACAAATTACACTAAGTACATTTTTTATACTTAATACTAAAGGTGGTGGGTAAGTTGAAGGTTTATTTATACTTCTAGTAATTAATGATGAATTTTACTCCCCGTACTAGTATAAACTGTATCACGGTGAAGTAAACTTTAAAAACTGTGTCCAAATATAGAGTATTAAGCCGTGGTGGCCTAGTAGAGTGACCTATGGCCTCTCAAGCAGAGGGTCGTAGGCTCGAATCCTGGCTCGCACCTCTGAGTTTTCGGAATTTATGTGCGAAATTAAATTTGTAATTTACCATGTGCTTTACGGTGAAGGAAAACTGCATACAATGGTGAATGTGAAGTTCCCAATCCGTACTTGGCCCGCGTGGGAACTACGGCCCAAGCCCTCTCATTCTGAGAGGAGGCCTG
The DNA here is from genome assembly GCA_947859365.1 of Archips crataeganus. NCBI lineage: Eukaryota > Metazoa > Arthropoda > Insecta > Lepidoptera > Tortricidae > Archips > Archips crataeganus. The sequence continues at coordinate 2,198,093 of OX402056.1, forward strand.
TCGTGCCATGCAGTGGGACGTCTATAGACTGGGATGATGATGAATATTGAGTAACCGTGGCCTACTATATCCTGTAACATAATGTTTAATTTTAGTTCGTCATCGACATCTTCTTCGGCCTATTATAGTACTAAGCACTGCAAGGTTCAGATGCCCTCTCAAAATGAGGTGCTTGGTATGCAGTTCTCGAGCAGCTTCAGTGCGAAATGGAAACTTTACACATAGTTTAGTTTAGGATAGTTTTTCCTTTCATGCCAGGTTAGCTTGAAAAGATCCCTTTTAGGGATAAGTTCGCCTTTGTACTATTTTTTTTGTGTTGTTTTGTATTATTTTTGTGTTTCATGTACAATAAAGTGTTTACATACATACATACATACCATTGCGTTACCTCGCGGGTGTATGTGGGTGACTAACAATAATTTTTTGACGAAAAAAAAACCGAGGTAGCCTAGTGGTTAAGCCTATGACCTCTTGACCTCACATCTTTTTCGAAACTTATGAGCAAAACTACATAAGCCAAAAAAACAAACCTACATACAAACAAACAAACATACAAACCTGCATACCTTGCACATGTGAAGTAATTTGATACCTGGTTTACACTCGCGTACGAGTGGCGAGACGAACTGCGGGACGAGCCACGAGACGAGAGTGTGAACAGGCGCGCCTCGCGCCTCGTCTCGTGATTTGCCTTGATTTTGAGGCTCGCGTCCGGAGCGAGACGACGAGGCGAGGCGCGAGGCGAGGTGACGAGGCGAGAGTGTAAATCAGGTATAATAGTTTCCAGTATGCAATGAGCTTTTATGGAACTACAGACCTAGCCCTCTCATTGTCAGAGGAGACCTGTGCCCAGGAGTGGGCTATTTATACATACCTGTGATAATGAGGCGGTCTATGGCTTCAGCGATTATTTATACCTATATGTATGTCTATCTAATTAAATAAAGGAAGGTACTCCTCGTCTCGTCGTCCTCGTTGAAAGGGCAATTGTGCAGGCCATATAGCACGCAGAACAGATGGCCGTTGGAGCCGAAAAGTTCTAAAATGGAGACCATGTACTGGCAAGCGCAGCAACGTGATGGAAGGACGATTTGGTAAAGGCCGCAGGTTCAAATAAGGATGATGATGATGATGATGATGACCCCTGTATTTATTATTTATTTATTTATTTATTTATTTCATCGCTTACAACTATTTTTACAGGTATTAACCTAATACAATAGTGTAACTAATTCTATTACATATCTAATTCATTCCTATTGTAACAAATAATAAATAATGCAAACTTAGTGAATTCATTCAGAGTACACGAGAACAGGTCAATGCATTCGGCTATGAGGTTGAGGGCGCGCAATGCACGCGCCATCGGGGCCATCCGGAGCAAGTTGGTTTGCTGCACATCCGTGACGGTCATATTACGCAGTACTTGTACGCAGGTCATAAACCGTTCGGTTTACACGGAAGTTTGTTTATCTGATATTTTTGCTGTTCGTCGGCACCTTTACTCAAAGGGAGCCTCTAGACGATGAACAAATTAAATAGGAAGCCGACACGACAGCTAAGTTGTGAGAAACCTTAGCCCAAGGAAACAACAGTGTAACTAAATATGTTAATAATATGTTAAGCTAGCTATAGCGATTGACTTACGACGGGCAAAATCTCTGTCAATCTTTAAATCAATGCTTAAGGTGTACTAATTGTCTTCTTGTAATAATTAGCTTTGTTATAGTTTATTTATTTATATGTGGCTGTTTATCCCAATGCTTATATTTGTTTTAGACGTGTACTTATTATATGTACGATATATGTATGAGTAGATGTACTATTTTTTGTTGCGTTTTAATTTTCTGTTCCACTGTTGATGCACCACCTGCTGTAAACTAGTCCTTCCTTCTTTCTGGTAAAGGGTTGCCTGGAAGAGATCGCTCTTAAGCGATAAGGCCGCCTATTGCTTACCTTGTAACTTACTCTCTGTGTAGCTGTTTTCTGTATTGCTTACTATTCCTGGTGTACAATAAAGAGTCATTGTATTGTATTGTATTGAAACGACCGCTTTAGCCTAGTTGGTAGTGACCCTGCCTACGAAGCAAGAGGTCCTGGGTTCAAATCCCGGTAAGGGCATTTATTTGTGTGATGAGCACGAATATTTGTTCCTGAGTTATGGATGTTTTCTATGTATTTAAGTATTTATTTATCTATATAAGTATGTTTATCCGTTGCTTAGTACCCATAACACAAGCTTTGCTAAGCTTACTTTGGGACTAGGTCAATTGGTGTGAATTGTCCCGTGATATTTATTTATTATTTATTTGTATTGTATTGTATTGTAAGCTACATTAAATTTAATGTGTTACAGTTATCTTGCAGTGTAGGTAGGCCTCCAACAAAATGGAGCGACGATCTGGTTAAGGTGGCGGGAACGCAGTGGATGCGGATGGCGCAGGGCCGATATGTTTGGCGAGCCTTGGGGGAGGCCCTATGTTCAGCAGTGGTCTTTTTTCGGCTGAAATGATGATGATGATGACGATGCTACATTTACACTCTCGCTTCGTACGTCGCCTCGTGCTTCGTCTCGCCTCGCGTCTCGCGTGGCACATCGCGTGATCGATAGAAAATGATTTTCAGCTTACACTCTCGTGGTGAGTTCCGATATCTTCAAAGTCGAAGTTAAAATTTCTTTACTCAATTTGGATCATAACAAGCACTTCGGAGTATTCAAGAATCTACCAGCGCTTCGGAAAAACCCTGTTGAGATGAGAATAATCGCTGGCTAGAAACTGAACAAGGTATAAATTTTGCCAAACCAAATGAACAAATTCGAGCCATGTCGGCGACTTCAGTTCTTGCGCAGAGAAACTCCGAGCATAGCCCTCTCCATCGCCCTCTGATTGACTTTGAGCTTTCTTGTGAGGCCCATCGTTAGCGGCCACGTCTCAGTGCCATAAGTCATCACTGGTAACACACACTGGTCAAAGGCTTTTTTGACTTGAGACATTACGGTATATTGGATGACAAGATATTGCGGAGCTTCCGAACGCTGCCCGCCCAGCCGAGTCTATTCGTCGATTGACCTCTTTTTCGAAGTTAAACCTACCTAACTGGATTGTATGTCCCAGGTAGATAGAGTCGTCAACAACTTCGAGCGGAGAGTCTCTAATTATAATGGGAGATGGTACAACATTTTGACATGACCTTCGTCTTGTCCATGATAATGAAATCAACAATTTATTTCATTACTTATATACGGCGAGACACGTATCCTCTCCCGGGGCATACCTTTTGAATTTTTAGCGCAGCAGAGATAGCGCCCGTAAGTTCTAGGTTCGCCCGGGTATATATAACGTCGCGATACGGGTAGCAACAGGCCAGTGGTTGTTGAGACCCTACTATACTCCACAAACCAGCGGCCGGTACTCTGGGGCCTACTACGAAATTAGATTTTTGAACTTCGTATCATGCCAATCTTCAGTACTAATTAGCGCGACCGGAACGGCACAATGCGAAGTTCGAAAATCGAATTTCGTGGTATAAAACCTGATGTTATGCTCTGAACAGCTGATCATGTGACTCCCGATAACGATAACGATGTTTACGGAGAGAGACGAGACGAGACGAGGAGCGAAACAAGTTACAAACTTCACTTCTTGTCCACGCGCGAGTTTAATTGATTGAAGTATTACCTATAGGTATGGAAAATGTCACGGGCTATGCCAAACAGCTTTGAGTCTGCACCGAGGTAATTGCGAAATAATTGCACACGTTTGATCCCCTGTTATTTATTACTAAACCTTTATTTTTGCAATGATAATGCAAGATATTTTTAAGGACTCTCACACTATAAAGTGTAAGTACACTTTAGAATCACGATTAGGTACTTTTGGTTTCTTAAACACGACGACCAGATGGCCTAGTGGTTAGAGAACCTGACTATGAAGCTTGAGGTCCCGGGTTCGATTCCCGTGTCGGGGCAGATATTTTGTATGAAAAATACGAATGTTTGTTCTCGGGTCTTGGGTGTTTAATATGTATTTAAGTATGTATCTATCTATATAAGTATGTTTATCCGTTGCCTAGTACCCATAACACAAGCTTTCCTAGCTTACTTTGGGACTAGGTCAATTGGTGTGAATTGTCCCGTGATATTTATTTTTATTTTATTTAAACAGCAAAAAGCGGATGTTTTAAAAAAAACCCTTATTTCAACGCAAACGCTTTACGGAAGATAACAGATTTAATAACTAGACTTTTTCTACAAACGTAAGTGTATATTTTTATAATTTTCAAATTTTTATTTTTTTTTTTATATTTCTCTCTCTCTGCCCTGCCCACTGCCACTTAAATCTTGGCTCTCCAAGCTGTGTCAGTAACTTTGGTTCTCCTTTGTTTCTCGTCTCTTTGTTTGGTTCGCATCTTTCACTAATATTATTAATGCGAAAATGTAATACTTATAGCTAAACCGTTTAAATGAGTCCTCGCCCGCTCGGTCCAGGGTGGTTCGAAGTTCGAATTGTGCGGTCCCTCTCACTCTCGTAATAAATACCATTAACGTGAGCGGAACGGCATGAAACGAAGTTCGAATTTCTTCTATAGGGTCAGGGGCTGGGGGGGGGGGGGGTATGACGACAAAGGAGGCCGGGAGTGGTGCGGGCGGCGAGCGTGCCTCGTGTTCAGGCGGGTTTAGACCAAACTCATGCTCATTCTATCCCCACTCGCCGGAGCAACTTTTTACTTTATACAAAGCACAGGTTAGATCATGTATGGAATACTGCTGCCACCTTTGGGACGGTTCTGCCAAGTCTAAGTTGGCGGCGTTGGATTCGGTGGAGCATCGAGCCCGAAGACTCATTGGTGATAGTTCGTCAATCGGTGGTAGGCTACAGAGCCTCGGGCACCGTCGTCGAGTTGCTTGTTTGTCTGTTTTTTATCGGATACATTTTGGAGAGTGTGCGCAGGAATTACATGATTTAATTCCTCCATCTCCATTTCATCAACGGACATCCAGGCGGGGGGAGCGTCTTCATCCTTATGTGGTTAGTATTCCAGTGGCGCGTACGAAGCGCTTCGCGTCATCCTTCCTAATGCGAACTGCTAAAGAATGGAATTCGCTCCCGTCGTCTGTATTTCCTGATAAATACAACCTAGGTCTCTTCAAGGCTAGAGTGAATAGGCTGTTACTGAACCAGTGAGGTACACCTTTGGCCTCATCTACACTTTTCATCAGGTGAGATAGTGGTCAATCACGGGTCAGTTTTATGTAAAAAAAAAAACTGTCAAATTTGTTGTGTGTAAACAGAGACAGAGCATTCTTTCGTTATTCGTCCTTATTTTGCGAATATTCTAAGAATGCTCGCTCGCTTGATGTAAACGACGGGCGAGCGTGCGAACAGTCACCTAGAGCGTTCTTTCGTGTTCGGACGTGCTCGCTACAGGAAGCGGTTTCTTCAAAGCGTTCTAGTGCTCGAGGGATTTACGACCGACCTATCGTAGTAATCATAATTATGGATTGGTCCCAAGAAAAATGTCTTGAAATGATAGAAGCCTACCAAAATGCCAGTGTCTGTGGGATCCGACTTATGAAAACTATAAAAATACGATTCACAAACAAGATGCTTGGCAGTAAATCAGAGTCCGACATAGTGCACACAGTCCTCAGACACCCGACGAATGAGCAACGGGCACTCGTTCGCCTGATCTAAATATCTCTAGAGCATATGCTCTAGAATTCTAGTTCTTGGGTTGTATTCTTGCTCGTTGATATTCGTGTGGTGTAAACGCTGAATACGAACTTTTGTTTACACCAAAAGATCAAGAATGAATGCTCTGCTCTGGTTCTAGCTCTTTTGTTTGTTTGGTCTAAACCCACCTTTCCTTCCTGCCGCCCGCACCTCTCCCGGCCTCCTTTGTCGTCCAGCCCCCATGCCCCTGTACCGCCCGGGAGAAGAGTCCTTTAAACGGTCTAGCGATAGATCCCTTCTTGTAAAACTTTTTACTCAAAATAAATTTAAATAAGTAGTATAAAATAACGTAGGCATTGTCTAGCAGTATCACAAGTTAAACCCATAAACTATTACGACTGGACGGAACTTTCCTTCCCCGTTTTACGCCTTAGGAAGAAAACTATAACTCACTAAACGACATTTAAAACGAATGCCTATATTGTCTACGAACTTCAGACAATGCGGCGTTCCACGCAAAAAGTAGTAATGCTGAGTTATAGCGCTAGCAGGTGTATTTGCTTGTACCAAAGGCAGCATATTGACGTTGTAACTTAGCAATAGGCAGACACTTCACGCGAAAACGCTTTTGCTACTAGGTACGTACGTGAGCCAACACATGTCATCATCATCATCCCAGCCTGTTATACGTCCCACTGCAGGGCACAGGCCTCCTCTCAGAATGAGAGGGCTTGGACCGTAGTTCCCACGCGGGCCCAGTGCGGATTGGGAACTAAACACACACCATTGAATTTCTTCGCAGGTGTATGCAGGTGCACGATGTTTTCCTTCACCGTAAAGCTCATGGTAGATTACAAATGTAATTTCGCACACAAATTCCGAAAAACTTAGAGGTGCGAGCCGAGATTTGAACCCACGACCCTCTGCTTGAGCGGCCATAGGTCAAACCACTTGGCCACCACGGCTTTCACAAGCCAGCGCGTGTGTACTACTTAACTATTGTAAACCAGAAAGTTAGTAAAGATGTTTGGATATTGTTGTCCATCACAAAATAATAGCTGCACAGAATTAAATAAAAAATTTCGTACAGATGGACAAGGCTACACTCAAGAACTCGTTTATTCCAACGGTTGCAGTTCTTCTGCAGAAATTACTAGTCCACTACTTGCTAATTCTCTGAGCTGTGTTGATGACCTTAGTTCTGTGTCGGATAGTCTTGTTTCGAATATTGTCCTTCGGAATAAAGAAGTGCAAAAGCGTCTGGTCGACACCACTGGAGACCAAAGGGCTGGCAGCTATCTCTCTCAACGAATCGCCATCGCCATTCAACGAGGGAATGCTGCCAGCCTTTTAGGTACGATGCCACGGGGGCCTTTTTTAGACTTAATCTAGTAGTTTTTAAGTGAGATATTTAGTTTATACTGCAATGTCTGATTTAAATTTCTTTCTTGAAAGTCATCCAAGTGAATGACTTCCGACATGACTGCTTAACAGAGTAAATGAAGAAAATACTGCTTTTTATTCTTTAAGTACTCTATCGCTGTTGTAATGTATTTTCTACACGGGGTAGCGGGGTGGTGCTGCGGGTGGGCAATTAAACCAAGTAGTAGGTGCAACAAGATGTATATTATTATGTATACTTAACAATTTCTTCCCCGGCTATCCCGCCCTCTCCACACACTTACATACATAGACCATATAGGCTTAAGCTTAAATCCTAACTCACTACTACAATTCACAGGGTCGTGAATGCAATTGGCCAGTGATCCGATATACCAAATGTATCTAAACTAATATAGGGGCACTCCTGTACCTGGGCTGTGAAACGGCCAAACCTGGCTGCGGGCCACTGTAGGCCACACTCGGATGGCGTCTCGTGCCCGACGTCCCAGCGTCGCCGACAGCCGCCACACTGCGCAGACCAACCTGCTTCACAACCACCAAGCCTCCTTGAAACGCTTCTACACGAAGCCACAACAGCCACACACAAGGCCGTGTCTTAACACCTCCTGTGGACGGATCATGGATTAGAAATAACTCTAGAGTGGTTCCTTAAGGACAGGAGGAACCGGCTTGCTCAGTTCGGTGAACGGACACCATAGAAACTTGAAAACTACATAAGCACGCACCGTGGAGGAAATGCGGATTTGCTTAGTCGCCTGGGTCGCGCTGTCAACTCCAACGAAGGTGCAAGACCTCGGACACCACAGCAATCTACAACCAAAGATCAAGGATTAGCGTTGTCGACCCAAAGGAAAGGCAGGGCTCCAGTGGCTTAGCCACATACCAAGTGTTCAGGATGATTCCGCGTGCGACGCTCCACGTCACCCACTTCTACTACACCACCGTGCTGAAACAAAATGAAAAATAAGTATACCAGGACGCTAACAGCGCATTCCACGCTCTTACCAGGTCAATCCAGAGAAACTCACCCAAAACAAGGATTAATTCCCACTTGGAACACGACAAACACTGCGAGCATCAACAAAATGGCCGTACACCCCAAAGCCGGCCTCCTTCACGTAGAGCTGTCACTATTGCATATTTTAATGAAGCACTTCACTAGAGTCAAAATCCAAATTTTAATTTCCAAAACCAGCACCCACGTCCAAAATAATTATTTAATCCGCATCCCTGCAACGATTTACGCAAACAAAGTTTGATTTGAAAGTCTCTAGATAATTGGAAAAAACGCCGAAGTATGAGAAAAACGGAAGAAACATCGACTCAAACGGCCGTGCTGTCACCTGTCAAAATAACAACCTTACACTGTTCATGTTGGAATTCCTAAGGTTGACTTGCAAAAAGGAAATATAGGTAGATAGACTATATGTATTTGGATGACTAGTTTTATTATTAGGTTGACGAAGCCTGTGGTTTATACTTAGTTAAATTTTAATCATTGTTATTTGCATTCTTAGTTTCCTTCCGAAAAAAATCCGAACTTAGCTTGTTCCAGGGCTCGTTGAGCGACTATGAGCTGATGGATTAGCCGGACTCTGAGTGTGCCCATTTCAGCTCCAAATGTGCAACCAGCATTGCGACATCCAGAGACCGTATTGTCTAACGCGCGCGCTTTCCTTCGCTATCACATCTCTTTCTGTCACCATCTTATACCGTTTGACAGAAAGAAATAGTGAATGCGAAAGCAAGCGTCATCGTCAGCGCGTTAGACATGATGCGTACAAGCCTGGCCAATAATGTACCTACTCACCATCGTCATTGCAGTAAAAATTTTTATTTTATTTTTATTTAAAATACATCTGTTCGGGTTTAGCCGAAACAATTAAAGATTCAACTGAAATACTAAATGAATTTATTGTATTTAAAACACTTAGATAATCTAGTTAAATCTAAAATGATGGTTAATGATTATGAGTACGCGCGGCGCTCTTGATGGCTTATTGCGAACTGAATTGGAATTAAAATTGATGCAATTACAAATAAAATAATACCTAACTAATTGAGGTCAACTCAAAACTGCTTAGTTTAGTTGCCTAAGCAAATGTACGTTGCTTGCTCGTACAACATCCACTGCCTGAACTTAGGTTTACCCCAAGGCTCGGCAAATTGACCTTAACTAGAGGTCGTTAAAAAGCTCAAAGTTACTCAGAGCGGTGGAGTGGGCTATGCTCGGAGTTTCTCTACGGGATCGCATCCGTGCAAGAACTCAAGTCACCGATATAGGTCGAAGAATCGCCGGACTCAAGTGGCAGTGGGCGAGGCACATCGCTCGTAGAATGGATGGCTGATGGGGCAAAAATTTTCTCGAGTGGCGTCCACGAACCGGAAGACGCAGTGTAGGTAGTCTGCAACAAGATGGAACGGCGACCTGGTTAAGGTTGCGGGATTGCGTTGGATGCGGATGTCGCGGGATGTGATGATGATGCCGTTTTGTCTATAACGCTTCTGACGCTTGCCTTAATTCGCTTTCACCATCTGTTTCTGTCATTATCTTATACCGTTTGACAGAAAGAAATAATAATTGCGAAGGCAGCATGCGTCCGAAGCGTTAGACAATAAGTTCGTCGCTTTATTTTATTTGGATCTTACTTACACTACGTATGGATGCCCTAGTATACTATTAGAATAACTCTACAGATTTAATAATATTCTATCTGTGTTGTACGTTTAACCTTATACTACTTACCGACCCTAAGAACAAACGGAAGCTTCCGATATGAATATTCATATATTTTTTGTCTTGTATACCTAAGAGTATGGAGTAAGCAGATGTAGTAATAGACGAGCTGTATATTTTTTTGCGGGTTATTAATTATTGTAACAAGCGAGTGCTACATTGTATCGGTTACGAGCTGTTTTTGCGGGGCCGGGATTATTGTCGTGTTTTCTAATTGCGTTATTACCGGGGCCCAATGAAAACTGTATAAAGATACAGTAGGTACGATCTGGCAATAATAAGGGGGAACGATTAAATTACCAAAAAAAACCGAATGTCTTTATTAAAAATGTTACTGATCACCGAAAAACAAAACGAGCACCAACAGAGTCTGAAATAAAACAGTACCAACTACTTATTTATACAAAGACCAAATTATTAAAAGGATTAGGGTCATACACATTTTTTTGTTGTGGACAAAACAAAAGTTAAGGGTCTATAGCGAATATTTTTTAGTCAAGTCTACATCGACGTGTGAGACGCCTGCCCAACTTTCGGCCCATTTTAATAAATCTTAAGTTTGCTGACTCGGAGTCGCAAATTTGATGTCCACAGGAGAGACAATAGCACAGTTTTTTGTCTGCGCTCACTTTATGAAATTCTGTTTTTTTTGTTGTACCAGTTTGGTCAGAGCTACGTCTTTTTTTATAACATGTCAAATGACCCTGTTATTCAAGTGCACATTAAAAAAAATCAGCCAATTATCTCAATTATTGCGGTCAGTAATGAGCAAATAGGTTGCAGTGGTCGCACTGTAGTAGAAAATGAGATGAAAGGCCATAACTCCTAAACTACGAAAAATTGCGGAACATAAATTTAGACGGCCGGATAGCCTAGTTGTTAGAGAACCTGACTACGAAGCTTGAGGTCCCGGGTTCGATTCCCGGTCGGGGCAGATATTTGTGTGAAAAATACGAATGTTTGTGCTCGAGTCTTGGATGTTTAATATGTATTTAAGTATGTATTTATCTATATAAGTATGTTTATCCGTTGTTTAGTACCCATAGTACAAGCTTTGCTTAGTTTGGGACTAGGTCAATTGGTGTGAATTTTCCCGTGATATTTAATTATTTAATTTATTTATAAATTGAGTTTTTAATAAATTACTATTTTTTATTATTAATTCATTCATTAACGACTAAAGTAAGCCTACTGCGCGCTGTCTCCATTGTGCTCCGTGACACAGTAATCAGACGATAGTTTTTAGTCTGTATTAATTGAATGCGATTCGATCTTATCTATGAAAGTTCATTGTCTTCAGTTGCCGTCAATTGGCGCCGCGATTGTTCATACTGCCACCATTACCGACTAACATTGTACAGTCAAAGGAATCAATGTCCATACAGCCATCGTGTCAAATATATCATCATCATCATCATTATCATCATCCCAGCCTATATACGTCCCACTACAGGGCACAAGCCTCCTCTCAGAAAGAGAGGGCTCGAGCCTTAGTTCCCACGCGGGCCCAGTGTGGGTTGGTCAAATATATTATCTTCTCCTAATATGTAAAAATCTCGTGTCACGGTGTTTGCTATCGTACTTCAGCTGGCAATAAATACTTAATATTAATAACCTTGTCGGATCACTTCGGAAGTGATCCGACAGAGAACCAAAGTTATCGGCATAGCCCACCGCATCAGCACGCTGAAGTGGCAATGGGCAGGCCATATAACCCGAAGAACCGATAACCGTTGGGGTAGACGAGTTCTTGAGTGGAGACCACGGATCGTCAAACGTAGCGTGGGACGTCCTCAGACTCGGTGGAGCGATGATCTTCGCAAGGCGGCTAGCAAGAGCTGGATGAGAGTGGCTGAGGATCGTGCTCAGTGGCGTGCCATGGGAGAGGCCTATGTCCAGCAGTGGACGAACATAGGCTGATGATGATGATGATGATGATGAATAACCTTGTGGTTAATGGCACACTAGAGTTGTTAGATATTTTTACATATATTTATGAACTTGACTGTACGAAACAACGATACGATTACGACGACGACGAAACGAAACGACGCTTTTGCTACCAGGAAATAACGATTTTGGTTAATAGATCTAACCAGTCCCTCATTGACGTGGCGGCTAGAAACGCAGCCGCTGTAGCGAAACGGGCGGTGTAATCGCTAATTACGGCTCATAACTCATCAATCCCGCAATTAATACCGGCTGCAGCTGCTTATTTTACTAATTGCAACTGATTTTCATAAAAATCGCTATTTTGCAACTGTTTTGTGTGTCAAGAGTTATATAGAGTGGTTATCACCTGTTTGTCTAGGTACAGTCGACTACAAAAAAATCGATACGGCCAAAGTTATAAAAATATGTATACACGACCTTAATGTTAAGTCAATAAAGGTGTGTATATATATATATATATATATATATATATATGTGTATATCTTTGTAACTTTGGCGGTATCGATCTTTTTGTAGTCGACTGTACCTATACGCATTCTTCTTCTTTCGTATAATTTAACAATTCATAATATATCATTCTTCATAATCAACGTTAAGTCATAAACTTTCAAAATTATATCATCACTAGACACCTTCAGCGATATGACAAAGTCTCTACTAGGTGCAATGATTTAGTCAAATCTCTGAATGACTAGAATTTTGAAGACTGACGACTGATTTTTTCGAGGCAAATGATAAAATAGATTCTTTTTTTTAAGGATTGTTAATTTAGACCTGTCTGTAATTTTAATTTTTTGTTTTTGTTTTTATTTGTTCTTTTTTTTTATTGGTTGTAAGTGGGTTTGTTTTATCTTTATGTTTAACCTGCTGCAACTTGTATTTTCAAACACGATACTTGTATCGTTCTTGAATAAATACTTCTTGAATCTTGAATCTTGAACGTCCTGCGTGATTTGGTCGTAACCCTTCAGGTGGTTTGACTGTACATTGAGAAAATAATAATAATTACAGTAGGTAATTAAAATATATTATGAAAAGGAGTAACCCTATAGGCAAGGTTCCGGAGATATTGCAGTGTTCCCCCTTTGAATAGCTAACCAAATTCTGAGGTAGCTGCTAGCTCTTCGGTCTACTGTGACTGTGACGTCGACTAACCTCTTTGCTATTTCTATATGTAGCCTCATAGCGCTAGAATCGAATGAGATAAAGTCGTATTCGATGCATTGACCCTGTATTTGTTTGCTTTCGCTTTTACAGCCGCTTCAAAAGCTGCACCAGCTCTGTTGTAAGTTCCGTGGAGATAAGGAGCTAAAGTGTCAGAACAAGTTGCATCCCATAAAGTACCTAAATAAATTCCGAGGAGAAACCTTTTATCTTTAATTTGTTACTTTGAGTGTGCAGCGGTATTAACTACTCTATGTAGCTCCTGGCAGCGAGCTGCGCGAGCGCGGCCGTTATACAGGTTCGGCCAGTTTTTGTCGCGCGGCCGGCGCACGCGGCGCTTCACGAAGCCCGCTTGCGCCTCACACTTGCGCGGTGCAAATTGTGCCATGCCATAACATATGAGCGGATCACCATCGCACCTCCCGCCGAAAGTCTAAGTTCGATCATCACCATCTCGAAGAATGGCAGACCACTGTACGTTTTCTGGGCACTTCCTGCCACGTATAGTGAAATATTATTTATTTTATTAGCAGTACGGCTGCTTACCGAATCTGAGATTATTTAAAAGCGAAAAAAACAACAACTACTTTCTTACGTATTTCCAATGTAATTTGGAACGTAGGAGTCGTAGCTTCTAATAGTTGTGATGGATGTTACCACACGCCACTGTTGGCGTATGTAAGCGATTAAGAATTTCGGGGAAGTCGGTTGGGAGCGACGTGGTTCAATTGGTAGAACACCCAGGTTGGGGCGCATACCCAGGAGAAGTGGGTTCGAATCCCACCGGCGCACCCGAAAAACTTTTAAGCTTTTAAATAACGTACAGTGAAACTGTGGATTCAACTTTCATCAGCAGTGTTTCCCTAACTATGGCATCGGTGCTTTCAAGAAAAGGGTTTATACTTCCTTTAAAGGCCGGCAACAGATCAGTGACTCTCTTTGAGTTGTTGATATCTATGGGCGGTGGTGATCATTTTCCATCGTTTGCCTCCCTCTCATAATAAAAAAAAATAGAAACCGGGGACTAGGCTGCCTGTCCACTTCGGGTGGTGAGCGAGATAAGAATCCACCAAAAGAATTCCATCAAATTTCCGCTCTTCTTCAGTAGACAGGGAGCTGCAAAAGTAGTTTAAAATTCTACAAAACCGGGAAGCTACACTGTCCGAAACTCCGCACCGCATTACTCCGCTCCAGTCAGACTCAAAGTTGATTTTAAAACTTTCTCGAAAAGACAGTTGGTGGGCTCAGTTTAAGGTATATACGGTCGCGTGCTTTAATTTGGGACCCATTTCGAAAAAATATCTTTTGAATTTCTATACAATATGTCAGGACTGTCATCCTTAAGTGGGTCCGAAATTATAGCTCGTGACTGTACCTACATACCTAATATAATTTAGGCGAAATAATTGCGAAGAATCGCCCGACTCAAGTGGCAGTGGGCAGGGCATATCGCTCGTAGCAATGATGGCCGATGGGGCCGAAAGGTACTCAAGTGGCGTCCACGGACCGGAAGACGCAGTGTGTGTAGGTAGGCCTCCAACAAGATTGAGCGATTACCTGATTAAGGTTGCGGGAACGCGTTGGATTCGGATGGCACAGGACCGATCTATTTGGCGAGCCTTGGGGGAGGCCTATGTTCAGCAGTGGACGTCTTTCGGCTGAAATGATGATGATGATGATGAAATAATAATAAGACCTGAGTATTTGATATAAATTTCAGCTTGTGGAGGTCCACGCGTTCCTGAGAAAAGGGTCTTGACAGACGGACGGACGGACAACAAAGTGATCCTATAAGGGTTCCTTTTTTCCGTTTGAGGTACGGAACCCTAAAAACACTGAAACTACTCTCACTCGAAGATCCGCTCATATCTCTTGACTTGAACCCACCCAATAATACCATGGTTTCTTTATCGGCATTTAATTAGAAAATAAACTTAATGACTTAAGCATACACTTACGTTGTATTAATTATGCGTATACGCCCACTTTCCGACCTATACGCTAACTAGTTTAGTATAATAGCGAGTTTGGCGTAAAAACAGACGTAACTGATGGAGCGTAAACGTAACATAGGAAGCGTCATTTGCGCGCGCAATTGAACTGATTGCGGGTTGCCGTGACGTCGGGAGCTAGCGTTACGCTCCTCTTGCGCTTTGAACTGATTGCGGGTTGCCGTGACGTCGGGAGCTAGCGTTACGCTCCTCTTGCGCTTTGAACTGATTGCGGGTTGCCGTGACGTCGGGAGCTAGCGTTACGCTCCTCTTGCGCTTTGAACTGATTGCGGGTTGCCGTGACGTCGGGAGCTAGCGTTACGCTCCTCTTGCGCTTTGAACTGATTGCGGGTTGCCGTTACGTCGGGAGCTAGCGTTACGCTCCTCTTGCGCTTTGAACTGATTGCGGGTTGCCGTGACGTCGGGAGCTAGCGTTACGCTCCTCTTGCGCTTTGAGGGTAATCGTAGCTGTAATAAGTATATCTATGGGGTTTTACTGTTGTGAGGCATTTACAAATTACGTCGTCATCATCATTTCAGCCGAAAGACGTCCACTGCTGAACATAGGGTTTAGTTTGAAATATAGGCCTCCCCCAAAACTCGCCAAACTTTCCGGCGCCTTCCGCATCCAACGCGCTCTTGCAACCTTAACCAGGTCGTTGCTCCATCTTGTTGGAGGCCTATCTACACTGCGTCTTCCGGTCCGTGGACGCCACTCGAGAACCTTTCGGCCTCATCGACCGTGAGCTCTACATCAGCCACTGGACCCGCGTGCAAACTACGGCCTAAACCCTCTCTGATATGATGCTAGTGCCCTATAGCGCAACGTATACATTATACATGGGCTGAATGATGATGATGATGAATTACAATTTTATTCATGCATCTTTCATACCTAACTAACAATTTCAGTCACTTCCATCTTCAATGGTCTATTAGATATGTCGTACAAGACCATTCCCCCTTAGTCTCCACAGACCATTGGCATCGCAGAAAGAGCAATAAGAGCAGTAAAAAAACCGGAACACACTAAGCAACGCCTAGAGCCCACGTTTTCTCCCATCCTGATTTATAGCCTCAGAAACATGTGGAAAGAATCTTAATGAGGCATTCAACAGCCCCACAGCACACACATACACGTATATATGTTCATACACATTTTTATCGTAAAACACACCGAAATAGGCGTAATGGCAGCAGTAATACTTCATCAAAATTAATTCCAATAGTTGTTGGTTAGAGCATTCCTGTCGCGAGGTGTGACATTTTTCCTTATCTGTAAAAAGTTAAATTTGATGTGCTGTTGTTTATGGTGCCGGCTGATTGCGAATCGGAATGTGAATGGTGGTGAAAAACCTTGATCGGAACCGAAAGGGGGTATGGGACTTTAAACAAATGTCGGAGTGTTTTACGGTGATTCTCTCTGTTGTGGCCAATCTTCTGGATTCCTGTCAATCCTGGTTTTTCTGGACAACTGCATAAACTTGATTAGTCAAATTAGTGTTGATTGGATTGAATTGTGTGGGTGCTTTTGACAAATTTTAGAAGTAAATCAATTCTGCCTAAAAAAGATATATAATACGAGTAACATTTCGCAGTCAAAACGGCTGGTCCCTGGGGTGCTGAGGCCAAATCCTTGGTGTGGGGTTTTGGCCTTAGATTGCGGGACAAGGGCTGCAACCCTCGCTCCGGGTTGTACCTGGTTCAGCAGATTGCGCTGGCCATACAGCGCGGCAATGCTGCTGGTGTTATGGGGACTTTGAGCCAGGTACGACGCGGAGTGATGGTTTTTAGTTTGTAGGTTTTTAAAACATATTATTTTCGCTATATCACTGTATGGATTTGTTGTATTTAATAAAGGACTAGTACACATTGTTTTAATGCGAAAACAAGTTAAAGGTTAATGCATTGTTGAAAAGCTATGACTGTACCTATACGAATTCATTTTTTTTTCTTACTTATCCAAGTAGTTAACAACAGAAAGATGTAGATATAAGTAGCTACATATATTTTTGGCCTTATTCCAATGCACTAAAGTGAGAAAATGTATTCAACAATGATATTGTTTAAAATCACTTGTCAATAAATTAAAGCAAATTCAAAAAAGCACGTGAGTGGATATTTATTTTACCAAATAAAACTAAGTTTTTTTTTGCATTTAATCAATTTAATCTTAATCTTAATTTGCAATACAATCATCATGTATAGCTTTCAAACAGCTTACTATTCCTAAATAGCCCATAGTACTACTAATTGCTCGAAATGACTTCATCGACTCCTCTTAATGCCCAGGATTTGCAATTCCGATCAAATGAAGACAAATATGGTTCTTATGTTAATTCAGTATGCATTTATGACGCTGACATGCTTGATGGATATACAGGCAGACAAGATTATAAATATTTATCCGATTATTGCTGTGTCTAAATTTTATTGTTTCATGGTAATTGAGTTTGCAATTACTATCACGCTACGATTGCCCTCAGTTTTTTTTATCAAAATTTTAATAATACTAAGTGAACAATGTTTGAATTATACGCCTGATTAAGTCTGTAAAAGGATTCTGTTAATTAATTGGTTATTTGGGAAGTAATGGCTGCATACTAAACGAAAGGACAAACCATAAAGGAGATGATACTTTACGGACTAACCTAACCAAATAGTGGTGTCTTAATTGCTCTAGAAAATTGCGAAAGATCAATGACTAGAATAATGTTGAAAGCTGTGAAGGTACGGTTAAAACACGAGACTAGCATAAGCATTATGTGCAGTAAATTGTAATGACCACTATTGTGTGTGTAAAGTATCAATATGTCATATTTATATTGTGATTATAGTTGTGAAAAACCCGTTATAGCTACCGTTAATTAACCAAATTTATGGTTAGCTACCGATAATATGCAGTTATTAACGGTTAGCTATCCGACTGCGACAGCGAAAAAGTGTAAATAATATGTTTTTAGGGTTCCGTACCTCAAAAGGAAAAAACGGAACCCTTATAGGATCACTTTGTTGTCCGTCCGTCCGTCCGTCCGTCCGTCCGTCTGTCTGTCAAGACCCTTTTTCTCAAGAACGCGTGGAGTTATCTAGCTGAAATTTATATCAAATACTCAAGTCTACTGCCCCTTGGAGCTGTGAAAAAATCAAACTTCTAAGCCAACGCAATCAAAAGATACAGCCGTTTATGCTGCAAATTCGAGCAAATTTTCGAAACTCGCAAGGGAATCAAAACCTACTTCCCGTGAACTCAGAATCTTGAAATTTGGTACGAAGCAACATATTATAGCACAGATAAAGGAAAAATTGCGAAAAGCATAAATTTTAACGCAATCAAAAGATACAGCCGTTTATGCCGCAAATTTCCGCAAATTGTCGACACTCGCAAGGGAATCAAAACCTACAGGGTACTTCCCGTGAACTCAGAATCTTGAAATTTGGTACGAATAGAATAGAATAGAATAGAATAGAATAAATTTATTTCACAAAATTTTAGGTACAATATGATTTTGAAACATACAGAGTGGGTTTCACTAAAATCTACCTTGCAAGGCATGTGAAATTGGCAGTAAGAAAAAACTTAACCTAAGTGTAATCCAAAAATTCCTGTATACTATAAAAAGATTTTTCAGCAAGCCATTTTTTAAGACTTCTTTTAAATTTCGCAAATGTGAGATCTTTAATTACATCTGGCAGTTTATTAAATATTTTTATACACATTACATAACTATTTTTAGCAACCAATGACAAATGTGACAATGGAACATACAATTTATTACGATATTGCGAACGTACAGGGTTTTTAAACATTTCTTTGGCTTGTCTAAACAAATGACCATATTGGTGTACAAATAAACATGCGTCCAATATATAAAGACATGGCAATGGAAGTATCCCACTTTTTTTAAAAATAGGCCTACACGACTCAGTTTGCTTCATACTATATATAGCTCTAATACATTTTTTCTGCATCACAAATACACTATCGAACTCTGAGGCTCTGCCCCATAAAGTAATGCCGTATCGTAAGATAGAATTAATGTAACCATAGTAAGCTGAAATGGCTGCCTCCCTTGTCACTACTTGACTAACCTTCCTTAATGCAAAAACGAAACGATTCATCTTGCGGCAGAGATTTCAAGGCGAAGCAAGGTCTTATAGCACAGATAAAGGAAAAATTGCGAAAAGCATAAATTTATTTGTCTGTCTGTCTATCATCATCATCATCATCATCATCATCATCAGCCTATGCTCGTCCACTGCTAGACATAGGCCTCTCCCATGGCACGCCACTGAGCACGATCTTCGGCCACTCTCATCCAGCTGTTGCCAGCCGCCTTGCGAAGATCATCGCTCCACCGAGTCTGAGGACGTCCCACGCTACGTTTGCCGATCCGTGGTCTCCACTCAAGAACTCGTCTACCCCAACGGTTATCGGTCGGTCGGTGTCTGTCTAACCAATCTACAATGTTCCCACACTGCGCACATTTTGCTTAGGAGCAGGGGTCTGATAAGACTGGATGTTCATATATACATATAAATTTGTACGGACCCTCGGTGCGCGAGTCCGACTCGCACTTGACCGGTATTTTATTGTGTAGTCAACTCCTAGGTGAAGTGAAAAATCGGTATCCGAAGGATAAAGATTTCATTTTAGATTTTATAAATCATATTTAAAGCGACATACTCATACTGACTGATTATTTTTGATTGTCCATACCACGCTGTGCGAGTATTTTAACCGTAATAAAATGCGGTTAAATAACCGTTAATAACGAAAAATGCATTTTTAACCGGCTTCGCATCTATAATTGTGATCGAATATTATTTTAAGAAAGACGCGAGTGTGAGCCCCTTACGGCATCAAATACACGACACCTCACTGCACAACAAAACCGTACACTTTATTAACAACCTCCTAAAAACATCCAATTATTTCACTCCAAAATTGACGGTGGCAAGAACCGATAGCTCTCGGCTCGCACCGCGACGTCCGAGCTATGCGATCGCCAAAAACCCTATATTTAATTGCAGCGTATCATCGCATACTAAAATGCCCCTTAATTTTTTGCCACACCTATAATGACATAATCGCGAGCGGCGAGGACGCGCTGCGAGCTTTTTACACGGCATCTGCAAATGCCATAACTGTGGAAAGCGAAAGGCTGTATAATAACCTCTAGCTCTAATTAAGACGTTATTAATTAATGGTGTAGGTTCGTTTATGAGAGGGCGGTAAACGAACAAGCCGGGCATCTGATGTTAAGTGAGCACCATCCATGGCAATAGGGAAGAGGAAAATATATCGAAATTTTTTCAGAAAATAATTGATAGGTGTCCGAGTATCGAATTTGATATTTTTTAGACATTTATTGTAAAATACAATACACTGACTCTTTATTGTATTCCACAAAGAAAACAATAGGTACAGAAAAACAAGTTTCATAAAAATCGGTCGAGCCGTTTCGGAGGAGTTCGATAACAAACACCGTGACAGGAGATTTTTATTATATTAGAAAGATAGATGTATTTTGCTTATTATTGTAATATTTTTGCTCGTTTTATATAATTACTTACAAATTTATAAATAAATTAATATAACCAGAGCGTAGAGACCTTTCGTAGGTACATATAAATGCAACCTCTAGAATTTTTTCTTGACTAATAATATTTTAGTAGTGGTAGAGCCATGTTGTAGCTAGCCGCTGCATCACGAATGGGCCGGCTCGTCCGGGGCAGTACCACCCTCTCACAGAACACCGGCGTGAAGCAGCAGTAATCCTGCTTGCGTTTCGTACGGTCAGTGAGAGTGCCGGGGGCCCAATACCTCACCCCCTTCCCTCTTCCCCTCCCTCACCCCCTTCCCCTGTTCCCTTTCCTTTAGGGCCGACAACGCACTGGCATTGCGTAAAGCGCTGCGGGTGTCTATGGACAGTGGTGATCATTTAACATCAGGTGACCCACTAGTTCGTTTGTCTGGCCTTTCTAACATAAAAAAAAAAAAAAAAAAAAAAATTCATATACGTATTAATTTTACTAATATTATAATCGTGAAAGTTTTTATGGATGGATGTAGTACCTATAGATGTTTGTTACTCTTTCACGGTAAAATGATTGGACAGATTACATAAAAGTCACCACAAACACTTAGTTAAGTAAAACAAATTCATTGTAACCTCTACCCTTATCTCTAAATGTCAGAAAAGGCATGGTTTAGGTCAATAAGACCCTTATTATTTTGGGATCCTACCCTTGATGAGAATGATTTAAATACAATATCGGAACGTACCGTTAGTATTAAGTACCTAATTAATCTTTCTTCTAATATACGGTATAAAAATATCGTGTCACGGTATTTGTTATCGAACTCCTCCGGCTTGACCGATTTTTATGAAACTTTTTTCCCTGTATTCGGTAGGTCTGAGAATAGGTCCTAGGCTATTTCTTATACTCCTATTCTTCGCGGACGGAGTCGCGGGCAACAGCTAGTGTAAGTACAAATATATTTACCACAACCGTCCTTATCCACACGAGCAGCTTAAATTTTAGCGGAGCAATTTTCACTCCTCGTCGACGCCACTTAAAAGCAAAAACGTTAAAGTGGCTCGGGTTTATTACTTCATTATATAAGACCCTGGGAACCAGATCAACAAAGTTCATCATCAATCAAATATGCCGCTATTTAACGTCCTGAAGTAATTAATCAGTCAATATAATCGAACTTGTGCCTCTCTTGATCCAATTGCGCGATTAATAAATTCTCCATCGGTTATCCACCATACTGTACACAATTACAGCAAAAACCGAACGCGCCGCCATCTTTGTCGGCCATCTTGTGTAATTGCTTCACAAGATGGCGGACGCGGCGATTGGTTAAAGAAAGTGTTAATCGCTCCAGATTCGCGCTAACGAAGTGTGATTGCGCGTAATTACATGGTCTTTATGCGCGGGCGTCGATAGTAGTGATTGCTGCGGCATATCGAGTCTCAAGCCAAAACTGGTAAGCTGGAATACGACTGAGTTTAACAGGTTCTAGTTAAACAAGATGTACTTAGGTATACACCGTGTTTTTTTTTATTTCCATTAAATTCGACACGTTGCTTGATACATTAACAGAAACTACCCGGTATATTGATTTATGCTAAATTGTAAAAAAAAAATAAAAAAAAATTAGCAATGTTTAGGATTGGTTCAGGATCAGGATTGGCATTAGTGTGACACATAATAATATAAGAAAAAGTATGTAATACGAGTCGAGTCGAGTTTTTGTCCCATATGCATCGGAGCGGATGTAACTGCTTTTCCACTTTTTCCACTGTAGCTTAACTTTTTCTTAATCTGTGTTTTTCATAATTTAAACTATGTTTCTTTGTTTGTGATAATTTTAGTTTTAGTTTGTGATTTGTTTCTCAGATCAGAGGAAGAATGAAAAACTGGTCTGAATTGGATTAATTGGGTTATGAGCGGATTGTTATTGTTGGTTTTATTATATTTTCTTTTCTTTCTTTTGTTTGTTTAGTGTTCCGTCCGCTAGAAAAAGGCAAAGGTCTCAGAACCATGCAGCCAAGTTTACTTTAGGGCCACCGCAAACTGAAGCGTTTCCGTTGCCGTCACGCGCGCGCCCTGCGCTTCGGTCTGTGGAAGCCTTGAATGTACAAACATGTTTAGTTTTTAGTTTTTTTTTTATGTCTGAGTGATAAGTTTATTATAATAATTATATAATTTGTGTCTGTTTTGTGTAGCCTTCCGTGAGTTTACTGTACTGTGGCCCGGCGGAAGACCAGCGCTGGTTTTAACTAGCGACATGCTGAGTCGGGTCCCTTTTGTGACAGCATTAATATGTACATAACTCTATCTATCTATCTGTCTATGTCTATTGTATTCTTATTTTTGCCTGTGTACGTATTATTGTTGTTATAAATAAATGTTTTTCTTTCTTTTCTTTCTTTCTTTCTAATATTGAACGAACTTGCCTCAATAATCTCCTTGTAGCGAATAGCTATAAATGGAAAACTCTTTACTGATGAAATTTAAAAGATAAATAATAATTACCTGGGCGACCGAGCTCCGCTCGGGCTGAAACTCGGTACCAGCGTTTTCCCAGAGATAAGACCAAGCTACATCAATTTTTCATCCTCGAAAACCCCCACATACCAAATTTCATCGAAATCGTTGGAGCCGTTTCCGAGATCCTGATTATATATATATATACCCACTCACGTGCTTTGAGCAACTACGGTTGCCAAATATATTTTAGCAAAATGCTTCTGGCAACTGTGGTTGCCAGACACCGATCTCACACTTTTTGTCTTCTCCTTATGTTGGTCAACGTGTATTGAGACCTTAATAGTATCATTCATACAGAGAGATAAACTAGCAACATTAAAAAAAATAAAACCGAAGGTCTATGGTACAAAATTCGAAAGAAAAAAAATATTCCGACGACACAAGTAAAGTTCGAGTCGTAACGGGCACGGATCAGCTGTTTAGATTTGTGATGAAATAAATTATATCGTGTTTAGTAAATACAATGTTACGCATACGGTTGTTATTGGCAAGGATTGTAGTGTTTGTTTTTATAAGTTCAAGTGTTTATAAGTGGTTTGTAGTGTTTGAAATCGACTCGAAAAAGTGCCCCAAATTTTCGTAGGTACGTAAGCATTGTTTTGCTTTTTGTGCATTTTTATTAATTATTTCAATACAATAGCCCACCAAACTACTACTAGAAACATATTCTCTGTTTCTTTGGCTTTATTGTGTAATAATTTATGTAACTTATATTTGAGAAATATTAAAAAAAAACGATTTTTAAACGTAATTCCACACCGCGTCACTGTTTGCAACGCAAGGCGAGTGCAATTCATGGCCGGCTTTTTTCACGCGAGCAACTGAGTGGATACAAGAATTGCTCATTTAAAGTTATTAGATAGATAGATAGATAGATAGATAGATAGATAGATTAGATAGATAGATAGGACGTAATGAAGAAACTTTTACACTGGTTCAGCCATTAAATTTAATTATTGAATAATATTATCTCAAAAGTAGTAAGAGTTTTTATATTTCGTACTAAATACAAACTGAAATATAGATGCACAGAAAAAACCCCAGAAAAAAGACCAATGCTGGGAATCGAACCCAGGTCCTCAGCATTCCGTGCCGCGTGCCATACCCCTACACCACCACTGGTCTAGAGATTAGACACGAATCTTTCCTATACATCATACATTTCAATCTGCTAAATCATCACCTTATGCAGTGACAAGCGCACATCTATGTTACACCCTCATCGAGAGATTTTAACACTCCTTCGGAACTAACCGCTCACCTGGACAAGAGATGGCGCTACTGTGCAACTTTAAACAAGTTAGCTATGAAGTATCTTTTTTTTTGTACTTATTTTTTCAACTTCATTTTTTTATTACTTTTACGGTCATCCCGTGAAATCATATATTTCGTACTAAATACAAACTGAAATATAGATGCACAGAAAAAACCCCAGAAAAAAGACCAATGCTGGGAATCGAACCCAGGTCCTCAGCATTCCGTGCCGCGTGCCATACCCCTACACCACCACTGGTCTAGAGATTAGACACGAATCTTTCCTATACATCATACATTTCAATCTGCTAAATCATCACCTTATGCAGTGACAAGCGCACATCTATGTTACACCCTCATCGAGAGATTTTAACACTCCTTCGGAACTAACCGCTCACCTGGACAAGAGATGGCGCTACTGTGCAACTTTAAACAAGTTAGCTATGAAGTATCTTTTTTTTGTACTTATTTTTTCAACTTCATTTTTTTATTACTTTTACGGTCATCCCGTGAAATCATATATTTCGTACTAAATACAAACTGAAATATAGATGCACAGAAAAAACCCCAGAAAAAAGACCAATGCTGGGAATCGAACCCAGGTCCTCAGCATTCCGTGCCGCGTGCCATACCCCTACACCACCACTGGTCTAGAGATTAGACACGAATCTTTCCTATACATCATACATTTCAATCTGCTAAATCATCACCTTATGCAGTGACAAGCGCACATCTATGTTACACCCTCATCGAGAGATTTTAACACTCCTTCGGAACTAACCGCTCACCTGGACAAGAGATGGCGCTACTGTGCAACTTTAAACAAGTTAGCTATGAAGTATCTTTTTTTTTGTACTTATTTTTTCAACTTCATTTTTTTATTACTTTTACGGTCATCCCGTGAAATCATATATTTCGTACTAAATACAAACTGAAATATAGATGCACAGAAAAAACCCCAGAAAAAAGACCAATGCTGGGAATCGAACCCAGGTCCTCAGCATTCCGTGCCGCGTGCCATACCCCTACACCACCACTGGTCTAGAGATTAGACACGAATCTTTCCTATACATCATACATTTCAATCTGCTAAATCATCACCTTATGCAGTGACAAGCGCACATCTATGTTACACCCTCATCGAGAGATTTTAACACTCCTTCGGAACTAACCGCTCACCTGGACAAGAGATGGCGCTACTGTGCAACTTTAAACAAGTTACTTCATAGCTAACTTGTTTAAAGTTGCACACTAGCGCCATCTCTTGTCCAGGTGAGCGGTTAGTTCCGAAGGAGTGTTAAAATCTCTCGATGAGGGTGTAACATAGATGTGCGCTTGTCACTGCATAAGGTGATGATTTAGCAGATTGAAATGTATGATGTATAGGAAAGATTCGTGTCTAATCTCTAGACCAGTGGTGGTGTAGGGGTATGGCACGCGGCACGGAATGCTGAGGACCTGGGTTCGATTCCCAGCATTGGTCTTTTTTCTGGGGTTTTTTCTGTGCATCTATATTTCAGTTTGTATTTAGTACGAAATATATGATTTCACGGGATGACCGTAAAAGTAATAAAAAAATGAAGTTGAAAAAATAAGTACAAAAAAAAAGATACTTCATAGCTAACTTGTTTAAAGTTGCACAGTAGCGCCATCTCTTGTCCAGGTGAGCGGTTAGTTCCGAAGGAGTGTTAAAATCTCTCGATGAGGGTGTAACATAGATGTGCGCTTGTCACTGCATAAGGTGATGATTTAGCAGATTGAAATGTATGATGTATAGGAAAGATTCGTGTCTAATCTCTAGACCAGTGGTGGTGTAGGGGTATGGCACGCGGCACGGAATGCTGAGGACCTGGGTTCGATTCCCAGCATTGGTCTTTTTTCTGGGGTTTTTTCTGTGCATCTATATTTCAGTTTGTATTTAGTACGAAATATATGATTTCACGGGATGACCGTAAAAGTAATAAAAAAATGAAGTTGAAAAAATAAGTACAAAAAAAAGATACTTCATAGCTAACTTGTTTAAGAGTTTTTACATAAGTACACTAGTTTCTTCGAGAAACTAATCTATTTGACCTGAATAATCTTCCCTTAAAGTTAACGGAAATAAAAAAACACGGTGTTGATACTAAAAAAAGTCTATTGTCGCCTAAGTGACATGGATTTTTCCTTTTTTTTTTCAAAACTATTATAACTTGACCTCTCGCCCGGTACCAGGTTATCGTTGCATTTTGGGACACTCTGTATAGATACGTAACCATCACGGCAGCGAACATCGCAATACTACATGTCAGGCAAATGTGAATGCAGCTTTAGGGTGCCTTTCCACCAGAGATGTCAAATTCAAATTCAAATGATTTATTGCTTACATGTTGTAAAATTACTAGGTGTTATACAATATAATGTATCAAACATGCAGCCTGCAAGGGCATTGCAACATAATACCTAACTCTAATTTAGCTATCGCTTATTATATTTGCGTCTAAAAATAATTATATTAATAATAATGTTTGTGTATGTGTGTGTGTGTGTGTGTGTGTGAGTGCGCGCGTGTATTTTGTTATTGTATTTTTAGGAATCTTTAAGTGGATTTTTATACCAATCAATATTTCATTACCATTTGTCGTCCAGGTATTCGTTTAGCGAGTAATAGGCTTTATTTACTAAAATTTGTTTTAATTTTTTTATAAATAGGTTATCTTTTGCTTCTTTTTTTATCACTTCGGGTAGTTTATTATAAACTTTTATCGTCATTTTAAGAGGGCCGGTGGAATGAAGTTTTAGTCTGGATGGTGGGAGAATTAGTCTATTATTTTGCCTAGGCATGTTTCTCAGTTTTGCATCTTCTCTCTTGGTATAAAATTCAGGGTGTTTTCGTACGAATTTGCATACCTCCAGAATGTATAAACATGTAAGTGTTAGTATTTTATTCTTGATGAAATAAGGTTTACAGCTGTCAGTTTGCTTGATATTTACGAGTATTCGGATTAGTTTTTTCTGCAGTGTGAAGACGGTGGGTGCATCAGTGTTATTGCCCCTCGCTACGTTGCTATGGATGTGTCTGATATCCACTAATCATGTTCATTAGTCCACATAGCATAGCACTAGTGGAAACGGTTTCAACTAAGCTATGATTTTTATATGGAAAGATGCGTGCCCTGGATGCGTGATATGGATGCGTGCTACGGATGCGTGCTACGGATGCGTGCTATGGATGCGTGCTATGGCTGGTCGCGAGTCGTGTAGCAATGTTCCCCCTCACCGCGCTGCCGCTCCGCGCGCCCCTGTCGATACATCGCATAGCTCGAGCGCGCATCTTCTTCGCACAGCTACACATAGCTTCGCATTGATGGAAACGGTCACACAGTTTCGTAGCGTAGATTTCACATCTTCGCAGCATAGCTGCATAGCACATCTCTGGTGGAAAGGCACCCTTAAGCGGTCCTTTGATCTAAATACAACAACCACAAAAACTTGTATAAAACTGACAATAACGGTAATGACTTCATAACGCATCCAACACATCCAAGTAAATCAAACATCCAATAACACGCTCGATTTATATCCTTAAAAGGCTTATGTCTCACTCGCTTCGCGTAAAGTGTGCCATAAAACACCGACGTCGGCGTTTGTCCGCAAAGCGGCGCGGTGTCGGCGATTGTCGGCATTGTCGGCGAAATGCCGCCGGCCAAATCCAGCGTGCGGCAAAAAGCGGCACGCGGCAAGTTCGATTTCAAACGCACCCTTTATGGCGATGCCGGCGAAGCAATCTAATACGGTAAAACCGGTGGTATTTATACAGTACTGCAATGGGAAAAAATAGTTGTCAATTATAATGAAATCAAGATACACGGCAGTGTGTTAGGTCATCATCATCATCATTCCATGTCCCACTGCAGGGCACAGAGCTCTCAGAATGAGAGGGGTTGGGCCGTAGTTCCCACGCGGGCCCAGTGCGGATTGGGTACTGCACAGATACCATTGAATTTCTTACTCAGGTATGTGCAGGTTTGTCAATTTCATACGCAATTTCAGATTTTCGAATAACTCAAACGTGCGAGCCGGGATTTGAACCCACGACCCTCTGCTTGAGAGGCCATAGACCAACTCACTAGGCCACCATATATCTAATATAGACATTGATCCGCACAAAATATAATAATTACAGAAAGATTTTTAATAAAGAAAAAAAAAACTTAACCTAAATTAATCCTAGCCCTAAGAACCTAACTAAGCGAAGCGACATAGATTTTTTCTTTTTTTTTTCCAGAACCTTGGCCTCTCGCCTGGTACCAGGTTAACGTTGACTTTTGGGACACCCTGTAGGCTGTGCCGATGATGATGATGATGATGATGAGTATATCAAGTTCAGGGATGTGTCTGTATTGGTGTCGTAACAGAGGAGGCAACAAAAGGTGTGGGTGCTGGCCGCGGGCGTCCGGATATTTATCGCCCGATAATACAGCGATAACTGGCCGTCCATTAGCGAATCATTTGAAACTTACGGGTTGACTTTATTAAAGACAAGACAGGCAATAGGTAGTGGCGTGGCGTGGAAATTTTTGGCGTAAAGGGAGAGAGAGAAGGTGTGAGTTATGCGTGTCTTTAAATATTAGAAGCAATACCCCGTGGTTACTATCTTCTTTGCCATAGTTGTTATCATGGACGTCGCGTGAACAGTTTATAAGTATGGCAAAAGTAATGTCAGCCAACCTGGTGGTAATTGAGGTATATCAAGACCACGCCACTGAATAAGCATTAAATTAAACTGTTAATAAAAATAATTCTGAACGGAATTCGGCAGTTTCTGGAAAAATTTTGAATCACAAATATCTCGGAAGCTAATAATTTTCGGACCGGATACCTACCAATCACATTTTTGAATGAAAATAATTTGAACTAAGTATACCCCTTAATAGGAATGTGTACTGTTGTGTGAATAAGTCGCAAAGGACTCTTTCGTATTCAGAAAGACCATCATTAACGAGAAGAACGTGCTTCAAGAAACTTGGCACAAAGTAATTTTTCCAAACAGCAATTAATACATTATTAGTCACTTAAATACGTATAAAAATATCAGTAAAAAATAGTAGATTGTACAACAAGAGCATAAAACGAGCCATTCTACCCGAGCCCTTGATACAGCCTCCGAGCGGGTACGGGGAGGGTGGATAGACACATCGAGGGGAAAATGGGTTTAATGCTCGAGTTTTACACTCTGCTTTTCACTTCGATTGCAATGCAAGGAAATTAAACAGCAACATTTAAAATTACATTTACAGGCTCTTATTTCTCATACATTGCAATTTCTATGATAATGTACTTGATTTGTCTAGTTTTATTAATTGCGTAATATAAAACTCCACTTTTATAAAAAAAAACAATTACCTCATAATTTTAATTTATTTTAATAAATTATACTGTTTGTTGCTGTTTGTGGCTGATTGCCTTGTTCTTAGACGAAGATTTTACTTTATGCACAAGAGCATAAAATGCTATTTAAAGGCCGGCGCCCACTGACGGCATGGCACGGCGTGGCATTTTATTACTATCAAGTTATTTTGAATCTTATTTCAATGAGTTTAGAATTCATGTTACTTTATTTCGATACCACGATGCCGCGACGTCCTGAGGGCCGATGCCACGCATAACCAATAAAGTAACATGAATTCTAAACTCATTGAAATAAGATTCAAAATAACTTGATAGTAATAAAATGCCACGCCGTGCCATGCCGTCAGTGGGCGCCGGCCCTTACGCAGCATTCTCTCAACATAAAGAACAACTTTAGGAGCATGAGAAGTGAAAAAGTAATTTGCGCCCTTTAAAATTAAAATGCCGCAAATGAAGTCCGCTAAGTCACATCCACACAACTCTCACCATGTCATCGCAAGTTCACCGACTGACCTCATGCGCCAGGGGTCCGTAGGGCGTGCCGGGGTGCCGTAGCGCGTAATTAATGGACCCCTAATTGCACCCCGATTGAGACGTCCGACGGTTTGATGGTCACCACTATTGATTAACAGTTATTACGGCACTGTTGTTCTGAATTTGATTTGTGACCTATAATTAAGTGTTGGTGAATGAAGTGCGTAGGTGACGTGTAAGGCGAAGTGTGATGTAACTCAGAGAACTTAATCAGAGTAAATATAATTAGGAATTCGTTGATCCCGTGGAGTATGGGAAGGGTTCTGGTGTGGGATGCAACCTGTGTAGACACACTAGCCCCTTCTCATATCCACCGGACCTCCACAAGGGCAGCAGCCGCAGCAGAGGCGGCCGAGACCGCTAAAATTGGCAAATATAGTGGTCTCGGCGCCGAATATAATTTCATCCCTTTCGGTGTCGAGACCCTTGGTCCGTGGGGCCCAGGAGCACTAAGCCTCTTCAAAGAGATTTCGAAGAGGCTTCTAGATGCTACCGGTGACCGAAGAGCTGGCAGCTACCTCGCTCAAAGAATTAGCCTAGCGATTCAACGAGGAAATGCTGCCAGCATCTTCGGCACAATGCCGCAGGGGCCATTTTTAGATCTAGTTTAGTTTTTAATTTAATTTAAGTTTGTAATAGTTAGATATTTAGTTTATAGTTAAGTTTTATTCACTGTTATTTATTCTTAATTATTTTATTTTTAGTTACATTAAATATTTATTAGGAATAGAATATAATTCCTTCTAGAATCGATGTCACTACTTTATTCATAATGTAATAGAAATCTTTAAAAAATGATGAATGAAATCGGCATAGTCATTCTCAATTTAATTAAGTTATGATGTGATCTGATCTTCGAAGGATCTGACCAAGGGAAATAGGGATTAATTTTTATTTTTTAATTTTACTGTTAATTTTTTTATATTAAATGAAACGAAGTAAGTAGACTATGGTACTCAGACCAACTAAATGAGCAACTTTTTGAGTTAACTATAGCGGTTTGAAAGTTAGTCATCACGAACAATTACTACTATTATGATAATGGTAGTCGTTTCTTTAAAAGTGAAAAATATATAATAAGTACTGTTCTGTTTTCAAATATTCATATTAAATACAATGGTAAGCCAAAGTACTTTACGAACTCTACATTTTGAGGTTAAAAATCTCAATTTTCAAAAAAGGTTACTACATACATACATATATATATCTATATATTTAGGGTGTTAACATATTTATTTTCAGACATCTACCTGATGAACAATTAGAAAAAAGAAGCCCAGTTTATAAAGAATTTTAGGGTGTTTATACAAGGTTATTTTTAATTCCCTAGCATCCTTTTAACCCTAAACTCCTACCACTTAAACAAATGTTTTTTGTTTTACGGCTTTTGTCATAACTTAATATATTTGGTGTAATAACGTTTCGAAAATTGGAGATTACCTCTTATTTTTACGATAGTCTGTGTATTTGTATGGGAAAAAAGTGCTTCATTTTAAAAAGTCGTAAAACAAAAAACATTTGTTTGAGTGTTAGGAATTCAGGGTTAAGAGGATGTCAGTGAATTACAAATAACCCTGTATTTAGACATATTATTTCCGTGGACCCTGCCTTTGAACCACAATTTCTATAACGTTCGTTGTGTTTATTTTATTTTATAATCATTAGTTTTAGCAGGTAACTCGCCAATTAATTTTACCCTTTTTAAACGTTTTGAAATGTAAGAAGAAGAAGAAAGAAAAACATTTATTTATAACAGCAATAACACGTACACAGGATAACAAACAGGTAAGAGTACAAACATAGACATAGGTACATCTTGATGCTGTTACAAAAGGCTCCCGGCTCAGCGTGTCGCCAGTTAAAAACCAGCACTGGTCTTCCGCCAGGCCACATTGCAGTAAAATCACGGCAGGCCACACAAAACAGGCACAAATTATATAAGTAAGTATTATCAGAGATCAGAATTTTCACGGCAAAATTATAAGACTGTCGCAACCAAGCTATAGTGTTAGAACCAATTTTTTATCGATATCGATAGTTGTGCAATATAAGAAAAAAACGGTCCACTAAATAAAAAAACATATTTATTT
Source organism: Archips crataeganus (assembly GCA_947859365.1). NCBI lineage: Eukaryota > Metazoa > Arthropoda > Insecta > Lepidoptera > Tortricidae > Archips > Archips crataeganus. Next base: position 2,230,350 of record OX402056.1, read on the forward strand.
AATACAGAATTTTAGGTCAGGTGATAAACGAAACCGGCTACTCCCAGAGAATGTTAAGAAATTAATGATAATCTACTCCTATCACTATCACAAACCAAATAAAATGTCCTGTGCTGCTGTGTGTACTGACGCGGACTTCTAAGAAGAAATTGCATCTGTCTCTATATAATTTAATACAAACCTGACCTAAAATTCTATATTAAATATGTTTTTTTTTTAGTGGACCTCTTTTTTTCTTGTATTGCACAACTAATATCGATAAAAAATTGGTTCTAACACTAGCTTGATTGCGACAGTCTTATATTTTGCCGTGAAAATTCCGATCTCTGATTATTATACTAAAAGAGCACGTGCACTTACTTGTATACCTACGCAAGATGGCGACAATCGTCATCCGCTTAGCTTAAGTACAGAAGCTACCTATATCGTCTAACGCGTGGGTGCTCGGATTCACCATCTCATTCTAACCTCCTATACCGTGTGACGGAAAAACTGAGTAATAACGATTGTGATGCGTTAGACAATAAGACAGGTCTGTGAATCGAAAATTATCGCGCTTGTCATATTGACTACAGGAGCACAGCATCCAACCGTAAAGCGGGATTGAAAATGAGCAAAATCATTTGAGTAGATTACATTGCGGGCTTTCTTTAATCCGTCACATCGTAGCTAGTCCAACCCCGCAATCCATAGCTACTCTGATAATATTTCCGTTGTGGAAACTCTGCTTCATATGCAAAGGCTCGGCCAGACAAAGGCTGTTCGGTATTCGTGGCACGGCCAAACTTTTTCAGGGCGGCTGGCGATAAAAATTCAGGGCGTGGCACGGCCAATCTGCATACTGGCCGCTTTGTGGGCACACCGATTCGTAATCGGTGGCTTCTATGTAACCATCATTTGATAATAATAAAGTCTACCTACTAACGTAGCAGCGTGGTGGTTCAAACCCCGGCTCGCACCTCTGAGTTTTTCCGAATTTACGTGTGAAATTACATTTGTAATTTACCATAAGCTTTACAGTGAAACCTGCATACACCTGCGGAGAAATTCAATGGTGTGCGTGACGTTCCCGACCCGCACTGGGCCCACGTGGGAGCTACGGCCCAAGCCCTCTCATTCTCAGAGGAGGCCTGTGGCCTGCAGTGGGACGTTTATAGGCTGCGATGATGATGATGACTCTAATAACATACGGCAGTGGTCGGGTGCCCGCGGCGCTCTCGTAACACCTTTATTTGCGTAAATTAAACACCGATATTCAAATGTTATGATCTCTTTTCGTTTTAATTGCCGTCGGGCAGTCGCCGGCTTATTCTGAACGATCAGCGGCTTTAGAGCTGTTTAAAATGTTTGCTTCGCTTTATAAAAGCTTGTAATAAATCTTCTAATATATAAAAAATCTCGTGTTACGGTGTTTGTTACCGAACTCCTCCGAAACGACTTTTACGAAACTTTTTCTCTACATATTATTTGGTAGGTCGGAGGTTTATCATGCTCGTACAGTTGTTCTTTAGGTCGAAAGAATACTGCATAAAATAGTTTTTTTTTTATGTTACTGTGCATAAAGTAAAATCTTCATCTAAGACCAAGCAATCAGCCGCAAACACCCACAAACAGTCGAAATTATTTTTTTACAAATTAAATTAAATTAATGAGTTTATAGTTTTTTTTTTATTTTACAAAACTGTTTTTATTACGAATACGAAATTAATAAAGCTAGACAAATCTAGTAAGTAAACATTATAGTCATTATGATAGAAATTGCAATGCATGAAAAATAGAGCTTGTAAATTTTTCCAATGTTGCTGTTTAATTTCCTTGCAATCGAAGTGAAAAGCAGAGTGTAAAAACTCGAGCATTAAACCCATTTTCCCCTCGACGTGTATAAAATGACTCGATGAACATCTCGTATAAAATGACTCGTTTTATGCACAATCTACTATATTTTTCACTGAAATATTATGAAATACTAACTAAAAAAGACTCAAGCTCAGTGTTTAGAGAACCTCACTATGAAGGTTGAGGTCCCGGGTTCGATTACCGGTCGGGGCAGGTATTTGTGTGCAAAATGCGAATATCTGTGCTCGAGTCTTGGATGTTTAATATGTATTTAAGTATGTATTTATCTATACAGGGTACTTTTTTGATAAGTGCACAAATTTTAATATATGTGATACAGTGTCGTTAAAATAAAAAATTTCAGTATTTTTCGTTATAATAATTATCACTTTTTGTTTTGTTTTTCATAGTAACTCGACCAATTATTGGATGAATTATGAACATGCCAAATTTCAAAATGTAAAAAATCAAAATCTCGAACAGATAATCGTGATCTATCAACGATACTGAATCATATATCAAAATTTGTGCACTGATTAAAAAGTTAACCTGTAAGTATGTTTATCTGTATGTTAAGTATGTTTATCTGTTGTCTAATACCCATAGTAAGCTTTGCTTATTTTGGGACTATGTCAATTGGTGTCAATCGTCCGATGATTATTTTTTTTTTTATCTGCTTTTCGTGATCCTCAGTGCAGTGGCACTGGCCAGCTTTTTAGGGTTCCGTAGTCAACTAGGAACCCTTATAGTTTCGCCATGTCTGTCCGTCTGTCTGTCCGTCCGTGGCTAAGCTCAGAGACTGTTAGTACTAGAAAGCTGTAATTTGGCATGAATATATATTATCAGTCACGCCGACAAAGTGATTACATAAAAAAAACTAAAACAATTTTTTTTAGGGTACCTCCCATAGACGTAAAGTGGGGGTGATTTTTTTTTTCTCGACTAACCCTATAGTGTGGGGTATCGTTGGACAGGTCTTTTAAAACCATTGTGGGATTGCTAATATGATTTTTCTATTCAGTGATCTGTTTGCGAAATATTCAACTTAAAAGTGAAAATTTTCATTAAAATCGGCGGTCCCCCCCCCCCCCCCCCGCCCTCTAAAATCTAATTCAGAATGGTAGTAAATATATCAAATTTACTAACAAAATTATAGCGGCTAAGATTGCTTGGAAATTATTTGTAGTTTAAGAGTAAATAGTAGCCTAAGGTATAAAACATACCTAAACTTAGATGATTCCGTACACATACGAAATCCTTAGAAAAATATTACTTGATTTTTTTGTAATGGCTACGGAACCCTACTTTGGGCGTGTCCGACACGCTCTTGGCCGGTTTTTTAGCGCTGAATACGGCCACATTTCTAAAACATCCCCTCGCAAACTCGTCCATAACTCGTCCACGAAAGACCCAAACTCGCTCATTTCGGTGTCCTCAAAGCATATCAAGATGTCCCGACTGCTTGGTGGTTAGCCGTGACGCATAGGGGGCGGGACGCGCGCAGCCGAGGTGTAGAATAAATCTAAGAGATTGAAATCAAACCGATGTTCTTGTCCAAATCGATTGATACTGATACACAATGAAGATATTAGTGCGGTGCGGTTTTTAAATTGGAGTGCGCGGGTGATTAATCATTATAATCACTGTTACTGTTCGAGAAGTTAAGGATTAAATATGTTATGCAAGGTGAAATTTTGGACGTGATACGAAATTTTGTGTTTCTAGCTTACAATAATACTGGACAATAATAAAGTAGGGCAATAATACTTCGTTTTTAGGGTTCCGTAGTCAACTAGGAACCCTTATAGTTTCGCCATGTCTGTCCGTCTGTCTGTCTGTCTGTCTGTCCGCGGCTAAGCTCAGAGATCGTTAGTACTAGAAAGCTGTAATTTGGCATGAATATACATATCAGTCACGCCAACAAAATGGTAAAATAAAAAATAAAAAATAAATTTTTTTTAGGGTACCTCCCAAAGACGTAAGGGGGGTGATTTTTTTTCTCGACTAATCCTTTAGTGTGGGGTATCGTTGGATAGGACTTTTAAAACCATTGCGGGGTTGCTAACATGATTTTTCTATTCAGTGATCTGTTTGCGAAATATTCAACTTTAAAGTGAAAATTTTCATTAAAATCGAGCGTCCCCCCCCCGCCTCTAAAATCTAAACTGTTAGGTGGAAAAATTTGAAAAAATTCAGAATGGTAGTAAATATATCAAATTTACTAGGAAAATTATAGCGGCTAAGATTGCTTGGAAATTATTTGCAGTTTAAGAGTAAATAGTAGCCTAAGGTATAAAACATACCTAAACTTGGATGATTCCGTACACATACGAAATCCTTAGAAAAATATTACTTGATTTTTTTGTAATGGCTACGGAACCCTACCTTGTGCGTGTCCGACACGCTCTTGGCCGGTTTTTTTTAGCATTAGAAATAGGGTTAACAATCTTGATGAGTCTTTTTATTGAAAATCACTTTAAAAAATAGTAGGTACCTACTATTAAGTACTTATAAAACCAAAATAATGTAAATTCCCATTATGTCCTTGCTAATTGTTACATATTTGCTGTGATTTATTTTTCAAAAGTGTTATTCAATAAAAAGACGACATCAGATCGCTTACCTTCTTTCTAATATTTCATTGAGAAAAAGACTTCAAGAAGAGCAAATTAAATCTAATAAGTTAGAATGCGCTACTACTTCCATATCTACTGTGTCAAATACCGAAAACTCGAAAAAGCCTACTTCTAAGAAAAATAAGAAAACGTTGATTCAAAAAACTCCTGATTACTCAAGCGTCGAAGATAAGAATGAGTCTCAGATGCCCGCCTCCACCCCTGCCTCCACCCGTTTCGAGCAGAGATCAACCACAAATTCGAGATGATATCCATGCACAAGATGGCCGCTCCCAAGACCCTAAAAACAGCCCAGTTCCGCCCGCAGACGGCTCCGTGACACGAGATGTAAACGCGCTGCAGCCGAAGATATGCCTAATTAGCAGCAACAAGTCTAAACTATTGAGAATCGCTGAGTCAGCTCTACCAGATGCAAATTTGTGTCACTATCTCACCCCAGGAGGCGGAATCAGCCAGCTTTTTCGATCTCTCGACGAAAAATTAAAGTATTTTACAATCGAGGACTACTGTATTGTATGTATAGGAAACGACGATTTTAAAACTACGTTTGACTATAATAATCTTGTCATGTTTATAAGAGAACAAGTCCTTAATGTACAGCATACAAACGTAATAATTTGCTTGCCGACATTTCGAGTTAATAAATATGCGAATCTTTTCAACAAAAGAGTAGAAATGTTCAATGAAATGCTATACCAAGACAATTTAACTTACGAGTATGCTTATATTTTGGATTCCAACCGTAATTTACAATACTCGAATGACATGTTTCTATTTGGCTCGGGAAACATAAATAAACGAGGCCTTCGTGTGATATTTAAGGACCTAGCGGATCTCATCAACATAATAAATTCTGAACAGTCCTTCTATAATCTTCATATAGATAACTCTTGTCAAAAGCCGTTTTTTCGTGAAATCAACATTAAATAATTTTACAGTCATGCATCAAAATATTCAAGGGGTATTAAACAAGTTAGATTTTGTCGAGATTGCTTTAAAAGAACTTAAAAGAGATGGAATTGATATCGACGTGCTTTGCCTCAGTGAAACTTTTACGCGTAAAGGCACCGAAAACAATATAAAAATTATGGACCTAAAACTAGCTAATCATTATTCACGCTCTAAAGAAAAGAGAGGCGGTTCATGTATACTTATTAAACCTACATTAAAATTCAAACCGCTCCAGTTTTGTACTGACATAAGTATTCCTAAAATATTTGAATCCTGCGGGATTGAGATCCCAGATCATAACCTAATAGTGGTAAATATCTATCGTGTCCCAAAATATAGGTTTGAAAAACCATTCCTTACACAGTTTGAGAAACTCTTGCACTACCTAACGATTAAAAAGAAGAACTATAAGGTGATATTAAGTGGAGATTGGAATTTTAATATTTTGAAACGGACTAATAATATCGCAGAGATAAAAAGTCTATTAAATAATCATAATTTTAATATTTTGAAACGGACTAATAATATCGCAGAGATAAAAAGTCTATTAAATAATCATAATTTTAATATTTTGAAACGGACTAATAATATCGCAGAGATAAAAAGTCTATTAAATAATCATAATTTTAATATTTTGAAACGGACTAATAATATCGCAGAGATAAAAAGTCTATTAAATAATCATAATTTTAATATTTTGAAACGGACTAATAATATCGCAGAGATAAAAAGTCTATTAAATAATCATAATTTTAATATTTTGAAACGGACTAATAATATCGCAGAGATAAAAAGTCTATTAAATAATCATAATTTTAATATTTTGAAACGGACTAATAATATCGCAGAGATAAAAAGTCTATTAAATAATCATAATTTTAATATTTTGAAACGGACTAATAATATCGCAGAGATAAAAAGTCTATTAAATAATCATAATTTTAATATTTTGAAACGGACTAATAATATCGCAGAGATAAAAAGTCTATTAAATAATCATAATTTTCAAACACATATTAACGTCCCAACTAGAGGTCAGTCCTGCTTAGATCAAATTGCAAGCAATGTGAAGAAGATTGAGTCTAATGTTCTACCTTTAGCGCTCTCGGATCACGAGACTGCTCAGATTATTTCCTTTAAGATTAATAGTACTCCAAAGAAAAAACCCTATTACGTCCAAATGAGAGCTTATTATAGCTCCGAAAATATGTTAAAATTCAAGAAATGTCTTTCGTCGCTAACTTTTTCAGAAGTTATTGTACAAACTCAAACTAACGCTGCTTTCAACGAATTCCATTCTTTATTAAAGTTGTTTTATGACTTGTGCTTTCCATACATCCGAGTAAAAGTTAATTATAAGTGTTACAATAATAGATGGTTGACTAGAGGTTTACGTCGCGCATGTATAAATAAACGAAATCTATATCTTAAATACGTTCAAGAGCCTACAAATAAAGTCTTTAATAAACACAAATATGCTAAATACGCAATGATGCTCAGAAGATGTATATACAAAGCACAACAGTTACATAATAGTAAAACAATCACACTGGCAAAAAGTAAATCAAAGGCAACCTGGCAACTTATAAAGGGTAACAACCATACTGAAGCAAATCATATAAAATGTATAGAGAAAGACCAGATTAAATATTCAAATCCCATTACATTAGCTGAACTTTTTAATGATTATTTTATAAACCTTTCAAATCAGTCCTCAATGAATAGTTCGAATCAGAATCATCCACATACTAATACCCCCAGAAATGAAAAATCGATTTTTCTAAACCCTTACAACACACACGATATTTACAAGATTATACTGTCATTAAATAATAGTACCGCAGTCGGAACAGATGGTATAAGCACCAAAATATTAAAACTTTGCGCAGCTGAAATTGCCATACCTCTGACGCACATTATTAATTTGTCTTTCCTTGATGGCCGTTTTCCAGAAAGTCTTAAATATTCTATAGTTAAACCTTTATTCAAAAAGCACGATAAAACATCCATGGACAACTACCGACCCATCACTCTTATACCAGTCATTTCCAAAATTTTAGAAAAAGCCATATACATGCGTTTATCATCTTTCCTTGACTCATGTTCTGTTTTGAATAGTCAACAATACGGGTTCCGTAAGAAAAGCTCTACTACATTAGCGGGTTTTAACCTTATCAAAACAGTAACTGAATTGGTAAATAATAAAATACCTGTAGCAGCTGTATTCCTTGACTTAAGCAAAGCATTCGATTTTGTAAACCATACGATACTTCTCCATAAATTAGAAACATACGGTATTAGAGGAAATGCACTAAATTGGATCCAAAGCTACCTTTCTAACCGACAACAATGTACAGAAATACAGCACATAGAACAAAATAAACTGGTTTCGATTCGGTCTAAATATAAATACAACCGCTGTGGAATACAACCGCTGTGGAGTACCACAGGGCAGCATTCTAGGCCCATTAATATTTTTGTTATACCTCTATGTAAATGACTTACCGCATCACATAAAACACAAATGTATAATGTTTGCCGATGACACTACGATTATCGTTAAATCGGAAGACAAGAATAGCCTGAATAAAGAAATAAATGAATCTCTGGTAGAAGTAATTAAATGGTTAAATAATAATAAATTAAAAATAAATATCAAAAAAACAAATATAATTCAATTTCAAACACACAAGAATCAAGACACTAATTTAGATATACATTATGATAATGAGAAAGTGAAAGAAGTCGACACAATAAAATTTCTTGGCATCCATATAGACAAGTTTTGCAATTGGAAAAGTCATATTTCTAATATATGCAGTAGATTAGATAAGTTTGTATTTGCCTTAAGACGACTAAGCAGTACGTCTTCTCGTGAGGTTGCACTGACGGCATACCACGGATATGTTTCATCAGTTTTAAACTATGGACTGCTTATTTGGGGTAATTCTGTGGACATACAAAAAGCATTCCTGGCCCAAAAGAAATGTATACGAGCTGCGTGTAATGCACACTATCTAGAGCCTTGTAGGCCTATATTTAAAGCAACAAAGGTTCTCACTCTGCCTTGCATGTATATAAGGCAGATGTGCCTTTTAGTCAAAGATCATCCTGACTATTTTAGTAAAAAAATTGACCACTGCCTACCTAGAGCAACTCGGCATAAAGATAGGTTGCAGTTACCACTTATAAAATTAGAAGTTTATGAGAAAAATGCTTTATGTATGGCTATCAAAATATATAACAACTTGCCTAGTCATATAGAGAAATGTCATACAAGTATCAAGTCAATACTTACTGAATGGCTGTTAGATAGATGTTTTTATTCCGTTAAAGAATATTTAAGTAATAAATAGTATGGTAGACGTCAGTAAACCTTAAATTAGATTATTAGATTACTGTTAGCTTGTCCCCCCCCCCCTAATATATTATAATTTGATCTCTTTTTACTAATTGCTGTGATAATAGTGTAGCTATAATACATATACTAATAATATATAAGATTAAAATAATATATTATTATTATTTTCACGATAGAAGCGGCATGTTCTCTTCTAACTATTAAGTTTAGTTTGTATCGTTAAATGTTTAAGTGACTTAAGTGTACAAATTATACATATAGTTTGTTAAAATTTTTTACAGAGTCTGTCCAGCTCTATATTCGATATGTCAAAATTTTTGCATGCCTATGAGGCAGAGCATAGTGTAGTTATATTATATAGCTTGTTAACTGTGTTCTCGCAATAAAAATATTTCATTTCATTTCATAATGCTGAAAGAACTAAGTATAATTAATAGTGGCCTAGTGGTTTGACGTGTAGCAGAGTCGTAAGCTGCGTACGGACTGCGCACATTACGAGTATACCCTACGCGATCCCGGGTACGCGTACCCGGGTACGCGTGTCTGGAACGCCATGTCCGTACTTGCAGCTACGAGTACAGTGTACGCGTACAGTCGACTACAAAAAATCGATACGGCCAAAGTTACAAAAATATGTATACACGACCTTAATGTTAAGTCAATAAAGGTGTGTATACATATCTTTGTAACTTTGGCGGTATCGATCTTTTTGTAGTCGACTGTACATAGCGTACGGACATGGCGTTCCAGGACACGCGTACCCGGGCTCGCGTAGGGTACGCGTAATGTGCGTGCAGTCCGTCCGCAGCTGTAGGTTCATGCCCGCGCCCGGGCTCGCAACTACAAAAAATATTCTTACAACCTTAGATTATTTATACACTAGATAGAGCTTTGACGGCATGAAAACGTCCCGAAAAATATAAGCCAATAATGTTGGCTTATATGTCATTTGCCTCCCTTCAGTTTGAATGACGTAACGCGATCGTAAGATGAAGCTATCAAATGGATTTTTGGACGTTTTGTATCGCAGTGTTTGCTAGTGACACTCTATCTAGTGTATAAATAATCTAAGCTTAACATCCACGGCAAAAATGGAGAGGTGTAATTCTAAACCCAACACCACATCACATGGTTTAAATAGATCGGCAAGTTAAATATAAGCTTGTAAAAATCATCGCACTGACTCATTTTCGCTATAGTGCAGTCATCAAGTGCCACAAGTGATGACAGTTCAAAGGTTCAGGAACACTTCATCAGCTGCGCAGGCGTCGAATTGGCGCGTCACAATTGGTCCTTCGCGCCGGATATCGATAAATTAAGTTTAGTATAAGGGGCAAGCGGCTGTAGACATAAATAATTATACATATTTAGCGATTCAAAATAAGTGTTTTTGACTCAGTTAATGTCAGAAAATATAATCATTAGCATCATCACCTTAGCTATCCCACTGGAAGGCACAGGCCTCCTCTCAGAATGAGAAAGCTTGGGCCGTTGTTCCCACGCGGACCCAATGCGAATTGTGAACTTCATATACACCATTTAATTTCTTCTCAGGTGTGTTCTGGTTTCTTCACGATGTTTTTCTTTACAGTAAAGCTCATGGTATATTTGAAATGTAATTTTACACATAAGTTCCGAAAAACTCAGAGGTCTGAGCCCGGACTCGAACCCACAACCCTCTGCTTGAGAGACCATAGGTCAAACCACTAGGCAACCTAGGCTTTTTTTTGTTTAGTACTTACATCAAAGCAAATGTTACTTTTCTTGGTTTTCAATAAGCTTCAAATTATCATAGTCAAAATTTGATGTGGGCTTTATTAGGTAAAGGCGAGTAAACGCCCAAAACGCTTAAAATATGCCCTAGGGCTTGTTATCCCGTTACAACAACCCTGGGCTCTTACAGTGCGGGATGAGTAGACAATTCGGAATGCACAATAATCCTTCTGCTAAGTTAACCGAATTTCGTTTTTCCTTGCCCAGACTGGCGGACAAAGAAAACTGATTTGGCTGGGCTAGGGTTGTCAACAGTTTTAAATAATCATGGGATTTAGGCTGCGGACAATGCTCCTACACTAAAAGGACTTGTACCTAGGTTTATGACGTGGATTTCAAAGTCAAAGTCGTAGGTTTTGTTTGCCAGAACACAGTAATTAACAAAAATAGCCCAGTAGTTTGAAAACCTGACTACAAGCTTGAGGTCTCGGGTTCGATTTGCGGTCGGGGCAGATATTTGTATCAAAAATATGATTGTTTGTGCTCGAGTCTTGGATGGTTAATATGTATTTATGTGTGTATTTAACTATATAAGTATGTTTATCCGTTGTCTAGTAACCATAGTACAAGCTTTGCTTAATTTGGAACTAGGTCAATGGGGGTTAATCGTTCCATGATTTATATATAGTGAAATAATACGGATTACTCACGTCTCAAAATTAGATTAATAGGACATGTTTGAGAGAGAGAGAGAGAGAGAGAGAGAGAGAGAGAGAGATGTTTATTTACACATATTCGTTACACAGGAAATACAGTTGACAGGAAAAGATACAAATAAAAATCATCGAATAGTATAAATTGGGCCCCACTCAGCATAATGTTGCGGCAAGCCGCAACGCTGTTTTTCAGTGGGACCCATTTAAAAACTAAAACAAAAAAAAAAACAAACAACACATTGTGATGACACGAACGCCAGCGGAAAATGTAGGTAGTTCGCAACAAAACCTAGATAGGTACAAACCGGAAGTATGTATGGCAACACTTGATCAGTTTAATCGTATCAGAACCATTAAACCGCAACAAATTACGCCAAGGATTATTCTGGCTACTGTAGTGAATTATCAGCAATTTCACAAATTTTGATATTGTGATGTGACGCATTCACTCAACCTTCGATAAAACAAACTTAAAAACGACAAAACATTCTAATGACTTCAGACTAATCGAATGGTTTCAGACTAATCCGTATCCCTTCTTCTCGGAGCAACACGCCACGGCCGCTGCATCAATCTGTCATCAATGTTTTGTTTATTATTTATTAAATATTATTAATTCATAATTCCAGGCTGGCAACCCTACCCGGCGTAGCCAGGTAATCAAAATGCATTTTACGGCGGTCCGCTGGATTGAATAACACTGTAATATTGTAGACAAAGGCCCGCTGAGGAAACGCACACATTGTCCCCTTTGATGGCCCTGCTTGAATAACGCATAAAGTTTTGTTGTCACTTTCCAGAGATTGTCTGCGCTGTCGTAAAGTCTGTATGGTGACGCTTCCTTAGCCGTGGGGGTAAGCAGAGATGAAGAATTACCTATCAGGCCACAACAAACCGGGAGCGCGGGGCGGCAATGTAACGTGCCCAGCGCGATCAATAACACTGAATCAAATACGGTGTGCCGCGCTGCCAGTGTGTCACCGTATGTTTGATTCAGTGCATGTTATGGAGTGCGCTGGGCACGCTCCGTCGGCGCCCCGCGCTCCCGGCTTGTGGTAGCCTTTAAATAATCTACTGCACTGGTAGACAAGACTATTTACATAAACCGCACGCAAGAAATCAGAGGCCGTATTATCTAACGCGCGGACACTTGTCATCACTTTCACCATCTCTTTCTATCACCTTCTTATAACGTTTGAAAGAAAGAAATAGTGATTGCGAAGGCAAGCGTCAGAAACGTTAGATAATACGGCCTCAGGAGTTAAAGGTGAGTGTAATACAATCAGTTCTGTTAAATTATTTGCCATGCGTTTTTATAGGTAAACTACAGCAATTGTTGTAGGCCACCTTTAATATATTCCGCTGAGTCCCCATCACTCCCATCAGTTGTAACACGGCAAAGCTCTATGGTGCGCAACTGGCCGCCAACAGAAGAACAAATAAAATTTAAAATTTTAAGCAAATCGATAGCCTTTGTTTTTTTTCTGACATTGGCTTTACTTATTTAGGGAAGCGTATGCTGAGATTTCTTTACAAAAATGATTATAATTTATGCAGTAAAAGTAGTATTTTACGGAGCTACTTGTATAATTAAGGACTGCTACTAATTCAGGTATTGTCTTAATCCTTGGATAATTTATTGAATCAGGCGTTACTTTGCGGAGGTCCATATTAATGAATGATTGTTTCAGTTCATTAATCCTTGGAATTATTATTTTTCCGTCCTTATTGTATGTTTTCTTGTATATAACTTTATGAAACCTAATCCAAATCTCGTTTAGTTTTTTTTGCTGCGATACGCACTAAAACGAGCCATGGGAGCGAGGTATTATATTCCGGGCCTTTCTTTTCAGCTTCATCATATCGTTCTGCTCTACTGCCTCGGAGCAGACCGTCGGTGAAGTCTGAACCCCTTTTGGACGCTCCGAAGGCCCTTCATTCCTACCTGTCCGGCAAGTCTAGGCCATTGTATTTTTACCCTCTTTAATTTATGTATCACTCACGAGGCTGTATTGTCTAACGCTTCTGACGCTTGCCTTCGCTTTCACCGTCTCTTTCTGTCATCATTTTATACCGTTTAACAGACAGAAATAGTAGGTACGATTGCGATGGTAAGCGCCAGAAGCGTTAGACAATAAGCCGGCAGTTCTCGAGTTTTGCGCTTAGTCAAGAACATTGCTGACTGAAACAATTTGTATAAAAGTACAGTACCTGGGCGACCGAGCTCCGCTCGAGCTGAATCTCGGTACCAAGCGTTTTCCCAGAGATAAGACCACGCTAGATCTATTTTTCATCCCCGAAAACGAAAACCCCCCACATACCAAATTTCATCGAAATCGTTGGAGCCGTTTCTGAGATTCTAATCAGAATCTCAGAAACGGCTATATACGAGGGGCGTTCAATATAAAGTGAGAATGAGATGCAAACTCTTTTAATATTACGAAATTAAATACTGGCCGGTAAAGCTAATCTATCTAGCTGATTGCTATGAAAAAAAAAACTAACTGTCTTTTGTTTAAAAAAATATACGGTAATTTCTTTGCAATGCTATTGAGTACGTTAGTGAAAATGGAGAAAATTGAACTGCGCGCCGTTATGAAATACTTGTATTTGAAAAATGTTTCTACGGACCAAGTCAATTTGGATTTGCGGGACACTTTAGGGTCTAATGCTCCTCCGTATTCGACAGTCGCACGTTGGTGCGCCGAATTTAGACGTGGAAGAACATCGACAATGGACGACCCCCACTCCGCACGCCCTACTACAGCAGTAACTGAAGGAATTGTGAAAAAAGTCGAAAACTCAGTTTTGGCGGATCGTCGTGTCACAGTTCGTTTTATTGCTGAAAATGTAAAGATTTCAAAGGGGAGCGTGCATAATATTTTACATGAACGCTTGGGTATGAAAAAGGTATCTGCGCGTTGGGTACCAAGAATGCTTACTGACACGCAAAAACAAACTAGACTAGAGATTTGTCAAGAAGCTTTGAACGTGATGCAGCAAGACCGGGAACTTTTTTTGGCGCGATTTATAACAATGTACGAAACATGGCTCCATCATTACGACCCTGAAACGAAACTGCAGTCTATGCATGGAAAAGGCCATCATCTCCAACTCCGAAGAAATTCAAGGTGAGCCCATCTGCCGGTAAGGTCATGGGCTCTGTTTTTTGGGATGGTAAAGGGGTATTAATGATTGAGTATCTCGAGCATGGAGCCACTATTACGGGCACTTTATACGCCAAACAAATAGCAACATTGCGCAATGAGATCCGCGAAAAACGGCGAGGTAAACGGTCGAAAGTTGTGCTGTTCCACCAGGACAATGCCCCGGCACACAAGTCCGCCGTTGCAATGGCTGCAATTCGTGATGCTGGGTTCGATATCCTTAAGCATCCTCCGTATTCACCAGATCTCGCTCCCAGTGATTTCTACCTATTTCCGAGATTGAAACAACACCTGAGAGGCCAGAAATTTGAAGACGACGACGCGGTAGTCGCTGCAGTACAAGATTTTTTAAGTACTCAAAATGAGACCTTTTTTAAAAATGGAATTTTAAGTTTAGAAAAAAGATATACTAAGTGTATTATGCTAAAAGGTGACTATGTCGAAAAATAAAATGACATTTAGTAAAAGTTGTTTATAACATACTCATTCTCACTTTTTATTGAACGCCCCTAGTATGTACAAGAATTGCTCTTTTAAAGGTATTAGATAGATATTTTCTATTGTACTCTATTTTTTCTTTTATAACCAACCTCTTATTTCACCGACCAGCTAGCCAGTTACACTGTCAATCAGATAGTTAACATTGTTCCGTACCCAAAGGGTAAAAACGGGACCCTATCACTGAGGCTCCGCTGTCCGTCCGTCTGTCACCAGGCTGTATCTCATGAACCGTTATAGCTAGACAGTTAAAATTTTCACACATGATGTTTCGGTCGCCGCTATAACAACGAATCCTACTAAAAAACTGAATTAAATAAATATTTAAGGTGGCTCCCATACAACAAACGTGTTTTTGCCGTTTTTATAGATAATGGTACGGAACCCTTCGTGCGCGAGTCCGACTCGCATTTGGCCGGTTTTTTCTTTTAGAACCACGACCTCTTATTTCTCCGACCAGCTACCCAGTTACACAGTCAGCCAGACAATTTTTTTTTCAAGTTTGATTCGATGGGAAAGCCAACCGTGATCTCAACGTGATCCGTTTCTTATTTTAGTAATTGCCTGGCAAGTACTGTCACTGTGTTTCAGTAACTTACCCTCCCCAGCGTCGACTAACAGACTCCATGCCCGCGGGCAGGCAATATACCGCGCCGCCCGAGCGTACTCACCTCGTTATGCCGTCGTTATATCACTCCGCGGCATTATCTGCCCTAATAATGTTGTAATGAACATTCAGAATGGCTTTGATTACGTTTTTAGGGAGAATCGTTTCATCGTTATCATCATTTCAGCCGCACGTCCACTGCTGAACATTGGCCTCTCCCAAGGCTCGCCAAACAGATCGGTCCTGTGCCATCCGCATCCAACGCGATCTCGCAACCTTAACGTGGTCGTCGCTCCATCTTGTTGGAGGCCTACCCACACTGCGTTTTCCGGTCCGTGGACGCCACTCGAGAACCTTTCTTCCCCATCGGTCATCAGTTCTACGAGCCATCGCTTACCTACTCGCAATCGCATTCGCGGAGAATCGCTTACTTACAAGTTATCATGCTTTTATAGCGTCCGGTTAAAATGCGATCTATATTTGTCGACCTGGAATCATCATCATCATCCCAGCCTATGTACGTCCCACTGCAGGGCTCAGGCCTCCACTCAGAATTAGAGGGCTTGGGCCGTAGTTCCCACGCGTGCTGTGCGGTTTGGGAACTTCACACACACTATTGAATTTCTTCTGAGATATGAGCAGGTTTCCTCACGATGTTTTCCTTCGCCGTAACGCTCATGGTAGTTAAATTTCAAATGTAATTTCGCACACATTTCCGAAAAACTCAGAGGTGCGAGCCCGGACTCGAGCCCATGACCCTCTGCTTGAGAGGCCATAGGTCAAACCACTAGGCCACCACAGCTTAGACCACCACCGCTTATAGGGCAGAAAAAGCACGTCCTGAAAATTGAAAGCTTTGAATTATTAGTTCATGCAATATTGTAAAAATATGTTGCTGTCTTAAAACGAGTTTATTCGACACGTTTCGTGCTAATTCGTAGCCCTTCTTCTTAGAGTCGCACGTCACGGCGGCTGCCAAAGGTGCACACCCCGCGCCCGGATTAGCCCGGAACATGTCGAGTTGAACTCGTTTTAAGACGTGAGTGGTCCGTTTATTTTCACTATGAGCGAGTCTCACGGTAGTTTCATGTTTAAAGGGTAAGGTACTTGAGTTTGTGTTGCTATGAGCTATTATACTTTTCAGCGAACTTAAACCGCTACGTACAAAGTGTACATGGAACTCGCCGCTAACTGTAACACTGTCGCAGTAGCAGACGTTAGGTAAATCACATCAGCAGGAAGAGTCGACACAGAGCCGCTTTGAGACCCTAATTGGTGGCCCGGGGATAACGGCTCAAGCGTGGGCCTCATCTCGCTCTCAAAGGGAACTCGTTTACGTGATATACCGTACCTAATAGTTAATTGCATTGTGTTGAGGATCATGTAATGGCTTTTTCTGGTAATTATAGCAGACGACCGGATGGCCTAGTGATTTGGGAGTCGGATTATGGAGATAAATGTCCGGGTTCCAATCTCGCGATAGAATAGAAATAAGATTTAAAAGCGAAAAAGTTTTCCGGGTGCGGTGGGATTCGAACCCACGTCTCCTGGGTATGCGCCCCAACACGGCAGTTAGTTTCGGTGAGCAGACGTAACTGCTAATAAAAATAAATAATATAGAATAGTAATGTTTGTTTCGCTTTTTAAAAAGTTAGATAAATTTAAATCAGCCTTTAAAGATTTTACGAGTAATCTATAATGGTAAATAGTTTGAGAAACCCACCGATATCGGTCTTTTAAAAAACACAAACTTAAATAGTGTATATAAGGTAAACGTGCCAATGCTCGACACTTCAACGGTCGCCACCCATACTTGACACCCATCTGTCACCTCTCTTACTATGACATAAGATTGAAAGTGCCATTTATTGGGTCAGTGTAGAGCACAGGGACGTTTACCTGACCTATGTATTTGAGCTCATGATAAAATAACGTCTCTTTTCGCGTCTGATCTGTACACCTATTAACGCATTCGCATCCGGCTGTCAAACTCGGGACTTTGACAGATGCCCGATGCCCCAAACATATGTGCGTTCAATTGCCTGCAAAATTATGACAGCGGCACTAGACGAATGTCAAGAATACGCATACTTATATGCGTTGCTGGCAGTGAATGTGTTAACTCCTCCTAAACCATGCAATCAGTTAAATAGTTTTTCACGGAAAGTTTATGCGTAATAATAATAATACATGTTTATGTGTAATATATAACTAGAGACTCGTCCCGCGCTCCGCGCTGTTGTGATTTGGGAAAAATTATGACGTGCCATCGATTAAGAAAGTTTTTTGTAGCTATTTTTAGTTTAATTCTAAAAATGTCGAAGCGGAGACATGGAAAAACACGATTTTATCTATATTTATGAAATAAAACTCGCGCCTAAATAACTTTACAATGTGTGAAAGTGGGTGGATAATAAATAAGTATATACTTAAGTCAGTTACTTCCACAGATAGGGAAAAAAACGAAACACATACATATTTTATACTCTACGTTTGTGAATACTTATTGTCTACAGATACAGATAGTTCAGATATTGTTAATTTTTTACTTAGTGTATGTTATTTTAGTTTATCTGTAATTAGTTTATATCTACTCGTAATACGTACCTTGTTTTCCATAATTTAATAAGTCATAATGTATCATTTTTCATAATCAACGTTAGTCATAAAGTAATTTATTTCTGAAACAGTAATTTTTTCAGCTTTTTTTATAAATGCCATCTTAATTAAGTATAGAATGCAGTAGGTTAGGTTAGGTTTGTTTGTTAACAATTCTAAAGAAAATACTGTTTCAGAAATAAATCACTTTATGACTAACGTTGATTATGGATAATGATACATTATGACTTGTTAAATTATGTGAAACCATAGAAACTCGGTCTAATAATAAAGAATTTGGTTTGAAAAACGATTCTGATTCAATTTATCCAATATGCTAACGCGATCAAAATCGGCTAGCATCAGGGCCGGGGCTCCGCCGTAACCCGATACAGCAATCCGGCACTATTATGCTCTCTGGTATCTGCTTAATGAGAAAATAACCCGATGTTTCATGCTCGCTGCTTGGGGCTGGCTGGGATCAGGGGCTTTCAAACTTTAGACAAACCCAAAACACCCCCGCAGCACAAAAATTTTAAATCATCATCGAATATAAAATCCAAATCGTCCATTGGGATCCTGGGTGTCGACATTTCGAGTGATGTTCAGTTTCGTGGTCATTTGGAAGGCAAAGCTAAGTTAGCTTCAAAAAAATTAGGGTGCTTAATAGAGCGGGACAGTACTTCTCACCAGCCCATATCGCTTACAACTTTATAAGGCGCAGGTTAGGCCGCACATGGAGTACCTACTGTTCTCATCTCTGGGCTGGGACTCCCAAGTACCAAATTCTTCCATTTGACCGCATCCAACGTAGAGCTGCTCGATTTGTCGATAATTAGACACTCTCTGGCCTACTCGATCCTTTGGCTTTGCGGAGGGATGTGGCGTCTCTCTACATATTATACTGAATTTATTTATTTATTATTTATTTATTTATTTGGTTCACCAACAATTGTTTACACTAGTAATAGCAATAAATACATTTCACTTAGCTTATACGGGCAAAGTGTAACAATCACTTACAGGTAAACACAGCATGCAATTATATAGAGAGAAAAAAAATATATAAATATAGTTATTTAACTGTGACTAGCTTACAAGTTTAGAAGTTTAGTTCTCATCACCTTTTCACTGACTCAAGCTTATATGAGATTAACTATATTTACTAGACTCCTACGTACACCTATTTTAAATTTGCGTATCGAATCAGAGTGTATATCCGTATTGTGGCTACAACTATTTAAAGTCTTGCACAATCTCGGAATGGGTGAATTACTGCCGAGGACTGTGCGCCTGAGCGGTGTGATAGGCTTGCGGGACATTCGGGATGGAGCCCGGAATGACAAAAGGGATAATAACTGTGGACAATCTATGTCGTTTCGCAAAACCTTGTACAGAAACACCGCGTCCGCAATATTTCTACGCAAAGCTAACGACTCCAACCCATAGTGCTGCAACCTTTGTTTGTAAGAAGTTACTTTTCTTGCATTACCCTCCGAAAAAGTAAAATGTCTTAAAAAACGCTTCTGCACTCGCTCCAATCGCAGTGAATGCGTAGCATAATGCGGACGCCACACCACACTGCAGTACTCGACGATACTTCTGACAAGGCTATAGTATAATATAATTTTCGTTGTCCTACGCCGGAATATTCTTGCATTTCTTAAAACAAACCCCAACATTTTCGATGCTTTTTTAATTATGTTTTCAACATGAGGGACAAATGTAAGTTTTTTATCAAAAATTACACCTAAATCACGTACGGTTTCTACCTCTTGAAGTACATTGGAACCAATTTGGTAATTAGATTATCATGGGGAGTGTTCTGACGAACTGTTCGAATTGCTGCCTGCGGCTAAATTCTACTACCGCACTTCGAGGAACCGTCTGTCTTTCCATCCTCACCATCTTGATGATTGGCAGTCTAGTACCGTGCGTTTTAAGCGAAACTTCTTTCCTCGCACGACAAAGATCTGGAATTAGCTTACTGCGGCAACATTCCCGGAGCGTTACAACTTAGGGATCTCTCCATCAGGTGACCCGTCTGCTCGTTTGCCCCCTCTTATATAAAAAAAATAACTGTCCTTATTCTTAATTGGAATTCATGCATTATTATGAACAACTGCATACCTATCGTCATCAGTCCGCATGATTGCGTATTTATTCGCTGTCAATTAGGATAACGCCTTACGGTAGGTACGTGTCCAGATTGTCGTCGTCGTCCGAACTTGGCCGATCGAATCAAACGTATGTAAGCACGGTAGCAGTATAGGCGCTCTCGTTCCTTTACATACCAACGTTTGATTCGATCGGCCGAGATCGGACGACGACGCCCGAACATACTTACTGACAACGGATTAGGTGGACACGTACCGTTAGCCCGCACTTACACTAGTAAGAAAAATTAAATACATAAGTTGCAGTCTGAGCGCAGAAATGTGCTACAACTTACACAATTTTTCTTACTAGTGTAGTGGACACCGAGGAGAGTTGTGACATCATCGATTTTTGGGAACTTATTTACTGCTAGCAAGATCGCAACAGCGCGTGTTTGATAGCTCGAGACTTGAACTAAAAAACGCGCGCTATTGCAAGCTCGCTAGCAGTTCATAAGTTCTAAAAAATCGACGTTGTTACTACTCTCATCTGTCACAACTGTCCTCGGTCTCCCCTACCTAAGTTCATCTTGTCCTAGGACACTGAAACCACAGCATTATGAGACAGGAAGCCGCACAGTTTGAGAAGCGTTGGCCTAAAGTTGGCGCATTATAATAATATTCCGGATCAGGAAAGCTTTATATTAGCTTTTAATGAATTTATGAGGGCGATGCGGTCTCAGAAAACAACGGGAACGTGCTTTTGACGTACCAAAGTTCGTTGTTAGTGCATTTATGGATTTTCTATTTGATAATCCCACTATTTATTAAACCCCGGTACAAAAAGAGGGGTGTTATAAGTTTGACCGCTCTGAGTTTTACGAACTTTATGTGCGAAATTACATTTGAAATTCACCATGAGCTTTTACGGTCAAGGAAAACAACGTGAAGAAACCAGCACACACCTGCGAAGTAATTCAACGGTGTCTGTGAAGTTCCCAATCCGCACTGGGCCCGTGTGGGAACACCGCCCCAAGCCCTTTCTATCTGACAGGATCTATGCTTGTGTGTGTGACGTATACAGGAGATGATGAATACTGCATTAATTTCATTAAATTTTGCTATTTAAATAAGGTCTACCGAGATTCGTATCGAATCCAAGATGGCCGCTGTGTCGGTGGATCGTCAAATTGAATCAGACGCGATCCTCGGGACATATTGTTCTGGGGACGAATTCAATCTCTACGTCTGATCACACGGGTAGACGTATTCTGAGACATTTTGTTTTTATTTTGTTTTGCTTCCTTTTACATCGGTGTCAAGATGAAGTCAAGAATAGGGAAAATATACGGATCACTCACGTCTCAAAACGAGTTTAACTCGACATGATTCGGGCTAATCCGTAGCCCTTCTTCCCGGAGCCACACGTCACGGCAGCTGCCAAACACGCACTGCGCGCTACCGCTCTAAAAAAAGTAGTAAGTAGTAGTCGTAGAAGTGCTACGGATTAGCCCGAAACATGTCGAGTAAGTGTCGAATTTTTGTAGGTAAGTATAATTTGTGATATGTTTTAATATACTTTCTTAAAAAAAAACTTTATATTATATTATTCCTCACAGAAATAGAAAATAATTAAATTACGTGAGAAATTATACTAAATTACTCTATTAGGTGTTTACAATAAAACTGTGCCTTAAGACTGTATTTTTTTACCTACAGGGATCGATTTTTTTACCCGACTGCAAGGAAAGGGTTAAAGTATGTTTTTCGCGCGTATCTTGTATGTACTATATATGTATGTATGTATGTAATATTCTTTTTAATCACATCTATCACTTTAAATTACCGTTCGATCCCTGTGAAAAATTGAGCTGAGTTTTGAATAAGTATGAGTAGGGTGTAGAAAATTAGAGTGGGTTAATCAGAACTTTGAATTGAGCTTTTTGACGAGATCTGTGACTGATATTACTTTTTTTATAGAGAGCGATCACCGTCGCCCATGGACACCCGCAACACGAGGGGAATCACAAGTGCGTTGCCGACCCTTTTAGGAATTGGTAGGCTCGTTTTTTAAAGACCCCTAAGTTGTAACGCTCCGGCAATGTTGCCGCAGTAAGCTGATTCCAGATCTTCGTCGTACGAGGAAAGAAGTTTTGCTTAAAACGCACGGTACTAGACTGCCAATCATGAAGATTTGACTTTTTTGTTAAATAAAAATTTGCCGAAGCCAGTAACGTAACTACATATATCACAGAGGGACTACAAATGGTAAATGATAACAATGATAACTGTTTAGCAATGGTATCATCAGAATAAGACAGCGGATTCGTCTCGCGGGATGCGATTTACAATCTGCCACGTAATTCGCTTTCGCAGCAATAACAGAACCAGCGATCATGGCAATACGTCCAAACACAATCACCCTAAAGCGAGGTTTTCACGTTGCGACTAAGCCATCCGAGTAGGAATACATTGCGGGCCTTGAATAGTATATCAGATCGTAACTAGTTCCATAGACCAGCGATCTATAGCCAGCACTTAGATGATTTTATTCTTATTATGAAAACCTGAAGGCTGAGCAATCTGACACGCGCATTACTTAATATAACTGTGTTTTAACCTATTTGAGGGTTTTACTCGACTTTTTTACTCTTTTACTCTAAAATAACTGAACAGATTTGTATGAAATAATGACAGTGGCGGGGCGTGAAAATTTTTGCATGTAAAGCCGGAGCAAAAAAGTAAAAACCCCATTTATCCTCTCCTATATAGATAGATACATAATTAAATAATTAAACACCCAAGACCCGAGAGCAAAAATTCGTATTTTTCATGCAAATATCTGCCCTGACACGAGAATCGAACCCGGGACCTCAAGCGTATTAACCGTCGCTTAACCGTCGGATAAGGGCTATAGCTACGTTTACCCCCTGTTTCATGAAATTTTCATTGATTTTGCCGTAGGATGCACCGTTTTCAAGATATTTGAGAAAAACACCGGTTCTCGTCCGATCACCGAAGTTAAGCAACGTCGGGCGCGGTCAGTACTTGGATGGGTGACCGCCTGGTTTTTTTATTTTTTTATGAAGTTTCACTTCTTCCGCGCGGAGGGCCTCCACGCACTATTTTATCTCTCTTTGTGTGACTATGCCAGCCTAGTCTCTCGCCCAACAGGTACCAGGGTATCGCTGAGTTTTGGGCACCCTCTATATAATATTTAGGTAATATCTATTTTAGAAATAAATTATTTATTATGAAACACATACAAATATTAAGAAACAATAACAATAATAAATTAATACTATAACTATAAATAAAATAAAACTAACTTAAACTAAAACTAAATAAAATTAACAAAAGGTTCCCCCGCGGCATGGACCCAAAGACACTGGCAGCATTACCTCGCTGTATAGCAATGCTGATACGTTGTGCGAGGTAGCTGCCAGCTCTTTGGTCTCCGTAGTGTCACAAAGCCGTTTACAAATATCTTTGTAAAGACTTTTTGCGCTGGAGCCCCACGGACCAAAGGTCTCAACCCCGAGTGGAACAAAGTTGTATTCAGAGCCAAGACCTTTGTATTTATTTTTCTTAAGCTTTTCTGCCGCTTCTGCTGCTGCACCAGCTTGATTTGCTGTTCCGCGGATGTGGGACGGAGCCAGTGTGTCTACACAAGTAGCGTCCCACACCAGCACACGACCCAATTTCCACGCAATCAATGACATTCCGTCTGGTCTCTTGCCATCATCTCTGGCGATGCCCGATGGCTCCAGTAACGCAGGCACATTGACGGTGGCAAGAGAGCGACGGATAATGTCATTGAGAGCATCAAATTACATAGATGAAATCACAAACATCAAATTGACACATTACAAGGGACACTTTTCAATTAATCTGACTGGTCGAATTCTACACGTCTCCGCTTCGATGGAAGCTCACCCTTAATCTTTCGAAAGTGAGAAGGGTGTATCAAGCGAGACAAAAGAATAGTAATTGTGGACGCATCGGCGGGCGCGGAATAATGTGGTAATGTCGCCAATTAAAATTAGGCCTATTTTTTACGATCAAGCTGTTTGTCGCTTTCATACTAGTCTTTACCCGTGGCTTCGCTTGCGTTTTTGGTTTGGCGAAATTCCCGTGAAAATTCAAAAGTGATCTTCATTCAATTTTTTTTCCCGCAACCTTAACCAGGTTGTCGCTCCATCTAGTTGGAGGTCTACCGATACTGCGTCTTCCGGTCCGCGGACGCCACTCGAGAACCTTTTGGCCCCATCGGCAGTCAGTTCTACGAGCGATGTGCCCTGTCCACTACCACTGGAGTCTGGCTTGGCTTGGTGACAATATGGGGCATAAAAAGATTTCAGATCTGTTTATAAATGACGGAGTTCTAATATAACAAACAAAAAATAGAATTATTCTACTCCTTTTTTTGAAGTCATCATCATGCATCATCCCCAGCCTATATACGTCCCACTGCAGGGCACAGGCCTCCTCTCTGAATGAGAGGGCTTGGGCCGTAATTCCCACGCGGGCCGAGCGCGGATTGGGAACTTCACACACACCATTGAATTTCTTCGCCGGTGTATGCACGTTTCCTTACGATGTTTTCCTTCACCGAAAATCTCATGGTAAAATTCCGAAAAGCTCAGAGGTGCGAGCCGGGATTTGAACCCACGACCCTCTGCTTGAGTGGCCATAGGTCAAACCACTAGGCCACCACGGCGTTTTCTTTATTTAGTACTTATGTCAAAGCAAATAATGTTCCTTTTCTTGATTGTCAATAAATAATAAGCTTCAAATTATCATAGTCAAAATTTGACGTAGGCTTTATGGGGTATTTTTGAAGTCGCGTAAAACAATTTCTTTCTCGTCCGAGACCAGCCAAAAACAATTTTTATGAACAATTTCCCCACCCAGTATATTCCGCTGTCCATATTATTCCAAATCCGATATCTTAACGAGATACTTCTGCTTTTGTTTGTACACGATGCTAACTCAATCTCTGAATTCTGAGATTATCAAGCCAGCCAATTTAAAAATGAAATAACAGCGTAATTGAATTTCAACTTGCTTACTCACTGACTTATATTGTTCAGCTCCTTTGTCTTGTTCATTAAGATAGGGGCGAAAAATAATTGCTGAGATTTTTGTGTTAATATTAATATTGCTGTCGAAAATCCGGCTCGAAGGACCGGACTGGTGTCAGTTTGCAATGAAACATGACTTCAAGCGATGATTATTAAAGAAAGAAAGAAAGAAAGAAAATACATTTATTTACAACATCACAAGACACATCATCAATATTTTACAAAACAAAAGGCAACACTAAATTCAAAGTCAAAAAGTCAAAGTCAAAATTCTTTATTCAATTTAGGCATCAATAAGCTAAAGATAGAATGTGTCATTGCGGTTGCAAATCGGACACTGGCTCAGCATAATGCTGAGGCGTTTAAAGCACCCCAGCGCTGATTTTCAGCCAGCACCGTTGGTGACACCCAGATCGCTGTTTAGATAGATAAATAAATAAACTGCACACTAATAGCTACATACATACATAAGACTACATGCGTAAACAAATAATTTGTAAATTGTAAAAGCAAATAATAATAACAAAATTTCTTGAACATAATAATTAGTATATCTCACTTGCCAAGTATACAACCCTGAGCGGACTAAAACGAAAAATGAAATAACCGAGACAATAAAAATCAAAGAAGTTTTGTGAAATAGTGCTGGAAAGGAGAGGAAATTAAGGTTTTAAATCAAGAGGACTGTACAACGATCTATCGATGATTTCGAATCGGTATTCCGAGGTCGTATCGTCTAATCTAACGCTCCTGACGCTTGCCTTCGCTTTCACCATCTCTTTCTGTCTTCAATGTCATCATCTTATACACGTCTCAAGCGTCAGAAGCGTTTGACAATATGGATGCCTGCAGGAGTTGAAAAATAGTAATCCCTAGCCAAAATGGAACTGAATAGATGAGGTTTCAAGCAATTTATTCTCTGTTTAATTTAAAAAAAATATATTTTTATAGTGACATGTACATATTTAGTTAATTTTACTTAGGTAGGTTCTAAGTTAGATATTTAGTTTATAATTAAGTTTTATTCATTGTTATTTTTTCTTCATATTTGTATTCTTAGTTTCAATAAATGTTTTAAACGTGAAGATTTAAAAAAAAAGCTATTGTTAATAGTTACCTCCATCCACCGATTCCATGGTCATCCTACATCTGTTGAAGTTAGGTAGGTAGTTTCATCAAGTGTCATCGTTTTGGCGGGGAATTTGACAGGTCTCACGTCAAAATTTGCTTTTTTTTTAATTTATTTTTGAAACAGGCTTCGTACAACTTGTCACATTAGCCTATAGGGCAAAACATTGGGCTCAACTTGGGATGAGCCTTATTTTCCTGCTGAGTCGCTTTGTAAATAAATAAATGAATAAATAAATAAATAAAGGCTCATCCCAAGCTCAGCCCAAACCTCTCGCAAACTAATGATTTTTGGCGTTTATCCCTATTCTCTCGTAAACGATTTAATTACCGCTCGCAAACCGTGTCGGGCCTTTCCTGAATTTAGCCCCTGATCACCGATTAAAAATCATAGTGTACTTATATCGATGTGTGTGTGTGTGATGGTGTATAGTGTATACAACGACGCATTCCTTTCAAATTCCAAAATCTTAATCGCTTAGCTTGGGTTGTTTACCTCATAAAGCCCACGTCAAATTTCGACCATGATAATTTGAAGCTTATTGACAATCAAGAAAAGTAACAATTTGCTTTGACATAAGAACTAAATAAAAAAATACCGGCCAAGAGCGTGTCGGACACGCTCAAGGTAGGGTTCCGTAGCCATTACGAAAAAATCAAGTAATATTTTTCTAAGGATTTCGTATGTGTACGGAATCATCCAAGTTTAGGTATGTTTTATACCTTAGGCTACTATTTACTCTTAAACTACAAATAATTTCCAAGCAATCTTAGCCGCTATAATTTTCCTAGTAAATTTGATATATTTACTACCCTTCTGATTTTTTTCAAATTTTTCCACCCAACAGTTTAGATTTTAGAGGGGGGGGACGGCCGATTTTAATGAAAATTTTCACTTTAAAGTTGAATATTTCGCAAACAGATCACTGAATAGAAAAATCATGTTAGCAACTCCGCAATGATTTTAAAAGACCTATCCAACGATACCCCACACTATAGGGTTAGCCGAGAAAAAAAAGCACCCCCACTTTACGTCTATGGGAGGTACCATAAAAATTTTTTTTTTACTTTTTTTTATTCAATCACTTTGTCGGCGTGACTGATATATATATTCATGCCAAATTACAGCTTTCTAGTACTAACAGTCTCTGAGCTTAGCCGCGGACAGACAGACAGACAGACGGACAGACATGGCGAAACTATAAGGGTTCCTAGTTGACTACGGAACCCTAAAAAAAGCCGAGGTGGCATAATGGTTTGACCAATGGCCTCTCAAGCAGAGGGTCGTGGGCCTCAAAACCCTGGCTCGCACCTCTGAGTTTTTTGGAATTTACGTGCGAAATTACATTAGAAATTTACCATGAAACACCCGTTTAAGGTTTAAGGTTATGATGCCACAGACAGACACACACGCAGCGGTCAAACTTGTAACACCCCTCTTTTCGTGTGGGGGGTTAAAAAGTCCATATGCTTGTGACCGGTGCCCCTTTTTTCCGCTTGTGACGCTTGATAGCTCTCCACATTAATTCAGAGTTGGCGAGCAACCAAATCCAGTTGACAGACAGACGGACACCCCCAAAGGGCCCTCAAACATTTAACGAGAGTTCATTAGAGTTTTAAAACCAGCGATTGCCAAAAAACATAAGACAGAAGAACTATCTATCCCCAAAAGTTCTATATTCTTCTAGAAACACCACAATTTAAACTCTATGTATGCGGCTTTAGGTGTCATTTCAAAGGGGTAAAATGGAGTTTAAATCTTGTGGAATTTAGTTCATTGCAGTAGTTTTAATTGACCAGCAGTGTAGGATTCGTTAATTGGGAAGAGGTGCTAGAGATGAATGCGACATTTTGGGTTCTGAAAAACGAAACTTAAATGTAGTAAGTAGGTGTTAATAAAATAAAATAAATAAATAAATAAATATCACGGGACAATTCACACCAATTGACCTAGTCCCAAAGTAAGCTAAGTAAAGCTTGTGTTATGGGTACTAGGCAACGGATAAACATACTTATATAGATAGATACATACTTACATATTAAACACCCAAGACCCGAGAACAAACATTCGTATTTTTCATACAAATATCTGCCCCGACACGGGAATCGAACCCGGGACCTCAAGCTTCGTAGTCAGGTTCTCTAACCACTAGGCCATCTGGTCGTCTAAATAATATAGATAATAATATAGATAACGAAGGCATATTCAATGCTGCATTATACCGAACGAATAGCCCAGTGGTTAGAGAATCTGTCTGCGAAGTTTAGGTCCCGGGTTTGATCCCCAGTCGGGAAGAAATAATATAGGAATATAGGAATGTTCGTTCTCGAATTTTGGATGTTTAATACAGTCAAAACCGTTTATAACGACATTCAAGGGACAGTAATATTTGGTCGTTAAACACGGTTGGTCATTGTAACCAGTAAAACTTTGGTATATAAGATCGTGTTGGGTTTTTTTCTTGGTCGTTACATCCAATATTGCGTTGTAATTGGTGTCGCTATAAACGGTTTTGACTGTATAAATATAATAAATATCAGGGGACAATTATTCACACCAACTGACCTAGTGCCAAGGTAAGCTAAGCAAACTTGCAAAGCTTGTGTTATGGGTACTAGGCAACGGATAAACATACTTATATAGATAGATACATACTTAAATACATATAAAACACCCAAGATCCGAGAACAAACATTCGTATTTTTCATACAAATATCTGCCCCGACACGGGAATCGAACCCGGGACCTCAAGCTTCGTTCGTAGTCAGGTTCTCTAATCAGTAGGCCATCTGGTCGTCAATATGTATTTAATACGTTTATCCGTTGCTTAGTGCCCATGACACAAGCTTTGCTTATTTTGATCAAATGACCCATGGTATTTATTTATTTGTAACTAACCGTTGTCCACGACTCCGTCTGCGAAGTACCTATTCGTTTACCGCAACCCTGCGGGAACTATGCATTTCCAGGGTTTCAAACAGTCTCCATACTAATTTAATCGGTTCAGCGGTTTAAGTGTAATTAGGTAACTGACAGACAGAGTTACTTCATTTATAATATTAATACTTAACTAATAAGAAAGGATGTTTCGTTGCAGATGACTCACAAATTTGACTTGTAACATTTAATGACATCACACATCAATAAAAGCTTGTGAAAACGTACATAAATACGCTGTTTCTTGACTAAAAATTTTCACATAACTTACTTGTATGCGTTCAACAACAAAATTGATCAAAGAACGGTTGCAACAGACCCTTGA
This sequence comes from Archips crataeganus, assembly GCA_947859365.1. Taxonomy (NCBI): domain Eukaryota; kingdom Metazoa; phylum Arthropoda; class Insecta; order Lepidoptera; family Tortricidae; genus Archips; species Archips crataeganus. The sequence goes on from OX402056.1 coordinate 2,260,004, forward strand.
TACTCGTAATTTCAAAGAACTAAAGTTACAAAGTCAAAAAGCAAATTCTCACCGGCTAAAAACAATTTAAACGCAAAACAATAGTGCCCCCAACCCTTGACTAATCGAGTGCAGCTCAACAACCCCACTAGATACCTAAGGGGCGGCCAGCACTCAATTTAAGTCCGTTTTGTATTTTGCAAACACAATTTAAGAGCAATTCCTTTACATTTTGTTTCAAATGTACGTGGGAAAATGTAGTTAGTAAATTAAATTAATTGATGCAATTGTTATTCGTAATTTTAAAGTTTCAAAGCCGGTCAAGGAGGCTTGAGAACTTTGACTTTCTTTAAATAGGTAGTTGTACTTGAGTTTAGAATTGACCTCGTAACTGTTAAAAGCAATTGCAAGATTAATAATGATGCATTTTTCACACGGGCAATGTAAGGATATTTAAAAGTTAAAATACTTAGATTTAAAAAATAAACGGGTATACAAACGGGTACACGTACCTAGTTCATAATTTGAAATTTAATAAACCCCCAACGCAATTAAGTTTAAGATCTCTTCCGCAGCATACAAGAGCTGATAACTTTGAAACGGCTGGACCAATTTGGATGAAATATATCTAAGAACCATCGTTATGTTTCCATGTTGTTTTGTATTATTTTTGTGTTTTATGTACAATAAAGTGTTTACATACATACATACATAAAGCACGAAACAGATTAATATGGAGATAGATTAGTATGGAGATAGCTTCAGTTGTGGGAAAGGATAAGGAATAGTTACTATCCTCGAAATTAAATAGCAAGTAAGAAATAAGGCATCCAAATTACTAATTCCACGTGGACAAAATCGCGGGCAAAAACTAGTTCATAAAGTTCAAAACTAAGAAAGCGACTTGCAAATTTCTACTCGACTAACTAGTAGGTAATAAATACGAATGCAAAGCAACTCCTCAAATTAGATCATTCAATAAAACACTTCATGATTTTAAGTCAACAGTGCTAACGGGTTTTGCAAAAAAAACTTTATAAGACGCCAAATGTACAGTCAGGCACTTGTCTCCCCTTTTGTATACTCGACCTTATTTGGTTGTGTTAAAGATCGTTATGGTGTGAAGCTGAATGCAAGGTTCGTTATGAACCCTGTTTCTGGTACGAGAAGGGTGCGAGGGTGATGTGCATAAATTGAGCGCATTATGCAACGTATGCTATGCTGCCAAAAACATTTTAATAAATAACATTTTTAGGGTTCTGTACTCGTACCTAAAGGGTGTCAACGGTACCCTATTACTGAGACTCCGCTATCTGACCGTCCATCTGTCGGTCCGTCCGTTACAAGGTTTTATCTCTTGAACAGAAATAGCTAGACACTTGAAATTTTCACCGATTAAGTATTACTGCATATGGCAAGTATAACAACAAATACTAAAAATAAAATAAAATTAAAAATTAAAGTGTCTATACAGTATCAGCTTTTCACTACGAAATTTAATTTTCGAACTTCGTATCGTTCTGTTCACCCTAATAACATTAAACAAAAGAATGAGAGGGATGGCACAATAAGAAATTCGAATTTTGAATTTCATAGTGGCCCCACAGAATTACTAAATAACTTTAATTTCAATACTAGATGAAAACCCCCGCTCGTATATATTTATTTTATATAATAGGGGGCAAACGAGCAGACGGGTCACCTGATGGAGAGCGATCACCGTCGCCCATGGACACCCGCAACACGAGGGGAATCACAGGTGCGTTGCCAACCTTTTTAGGAATTGGTAGGTTCTTTCGGTCCGTATAATTCCGGTTCCCATGGGAATTTTGGGGAAATACATACCCTCTGTCACTCTCGGAACTGAGACAAATCTAATGACACCTCACACATCAAAATCCATGGAGTCGTTTAGGCTGCAGGCCGTGCCAAAGAATGATACATACATAAGTATGTAAGTACATAAATACATACGCTCAAAAAACATAACCCTCATTCGACAGTCGGGTAAAAAGTATTCAAACACGTCAATACACTGGCACTTGACACAAAAAACATGGGTCTGGTTCTCTCTTGCACCAAGCCGTCCAGTTTTTGTTTGATTTCGTAGCGATGTTTTATGCACCATCGGTCCTGATCGCGCAAAGTCCCGATATTCCCATATTTGCGAGGGGCGCGGCGCGAACGGAAATCTTTTTAGAGTTCCGTATCCTAAGGGTCCCGGTGGAACCTTATTACTATCGCTAGACCGTTTAAATGAGTCCTCGACCGAGCGGTACAGGGGCTGGGGGGTATGACGACAAAGGGTTCGAGAAAACTCATCTAAACGGTCTAGCTGTAAGGTGCCGCTGTCTGACTGTCATGGGGCTGAATTTGTACAGTAACTTTTTGAAAAATAACATTCCCGCTTCCCACACATTTAATTTTTTTAATTTTGTAACTGTTTAAAGAAATAATAACGAGGAGAACCTTAGCAATAAGATCCCACATTTTGGATACGACTCCCTAAAAAGTTTTAATGTTTTTTTCGAAATAACAATGAGAAAGTCTTTATTTAAATAACGACAAAAAAACGTAAAAACAAAATCGGGACTTTGGAAAGAGTGCAATGTAAAATCGAGTTCAAATCCGTTCAATAATTATTGGGAAAATTATAGAAACAGAATAATAATGGGTCGATACTGCAGTACAGTCGTAATCGGAGAGACTTTGCTCGAAGTTGTTGACGACTATATTTACCTGGGACATAATCCAATTAGGTTGGTTCAACTTCGAGAAAGAGGTCAATCGACGAATAATTAGACTCGGCTGGGCAGCGTTCGGGAAGCTCCGCAATACCTCGTCATCCAATATACCGCAATGCCTCAAGTCAAAAGTCTTTGACCAGTGTGTGTTGCCAGTGATGACTTATGGCACTGAGACGTGGCCACTAACGATGGGCCTCATAAGAAAGCTCAAAGTCACTCAGAGGGCGATGGAGAGGGCTATGCTCGGAGTTTCTCTGCGGGATCGCATTAGAAATGATGAAATCCGCGCAAGAACTAAAGTCATGGACATAGCTCGAAGAATCGCTAGACTTAAGTGGCAGTGGGCAGGACACATCGCTCGTAGAACTGACGGCCGATGGGACCGAAAGGTTCTCGAGTGGCGTCCTCGGACCGGAAGACGCAGTGTAGGTAGGCCTCCAACAAGATGGAGAGACGACTTGGTGAAGGTGGCGGAAACGCATTGGATGCGGATGGCGCAGGGCCGATCTGTTTGGCGAGCCTTGGGGGAGGCCTATACTCAGCAGTGGACGTCTTTCGGCTGAAATGATAATGATGATACTGCAGCGCCTCCTGGTGCCTTACTAACATAAATCTTATCTTAAAACTTACCCTGAAATAATACCTCAAACATAACCCAACCACACAACTCAAACATAACACCTCCGTTCCGTGGTGACTAAAAATAAAAAAATCTCATCCAAGTAATGATTAATGTGATTTTCGGCATTTTTTTAACGGCACGGCACGATACGGAACCCTTCGCGTGCGGATCGGACTCGCACTTGACCGGTTTTTTGTAACACCTAAATTCAGTGTACCAGTATGACACGAATATAAAGCTACAGTCAATATTGGGGAGCTCTATTTTGAATGAAATTGGACGTGAAAACTGTGATTGATTATTTTTGCGAACGCTCTCAATAGAGATTTGTTCCTCGACAGTTTGTGCTTGATGTTTCCGCTATTTTGTCTGTGTCTCGAGAAGACTTATCACTTTTCCGGGACAAAAATTAGCTTATTTAGCTGAGATAGTGTAGCTTTCCGTCTCTATAGAAATTTTAAAATCAGTTTGTAGTTCCAAAGACTACATTAGCAACCCCAACAAAAGTGTACGACTATGTCCAATCTGTGGTTCCGTCCTCTCACTTCTCTATACGCTTTTGCAAGCGCGGTTTACGTTTTTATATCAAGGACGAAATTTATTTATTTAAAACCTTCAGCACGCCTAAACGAGCCTCCTACTCGTAATAAATAACAAACACATTGCTTGTTCAACAATATACGAATAAAAACAATATTTACATCTATAATATGCATCTGAATTTGTAAAAAATTAGCTCAGCTAATGGTATACAATATAATGCATAAACTCCGGGGCTCTCACATTTATATAAGTGGAGCCTCTTTACAAGTATTTTTTCGCGACGGGTTCGTACAAGAAAATAATGCTTATTTGCTTCAAATACGTAAGTACGCAGGTGACCCAAGTGTATCATTTTGTGACGCCCAGGGGACAGTACCCAAGCCCAGAGGCCGTCGCGACGCACAGTTTAGCAACTCCTGGATTAACTCTATTTTTTCAGGAGATACCTACCTAGAGATTATCTACCACTGTGGTTAACTTCCGTTATCCTCGTCTCACAACGCGACTAAAGAAAGTTTGACTCATCAAAGGGTACTTGCGTTACCCGGTTATATGTAATCAGTTTTGACATGTTAGGATTTAGAGCAAATTTCAAAAAACGATTAATAAACTTCAGTGACAAGAAACGCGTTCCGGATTCAAAATAATGCTATTTTTTCGTTTACGCGCAAAGCGTTAAACGCTCCGGCCAGCTACAAGTTAAAAACCAATTACTTTTAGAGGATTTCCCAAAAGGCTGCCACATTAAAGTCAATACAAACATTTTTAGCAGTCACAAAAACCATCAAAGAACCGCATTAACTTTCCAAACTGGAATGTATCAAAGAAAATCGGTGACAGCCGCCATTACACAAATTAGAAAAAGAAAAAAATGTAAATGCATTTCCCGCCAGTTTCGTGTTGCCATTCAAAATAGGAACGTATTACCGCGCTGGTGAAAAGAACTGTCTCAAATTACTTTGCATCGACCGTCTCTTTTATTCTTAGGGTGGGTATATGCGCGTCTCTTTCCATTCGGCTATACAAACTCAGATAAACAAATACAAAGGGCCTAATTGAGTAACTAGTAAAACGAACGGCTGTCCTGTCCCTTCGCATCAACGACCACGTTTACTTTACCTTTCTTAAATTACATAACTTACAATCTTGAACTTTGTTCCTTTTCAATAAGAGTGTGTTGGTAGAGTTTGGTTGCGATGTTTTTTTTGGTGAAGTTGTACAATTTTGGAGAGACGAGCTCTCAAGTGGTAAGGGAGTTCGAGTCTGCGTAGGGAACTTAATTTGTCAACAATTTTCGATATTTGAATACGTTACGCTGTTCAATGAGCTTCTGTCAGTTTAAATTGTTTTTCTTTTTTAAAATAATTCATCTTGTTTATTGGAACGACACGTATAGAATTCACGGAGAATATAGTTGATTCGTAAACCTTTTAGTTCAGTAGCAACAAAATGTAGGTAGACACAAGTATTTGTACAAAGACATCGTTAATCTGGAATGTTCTCCGCATAAAAATTCTAAATGTTAATACTGTTAATATAGTAGGTGATAACAATTCCAAGCCGCTGCTCTATAAAAAAAAAAACAACTTGTCTTTATTTTAGCTCTGAAAACCAGAGTAACTGTCCATTATCTGCAAAGTTTGATTTGATGATAAACATCTTGAGGAAGCCTATACACACCTGCGAAACAATTCAATAGTGTGTGAAGCTCCCAATTCGTATTGAGCCCGCATAAGAACCAACCGACCAAGCCATCTCTCATTCTGTAAGACCTATGACCAGTATGGGGCGTATTGCCAGAGATGTACATGGACGCTACCTCCAGGCAACTTTTGTAAGGTAAGTGAACTTCCTCAGTTTTCCCATGAACGATGAATTAAAAATACCCCATTAGGCCACGAGAGACTAACTAAACAGTTGAAACACCAAAGAAATGTCCCCATACGAGTTTGCTATAAGCCTCGACGCCACATTTCGTAACCGTTTAAAAACACATCCGTCTCTCCAGTTCACACCTCCAGAACGGTTCAACAACAGCCCACAATAATTGCTTCCTCATACCAAATTAGTGTTGCCAGGTTAAATTTGAAAAAGTTAGGAGATATTATGTATAATCGACCAAGTAACTGCTCTACAATTTGTATGACTGATCCTATTTTAAAAAAATGGAATCAGGCGTTACTTTAGCTTTGCGGAGGTCCGTATTGCTCATACGCAATAACCTTCTTTTCTTTTTCATTTTTCTTTTTATTTTCTTTTGAAGGTCGTGGGTGAACCAAGTAATTGTTTCAGTTCATTAAAAAAAAACAATAAAGACATTGTCACATTGACTTAAAAATGAAAATGGTCTTTGATGTTTTACGCTGTATAACTGACATTGAACCACTTTACAAAAAACAGCAAAACGACGAAAAAAACAGCATATGAGTAGTTCTAGAGATAATCTACGATAACATGGTCCGCCCCTCCACAATTCAAGAAGTGTTCAATGTATTGTGAAAGTATTTATAAAGCACACCAAAACTTTCAACGCATGTGTGCGTGTTGAGACAGCCGTCAAACAAAAGCAGATACTACTACATTATAATTCTTTCGTAAATATGTGACTAAACACATTGAAATAGTAATGTGGAGGGGCGGGCCATGATATCGTAGTCTATCTCTACTAACGTTTCAACCACTATCAGTTTCCTGTTCTAACTACAGTTGACATGAAATTTTAACAAGTTGAAATTGTACCGTTAGTACACTGAAGTCCGTTTAACGTGTCAGCCTTGTTTGCAATTGGCTCGTTTAGCTATAAACCAATGTAAAATTTGATAAACGGACACCGCGACAGCCTGTCACAGAGAACATTATCAATAGAACTAGACGTCGGTCACAATCAGCGATCCCCTGTAAAATCAGGAGACCTGGCAACACTGCAATTAATGTTTATTTGATTAACGTAAAAACCCCTGGACTGATCCGCTTACGCACAATGGGATAAATAAACCGACGTAAACGGGAGCTTCTAAACTGTTTTCTAAAATAAAAACAGTTGCCGCTCGTTAGTGTTTGAAAACTTTGGAAGTGGCTCGGACGGAACGGACACAATGACTTGACGGGTACGGCTACCGATTATTATTTCTTTTAATTTTCTTTGTGAGTCTTGAACTCTTGACAGATGGTGACGGGTATCAACGGTAGCTAGAGCTTGGACCTCAAAGGGCGTATTGGTCGGCGGTGTATGTGGATGATATGGTGTTTTGGAACTGGATGTTGGTAAGTAGAATGTAGCTTCTGTGGGCATGGTTGACGTTAAGCTATTGATGGCTTGTGTTAGTGGATGACCTGTGTTCTGTGGAGGTTTAGTATTGAAATAATTTTACGTTCAACTTTATTAACAAATCAGCCTTTGCTGGCTGAATGGTGAATTAAAGTACCGAGATTTAACTAACTGGCTCGCATCTGTGAATTTTTTGGAATTTATTTGCGAAATTACATGTGAAATTAGCCATAAGCTTTACGGTGAAGGAAAACATCGTGAGACCTACACCGACTGGAATATTCCATATTCTTTTATTAGAGGACTAAATGGCCTAGTGGCTAGAGAACCTGACTACGAAGCTTGATGTCCCGGGTTAGATTCCCGCGTCAGGGCAGATATTTATATGAAAAATACGAATGTTTGCTGTCGAGTCTTGGGTGTTTAATAAGTATTTTTTAAGTATGTATCTATCTATATACGTATGTTTATCCGTTGGCTAGTACCTATAACACAAGCTTCGCTTACTTTGGAACTAGGTCAATTGGTGCGAATTGTCCCGCGATTATTTACCTATTTATTTATTCACTAATTTTTAAAGCGCATTGTGTAAATTATCTAGACTATGTAACGTAACTATTTCTGTAGTCACAAGGACAGGTGCTTTTGATGTCAGTTCACAGTACTTACTCGTAGCCCTCGTATAACGTATAAATATTGATCAAGTGTCACCGCTTGACTAATTGCCTGGGGGGCGATGCTTAGCCGCTGTTTAGCTTGTAAACAAGCTGGGAAAGTAGCTGGGGTACAATGTTTCTGATTAGCTTAACAATCCATCGCAGTCTATAAGTGTCTTGCCGGATTCTTCTCAACCAGGGTTTTTCCGGGGTACGTATCAAAATATATAAAGTTTAAAAGTAATAATGGACGAAATACATAATGGTCATTTGATATAAAGCAATTTTCTTGGAAATTCTCAACTCTACAGGATTTTCATAAAATAAACCTAACCTAACCTAAACAAATCTGTAGATTACACGATTAAAAAAGTTCGTTTAATCAATAGTTTCATGGAAAGTTTTAGTATGTATTATGACCATTATGTATTTCGTCCATTATTCGTTTTAAACTTTATATATTTTGATACGTTCCCGTTTTTCCGAACCGGTGGTAGATTCTTCGACATTCATCAGTGCTTGAATTGAAGCATAAATTGAATAAATATATTTTGACTTTGAAAGTCCCACTGCAGGGAGCAGACCTCAAAGAATGAAAGGGCTTGGGTCATAGTTACCACGCGGGCTCAGTGCGGGTTGGGAACATCACTCACCATTGAATTTCTTCGCCGGTATCCTCACGATTTTTACCTTCATCGTAAAGTGGCTGAACATTAGTTTAAGGAAATCCTTAAGAACTCAGGAAAGTTTTTATGCTGGAAATAAATATAAACGAATTGTTCGCAGAAAGAGTCGCAGGCAACAGCTAGTGTTAGACGAGTTTAATTTAATTAAGGAATGACAATTTTAGACTAACATTTGGTAGCATAGCGTACGGTTGTGGTACCAACTCTGAAGATGAACTCTGGTTGAGTTCGAAATGCGTCAGTGTAGTTTGGTGGTGGTGATGGTTGAGTGTGTGTGATCTGTGTGTGTTCGTACAGTGTGGAGGTGGAGGAACTGCATGAACACGCATTTCTTACATAAACGTAACTATCGTAGGGTGGGTGAGCAATGTAATTGTTTCAGTTCATTAATGGACCTCCGCAAAGTAACGCCTGATTCAATAAATTATTGAATTAAGGAACTTAGTAAAATCCCGCAACTTGTATTCCAGTGCCAATTCTACTCAGTTGTTTTTGTAAGCGAACCAACGCGCACAGGCTAACCCTGTAACATTCTTAGCACAGCCGATACACCGGCGGGCGGCGAATTGCCGTCTTCCTGCGCGCAATGAGGATGCGCGCGCGCTGATTGGCGGATGTCCACCGCTCCTGCGCCGAGCTGCAAGAGCGACATCGCCTCGAAAATGCATTTTTAGGGTTCCGTACCCAAAGGGTAAAAACGGGACCCTATTACTGAAGCTCCGCTGTCCGTCTGTCTGTCACCAGGCTGTATCTCACGAACCGTGATAGCTAGACAGTTGAAATTTTCACACATGATGTATTTCGGTTGCCGCTATAACAAGAAATACTAAAAAACAGAACAAAATAAATATTTAAGGGGGCTCCCATACAAAAAATGTGATTTTTTTTGCTCGTTTTTGCTCGATATTGATAACGGCAACAGGTAGATACTTGAAATATTCACAGAATATTTTTTTTTCCAGTTGTTATATTTAAGTATTTATTTATCTATACATTTAATAAACAAAAATATTTAATTATATATTGACTTTAAAAATAAATTAATTAATTAAAATAAAACATATATTTAAATGGGGCTCCCATACAACAAACGTGATTTTTTTTGCTGTTTTTATAGATAATGGTACGGAACCGTTCGTGCGCAGAAAATTTATGCGGACGTATAAACTGGCCCTAGAAAGACCTGACCTGGAGGTAATTTCTTGAATGGTATTTTCGCAAATGAATGAATGAATGTGATTGTGATGTGGTGCGGAGGTTGCATTAGAATAATGATGAAATCCGCGCAAGAACTAAAGTTACCTACCGACATAGCTCGAAGAATCGCCAGACTCAAGTGGCAGTGGGCAGAGCATCGCTCGTAGAACTGATGGCCGATGGGGCGAAAAGGTTCTCGAGTGGCGTCCACGGACCGGAAGACGCAGTGTAGGTAGGCCTCCAACAAGATAAGTTTGCGGGATCGCGTTGGATGCGGATGGCACGGGACTGATCTGTTTGGCGAGCCTTGGGGAAGGCCTATGATCAGCAGTGGACGTCTTTCAGCTGAAATGATGATGATGATGATGATGATGATTTCAAAAATCACCCCCTATTCAACACCTTACCTTTTAAACGGCAGTACAAAGCAAGTCGCGCAGTAACAAGCGCGTATCGGGTGCAGACGGGGGCAAATTACTCGGCGAATGCTTTCCGCGGGGTGGCTGGATACGGGGGCGTTGCCCCATTTGTAGCGGGTAGCGGCGTGGCTAGCGGCGCGACGAGCGTTTTCTCAGTTAATTTGAGCGGCTGAGACGCTCACTGGACGTGGATAGTTGGCAGCACACAAATTATGACTAACATAATAATATGTGAAATACTTAATGTAATTAACAATAATTGGCATTATTTTTGTACCATTATTGTACAAAATGTTCCAATTAAATAAACGCTGAATAATGAATACTAGTGTCCGACCGAAGTTTCGGTTTCGGTTTCGGTTTCGGCCAATTTCGGCCAAAAAAGTGATTTCGGCCGCGGTTTCGGTTTCGGCCAGAATCCGGCCGAAACCTTCGGCCGGGCCAAAATTACTTCGCGACCTCTCGCGGCTCTCGCATCGGGAGCGCTCGGCTTAATTCGGACACGCTCGGCCGGGTAGGTATAGGTAATGCATCGGCGGCCGGCCCAGCTGGGACCAGCGACAGTAGTATATATGAGTGTTGTTTATTTATTAAATTATTATTTACTTTTTAGAATCTGTTTGGCGACCGCTTTAGCCTAGTTGGTAGTGACCCTGCCTACGAAGCAAGAGGTCCAGGGTTCGAATCCCGGTAAGGGCATTTATTTGTGTGATGAGCACGAATATTTGTTCCTGAGTTATGGATGTTTTCTATGTATTTAAGTATTTATTTATCTATATAAGTATGTTTATCGTCGTCTAGTACCCATAGTACAAGCTTTGCTTAGTTTGGGACTAGGTCGATTTGTGTAAGATTGTCCCCTAATATTTATTTATTTTATTTATTTTATTTGTTACTGCATTTTATGCTGTGATTAAGAGGGTACGATGGGCACCATTTCTCCATACAAACGTAATCCCCTGTTTCCTCCCTGAATAATGGCTTTAGAACCATTTTTTTTTTACTGTGTAATCTGTATCTACCACAGCTATGCCCCTATGTTTCGTTTTTTTCCATATTTCAATTAACATAAGAAATATGAGCTTTCAAAAACTGAAAAAATTGCCCAATTTCAACGTCATTTTCAGACACTCATCAGAAAAGAATCCCTGATATAAACAAAATAAAAAAACATAGGGGCATAGCTAAATCTGTCCTCTAATTAATCTTGAAAAAAATAATTTTATTGCTGCAGTTTTCGAGAAGAAAACAGAGGATTACGAAATGCTGTTTTGATCAATTTTACGCGCCTAATAACGGTCTCAGCTGCAGTTGTCCCGCTCTCGCTGTACTGACACGGAGGGGTTCGGGCGAGACAGCGACATTTCATTAAAATACCTATTTCTCAAAAGTCTCTCAGCCATCGTACCCTCTTAATGAACAATACGTTTGATATTAGGATTGTGAATTTAGTTTAGACGTGATAAGAATAGGTTGTTTGTTTTGAATAATATAATACCTATGCCAAGACATTTTTCATTAAAAATAAACGTTTTTTATTTTGTTTAACAAAAAAAGTAACTGTTCTCATATAAGAAATCCTTGCAATAACCTTTTCCTTACGATTTGTACAGTAATTTTGAATATTTTGTTTGATATGATACGTCTTCAAAAATTTCGGTTTCGGTTTCGGTTTCGGCCGAAATCAGAAAAAAACCGAATATTCGGTTTCGGTTTCGGTTTCGGCTAAAAATCGTGTTTCGGTCGGACACTAATGAATACTGAATATGAAAATTATTAAAGTAAAATAACAGTTTCAATCAAATTAATACCTACTTCACTAGGGATCATCAAAACTAAAATACAAAATTTTGCCACGATTTTTTTTACATTATACTTAGTGAACTTTTAGAAGTTACACTTAGGTGCAGTAAAATATAAATAACATATAAATTAAATAAAAACCGGTCAAGTGCGAGTAGGAATCGTACACGGAGGCTTTCGTACTTCCATTTAATGTTTTAAAAACAGTTCAGTAAAAAAATCACCTAAATGTAAGAACTAAAATTCGAAAAACATCCAAATAGCGTAGGGTCGCTTACTTTAGTCCTCCTGATTTCAAATAAAGAAATTTTACAAATGTAAGTATATGTGACATGGTTCTCTATTGTTTGCGCAAATTTCATAAGCATTTGTATCGTTTCCCATAATTTTAATTTATCATAAAGTAATTTATTTCTGTAACAGTATCTTCTTCAGATTCGTTATTAAACTAATCTAACCTAACCTACGTCATTCTATGAGACGACATTTCTAAAAATGCTGAAACCATCACGCTTCTATATTTTATAGCAAACGTAGGTATGGCAAGTGAAATTATGACAAATGAAATTATAGGAAACGAAGCTACACCATGTGACATATTATCACATATCACCCATGATTCTCGTTGCCTCGCTGCCACAGGCGCCCCGCCCCAACGCAATCGCCCGCGAAACTTATCACATTATCAAAAAGCGACAAATCGCCGAATCCTTTGATCTCCCGCTAATTTGACAATTACACCAGCGGCGTTCGCCGGCGGGGCGCTAGCGAACGCGGTGGCGACAGCGGGGCGAAAGTCGATATCGATATTTTTGAAACTTAGAGTCAGACAGAGAAAGATAATTTGTTTTTAAATATATATGTATAGCTCTATTCTTTGGGGATACTTTTGTCAATGTCGAGTAAGTATAAACTTAATAGTTTAATGACCATGGCCCAATTGCATAACAAAGTACAACTAATATTACAAGCGGAACTCTCGATTCAGTTATATTGACTAGAAAGGGAGTTCCGCTTGTAATATAAGTTGTACTTTGTTATGCAATTGGGCCCATGTCTTCTATTTCACGATAAAAAAATCCAGTAAAGAGTTGAAAATAAATGAGGGCGCTACTTTCTATGCAACTGTCACATTGTTGACGTGAAGCACTTGCAAATGTCAACAATAATTATTCAAAATTTTCCTACAACTTTCTCGATCGAGGATCAAACTCGGGACCTCAAGCTTTGTACCTCATTTTCATCATTCCAGCCTATATACGACGCACAGCAGGACACAGGCCCCCTCTCAGAATGAGAGGGGTCGGGCCGTAGTTGCCACGCGGGCCCAGTGCGGATTGAAAACTTCACATACACCATTGAATTTCTTCGCAGGTGTATATACAGGTTTCCTCACGACGTTTTCCTTCACCGTAAAGCTCATGGTGAATTTCAAATGTAATTTCGCACATAAATACCGAAAACTCAGAGGAGCCGGGATTTGTATCCACGACCCTCTGTGCTTGAAAGGACATACTAGGTCAAACCACTAGGCCAACATGGCTATTATATATCGCGACGTTCCTTTCACGCTTACAATATTAAACAGAAGAGTGGAAGACACGGCATGATTCAAACTTAAAAAGTATAGTCCTTTAACTATTGGGCTAACTGAATGCATTTTTGATCGAATTCGCTATCGACACTCTCGGGTCGCCCGCCTAGCCCCAACAACAAAGGCGCCTGATGACGCCACGCGCCTACTAACCCATTTGAAAATTTAATGCGTGATGATACTCGAAATTACACGGTAAAGGTTATCGACACCGTTTTAGTACAATTATGAGATTACTAGCTTTACCCCGCGAATTCACTCCTTTAGCAGAAAAAAAGCTTGCTACATATATATCCGAGCCGTGGTGGCCTAGTAGTTTGACCTATGGCCTCTCAAGCAGAGGGTCGTGGATTCAAATCCCGGCTAGCATCTCTGAGTTTTCGAAATTTATATGCGGAATTACATTTGTAATTTACCATGAGCTTTACGGTAAAGGAAATAAGCATCGTGAGGAATCCTGCATAAATCTGTAAAGAAATTCAATGGTGTGTGAAGATCCCGATCCGTACTGGGCCCGCGTGGGAACTACGGCCCAAGCCCTCTCATTCTAAAAGGAGGCCTGTGCCCTGCAGTGGGACGTATATAGGCTGATGATGACATATCGATACCGGAAATCTCAAATGGCGTAAAGGACAAAAATGCGATAGGGAAAAAAAAGCTGTATACGACATTTAAGACATTTAAGACTCATTTTCGCATTTTCGCATTTTGTCCTTTACGCCATTTGAGATTTCCGGTATCGATATATTGCGGACATATTGCGGACCTTCCCGAACGCAGCCCAGCCGATTCTAATTCGTCGATTGACCTCTTTCTCGAACCACACAAAACTTTTTATATACGAGAACAATTAACCTAAAACTAAAAACCTCAAAGAAGTATTATAGCCTAAATTGAATAAATAAAATACATTTTGACTTCGAGTTCAAATCAAATCGATTGATTAAATTTTATCGATTAATCGCTTCCATGAACACAAATACATTTTTAAGACAGCCAAAATAAAGGAAAGTTTAAAAAATATACCTACATAAGGACAGTCGAATAAAGTTCTGGTTCGGTGCCAGCCGAAACTTAAAAACCGGCCAAGTGCGAGTCGGACTCGCGCACGAAGGGTTCCGTACCAATATCTACAAAATATATATAAAATAATCATAAAAACTTTTTAAAATTTTAAAAGGTAAACTTGTCCGATCCACAGGTGACCATAAGGCTGGCTCTTTCCTCGGTCAACGTATTGGCGTTGCCATACAACGAGGAAACGCAGCCAACATTATGGGCACCCTGCCCATTAGCAACGATCTGGGAGACATTTGTAAATACAGGTTTAGGTTTAGATTAAGTTAATTTAAGTTTTTTTTTATTTTTGTCTTTTAAATGTTTCTGTTAATTTGTATATTTTGTGGAAATATATATAAGTTATCTATCTATCAGATACCGATAAACTAAAATATCAGACAGAAGGAAGTCACTAGCGTTGAATCGTCCGTGCCAGAAAAATCTCTAGGTATAAATACTCATAAAACAAATCCTAGAATGTGCATTTTCCAATAAAACGGCAAAAAATCACGTTTGTTCTATGGGAGCCCCCGCCCCCTTTAATATTTGTTTTATTTAAATTTAATTATTCATTTTTAAAGTGAATATATAACTAAATATTCTGTGAATATTTCAAGCGTCTACCTGTTGCCGCTATCAATATCGAGCAAAAACGAGCAAAAAAATCACGTTTGTTGTATGGGAGCCCCCTTAAATATATTTATTTTATTCTGTTTTTAGTATTTGTTGTTATAGCGGCAACCGAAAACATCATCTGTGAAAATTACGACTGTCTAGCTATCACGGTTCCTGAGATACAGTCTGGGGGGCTACTCCGAAATTCGAAAATCGAAGTTCGCATCGTACCATCTCGCTCGCTCTCGTATTAAATGCTATTAGCGTGAGCGGAACGGCACGATACGAAGTTCGAATTTTGCACTTCGTAGTATAAGGCCTGGTGACAGACGGACGGACGGACGGACGGACGAACGGACGGGCAGCGAAGTATCTGTAATAGGGTCCCGTTTTTACCCTTTGGGTACGGAACCCTAACAACCGACCGGCGTACTAATTTCGGTCAGACAATAGGTTAATACCCACATTTTCAAACCCGCGCAACGTCATCTATAAATCCGCACTTTTATAATTCGCACTCTAAAAAACTACCCTTCCATTCTTTTAAACCGAAACGAAACCCAAGAAATTTCACCTACCAATTTGCCAATTCAATTCGGCGCCTTTGACGCTATACGCCCCGCTTCCTCCCCATTCAAGCGCTCGAGCATTCAGCTATTATATCCTCATTTGTGCTCATTTTGAGCGCGACACTCGGCGCTTCCGCCGATCAATTAGCCGCTAGAACAATGCGTGAGCGCAGGTCATGTCGTGAAAGGGTTGCGGTGGCGATACAGAATTGGACTGACGTGCAAGGGGAACCGAGATGAAAAAAAAATTACATATTTAACAAATCGGAAATATTTGTGCACATCGTATCATCATCAGCCTAGTCTATATACGTCCACTGCATCGACACATATTTTTGCACTGGACCGTACACCCAGCGATGCCAGATCTACGGAAAAATCCGTAGATCTACGGATTTTAGGCCTAGTGCCCAGACCTACGGAAATGCTTGGCTAATCTACGGAATTTTAGACTAGCCTCATTTTTTAAATTTCACCTTCTAGTTTCGCTGACAACTAGCAAAAATGAACAAAACGGAACGGAATGAAGGGGTAAACGAAGCGTATGAATAGAAAATTTCTTCCGTGTCAGAATAGATTGTGCCATTTTTTTTTAATTTTTGTCGATTTTCTATTGCCAATTTACTTTAGCCAGACTCTAATCTAATTTTGAATAGCATTTAAAGGTTCAGGTGCAGTCGAATATACCTAATTTAAAAAATCCGTATATCTACGGATTTTTCTTCAGGTGATTTACGGAATTCTACGGATTTTTTCGCCTGGACCTACGGATTTACATAAAATGGATATGGCAACACTGCGTACACCACCTATCGTTCGTTGCACTGTGCACTGTTACGTACCAATGAGTGCCTTTTAAACAACAATACAATGTGCATAAGATTTGCGATTTTATGCATTCATGTTAAATTTTATCCGTAATCTATGAGTTACTGTTATTGTTTAACAGCATTCCTAAGATAAAATATGCGAATAATCTTACTAATATTACAAACGCGAATGCTTGTGAGAACGGATGATTGATGTTTGCTACTCTTTCACGTTAAAACGGCTGGACGGATTTGCATGAAATTTGTCATACGGATAGTTTACAAACTGTATTAACATACAAGATAATTTTTATCCCTGAAAATCGCATAGTTATCGCGGGATAGCATTAAACGTATTCTTAGCAAATGAAGTCACGGGCAACAGCTAGTTGGTAAATATGATGATTAATTAAGTTAATTAACGGCAGGCTAGGTATTTCTTTTACTCATTAAGTGCAGTGTCGATGATTTATGGGTCATTGTTTTACTAAATACTTTTTAGTTGATCACGGTGTTAATTTTTATTACTTTTATTTAGAGTTTATACTTGAAAAATAGTTCTTGTGATGTCTAATCTGATATATAAAAATCTCGTGTCACGGTGTTTGTTATCGAACTCCTCCGAAAGCGGCTGGACTTTTTTTTCCATGTATTTGTTAGGGCTGAGAATAGGTTTTAGGCTATATTATTCGCAGACGGAGTCGCGGGCAACAGCTCGTATACATATATGTGAACAGGTGGTGGTGATTGTTGGGTTTGTGTGATTTTGTGTGTTTTCGTACTGTGTGGAGGTACTGCATGAACACACATTTCTTGGATAAACGTAGCTATCATAAGGTCGCGGGTGAGCAAAGTAATTGTTTCAGTTCATTGATATGGAACTCCGCAAAACTAACGCTAATTCTATTCCTTATGGCATTAAGATGAGTATTATATTATCAGATCGTGCATTATTGGCGTTAATTCCGAGTCGACATATTTAGGTCGTGTTTTAGCAGCACCAAAAATTCACAACTTCCATTGATTTGATTAACTTGAAATTTGGTATCATCATCATCATTTAGCCGTAGGACGTCCACTGCCGGGCATGGGCCTCCCTCATTGATACCCAGTCCAGTCATACGGTTGGAAGCGACTTGCATCCACCTTGAACCTGCGGCCTTTACCAAAACATCCGTCCATCTCGTTGGTGGACGTCCGACGCTGTGTTTACCTTTTGTATACCTAAATAATGTAGATTAGATGACAATGTAAGTATAGACAGTAAAAATGCTTGTATTAAAAAAATGCCTAGATTACTTTAAAAGTGTTTTTGCAGCAAATGTTTTGAACTCTCATTTTGACTTAGCACGCAATACGTTTAACAAAATATCAAGTAACGCCGCTTTTTACAGACGCCATGACAGCTGTCACCTGTCAACGTGGCGCCTGTCAAGCTGCGCGTGACACTGATCGATGGCTCCCTTTGACGTTGGAGATCTTGAAAATTTTGACAGAACTGAGTTGTAATAATTTCAATAGCATTAATGTTAAAACAGTTTATATTATTTGTTGAATTTTGCGTCTTCCGCTTATATTATTATCAAATCCAGGAATACCCACCATAGCCACTCCACTGCTGTATGGCCGAAACGTCGAGATAATTTAAGACATTTATATAAAAATGTTATAAATATGTACCTATTATAACTGCGAAAATTTGTATGGATGTTAGTAATTCTTTCACGCTAAAACGGATTCTGATGAATCCATAGATCCATCCATACAAACTTTCGCGATTTAAATATACATACCTATTACTTAATACTAATATTATAAAGAGGAAAGATTTGATTGTTTGTTTGTTTGTTTGCATTGAATAGGCTCCGTAACTACTGGACCGATTTCAAAAATTCTTTTCTTTTGCCGTTAGAAAGCTACATTATCACTGAGTGACATAGGCTACTTTTTACCGCGGGAAAATACCTTTTCCTACGGGAAAATTAATTTATAGTGAAAATAAACGGATCACTCACGTCTTAAAACGAGTTTAACTCGACGTGTTTCGGGCTAATCCGTAGCCCTTCCTCTCGGAGTCGCACGTCACGGCGGCTGCCAAACGTGCACTGCGTGCACGGATACGGATTAACCGGGATAGTGGTTGGTCAGTACCCCCGAGTTGGAAAACAGTGTTGAATGTTCGTACTGCGTCAACGGTGAGTGTGAGCGAACCTTTACAAAGTGATGTGGTTAGTGTTGTATGCTACCCTACATTTGACAATGACAATAAAAGTGATGATGAAAACGGGGGTAGTTGTGTGTCGCTGTCAGTTGCGTCGAGTAGCCGCGCGAACAGGGCGTTAGCACGCAGTGCACGTTTGGCAGCCGCCGTGACGTGCGACTCCGAGAGGAAGAGCTACGGATTAGCCCGAAACATGTCGAGTTAAACTCGTTTTAAGACGTGAGTGATCCGTTTATTTTCACTATGAGTGAGTCTCACGGTAGTTTCATGTTTAAAGGGGAAAATTAATTTATCGCAGGCGAAGCTGCGGACGGAAGGCTATTAGTTACTTAATAAGTAAGCAGACTTTAAGGAAATAAAGGAAATGTCAACATTGTGACGTTTAATAAGGAGTAGAGTGACGGCACGAATCATGGACATGTTAAGCACAGTAGTACCCAGTCATGGACAGCAAAGATTCAATGCCTTATAGCCCACCATTCATGGACTTTACCAGTTATGACCATCAGTTATCTGAGCATAGAGTTGAAAGTTTAAAAATGTAGTGTGTCCGTTTCTTGAAATTTGGGTTTACGGAAAAAAATGTCCATAATTGGTCCTTGTCCATTACTGGTGCTGTCATCTTACTGTACCTATTATCAAATGCTGTATTATTCTGTATTGAACAACGGCCAACCGATAGTATCTTTCTCACCCTCGAGATTGGCATTGGCATTGGAGCTATATTTTTTAAAAAATCTGTATCAGCACGATACCGTTGCTCTATAAAATTAACCACTTTAATCTCCGCTAAAAAAATTGGCTAAGCCATTAAGTTAACAGGTCCACTGCCGGTGTCACTGCCGCAACACTAATAGTGGTAACGAGGTGCGCTCTCGACTCGTAAATAACAGCATTACGCGACTGCAAAAACTGGGAAACAATCAAAAGCCGCCGCGGGCGCGCGCCCCGTGCGCACGACCCGATTCGACGGCTTCCAGAAAATTACTTTGACAAGTAAAACCGGACGCCACTCGAGAACCTTTTGACTTCATCGGCCACTAATTCAAAATTTTAACAAAGATGAAAAATCGCCAGATTCAAGTGGTAGTGGACAGGACACACCGCTCGTAAAACTGATGGCCGATGGGGCCAAAAGATTCGCGCATGTCGTCCACAGACCGAAAGACGCATTGTAGTAGGCCTCCAACAAGATAGAGCTATGACCTAGTTAAGGTTGCAACGCAGTAAGTAGATGCGGATAGCGCAAGACCGGTCTAATTGCCGAACCGTGGGGCCTATGTTCAGCAGTGGACGTCTTTCGACTGAAATGATGAATGATGATGATTATGAGCCAATCCTTCAGAACCAAATGAAATCAGACTTTACGGTATCTTGTCTGTTTTGAATTACTTGAATAGGAAGTTTTAAGATTTAATATGGATTATGTTTAGAACCAAGCGTTAATAATCAAAGGGATTTGTTCCCATGAATAATTCTGACCTTTGAAAAATTACGTCTGAATTTATCTCATTATCTACTTACGTACCTACGGCAACAACAAATTACAATCCTACATTACGTGCATCTTTGGCATATTACGTAGATATGCCGATAAAAACCGGAAAAAGGAGGGTTAAAAATAAAAGAAAGTTGGTTCATCATTAAAATTTCCTTGCATTCCTGTGGCACTGTTTTATTTTAACTACTTCTACCACCTAATTAAAATAAAAAAGAACCGCTGACAAAACGGTTTCAGCCTGACTACAAGTTTACCTCAGCCAGATCAGACGCGGCGCTTTGATCCCGCGACAATTACCCCCCACCTCCCCCCTGCTAAGGAAACTCATTTTCCAACCAGCGTCGAAGGCACACTTATTAGACCACTGCACACTTATTTAATCCCAAGCGAAAATGCCAGAAGACTCTCGATCGAACGCAGCAAAGTCCAAATCCCCGCCATTTTGATTTGGAATCCCGCCGACGTTCATTTGTTTCTCTGCGCATCGACAACCTTACCCCGCGAGCTCAAATAAATATCTGGCATTTTTATATCGTTGGTAATAGAAGCTAGTTTCGTTTGGCTTTTTGTTTGACAGGTGTATGTTGGTAGTGTTCGCGCGAAACCCGTCAATCATAGCACGATACGATTTTGACAAAGGCAAAATTTTTTTGTAAAGGCAGTGATCAAAGCGCGACACCTCGAGTAAACTGCTGGGCTCATTCGTTGGATTTATGAACCTTTATAAGGCCCTTACGTTTATATTTGGGAGGCGCAAGGTGTTTTGGAATAGGCATTGCAGAAACTTTTTGTTTGGAAACATGATTGGGTAAGTAATTGTCAATCTGATGAGTTGATGACAGAGGTTGTCATTCAGTCAGTCGTGTCAACCGCAACAACCCGAACCTGATGTTTAGTGATGTCATTTAGTCACTTCAACTTATTTTTAGTTCTGTTTTAAGCAATGTGAGCAAAGTAATAGTTTCAGTATATTTATAATCCGTGAAGCCGTGGTAGCCTAGTGGTGTGACGTATGGCCTCTCAAGCAGAGAGTCGTGGGTTGAAATCCCGGCTTCGCACCTCTGTGTTTTTCGGAAATTATGTGCGAAATTACATTAGTAATTTACCATGAGCTGACATCGTAAGGAAATCTCCATACCTACACCTGCGAAGAAATCCAATGGTGTGTGTGAAGTTCCCAATCTGCACTGGGCCCGCGTGGGAAGTACAAGCCCATTCTGAGATAAGGCCTGTGCCATGGGCATGGGTGTATATCAATAGTCTGGTGGGGTGATGATGATTTATAATTTAATGAGGAGTGGTAGGGACGGCACGGAACATCGAATTTCGAATCTCAATACCCCTGTTTCTGTTACATTCAAATGTTTATTTACAAGTGATCATTTGATTGTCGCTGCGCGCGCGCCTGCACGCCGGAGGCGCCCGAGTATTGTTTTAAAGCCGATCCGAAACCCGAGTGCTGTTTGCGCAGTTTAAAAGACGCGTCAACAGGGATCGGTAGGGCTGCCACCCACGGAATAAGGGGAGCCATTGTCACTTTAAATGGCGCAGAAAACTTTTTAAATGACGAAATTTTGGTGTTTTTCTTACTCAGAATCTAGAGCGCTGTTGATTTTGATGATAAAACAAAGTGTCCCTAATTTTGTAATTTTAGCCAGTGCTCTAAATTATTACAGGGTGTTACAAAATTACCCGTAATAACTGAAGGGTATGGAAGTACTCCAGTAAAGAATTAAATTAGTATATATTTTTTTGGGATGGCGGGAGCTCGCCTTTGATAGGCAGGAGTGGAGCAAGAGAGGAGAGGCCTTTGCCCAGCAGTGGGACACAAAAATAGGCTAAATAAAAATAAATAAAAAAATGGAAAAAAAAAAGAACACCGCGCAAAATTACAGTTTTATTTACTGTTCATGGGGTTTCAGGCTTTAGGGGTTATTTTGTAACACTCTGTATAACTCTAAAGACTCTAATAGAGAAGAGAGAGTTGTACATACATAACAGTTAGTTCGTGATTAAATCTCGGAAATTAGTAGTTCCCTCCGATCTTGAAAGGAGGCCTGTGCCCTGCAGTGGGATCTATACAGGCTGAGATGATAATGATGATGACGATGAATGAGAATCGCGAAAGTTTAAAAAATTGTAGGCTTCTAACAAATACCACTTTAATGATTCCGCGCCGACCACAGGAAGGACTAGTGAGTACATATCAAATAATATGTAATCATCATCATCACCATCCCAGCCTATATACGTCCCACTGCAGGGCACAGGCCTCCTCTCGGAATGAGAGGGCTTCGGCCGTAGTCCCCACACGGGCCCAGTGCAGATTGGGAACTTCACACACACAATTGAATTTGTTCGCAGCTTTTCCTTCACCGTAAGGTGGTGAATTTCGAATTAAATTTTTAAATTTCAAATTATTATTTTTAATTTGAAATAATATGTGGTAAGTACTTAATATTTTTAATCGTCAACCCTAGTCTTTTTGACTGTATAGAAATGCGACACTCGGCCGGAGTAGTCGGGTGTTGTTTAAAAACACCTCGCGAGAACAAACAAACTAACACACACTGCTTCCCACGACGGGTTCTCTACAGGACTCTACATATAGGACTCTATAGGACTGAACATCATTTATTGAGTTAGGCATTCTTTGCGGTACTAGTACCCATGAAAGGACTAAAATTACCTTGCTAACTGAAACTACACGTGCCAGACAGTTTCATCTGTGTGACACATGTAGTCTTCATGCAAAAACCCCCTCCTACCTGTATAATGTCATACCTACATATGCATAGCTAGGAGAGGTCATCGCAAAACAATCGCAACACGGTTACAGAACTTACTCAATTATACTTTATTTTTATTATGAGAGGGAGGCAAACGAGCAAGCGGGTCATCTGATGTAAAATGATCACCACCGCCCATAAATATCAACAACTCAAAGAGAGTCACTGATCTGCTGCCGGCCTTTAAAAAGGAGAGGGAATAAGGGAGAGGGAGGAGGAAGGAGAGAGGTACTGGGCCCCCGGCGCTCTCACTGACCGTACGAAACGCAGCAGGATTACTGCTGCTTCACGCCGGTGTTCTGTGAGAGGGTGGTACTGCCCCGGACGAGCCGGTCCATCAGTGATGCAGCGGCTAGCTACAAAATGGCTCTACCACTACTTATTTTTCAATTACATTTAGAACAGTACCTAATATAAACATTATCATTTTAATTATAATATTGTCTTTCTTTAACTATTTATTACGAACGTCATATACGTATACTGTACACAATGTTTCACAGACATTTTCATCATAATAGAGCTCAGGATAATTCTTAATCCATTTATTAACCGTTTTTAATTTCACAGTATTTAAAATATTGAGAAATAACCAATAATAAATAATTTTACTAATTTCAGTTGTCACAAAACCGATTCAGGAATGGCACTATGACAGAAATGTAACTAAAAACGGTCAATTGTTTAACGCGATAATAATCCGCTTTAGATAATCATTCGTATTACGACTCTACGAGTAGGTATTGTTTCTTGTTCTACTTTCATATCTGTTTTTGCGACGACTTGTCCATACTATGATCATAATGGTGTTGTGCAAAAGCTGTAACTTGGAATTATTGATTAATGATGTCAAATATCTACCCTTTTACTTATTTGTCTGGTGCCGCACGCACACATAAAAAGAACTTGAATAACCTTTTTAATAATACCTAAATAAAAAGCACATTAAACTATCGTATAAAAAAAACGTTGTCACAGAACAAAAAGCCCTTAGTCACAGTGGGGCCATTAAGCTCTCGAACCGCCCACACTAATTACGAGACGACTTCATTACAACGCTTCCTTTTAATTAAAAAAAGATTACTTGTTTTTGCGATGTGCTCGGGATAGTGTGTCATGATGATTTGAGCTTTGGGGCGAAGGTTAGCTTTGTTTTAATAATCACCTAGGGAACAAATTATATACGTAGTTTAGTGTAACAGTAATGTGTTTTCGAGTACAATAAGGCTGCTCGCTCACTAAGTATGTGCATAGAAGCGGAGCTGTGTAAAAAAATATTGGAGTAGAATGGGTATTTAAAAATATACGAACACCACAATTATCAAACACTTTAATTCATAATCATAAGTTTTTGATTGTTGTATGTGTTACTAAAATCATAATTTCTTATACCTGGTTTACACTCGCGTACGAGTGGCGAGACGAACTGCGGGACGAGCCACGAGACGAGAGTGTGAACAGGCGCGCCTCGCGCCTCGTCTCGTGATTTGCCTTGATTTTGAGGCTCGCGTCCGGAGCGAGACGCCGAGGCGAGGCGCGAGGCGAGGTGACGAGGCGAGAGTGTAAATCAGGTATTACGGCTTGTCCAATAGGACCCAAATGATGTATTTAAAAGGTGAAATTAACTATTGGAATAAAGACTAAATCATTTTCAATGAACACCTTTGGTTATTAGGCGCAAAGAACCCAATTGAAACACGGCCATATTTACTTTAGTGTTTGTTTTACTTTACTATGTACTTTAATCGAGTTAAAGACTTCCTTTTTCTTTTTGGTATTGTTAGTCAGTCGTGATTCTGGACAAATATAAATTATAAACCGAACTTTTCGACTCTACCATATTATTTGCTCGGGCTTTTTTTTTAATTTGAGGAAAGGTTTCAAAACTGCACTTATTTACTTACCTGAAGGGCCAATTTGGTGAAAAAAACTGGCGCCACCTCGTGAGAAAACCGAATTCGGACAAACTCTGCAATTTAATACTTATGTTTATTTTTTGCAAAACGTCTAAATGTCATGGCGGAAGTAGGTACTGTTTATTTAGGCGAGCAATGGGGAGAAATGGAGAAATATTTGGCCAAAAGAATACACTACACGTTTGGAATTGTTATCATTGTAAATATTGAAAACATTAGGCTATAAAATGTTGATCTTGGTGAGAGCTTCTGACGGCGTTTCTTTTACTAGTGGAGTGGTGGAAGTACGAGTAAGTTGTGTATTTCGTGATATTTTGTTCTATTTCATAAAAGTAAAGTTTTTAAGTGATAGGTATTAGGTGCTGTTTGTTTTTAAATCTATACATCTATACATATACATATACATATCTATATCTATACATATAATAAATCTGTAACAAGTCGGTGTCTGTACATTGAAGATATTTGAGAAAAACTGTCACTAGGGCTATTTATTAGCGCAATAGAACCCAAAACAATGATTATTAGAATTATTGTCTGTTTGTCTGTTTGTCTGTGCGTTTGTGCGCGCTAATCTCAGAAACGGCTTAACCTAGAAGGATGCGGTTTTCACTGATATGTTGGTATTTTCTTGGATTAACATTTAGTGTTTGTTTCATTTGAATCGGTTAACAAATAAGAAAGATATGTCTATTTTAAGAATTTATCGAACAGGTTTTTTTGTTTTAACGCACTAATCTCAGGAACTACTGCTCCGATTTGAAAAATTCTTTCAGTGTTAGATAGCACATTTATCGAGGAAGGCTATAGACTATATAATCATCACGGTAACACCAATAGGAGCGGAGCGGAGCGGACGAATGCTTCAAAATCGGGGGTTTTTGAAGTAAAACTTCTATAGGCACGCTTGACTTGTGGTGAATGTGAACGCGGGTGTGCGGGGGGTTCGGTGGGGGGTGGGGTTGGGAAAGGAGTGCGGGGGGGGGCGGGTAATTTTTTTATATCGAGGAACTAAGGAGAGCCATAATTGATGAAAAAGCAAATTGATAAAAAAAATAAGCTGCCCAAATTACTAATTCCACGCAGACGGAGTCGCGGGCAGCAGCTAGTAATGAAATAAAACAGTCAAATCAGCCAGTAGTCACAATGATCAATACAGTCCTTGGACACCCGTAAGATCACTAGAGCGACTGCTAGTACTTAGTTTACTTAGATAAGTACCTAAGCTTAAATCTTTTAACATACACACATCGAAAGTGCCTAGGGATATTTTTTATTCCTAGACAGTTTTGAACATTTCAATATGATGAGCGTATTATGAATGAGCAAGGATGATATAGACTGGATTGGCAGTCGCCATAGTACGGATCGGCCGCGGTTTTTGTAGTTCGATTATTAAATCCAGATGGCGCTGAAATATAGCCAGATGCTTTGAAGGCAAAACAATAAGACTACAGATGTTTCATATTACTACATATGTATTATTTTTCAAAAATATTGCATAATAATACATTTGCAGTGATATGTAATATCTGTAGTCTTATTGTTTTGCCTTCAAAGCCTCTGGCTATATTTCAGCGCCATCTAGATTTAAAAATCTAACTACAAAACCGCGGCCGATCCGTACTATGGCGACTGCCAATCCAGTCTATATCATCCTTGGTATGAGTTTAAATAAAAGTTAATTTATTTATTATGTTAAATGCAGTTTTCACCATTGGTTAGAAAATTTTTCAGGGATTTTATATGTATACTAGCTTTTGCCCGCGACTTCGTCCGCGTAGAATTCCAATTAGTGGTAAAGCTTCTTCATCTCTTTCATTGTATAAAACAAAAATCCGGCAACGGCAACATCCATCATTATTATCATTTCATCATTTCATCATCATCAGCATCAGTTAGTGAATATTATAAACCCCGTTCATTCTCTATCCCGTGGGAATTTCAACAAATTTGTCCTTATTCTATGCAAATTTTCGCTTATTTTTATCCCGCGGGAATTTTGCATATTCCCCGAGAAAAAGTAGCCTATGTCCTTAAAGGTGTAGCTTTCTACTGGTGAAAGAAGTTTTAAAATCAGCCCCTTAGTTGAATTCACTTATTTTTTCCCGTGGGAATTTTGCTTTTTCACGGAGAAAAGTAGTCTATGTAAATAATGGTTGGTGTAGCTTCCTATTGGTGAAAGAAATTTTCAAATCAGCCCTCAAGTGATATTCACTTCCTCCTATCCCACGGGAATTTTGCATTTTACCGAATAAATAGCCTAGCCTACACCAATAAAGGATAGTGTAGCTTTCTATTGGTCATTTTTTTCAAACTCAGCCCCGAAGTTAAATTTACTATTTTCTATACCGCAGGAATTTTGTATTTATCCGGAAAATAGCATCCTATGTTAATCAAGGACAGTGTATATTTTCTATTGGTGAAAGACATTTTAAAGTGAGCTCCGAAATTGATTTTTTTTCTATCCCTTGGGAATTTTGCATTTTCCCGGAAAAAAGTAGCCTATGTCAATAAAGCATAGTGTAACTTTTTACTGGTAAAAGATTTTTTTTAATCGGCTCGGCAGTTTCAGAGATTATCTATCCCACAGGAATTTCCAAAAATCCTGCAATAAGGTTTTTTGATGTTATGTATGACCATTTACGTTTATACTGAATTTGAAAAGTTTAGTAATTGTAGTTACGGAGATAGGATCCAGTTGATTTGAGTATTTAAATCCTGATTTATCCTTATCCCGTGGGAATTTTCAAAATTATTGAAATTAGCTTTATACCTGTTCTAATAGTCTACTTGCATGCCCAATTGGAACAGTTTAGTAATCTTCGTTATGGGGATAGGGTCACTCTCGATTGATGAAATATATACATCCCGTATATTCCTTATCCCGTGGGAATTCCGGAAAATTCTTTCTTATCGGATGCCTACGTCATACAAAGGACACATCCTCCCAGTTTCAGGTCTCTACATACAGCGGTTTAGGCTGTGCGTTAATCCGCCAGTCAGTCATTTAGGACTTCAGGACAAAGCATTTTATATGTATTTGCATTGCACCAAGCTTTTATGCGAGTTCAACAATGATGTTTGAATAATCAATTCGATTTTATTCGAAAAAGGTTGAACTCACATAAAAGCTTCATCATCATCATCATCATTTCAGCCGTAGGACGTCCACTGCTGGACATAGGCCTCCCTCATTGACGCCCAATCATAACGTTTGGAAAGCGACTTGCATCCACCCTGAACCTGCGGCCTTCGCCAAAACGTCCGTCCATCTCGTTGGTGGACGTCCCACGCTGCGCTTGTAAAAGCAAAAGCTTGGTGAAATGCAAATACTTATTATAATTAGTTATTATCAGAGATCAGATCAGGAAGTGGTTGACAAACGCAGACAAATGGTTTGCAAAATTTGAAGTTTCGTTTCGTTTACATTGTGTCAAAATAAAAAGTAATTTAAATCAAAAGCACTAAGGAGTATTGATATCAACTTCGAAGCAAATCACCCCCAAAATAACTTTCTACTCCTTTTCAACCCCGTCAAGGGATGAATTTCAATAAAATACGAAACACGTCTTCCATCAATTCTGTTATAGAATGTTTATGCAAAATTTGAAGTAGATTGGACCAAGGAATCACGTTGTCCCATACAAACTTTGCCCCCCTTTTTTACCCTCTTAGGAGTAGAACTACGAAAAATCCTTTCTTATCGGATGCCTACGTCATACAAAGAACACACCCTCCAAGTTTCAGGTCTCCACGATCAGCGGTTTAGGCTGTGCGTTGATCCGTCAGTCAGGACAAAGGATTTTATATGTATAGATAGATATATGTATAGGTATGTGTGTGTAAGAAGTTAGCGCTCTTGATTATAGACTTTCTTTTTCACCCCCCCTTTTAGGGTTCCGTACTCAAAGGGTAAAAACGGGACCATATTACTGAGACTTCGCTGTCCGTCCGTCTGTCTGTCTGTCTGTCTGACCGTCTGTCACCAGGCTGTATCTCATGAACCGTGATAGCTAGACAGTTGAAATTTTCACAGATGATGTATTTCGTTGGCCGCTATAACAAAGCTATAACAACAAATACTATAAAACAGAATAAAATAAATATTTAAGGGGGTTCCCATACAACAATCGTGATTTTTTTGCTCGGTTTTGCTTGATATTGATAACGGCCACAGGCAGACGCTAGTGACTTAATTATTATAATAAATTCTTTTCTCATAAAAAAATACTTTCAGAAAGCCATCGAACACTCCCATATCTATTTCCAATGCTAGTACATTTCATACCCAGTTGTATTTAAGACAATATTATTATAAAGGCGAGCTCAAGCGGATAGCCTTACACCGTTAGCTGTCACCCATCAAGCGTCACACAAAAAGCGTATTAGTTCGGCGGAAGCGGAGGCGCCGGCGCCGCCAGTTGGGCCGCGTCTTGCGCGCGCGCAACTTTACTACAAGGCAGGAGCGACCAGCGATTTAACTTGTTTAGGGGAAGTTATCGGAATCAATGCGCGTGAGATCGATAACGCTGCCTTTTGAAGGCACGATCCCGATAAGCTCACGCGTCGGCACACCTTGTAAACTAGATATATGGCTCTGTTATAAGTCACCATACCTCAAACGATACCTGTGCTGTTGTGGTCTTACTATGAACCCCTTTCTGCATACTGAAAAGCGTTAGCTGTCAGCTACCAAGCGTCGCATAAGCGGAAGCGCAGGCGCCGTCACCGCTAGTAGGGTCGCGTTTTGCGCGCGCGTAACTACGATACAAGGCAGGTGCGACCAGCGGTTTCCCGTGTATACTGTATGTTGCTTTTTTTAGAAAAAAATCACTTTGTGCCGTGTTCCTTGCGGCGCATTGTTCTTGGCAATCGTGGTCTTTCCGAAATGCTGGTAGACTAAAAAAACATGTAAAAGAGCCCTTGATGGCATACTAGCAGAAATAAAATTGGTTTTATGTTTTTTTCTTCCATTCTAAGTCACCATAGTTCGGAAGATCTCATTGTGCTGTTGTAATCCTTATTTGCTGATCCACAAGCGATAGCTGTCGCCCATTAAAAGTCGCACAAGCGGAAGCGGGGGCGCCGGCGCCACTACTTTGGCCGCGTATTGCGCGCGTTCAACTACGTCGCAAGGCAGGAGCGACCAGCGGTTTACCATGTAAACTGTATAGTGCCGTTCTAAGTCGCCATAGCTCAAACGATTCCATTGTGCTGTTGTGATGCTTACCATACACTTATATCTGCTGACAGAAGCATTAGCTGTCGCCCATCAAGCATGCTATGCGAATCGTCGCTGGAAGGCTTTTCATTCACATTATCTAGACAGCTCCTCTAGAGTACCTCCACCGCCTGTGATCCGCACCTGTGACCCAATCTCTAAAATCGCGGGGTCACCAGTAATGAACTGGTAAACACTGTCAACACAACGCGGCTATATTTAAACTAGTATCAACCTAAGTACATACAAGGCTTAAAAACTTTTTTTATAGCCCGGTATTTTTGAACCGCTTCCCGCTCTCGCAACTGTCTGTGCCTCACGCCGGTATTCCAATCCTAAGGGTTACGTGATCGCCAGTAATGAACTGCTAAACGCAGTCTCAACACGTCACTGTTATATTTAAGTTAACACCATACTGGCTAAACTTCACATTGCTGTAAGTGAATCTCTTCCCGCTCCCGCAACCGCTTGTGCCTCTCGTCGGTAGCTCAGCTCCCATGGTCACTGGTTCGCCAGTAAAGAACAGGCCTTATACTACGAAGTGCAAAATTCGAACTTCGTATCGTGCCATTCCCCCCTCACACTAATAGTATTTACTACAAGAGCGAGCAAGACGATGCGATGCAAACTTCGATTTTCGAATTTCGGAGTAGCCCCCCAGCTGAACGGAGTGTCAACACGTCACAGCTATATTTAAGTTAACACCATAAGTACTCGCTTCAACGTAATCCGCTTCCCGCTCCCGCAATCGCCTGTGCCCTACGCCGGTAAACCAATCAATTGGTACGCGGGATCACCAGTAATGAACTGCTAAACACTGTCAACACGCAACATCATAGCTATATTTAAACTAGTACCAACCTAACTACACTTCAGGATCTAATAACTTTTTGTATAGTCTCGACTATCTTTACCGCTTTCCGCTCCCGCAACCGCCTGTGCCCCGCGCCGGTAACCCGATCCCCAGGGTCGCGGGATCACCAGTAATGAACTGCTAAACGCAGTGTCAACACGTCACGGCTATATTTAAGTTAACACCATACTGAACCTCAGAATTAAAATCAAATAGAACAAAATTAAATCGAATGAATTTTAAAGCTCGTTATGTCAAGATGCTGAATAACTTAAGTTTCATCCAAATCCGTTCAGCGGTTATTGTGTGATAGACTAACAAACATACAAACATCCAAACATCTTCACAAACTTCTTTATTTTTAATATTAGTAGGATAGGATAGCATTGTTATGTTTAGCAGCAACTTTTATTGAAACACGTACTAAGTATATACCTGCTAACTTGCAGGTGCATAATGAAATTCAGAATCAAAATAACTTTATTAAATTCAGGCAACAAGCGCTCCATGACCATCAACAAATCTACCACTGACTGGTTTGGAAAGAACATCTGTTGAGAAGATACTGGTAAGAAAGCTGGTGGAAAGAAATAGTGGCAATATACACCGTGAAATTTTAGTGGTTGTTTTCCCGAAACGAGGTGATTTAGTTTCGATTGTACAATCGATTTATAATTACTATTTTGACTAGAGTCAAAAATCCAATTGTGAAAAACGAAAGTCAAAAATGACCGCAAACCAATAGTAACGCTTCGTTGGCACAAGTAGCGTACGATCGTACGATAGGTTAGGTACCAACGAAGCGTTACTATTGGTTTGCGGTCATTTTCGGCTTTCGTTTTTCACAATTGGATTTTTGACTCTAGTCAAAATAGTAATTATAAATCGATTGTACAATCGATACTAAATCACCACGTTTCGGGAAAACAACCACTAAAATTTCACGGTGTATTTGTTTCGAAATAAATGAATGAAAAACTAACCTAAATCACGCCACTAAGTAAAACCCAAAACTGCCGCCGGTGCTAAAATGGCCAAAATCTAGCGCTCGTTATTCACGCAAATGACTAGTAACCAGCAAACAGCGCGCAATCAACCCTTCTGCTGTTTGGCCTCTGCGGCCCCTGAATTATTCATGGAGCTAATTGTAATCGAATTTACGTAAGAGCGGGTTTGTATGAGCTAGGGCAGTATCAAGCGTGCTTCAAAACTGTAATGTTTAAGGGGTTTGGCTGGTTTAATATAGCGTGTTATCTTAAACCCGTGTGAAGCAGAAATATTTTACTTTTTCAGTAATATGTTTACTTTTACAATAAACGTTTTATCTTCACTATCTATATCAATGTATTTATAACCAATTTCAATAAAGGATGACGTAGTTATAATTTATTTCTGATAGTTAATTACAATTCTACCATGTATATTCGGAGGCCCAGGCTGAAAACCAGCGCTGGACGGTCTCTCCAGCACATGCTGAGACTGGGACCTATTGCTTCAAAAGTGTTTCAAAATTATTGTATTTTTTTTTGTATTTGTAAATGTTTTGTTCATTGTTCTTGATATTTTTTATTTATGTTTCGTGTTGTGGCAATAAAGCAAATTCTTATTCTTATTCTTATTCAATATTTTTATTATTATATGTGTTACCTCTGAACACCGTTATTTATGAACCGATTTGGAAAATCGTTTTTCATTTGGAAGCATATTTGATGTATAACTATAAAGTAAATTAAAGTAAGTAGGTAGTAGTAAGTATTTCGTACCCACGCAGTAAAAATCGTATCATCAACAATATTGAGGTACTTTTTACTGAAATAGAATTACTCAGTAGTTAATTTATTGCAATAAAGCTTATACTAACAATCATTGTCATCGAAAATAATTACAATTACAAGTAATATTAGCACTTACTGTCAAAAGCTGCGTAGTCCAAATACTACATCAAATTTGACCCGTATTACTCTGGTCTCTTCATGTGACCCCCGACTAACCGCAGTCTTATTATTTTATTAGTTCACGCGCGATTTAATCACGATTGTTGGTTTTGGTAAGCTAATAAACGGGTGGCGCCCTCTCTCGAGATGTGACGCTGTTGGCTTTTGCAGTTGGGGTCGTTTAGACCTGATTGGGAAATGGACGGGTTTAGATTTTTATTACTAGTGTTTTAGTATAGTGTAGTGTGCTTGCTATACCTATACCTCACCAGCATCATCATCCCAGCCTATACAAGTCCCACTGCAGGGTACAGGCCTCCTCTCAGAATGAGAGGGCTTGGGCCGTAATTCCCACGCGGGCCCATTGCGGATTAGGAACTTCACACACGCCATTGAATTTCAAATGTAATTTCGCACATAAATTCCGTAAAACGCAGAAGTGCGAGCCGGAATTTGAACCCACGACCCTCTGCTTGAAAGACCATAGGTCAAACTGCTAGGCCATCACGGCTTATCTATACCTTCCTACTAGAATAAAATGGGTAATTATTTTTAACTAAATATATTACCTAATACTTACGTGTTTAATATAAAAAATAAGACATGAGTTATACTAGAAGTAAAAACGTGTTTTTGCCCCGACCGGGATACGAACCCGGAAACTCAAATTTAGTAGGCCAATTCTCCAACCACTAAGCTATCCATCCGGTTGTCAATATTATCGTTATCTTTTAAAGATTTCCCTTTTATTTGGTTTTCAATTTTCAACAAAAAGTGTTGCTTTAATTCTAAAGCGAGTCGCTTCCAACCGTAATGATTGGGCGTCAATGAGGGAGGCCTATGTCCAGCAGTGGACGTCCTACGGCTGAAATGATGATGATGAAACTGGCAAATTACTAGCTTTTACTGTTCAAGAGATAGATCCCTGTAACAAACGGACTGAGCGATAGACAGACGGACGAACGGATAGACAGCGGAGTCTCAGCAATAGGGTCTCGTTGGCACCCTTTAGGTACGGAACCCTAAAAAGCAACATACAAAAAATCTATTGTGTAACATTACAAAACTACCCCAACGCAGAATGGACGGCAACCTCAGGAAGTCTTACTCCAGGAGATTTAAAAAGATAACAGTTACGGTCAATAGGGTGTTGCCAGTGCCATATTTTGTAAAAAACCGCAATCAAATGCGCTTGTATAAACCACCAGTTGCAAAATGAACTTTAAACTGTGAAATTACGATTCAATTTAAAGTTCGAGTTGATTCCCGATGTATTCATAAGTTTGTTATTACTGAAAGGCAATGTTAATGTTGCGGTTGGGAAATCATTTCAATCGAACATGGAATCTTATGTGGTTTGCATAAAGTTGTCTCTAATGTAAAGTATGCTTGGTCAAGTGTCAAGTTAAGCTTGTTTTTTAAGTAATTTCGGGGAGTAGGGCGTTATCTACATCTATTTACTAATGACTTCCTGCGTCAGGTGCTTATTTCTACATTTGTTTGCTAACGGACTCTTTTGTTAATGAAATTTCTTTTTTCATGCGGTCTGTAGGTGGTCAGGCTTATGCTTGGGACATTCCACCCGAACCCATAATAAAGTAAAGCATCATACCTACGTTAGGTGGTAGCTAAAAAGCTTAAGAAAGGTCCTTCATGCACGTAGTGCTTCGAACAAATATGGACCTTACGTCATCTTTAGGATTCCGTACCCGCAGGATGCCAAATGGACCCTAATAATGTCGCTACACTGTCCGTCCGTCTATCCGTCTGTCTGTCACAGACAAGTTCAAAATTCTAACTTCGTATCGTGCCATTCTGCGCACTCTTATCTTATAGTAGGCATTTAATGCGAAAGTGAGTGAGTAGGTACGATATGGACTTCGATTTTAGAATTTCGGAGAACCCTCCAGGGCTGTATCTTGAGAACCGTAATAGACAGACAGCTGAATTTTTAATAAGTAGGTAAAACAGTCGGAGGTATGCATAAAGTGTCATTAAATCCCATGCAGCTACTTGTAGTTTGATAAATCTCTTCAAACTTAATAGCAACTCCTTATCGGTAAAGTAACGTTGAGGCATGCCTCACACTGCATAATCGTTACATTAAATTTTTGATCCCGGCTGTCATTGACATGTTTTAAGTTCGTCTTAAATGATTAATCTTTTTTTAGATTTCTTTTCTTGAGTTCAGTTAGTTTTTATAGTTGTTGAATATGCCATGCGGCGCTTTAGCAATTTTACCTTTCCACAGACGTTATAGACCGACCGATATAGTAGGTAGGTACCGCTTCAAAAACTTTACTTAATGAATTAAAACAATTACTTTGCTCACCCGCGACCTTACAATAGTTACGTTTATGCAAGAAATGTGCGTTCATGCAGCATGTTTAACATTTGGTAGCATAGCATACGGTTGTGGTAACTCTGAAGATGAGCTCTGGTTGAGTTCGAAACGCGTCAGTTAGCTTGGTGGTGGTGATGGTTGGGTTTATGTGATTTGTGTGTGTTCGTACAGTGTGGAGGTGGAGGAACTGCATGAACGCACATTTCTTGCATAAACGTAACTATTGTAAGGTCGCGGGTGAGCAAAGTAATTGTTTTAGTTCATTAATATGGACCTCCGCAAAGTAACGCCTGATTCAATAAATTATTTAAACTTTACTTAGCCAATTCGTAAAAAATGTGTATGTATGTATGTATGTAAACTCTTTATTGTACAAAATAAGGAAAAAAAAAAGAAAAATATTATAGACAACCGTTGAAATGCATGTACAAAGGCTAACTTATCCCTTTAAGGGATCTCTACCAGTCAACCTTTGAGTGGATGAAAGGAGCATTTAGTAAGGGACCGACAAAGAGTAAGTAAAAATAAAACAGTCGGACAAAGCATAAGGCTACAATACAACTTTTAGTAAATACAATACATAAACTCATAATATAAAGAAACCTATCAAAAATATACTACCATATATAACATATATATGCATAAAACATATAATAAATAAGCAGTGTTCTCAATAAATTAAAGAGATGGTGTGAACCACATCTTCTTCAAAGCTTCCCTGAACGACACCACGGAGGGAGATTGCCTAATGGAGGTGGGCAATCGATTCCACAGTCTAGCAGATTGAACAGTAAATGATTTAGAGTAAATTTTGGAAGAAGTAGAAGGACAGGCCAAAAGGAGATTGGCACTCGACCGCAAACGATGCTGGCTTCCTTCAGCCAAGTAGCTGAAACGCTCGGAAAGGTATAAAGGGCCGGAAGGATTAAAAAGAGTGTTGAAAAGCAATGACAGAACGTGGATGTTCTTACGCTCCCTGATGGGCAACCACCTCAGCTGTGCGCGAAAGTGAGATACGTGGTCGTATTTACGGAGACCAAAGATATACCGGATACACACGTTCTGAAGGCGGTCAAGCTTGTCAAGCAACCCCTCAGTAAGGTCCAAATAACCACTAAATGACCACTAAAGTGAGGCGTTTTAAACGCTCGAATAATGAACCTTGATAGAAAAAAACTAACAAATCAATAAAAATCAAATCAAAAAAAAGATACTTCATAGCTAACTTGTTTAAATCAATAAACTCATTTCAACACTAAACATAGGTAACAATTTACATAATAACCCAAAAGCCAATAGACGACAATTCCCATCCATAAAATTTACGACCCAAAACCAAACCTATCCATTACAAATAACGCCAACACACAACAAACTCTAACACCATACAAATAAAACTAAAATTCCTTTGTAACAATAAATCTAGCTAGGGTATCACTTTCATTGTGCGAGCGAAACTAGTCCCATTTTGAACTGTGCTGCGTTTGTCTTTAAGTGTAAATTTGGTTGTGTTTTTGTTGTAAGAAGTAGGGTATCGGTTACAGGATTGGCTGCGTTGGCCACGCCCAGTAGGTGTATCAGTTACACGCACACCTAAAGGCCACCCACTGCTCAACATTATATGTATGTCATCCACATATATGTACCAATCACGAGTGCCAAAGTTCTAAAACCAACGTCAGTTTTCTTATGCCGCCAAACCTGGCAACTTTGCTTATGTTAACAACTTTACCACGGTCTGGATCGGTTATTATTGGAGCGTGTGCGCCGTATTACTTCTGTGGACACATTTTTGTAGAAATGGCAGAAGATTCTGATACAATTTTCAGTTACCTATCTGGTAGAAAATCAGGACTTCTAGTAGGTAAACTTTTGCGAATTCCGAAGCTGCCCTCTTCACTCCTACCCTGGACCTGCCAAGACCTGGACGCACTAACGCCTGATGCAGCCGCATGGCTTAGCAATTTGAGTGTTTTACTCTAATGCCTGTAAATATTATTATGCCATACGATTAAATAATAATAATCATAATCTACAGCCAATTTGAAAAGAAGGTGAACAGTGAACACGAAAGTATAGTGACCAAGATAAGTACTTTTAGTGACAGCTTTTAGTTTAGTGACTAGGTACCTATTACTAAATTAAATTAACTATTAAAAAAGTTTTCCAATTTCAGTAATAACATAACACAAAGATTCTTTCAAGAATGGTAGGTAAAGTTGCTTGCAAAAGGTAAAGTTGCTAATAACACACGTACGCTACTGAAGGTGCACTTTAGCATACAAAATTACTCGTTTCTAAGCAATACTTAGTTTACCTCTTATTTATTGTAATAATATTGAACGCGGTTGCGTGCTGAATTATTACACCAAGTTGGTGTCACCAACACAAGCTAAGCAAGGCAATATTTGTCAATTATGTCAGTTGTGTTATTGTTAATTTATGTTATGTTTGTCCCATCGTGACCCATCGCATGCGTGGCCCAACGTGTACAGAAGCTATTTGACATGCGACCATAAACCGACACCGACGCCATCCCACGACCATCGCACGCGCTATGGCGCCATCCGACACCACTACGCCCTCCACACTCCATAGTGGACCATCGCGATGGTCCATCGTGTAGTGCAAGCATCTAGCTGCATCAGACAGGGTTACTAACCACTGTTATGGCTCGGCCACATGATAAAACGCTCGCCGCTGCCGCCGGTCGCGCGGAGTCGTGTCCGGGCTGTAAAGTATTAATAGCTGTTGTAGGTAACGATCCTATCGCGGCCATTAGGGCCCCGTCCCCTCGAGTTCAGAAACATGGAAACGAACTTATTGCTGACGTTGATGACCTCTTGTATTTTGTACAAGTTTTTGTTCTAAGGAAAAATATGACTAGTAATTATCAGGATAAGATACAATTTTCATAATATTAATTTCGCGTTTTTGCTGATTGCACTCTTTGTTTTTTGTTCACTCAGCTACATAATTGATAGGTATATCTAAAACCAAGTTCAACTCAATCCGACCTCTGGGAATAGGTCAAATTTAACCCAATATTTTTTTCATTACAATACCTAAACTGGTGAGACTAATAAGAAAGCTCGTAAAACATTTTATTTGTATAATGACGTTGGATATTTGTGATAAAATGACGCTAATAGTTACAATCAGCTAAATGAGACACTTACCATCGCGTGCTGTACAAACACTCGTCTATTATGAAACATATTCCATTGTAACATCATGAATTCGTATTTATCAAAACATTATCGCTCAAAAAGCTCTAATTAAATACTCACTGAATCTAAATACGCAACCGAGTCACGCGTGGTCCAGTTGGAATAACACAGCATCCCGTGTTTTGATACGGGACTATTTTGGACGCAAAACAGGTTGGCCACAATAGCGAACGTGACCATAGACAATGCTCCTATATTTGACAGCAGAGAATACTGGCCACTCAAGTAGCCACGGAAGAATGCGGCCCGTTTTAGTATCAATAACTTTTGTGCTTCGGTTTGGTCAGCTGTCCTGTTTTGAAAATAAATACACACAGATGACGTTAATAAAATAAAATGAAATTCATCTGAGCTGATCGTGGTTTAATATTTATTTATCAATGTAGGGAAGGACCCTAGATGGTGATTTAACTAGATATTTAACAGAAATTTTAAGACAAATACTTAGTGCTGTTTGAGAAATTCATGTAAGAGAAACATTAAAACAATCGTTTGTCTACACGCAGTAAACCTGTCCCTCATTTGTCACATTGAAACCCTTAGCTGTAACCATAAAATAAGCCAGACAGAAAAACAGAAGAAATTTTAAAATTAGAATGAAGCAATAAAATATAACCGTTTTTAAGATGGCGGTCGGAAGCGGCGTACGGCCAGTAGTTCCGCCGCCGACGCTATCGCAACGGAAATTTATGGAGTGTTTACGTAAATGGAAAAATATGATTAAATAGGTACCAGACTTGTTTTTACCCGACTGCGAAGAAGGAAGGGTTATTTTCTACAGTTAACTAATATAGTAGTAGTACCTAGATACGATTATTTTCCGCTATCACTAAGGACACTACATAACGGAAATGTCTTTACGATACGTTTTTAAATAGTGATCTCATTGCATACTGCAATATCAGCGCTGAACTTATTCGAAAGAATAATAAAA
Organism: Archips crataeganus; assembly: GCA_947859365.1. Taxonomy (NCBI): domain Eukaryota; kingdom Metazoa; phylum Arthropoda; class Insecta; order Lepidoptera; family Tortricidae; genus Archips; species Archips crataeganus. Next base: position 2,299,516 of record OX402056.1, read on the forward strand.
ACAGTCGAATAATAATAAGAATAAAATAAAAATGGCTCAGCAGGAGCTCAATCTCACACCCAACTGCGATAATAAGTGCGTGTGCATCGCCCTGCCTCTAGATAAGTACTTACAACGTTAATTTACCAGAACGACAAGACATGTACAAATTGTGCTTTCTGACAGTGGGGGCTATTATAGTTAGCTGTGATGAGTTATAACTGCTAACTACAGAGACATATATGTCTCTTCCAAAAGTTGACATAACTAATACCTACAGAGACATAATATTATGTCCGGTTTGGAAAAGGTAGGTATAGTTTCTTACTCAACAAGGTATATTTTTTTTCTCAAAACATATCTAAGTACGATGTTATTTAATTACCTACTTAATTACACCTAAACAGAACTATTTTTTTAAACTGGGGTCGCCAATGCGTATCGGAATTGTTTCCAATCATGATAATAATAAATAACAAAATAAAAATTAATATAAAATTAAAATTGTATTTCAAATTTACCATGAGCTTTACGGTGAAGGAAAACATCGTGAGGAAACCTGCACACACTAGAGAAGAAATTCAATGGTGTGTGCGAAGTTCCCAATCCGCACTGGGCCCGCGTGGGAACTACGGCCCAAGCCCTCTCATTCTGAGAGGAGGTCTGTGCCCTGCAGTGAGACATATAGGCTGGGATGATGATGATGATAATAATCATTAATTTTACAGTATGCCTCGGATACTAGTGTCTTCTTGACGATTTTTCGTCAATAGTATCACTCTCATCTGTGCAACCGTTATGCAGCCACGCAGCCGTCACGCAACCGTCACGCAGCCGCCATTCATCCGCCACGAAGCCCACATAGCACAGCTAATGGCACATTGTGCATATAGTCGCAGGGGACTGAGATTGTCATGTAAATCCGGAGGAGGGGCCGCCCATGCCAGATTAATAATTACTTGTCAAGGGGGCGCTATGTATCATCGGATGCTGGAAAAGTGGAAATGTCACGTACGCGGACATCCCGAACTGAAAGTTAAGTGTTTTAGTACTGAGATGGCGAGCCAATACCATGCGTGCCAGTGGCAACTGCCAAAATAATAATTATTCGATGGTGAGAATGAAATTAAAAAAAAACTCTGGTGTGTCTATGGTCAGGGAATTATTAACTTGGTTGCTATTTTTTAGTCCATTAAGGGGCTGTTTCACCACTTTTCTTAAAGTTCGGATTAGCTTAATCATAACCTTATTTGACAGATGGAATTAAAATTTCTGTTTCACCAGTCTCGATTAGCGCTAAGTAACGGACAAACTGTTTCTTAATGTGACCATCAGATCAGGTGGCATTTAGCTGCTAGCTGCTAAAATTTTAGCATTTTTATCCGTCACATAACTTTTTAATTAGTTAAGTTTATTTTTTTGTGGCCATGGTTGGAGAGCCGATTTCAAAAAATAAATCAATGTATTTTTTATTTTTTAAAGAAAGAAGTCATGCTAAATTGCATAAAATAATTTAAATATCAAGATTTGAATAAATAGGTACACTTTTAGTATGTGAAAATAAATCCAAAATTTCGTAATATTTTTTAATTAGGTACAGACTTTTTCAGTGGCTCATTCGTTTGTTCTACCTGAACTTGTATATCGCCATTAAAAAAAAAGTTTATCTGTCAAATGGTTTGGCGCCACTTTTCGATTCGTTTTACGTGATTTTATTTTTCTTTGTTATTGTTAACAAAGTATCGTATATAAATACCGTTTTTGGATCAATTATAATGTTACATATTTGATTATGCAAAAAAAAATAGATGTATTCAAAAATTATATAGTTAACCATTTCTTTTGATTTAATAATGAGTGACTCTTGAACGAAAGTGTGCGAACAGGAACGCGTGGTCGTGAAATGCGACGTTGCCATTCCGACTTTTTGTTAAACCCACGATTAGTTAAGTGGTACTTAGTTTACACAGGACCGGAGTGGTGAAACTGAAAAAACACTAGCTGACAGATTTGTCCAGTACTTAGTTTATTCATTGGTTACGTAACCAGCAGTTTGACAATAAGGTGGTGAAACACCCCCTTAATTACGTAGGTAGAGTCATTTCGATACCTTAGCACAATGCAGTGTAAAATTAAGTAGTAGTTTTGTACACTAGGACATACAGTGCTAATTTATATGTCCAGTAAGTACATTGTAATTAATACGATTGTGCGCTAAGGTATCGATTTTACGATGAACCTTGTGACACTTGCATAAAGTGATGTCAAAAGGCAATAACACTTTTGGCATTGTCGCGGGATTGTCGTAATATGATTCGACACTTCTATAGTAGGTATTGCATACCACAAACATAGTTCAAAATAAACTGAATTGAGTATTGTAAGGCTTATTCTACAGTCAGTTCGAAAGGAAATAACCTGTGCTTGAGTACTTAGTACTTGTAGGACCTTCATAGTGTTTTGAGGTACCTACCTAAAAAAAGATAACTAAACACAAACCTATGTACATTTAGGTACACTTAGAACTCTCCGTGTCAGTTGTTCTGTGCGTAGTGTGACCGCACGTTTGACACACAATTTAGTCGCAGTATTTTGTAGCGAAAATTTCGAAATTGTTCCTAACTGAAACTTTATAATTTGAAAAAAAAACAATAATCGAATAATCGCATTGACCAACACAAAGGATAATTTTCAGTCCATTGTGTTGTAACGTTGCTAAAGAGACCCAACTGCAACCGCGACCGCGATAATAAAAGGCGTGTGTAGGCGTAACATGCGGGACTAAAAAAACGAACAATTCCATACACTTTTTCTAAAGATTTTTAATAAAATAAACGCCTAAGAATGCATAGATATAGAGATATTATCAAACCAGGTAACCGCGATCGTGTTTCTAACAATCTTCATTTGTGTAACGCGAGTCGCGGCAAAATTACCAATGCCGTCGGCGTTTCGTATTTCCGAGTTCTTTGTTCTTTATTTCTTAATACTGTTTGTTAAGTGAACTGTATAGATATGTTTGTATTTAGTACCGCAGTCGCATTGGATTGATTTTGCGAAGCAGATATTTAATAGGGGTGTCGTTTGCTCCACAAATCCGATTACTGAGTTTCGTGTTTCACGCGAGACGAGCCCGAATCTAGTTTGTATTCAATAATGGACTCCCATAATGTTAAGAGACATTCCGACTGTCATTTGAATTGTAAAACGATTTGGGACTAATTTGTGGACGGAGGAAAGTTACTTAACGTTAAGTACCCAAGTAGGTTCTTAGACTTAAGTGTTTATTCCTGTTCGACATTTGAATGTCTGCGTCCGTTTTAATTTGGCGGTTCGGCGTTCGAAAAGCAATTACGGTTCGAAAAATCCGGCACGTTCAGAAATGAAAAAGCGGAATCCTGTTACTGGCAGGCGGACAGTGGTCTATTTTTGTTTTTTTTTTCGCGTGCAGCATTAGTATGCGCCGCGTCGGCCGGTAAATGCGTTACGTTACGTCTAACTGCGTTACGTGCCGGCTCACAATGGCGAGGGCCACTCGTTACCTACTTGACTGTGTAACTTCGTTTGTGAACGCTTGCGTCCTCTGTCTAATAGGCTAAGGAGCGAAGGGGACGGTTTGAACGAGAAGATACCGGGTTGGATTGGGAAGTTTTTGCAACTTTTCTGATCGCAAGAGAAACTGATTGCAAGTGTAGGTAATTTATGAAAATTTCAGTTATTACTTATGAGGATTTAAGTCAACTGTACCAGTGGATCTTGTTATCAATAGAGACTGAACATGACAAGACAAGCACTAAGATGGAACTCAGGGATCTATTTTTTTTTTCCCTACGGCCGGCAACGCACCCGTAATCCTACTTACCTATGTTATTTATGGGTGTCGAACATCATCCCAGCTTATATACACCCCAATGCAGGGCACAGGCCTCCTCTCACAATGAGAGGACTTGGGCCGTAGTTCCAGCGCGGGCCCAGTGCGGATTGGAAACTTGCGGGTGTCGATGGAAGGTGATAATGATAATTGATTTCCAACGAATGATCCTCATGTTTGTTTGTGCCCAAACTTATAAAAAAAAATTGAAGATGTTTTATTCTTAATTGTAATAACTAAATAACCATTCTAATCTAAACAATGACTAGCTGTTAAGCGTAGTTGGCTCTTACTTCTTTGCATATATATATATAAATAGGTAGGTAGGTACCTACTGAAAATCTTAAAACTAAATAAAAGCTCTTTTCGTGACCGACAAACTCCAGTGTCAAGCCCCCGCATTTTGATTTTCCTACCGAGGGTGCGTCAGTCCATTGTGAGAGCTTCTAATACCTATTACGGCACCCTAGCAAAAAGATTTATTTAAAATGTTATTTTACACCCAGCCATGTACTTTCGATTCTTTTGTGTGCCATTAGTATTAAAAAATCGAATGATATATTTTTGTTACGTTCTCAATCTTTGAAAAAAAATTGACCTCGTTCTATAGAGTCTATGGTCGACGCCATCTTGTTTCGAGAGGGGTGAATGCCGCGAATGTTGCATATTGACTCGCGTCATTGAGTTGTGTTGAGTGGTTTTATTACTACGTTAATGTTCTGTCGAGTGGAGTATGGATGAATGATTATTGAATAAACGTGCTGTTTGAAGTAGATACATAGGTGCAGTAGGAGTTGGTTTTAATTTTATGTGTTCTTGGTATAATTGGTTGCTGTTCAATTGGAAAGCAAGAGCAAGATGCTGGTTAATTTTACATAGTAAGACGTACGGAAGTTTTTGGTTTTAGCCGCGGACTACAAATTCCAAGAGTCCCTTTTACATAAAGTGGGGACGATTTTTATTTCTCGTATACCTACCTACTCCACAGTATGAGGTGTCATTCGCTACTTCTTCACAATATTGCAGATATGTATGAAAAAAATCGTCTCAGGGATCCGTTTGCGAAATACTAAATATCCCAGCCTATATACGTCCCACTGCAGGCCACAGGCCTCCTCTTAGAATGAGAGGTGCGGTTTGAAAAATTCACACACATCATTGAATTTCTTAGCAGATGTGTGCAGGTACTGCAGGTTTAATAGTAAATCTCATGGTAAATTTCAAATATAATTTCGCACATAAAACCGGAAAAAGTCAGAGGTGCGAGCCCGGGCTCAAACCTACGACCCTCTGCTTGAGACGCCATAGCTCAAACCACTAGGCTACCACTCCTTCAACTTGCGTTGCGTAAACTAAGATTTTTGATTTCGTGGAATTCTGACATTTCTTAGTGTTACTAGGCAAAAAATATTTCCCGGAAATTTAAAGGAGATAAAACAAAAACTAGGAATTACAGAGCACAAATTCCTTAGTATACACATTAAAATTGGACATAATGTAATAAATCATTATTTAATACGTAGTTAGAATATTTTTTGATCTAACTGTTCAGATGTAATAAAATATTCAACCCTTTTATGAGTAAAAAATAAATTGTCTCGGGTATCATTGCGATGATTGACATATATCGCAAACTTTCGGACTTAAATTATAATTAATAGTTATGTATTAAGTTTCAATCGTCGTCTCAAGAGGTTTGTAATTTAAAATTTCATAGACAAGGTTCATACTTAAATAATAAAAACCATCAAATATCATTCTTCTGTCAAAACAATATTAAAGTCATTCGGCTTCTGTCTTGAATGTTCGAATGTGCTCGCTCTCCTGTTTCCGTATTATTTTTGTCATTTTCGTTGATTGATATTATTATTTCCTTGAAAAGTTTTTGTTTTTTGCTATGTGTTATGCTTAGATTATTTATGCACTAGATAGAGCTTAGGCGGCATGAAAACGTCCCGAAAAAATATAAGCCAACTGTTGGCTTATATGTCATTTGCGTCATATGCATGGTTGCCAATAGTAATATGCTAAAATCCCCAGACGTATTGTCGAAATTCCCCACATGTGGGGAATTAAAAATTATGTGGGCCGAATGATTTAGTTTCGAGCTGTTGCGAATAATGAATTGTAGGAAATTAATCAAGACTAGCAGAAATTTGATGTCACATGTCGTGCATTTGTGTTCATACTTCTCATTTTCCCCGAATTGAAGCTCTCCTACACATTCCCCAATCAGCTTCGTTTTCCCCGCAATTTGGGGAATGTGAAATTAACTGGTATCATTAAGCACGCACACAGTGACAACCGAATGACGTAACGCGATCGTAATATGAAGCTGTCAAATGGATTTGTGGACGTTTTGTATCGCAATGTTTGCTACTAACACTCCATCTAGTGCATAAATAATCTAAGGTGTTATGTTTTTAAAGAGGAATAATATCATTATGAACTGCGTCTCACACAAACCATGAATACACGAATCCCTTAAAAACCTATGAAATAAATATAGACTAATAAATGAAAACTGATGATAACTTCTTATAGTAAAAGCTCTCCTTCACTATATTTATATTAGTAATGTGCCTATTTTATTATGTTTCTGAAATAATAAATATATTTAAAATGAAAAAAGGTTTGTTGCCTCTGAAACGTCAAAATCTGGCATTTGTCAGAATTGGGGATGTCTATTTTTTTGCAATGTATAGTAAATCGAAAACCATTTCGAGATAAATGCTTTCTAACTCGTTTTCTGTAGTTATTATTTTTTTATGTAACGTAATGAATTTATTAAATAAGAAATAAGCAATGACTTTCATTTGACATTGGTGTATTTTGCGTGACCGGTCGTACTTTATGTGTGGTTAGATTCTTCACAATTTACGCGTGGATTATACTACGGAGTTTGATTTGGACCCGCTGTCTGACATCTAGCACTTTGACAGTGCCAGTAAAGTGACACAGTGTAGAATGTACCACTACGCAAAAAATAATTAAAGGGGTTGCCTTATCGTACGCATTTAGATAGATTTAGAAATTTGGCATTGTGGGAGCAAAAAATAGTTTCAATAATTAATTTTGAAAAAAGTAGAGAACTAAATGACAAAATATTGAAATTAGTTTCTTATAATTGACTTTTCTATACAAAAAAAAATATAAAAACCACTGGTAATTTTTTTTAGACATTCCCAATTCCACGAAAATAAAAATCGTAGTTCAGGTAATTATACATCTCATTTCCAGGTCATAAAAAACCACTCAAAATTTTTATCAAGTTTCAATCTCGGAATAACAAACATGTAGATTTATTGGCATTTTGTAAAACCCTGTCACTCTCTTTCCCTTCAGATAATGACTCTAAAGAGTCCAGGGCGACCGAGAAGCGCTAACGAAGGCAATTCCTACTGACCACTAATTGTGTCACGATTAATTAAAATTCTTCAATTTTATTGGCACTTCGTCAATTCAAGTGTCGGGATTGTTCGAAGTGGATTGTGATAATAAATGCCGTACTTATACAGGTGTCCCAGAAGTCGACGTTATAGAAAAACGACGACGTCAGGTTATAGAAAAAGTTTTAATTTTGTTTAAAAAATATTTGAGTTGGAAGTCCAGGGGAGAGGCCTTTGCCCAGCAGTGGGACACTGACACAGGCTATTAAAAAAATATATAGGTATTTAGAAAATCGAACATTTTCTTGTGACGGTCTTGTCGTCACTCATATTGCTACAAATCTTTACCTACTTTATTTATTTCAAACTAAATACAAACTGAAATATAGATGCACAGAAAAAACCCCAGAAAAAAGACCAATGCTGGGAATTGCAGCATTGGTCTTTTTTCTGGGGTTTTTTCTGTGCATCTATATTTCAGTTTGTATTTAGTTTGAAATATATGGTTTCACGGGATGACCGTAAAAGTAATAAAAAATGAAGTTGAAGAAAATAAAAAAATAAATAGAAAAAGATACTTCATACTTAACTTGTAAAAGTTGGCCTAGTAGCGCCATCTCTTGGTCCAGGTGAGCGGGTAGCTCCGAAGGAGTGTTGAAGTCTCTCGGTAGAGGGCATTAACATAGATGCGCTTTATCACTGCCTAATGTGATTATAACAGACTGAAGTGTACGATGTATGGGAAAGATTCGTCGCTAACTTCTAGACCAGTGATGGTGTAGACCAGTGATGGTGTAGGGGTAAGCACGCAGCACGGAACGCTGAGGACCTGGGTTCGATTCCCAGCATTGGTCTTTTTTCTGGGGTTTTTTCTGTGCATCTATATTTCAGTTTGTATTTAGTTTGAAATATATGGTTTCACGGGATGACCGTAAAAGTAATAAAAAATGAAGTTGAAGAAAATAAAAAAATAAATAGAAAAAGATACTTCATACTTAACTACTTTATTTATTTATTTTTTGTATTTTGATGCCTCGGTATGCCCTAAGATGGCTGTGAATATATATATATATAGCATACACTAAAGGTTCGAATTAACAATTCGTGTACAAATAAAAGTACCATTTACACAATTCGGAGCTCTCGTGTCTATTAGTGAACTGGGCTCACAATTATTACTCTGCAAACTGAATCTGTAGTGAAACATAGTTGTATGTTGTACGTGCTGTAACGGGCAGATGCCAGTCACAGAGTGGGTTCGTTAGCGCGAGAGGGCGTTCGCGGCAACTCCCAATCCAGGGCTTGGCAAACCCAGGGTTGCCACACAAAGTCTAAGTCAATCTTTTTTATTCTGTTAAGGCTTCAAGACTTGAAGCTTTAGTTAACCTAGTGAAACTTAGTGAACCTCTTATGAATCTCGAAGAATCTACCACCCTGTTGAGAAGAATTCGGCAAGAAACTCAACAGGGTATATTTAAAAAAAATCTACAATGTTATTTTAGACGACCAGATGGCCTAGTGGTTAGAGAACCTGACTACGAAGCTTGAGGTCCCGGGTTCGATTCCCGTGTCGGGGCAGATATTTGTATCAAAAATACGAATGTTTGTTCTCGGGTCTTGGGTGTTTAATTTGTATTTAAGTATATATCTATCTATATAAGTATGTTTATCCGTTGTCTAGTACCCATAATACAAGCTTTGCTTAGCTTACTTTGGGACTAGGTCAATTGGTGTGAATTGTCCCGTGATATTTATTTAAAAAAAAATATTTTTATTAAACATTAAACATTAAATTACATATATTTCAAACTAAATACAAACTGAAATATAGATGCACAGAAAAAACCCCAGAAAAAAGACCAATGCTGGGAACCGAACCCAGGTCCTCAGCATTCCGTGCTGCGTGCTTACCCCTACACCATCACTGGTCTGCGACGACTCTTTCCCATACATCGTACATTTCAGTCTGTTATAATCACCTTATGCAGTGATAAAGCGCGCATCTATGTTACGCCCTCTATCGAGAGACTTAACACTCCTTTGGAACTTACCGCTCACCTAGACCAAGAGATGGCGCTACTGTGCCAACTTTAACAACTTGTTTAACGACGGAGTACCACAACCTCCAGCCAGAAGTCGGAGCGCAGGAACATTTGCTGGTATTTGCAGGCACTTGGAGTCTAAAGGAGCTGAAATTCCTTGACCAGTATGTGTTGCCAGTGATGACTTATGGCAATGAGACGTGGCCGCTAACGATGGGTCTCATAAGAAAGCTCAAAGTCACTCAGAGGGCGATGGAGAGGGCTATGCTCGGAGTTTCTCTGCGGGATCGATGATGAAATCCGCGCAAGAACTAAAGTCACCGACATAGCTCGAAAAATCGCCAGACTCAAGTGGCAGTGGGCAGGGCACGCACATCGCTCGTAGAACTGATGGCCGATGGGGCAAAAAGGTTCTCGAGTAGCGTCCACGGACCGGAAGACGCAGTGTAGGTAGGCCTCCAACAAGATGGAGCGATTACCTGGTTAAGGTTGCGGGATGGCGTTGGATGCGGATGGCACAGGACCGATCTGTTTGGCGAGCCTTGGGGGAGGCCTATGTTCAGCAGTGGACGTCTTTCGGCTGAAATGAAGATATCCTACATATAACCTGTTAGGTACAGTCAAGTGTAAAAATATGGGTGCACACAACTTGCTCATAAATATGTCCCATAGCTCTTATGTCGTCGAATTAAGGTATAGGTATGTAACGATGGGAGGATTAAATCGATACTTATTTTTGCACTTGACCGTACAGTCAGCGTCAAATAGTTCGTGACACCAAAAGTGGCCAAAATGTTTTTAACACGACCTTATTTCAACTGCAACAAAGACGTGTTGCGAACTATATGACGCTGACTGTACATAGGTTAAAGACCAACATTAAAATATGAACGCTAATCCTATTTGTGTTAGCGAGAACTCGGAAAGTCACATGCTGTAAATACATAACGCCCTCCGAATTGCATTTTATTACAAAGCTATATAAACCCGTCGTTATCTCAATGATGAACTGTCTCCATTATCCTCCCCCGTCAAGATGGCAGACGATTTGACAGGCGATGCGGCGACACGTTCCGCCGACGCTTGGGGTGCGAATAGGGTTACCAACCGCCCGCTAAACGCGGGACGTTCCGTTTCTGGAGCCTTAGAGCACGCGTCCCGCAAAAGGTTCGCGCGGGACGCCGATTGTCCCGTTTTCAGGGTAGACTAGATTATAAGCGACAACAACACCTAAACTCTGCAGCAAAAATTGTTATTGCATGGCCATAAGAATATTTAATCATTGTCCTTACAAATATAACTAGTCTGCCTTATAGGGTATTTATAGGAACATTGCACAATTGGCCACTGCAGAAAATATTACCATTAAGGATTTCCTGTCTTGCAAGGGATAGTTTTTAAAGTTTTTTATAAGAGTAAAATAAATCGCTTGCATAGTGTATACGCCGTGAAATTTTAGTGGTTGTTTTCCCGAAACGAGGTGATTTAGTATCGATTGTACAATCGATTTATAATTACTATTTTGACTAGAGTCAAAAATCCAATTGTGAAAAACGAAAGTCGAAAATGACCGCAAACCAATAGTAACGCTTCGTTGGTACAAGTAGCGTACGATCGTACGATAGGTTAGGTACCAACGAAGCGTTACTATTGGTTTGCGGTCATTTTCGACTTTCGTTTTTCACAATTGGATTTTTGACTCTAGTCAAAATAGTAATTATAAATCGATTGTACAATCGATACTAAATCACCTCGTTTCGGGAAAACAACCACTAAAATTTCACGGTGTATGTGTTAAGTGCTTTGTGTTTAAATTTTAGCATGCATGCATGCATGTGTAGTGGATTAGTTGGGTCATTATTTCCTGTTCACAATCTTATTGTACACTATTTTCTGCAAATAAATAAATAAGCACCGAAATTAACCTTAATTTGAATATACCGCGATTATCGCGCAACCACCGTGCGCTCACTCTTTCGCTCGGCACTATCCTGTCTGTTCTCTTTCCCGGTCTATTTCGAAGTTGGTAGATTTTTAATAATTTATTAAATCGGGCGTTACTTTGCGGAGATCCATATTAATGAACTGAAACAATTACTTTGCTCACCCGCTTGACTCAAGTACGGTCGCGGGTGAGCAAAGAAATTGTTTCAGTTCATTAGATTTTTAATGTTTGCGTCATAAAACGTATATGCTTATGTGCACTAAAAGAGAATCTGGTTTAATTTTCCATGCCTTTCAACACGTTGACGGCCAATATGGTATACTTAACCAAATTGGGCCGGATGAAGGAGTCCCGCATTTTAAAGCCAAGTCCCACCGTTTTGCTCGCAAATGTACCGCAAATCAACTAAATGTTGGCAACCCTAGGTACGGAGTAGGTATAACCATAGTCGCAGTAACACCTATTCGAAGTGAATGTTTCAATATTTATTCGGGCGTAAACAATAAAACTTAGGTACATACGACGACCAGATGGCCTAGTGGTTAGAGAACCTGACTATGAAGCTTGAGGTCCCGGGTTCGATTCCCGTGTCGGGGCAGATATTTGTATGAAAAATACGAATGTTTGTTCTCGGGTCTTGGGTGTTTAATATGTATTTAAGTAAGTATCCATCTATATAAGTATGTTTATCCGTTGCCTGGTACCCATAACACAAGCTTACCTAGCTTACTTTGGGACTAGGTCAATTGGTGTGAATTGTCCCGTGATATTTATTTATTTATTTATTTTATTTATTTACATACCTACAGACAACCAATATGATTCTTGAGCGTTATCATGTTCGTCATCATCATCATTTCAGCCGAAATACGTCCACTGCTGACCATAGGCCTCCCCCAAAGCTCGCCAAACAGATCGCCAATGCGAACCCGCAACCTTAACCAGGTCGTCGCTCCATCTTGTTAGAGGCCTACCTACACTGCGTCTTCCGGTGAGTGGACGCCACTCGAGAACCTTTTTGCCCTATCGGCCATCAGTTCTGCGAGCGATACTAATATTACATTATAAATTGCATAAGGTAGTAAGTGAGACGTGTAGTAGGGTCAACGTCATAAATAAGTGATTACTTTTGTACCCTGTCACTTTAACGTCATGTTTGAAAAGCCATACGAAATTATGTAACGACTAAAAGCGACAAGGTACATAAATGATCACTTATTTATGACGTTGACTGTACAAAGTCGACATGTGGTAGGGTCAACGTCATAAATAAGTGATCACTTTTGTACCTACCTTGTCACTTTATCGAAATGTTTGGAAAGCCGTACAAAACTATGTAACGACTGAAAGCGACAAGATGCAAAAGTGATCACTTATTTTAATTTATGACGTTGATTGTACAAAGTATCAACAGCTACCCTTTACGGGCATACAATATGTTCAGATAGACTTTGAACATAAAACTACCGTGAGACTCACTCGTAGTGAAAAAATACGGATAACTCACGTCTATGATCAAGTTTAGCTCGACATGTTTCGGGCTAATCCGTAGCCCTTCTTCCCGGAGCCACACGAAACCTTAATTAATGTGTGGGCAATACACATTTTGCGAGGCTGATGGCACATATATAACAGAATTAGCTTTTGCCCGCGACTTAAACTTAAACTGTCATTGAATAAAACAAAAATCCGGCAACGGCAATATCGAAACATCCATCATTATCATCATTTCATCATCATCGGTATCAGTTAGTGAACATATAAATTCCGTTTCAACACGGGAAAATTTCAGCCTTCTACGGCTAGGAGCTTGGGCTGAGCGTTGACGATTCAGTCAGTCAATCATTTAGTACTTTTTTATATGTATAGGTTTTTGACTACCTCATGATAGAATAATTTAAATTTATTTATTTTTAATTTAAATTTAGATAGTAAATAGTATAGTGATAATAGTGTTAGTAATTTCACCGGCTGTCTTACTCTTCACGCCGGAACACAGCAGCGCAAGCCATGCACTGCTGCTTGGCGGCAGGATTATATAAATGTATCAATCAGAGACAATGTAGCTTTCTATTAGTCTCTATTTAGACGACCAGATGGCCTAGTAGGTAGAGAACCTGACTACGAAGCTTGAGGTCCCGGGTTCGATTCCCGCGTCGGGGCAGATATTTGTATGAATAATACGAATATTTTGTTCTCGGGTCTTGGGTGTTTAATATGTATTTAAGTATGTATCTATCTATATAAGTATGTTTATCCGTTGCCTTGTACCCATAACACAAGCTATGCTTAGCTTACTTTGGGACTAGGTCAATTGGTGTGAATTGTCCCGCGATATTTATTTATTTATTTATTTATTAGTGAAAGAATTTTTAAAATAAGCCCCGAAATCGAATTCATTTATTTCTATCCCTTTGGAATTTTGCATTTTCCCGAAGAAAAAGCAGCCTATGTTAATCAGGGACAGTGTTGCTTTCTACTGATGATAGAACTTTTAAAATCATCCCCGTAGTAGAATTCACTTATTTCTATCTCACGGGAACTTCGCATTTTTCCGGAGGAAAAGCAGCCTATGTCAATCAGGGATAGTGTAGCTTTCTATTGGTAAAAGACATTTTAAAATTGACCCCGACGTTGACTTCGATTATTTCTATCCCGCGGGAATTTTGCATTTTCCAGTGGAAACCAACCTGTGCCAATCAGGGGTAGTGTAGCTTTCTACTAGTGAAAGAAGTTTAGCTTTTAAATTGGTGAAAGAATTTTTAATATCAGCGCCGAAGTTGAATTCAATTTCTATCCCTCGGGAATTTTGCATTTTTCCGGATAAATTGTACTCTATGTCATAAGGGATAGTGTAACTTTTTACTGGTGAAAGATTTTTTAATGAGCTCAGTAGTTTCAGAGATAACTCTACCTACAAACAAAGTACTTATGGATATAAATAGGGATATATTTTATTCTGGTTTTTAGTATTTGTTGTTATAGCGGCAACCGAAATACATCATCTGTGAAAATTTCAACTATGTAGCTACCACTATAGGTACAGCCTGGTGACAGACGGACGGACGGACGGACGGACAGCGGAGCCTCAGTAATAGGAATAGGGTTTCGTTTTTAACTTTTGGGTACGGAACCCTAAAAACGGCAAAAAAAAGAAGTTTGGTGTATGGGAGCCCCCTTAAATATTTGTTTTTTTTTTATAATTTAATTAATTTATTTTTAAAGTGAATATATAACTAAATATTCTGTGAATATTTCAAGCGTCTACCTGTTGCCGTTATCAATATCGAGCAAAAACGAGCAAAAAAAATCACGTTTGTTGTATGGGAGCCCCCCTAAATATTTATTTTATTCTGTTTTTTAGTATTTGTTGTTATAGCGGCAATCGAAATACATCATCTGTGAACATTTCAACTGTCTAGCTATCACGGTTCGTGAGATACAGCCTGGTGACAGACAGACAGACGGACAGACGGACGGGCGGATGGACAGCGGAGCCTCAGTAATAGGGTCCCGTTTTTACCCTTTGGGTACGGAACCCTAAAAACATTTTATAATCTAGCGGCTGCCTTAGCGAATATTTTACTCTATGCACAATTTCGTAGTAATAATCAGTTCTATATTGCGATTACAGATGGCGCTGGCCAGTTTAAAACACGCTATCGTTGTGTCCCTGTGATTTGTTTAGATTATTCCAACCGATTTCATACTTAGCCTTTAGAATTTGGAAAAAATTTTGGATAACGTATCCTCATGAATTCCAGTGAGGATGCGTCTCCAACTCCAACCTGACCTACCCTGTTTAATTCAAACATATGTTACACAGAGTTAACATCCCCTCCCCACTGTCTTACGGTAGATTTGCTGATTTCACAATGATGATGATGCCTATGTTGTTTTGTTGTTTAATTCCTAATTTTTAGGGGCCTCCTCCCCTAATTTTTTTAATTCTGTTTTTTAGGAATTTGCTGTAATAGCGGCAACCGAAATACATCATCTGTGAAAACTTCAACTGTCTAGCTATCACGGTTCGTGAGATAAAGCCGGGTGACAGACGGATGGATATATCCCATGGGAATTTCCAAAAATCCTGAAATTAATAGTAATCATAGTAATGGAGATAGGGTCAAATCAAACATATACATCCCGTCTATTCCCTATCCCGTGGGAATTTCCAGAATTCTTGAAATCAGTTTATTACTGTTATAATTACCTACTTGTATGCATGCCAAATTTGAAGGGCCTAGTAATCATAGTTAGCGAGATAGGGTTACTCTGAACCAAATATATAAATTCCATTTGTTCCCTATCCCGTGGGAATATCCAAAATTCTTGAAATTAGTTTTTTACTGTTATAATTAATTACTTACCTGCCTACTTGCATACCAAATTTGAAGAGCCCAGTAATCATAGTTACCGAGATAGGGTTACTCTGAACCAAATATATAAGTCACATATCCCATGCGTCTACGTGTCACACACCAGTTGTAATGAATCAAACTGTAAGAAAGGTAGCACACCTTGTGCACGCATCTGGTGCGCCATCTTTCTTACAGTTTCATTAAATGTTCGGTGCGTGTGCGTGACGTGACACTAGCTGTTACTCGCGACTCCGTCTGCAATGACAGACGGAGTCGTAGGCTTTATTAACCAGGTGCGGGGCTGGAAAGGTCCAGCATCTCAAACTATCTCCATATCAAATTTCATCTAAATCGGTTCATATTTTCTTAATTATTTATCACTTGCACTATTTATGCTTTGATGTGAAATTAAAATAAATTAATTGAAGTTAGTTTATTTGTATGGCCTTTACAATCGCAAAAACTTAAACACGTCCTAGATATAATATATAACTGATACTCGCATGCAATATTTTTTTAAAACTAAACTAAAATGATCAACATTGTAGTGCCCTCTATGGTTCTAACCTGTAACTAAAATACTTCCACAGCGTACCGCTAGATGTCACTCTCAAGTTCCATCCCCATCCTACATCGCGCTGTTAAGATTTTTCTTGGTTTATAGACTGCCTTACAAAAATCATAACTTTGTATCGCTTCTCGGCCTTTTGGCTAAGATCAAAGTGTAGTATCTGTTCTTTTCAGCTTAATATCTGAAAGTTCCCTCACCGAGGGACCAGTATATTAAACTGATTTTTGTATCTCGACGGGATGTTCGGGGCTCGCTCCACTCCCGTCACGGGTCGGCCCGGCATTGAAGTGCCGCCGGGATCGGCCCACAAAGTACCTTGAAAATTATTGCAATTGAAAGAAATTCAAATTCCACTGCTTGACTTAATTTCAGCAATGTATTTTCGGTGTACAGGGAAGGGAAGACAAAGACACGTACTAACCAGTCTTGTTGCACATACCATTTTGGAAAATTGGTAGAATAAAATGCAAAAGTTAGTAGAAATAGGTAGAATTGAAAATTAATTTCAATACTGATGAAAAAAACCGCCTGTATAATTCCCCTTCCCATTGGAATTCCGGGAAAATATACAGATTTGTAATTCACTAGCATCCTTTTAACCCTAAACTCCTACCACTTAACCTTTTCAACGCCAACGACACATATAGGTGTCACAAAGTACAGTGTCAAAGTGATCTTGACACAATGTCATAAGATTCAAAGCAGGTTTACGTTTTGTCGAGGCGTGGCGTTGAAAAGGTTAAACAAATGTTTTTACACGCTTTATTAGCTTCACTTGTATGTTTGTATATTTGTATGTTTTTTGTTTTACGGCTTTTGTCATAACTTAATATTTATTGTGTAATAACGTATAGAAGATTTGAGATTACCACTTATTTTTACGATACTCTGTGTATGTATGGGAAATAAAAAAACTAAAAAACACGCTTTAAAAAATAAAAAATAAATTTTAATAAATTTCCATTCACTATTCTTATAGTGCAGTAAAAAATCTTAATAAGCAATTATTATATTGTTATATCCAGATCAAAATTTGTAAACAATTCTAAATATTGATAAAATAAATA
The DNA here is from genome assembly GCA_947859365.1 of Archips crataeganus. Taxonomy (NCBI): domain Eukaryota; kingdom Metazoa; phylum Arthropoda; class Insecta; order Lepidoptera; family Tortricidae; genus Archips; species Archips crataeganus. The sequence goes on from OX402056.1 coordinate 2,316,741, forward strand.
ATAATAGTTTAAAATATTTTATTGTAAAAAAAGCGTGGGGTGCTTTTTAAGATGTTATCAAAATGACAATCCTTGACAATTGACACCATGCACCCCACGCTTTTTTTACAATAAAATATTTTAAACTATTATTATTTATTTTATCAATATTTAGAATTGTATACAAATTTTGATCTGGATATAACAATATAATAATTGCTTATTAAGATTTTTTCTGCACTATAAGAATAGTGAATGGAAATTTATTAAAATTTATTTTTTATTTTTTAAAGCGTGTTTTTTAGTTTTTTAAACTATTATTTATTTTCTATTTTTTAGTTGCATTTTTTTCTTTCTAACTTTACCCCCTCACCTACAACCCCTAAACCCCCTAAACCCAACCCCCCAACATCCCCCACCCCATTTCCCCAACCCCCCCCCAAACCCCACACCCTTACCCCCAATCCCCTAAACCCCCCTTACCCCGTCCTCATTTTACAAACCCCCGAACCACCTAAACCCAACCTTCCTAACACCGAACCCCCATACCCCCGGAAAACCCCCCACCCCCCCACCCCCACCCGTCACATGCCCCCCCACCCCACCCCTCCCACACCCCCCACCCCGCCACCTACCGCCCCCCCTTCCAGTTCCATCATCAAACCCTTGTTACCATCTAGGCCTCTTACCCCCTCCCCATTTCCCACAACCCCCCAAAATCACTTACCCCCGAACCCCCCAACACCCCCACCCTATTTCCCGTAAACCCACCCCCCATCCCCTAACCCCAACCGCCACACCCTAACACCCAACCCTCTAAACCCCCGACCCCCTTACCCCATACCCCATTCCCCCCCCAACCCGCCACCTACCCCCCCTTCCAGCTCCATCATCAGACTCTTGTTACCATCTAGGACCAAAGTACTCGTCAAAACGAATCAAACGAGCCCAAACTCGATGGGGTTGTTTCGTTTTATTGTGGAGTGTCTTTGGCCATCTTCCAGCTCCATCATCAGACCCTGGTTACCATATGGGATCAAAGTGCTCGTCAAGACGAATCAAACGAGCCCAAAATCGATGGGGTTGTGTCGTTTTATTGTGGAGTGCCTTTGGCCATCTTCCAGCTCCATCATCAGACCCTGGTTACCATATGGGATCAAAGTGCTCGTCAAGACGAATCAAACGAGCCCAAACTCGATGGGGTTGTGTCGTTTTATTGTGGAGTGCCTTTGGCCATCTTCCAGCTCCATCATCAGACCCTGGTTACCATCTGGGATCAAAGTGCTCGTCAAGACGAATCAAACGAGCCCAAACTCGACGGGATTGTGTTGTTTTATTACATAGTTCCTATGGCCATCATCCAGCTCCATCATCAGATCAGCTCCATGTTACAATAATATTGCATTGTCATCCAATTTACACATATGTGCAAAATTTCAGCTCAATCGGAAACCGGGAAGTGGGTCAAAATCGCGCCCTAAGGAGTCGGTTACAAACAAACATACAAACATACATACATACAAACATACAGGTGAAGCTAATATAAAGCGTGTAAAAAAGTGCTTCATTTTAAAAGGTCGTAAAACAAAAAACATTTTTTTGAGTGATAGGAATTCAGGGTTAAGAGGATGTAAGTGAATTACAAATAACCCTGTAAGTATATCCTGTGTCACTCGCGGAACTGAGACGAATCTAATGACACCTCATACCTGATTTACACTCTCGCCTCGTCACCTCGCCTCGCGCCTCGCCTCATCGTCTCACTCCGGACGCGAGCCTCAAAATCAAGGCAAATCACGAGACGAGGCGCGAGGCGCGCCTGTTCACACTCTCGTCTCGTGGCTCGTCTCGCCACTCGTACGCGAGTGTAAACCACAATTCAAAATCCATTGAGCCAAAGAATGATACATACATAAATAAATACATACGCTCGAAAAACATAACCCTCCTTCGACATTCGGGTGATTAGTTGAATTGAATGAAAATCTATATATATAAAAATCAAAGTCCTGACACACTCACTCACTCATTCATCACTGACTCATCAACGCCCAGCCCAAACTTAGACTTAGAAAGCTGAAATTTTGCACAGAGGTTCTTATTATGATTTATACCTTACTAGCTGTTGCCCGCGACTCCGTCCGCGAAGAATAAGGGTATAAAAAATAGCCTACAACCTGTTGTCAAACCTACCAAAAATAGAGAAAAAATTTGATAAAAATCAGTCAAGCCGTTTCGGTGGAGTTCGATAACAAACACCGTGATTGCCGCAAACATTTGAATGTACCTAATTAATTTTTTTTTGCATCGGTGTGAACTTTTTTGGGCATTTTGATTGCAAAATCGATTATTATTCTGAAATATGTACTTACAATTATTTTCGTTTTGTTTATTTTTTCTTTTCTTCCTTAATGGCGGCCACTAGGCTTGTGCCAATATCAGTTAATTGCTCTGAGAGCGACTCACGTTGTACGGTAATTGTAGTTTTTGCAACTTGATAGTAAAATTCCAAAAACCACGTGGAGACAACTTGCGCATTAAAAAATGTCAGACACGAGAGCAATATAGAATTTTGAGATCACTGTAACAGTTAAGGTTAATCGCCGCATAAAACACTATCAGAATTATACCACAACTAGCCAAAGAAACAGAAATACCAAAATTATATACTGTCTACATCCGCCATGTTCGAATGCCACAAATCGAATCCTTCGTTTTGTTTACATCGGTGACATTCAATGACTTCCAACGGCTGTTGTCAAAAAAATCATTGCCATTAAAATAAATTAGTTCCACTGAAAATCCGCAATATAGCGAGGGCTAAATAGGAACTTGTCATGCTTTAATATGCAGGTCAGTGCTTAAAGAGCTTTACAGACTGCGATGCAGGATAATGAATGGATTTCTTTTTCCCTGAATGGCAACACTGGCATAGATAATAAATAGATCGCTCGCTTTTGGCTCGAAATTCGAACTTGTGATTTTATTTTGCTTAATATACAAAATGTACACACCCAATATCATATTTTCTCAAGTTTGTCGCGATTCCCAAGGTCAAAGAATCGAATTGCTTTAAAATTCCAGAGAAATAATGCGTTGTTTGGGAGAAACGTGTCAAAGTGGTGTTGTAGAGCGCCATCCTGCTGTCTCGTTTTTTTTTATCCCGTTCTGGCCGTTCACTTTTATATTATATGTAGATACCCGAGATAAGAAAGGGTATTTGGAAATTCCCACGGGATAGGGAACAAACGGGATTTATATATTTGGTTCAGTCAGAGTAACCCTATCTCGCTAAAGACAGGTAGGAGTAGGAGTAGGAGACAGACGTATCCTCACTGGAATTCATGAGGACACGTTTACAAAAATTTCACAAAATTCCAATTGGGCTATGTTTGAAATCGGTTGGAATAGTCTAAGCAAATCACAGGGACATAACGATAGCGTGTTTTAAACTGACCAGCGCCATCTGTAATCGCAATATAGAACTGATTATTACTACGAAATTGTGCATAGAGTAAAATATTCGCTAAGGCAGCCGCTAGATTATAAAATGTTTTTAGGGTTCTGTACCCAAAGGGTAAAAACGGGACCCTATTACTGAGGCTCCGCTGTCCATCCGTCCGTCCGTCTGTCCGTCTGTCTGTCTGTCACCTGGCTGTATCTCACGAACCGTGATAGCTAGACAGTTGAAATGTTCACAGATGATGTATTTCGATTGCCGCTATAACAACAAATACTAAAAAACAGAATAAAATAAATATTTAAGGGGGCTCCCATACAACAAACGTGATTTTTTTGCTCGTTTTTGCTCGATATTGATAACGGCAACAGGTAGAAGCTTGAAATATTCACAGAATATTTAGTTATAATATATTCACTTTAAAAATAAATAATTAAAGTATAACAAAACAAATATTCAAGGGGGCTCCCATACAACAAACGTGATTTTTTTGCCGTTTTTAGGGTTCCGTACCCAAAGGTTAAAAACGGGACCCTATTACTGAGGCTCCGCTGTCCGTCCGTCTGTCCGTCCGTCTGTCACCAGTACCTCTACCATGAGTTTACACTAGTTTACGTGACCGTACTCGCTAGCGACGGCGTAAATTATTTGTATGGAGAATTGTACAGCGCGTCTAGCGGTTACTTACGGAAGCACAGTTCTCCATACAAATCATTTACGCCGTCGCTAGCGAGTACGGTCACTGTAAACTAGTGTAACTCATGGTAGAGGTACTAGTGTAAACTCATGGTAGAGGTACTAGTATAAACTCATGGTAGGGGTACAGGCTGTATCTCATGAACCGTGATAGCTACACAGTTGAAATTTTCACAGATGATGTATTTCGGTTGCCGCTATATCCATACTTTGTTTGTAGGTAGAGTTATCTGTGAAACTACTGAGCTCATTAAAAAAATCTTTAAGAGGGTTTATACCTGCTGAGCTGGCAACGTTGCATTTTTGTTAGTTTTTCTCGATTATTCCATAAAAATTGAATGAAAATTAAAAATGTTTTGTATAAAAATTGTTCTAATACCTATATAAGTTAATGTGTCCACTGCAATAATAATTCGTGATTGACTTTTATTTTCTTTAAAAACGAACAAATTGTTACCGAACGGTCGTTGTATACAAAACATTTTTAATTTTCTTCAATTTTTATAGAATAATCGAGAAAAACTAACAAAAATGCGACGTTGCCAGCTCAGCAGGTATAAACCCTCTTAAACAATTTCAAATGGTCGGAGTTAGGAACACCACTTGTAAAAATAAATCTTTGTGTGTGCAGTCCCTCTAAAGTTTGGCAAGTTTTCATATTATTTATGGACAAAAAATATAATAGGATAGATGCCACCATAATCGTAAAACAATACAAAAAAATACTTATTTTAAGCCTTAAAACCATATATAATTCTCAAGGTTACGTATCAAAATAACTAAAATTAAAAAACCTAACGTAAAATAACCTACGTTCAAAATACCTAAAATCTAAATACCTAATGATTTTAAATACCTAAGCAACTAACACCTACCTACGAATTACCTAAGTTTAAAATACCTAATGGAGTAAATGTCTAATGTTTAAAATATCAACAGCTATGACACCTAAGTTTGATACACCAACATTTGAAATACCAAATGGTCAAAATACCTAAATGAAACGAACATGGCTTAATTTTTGGCGAGCGAGCGAAGCGAGCGAGCAAGACGGTTCGGGGCGGAAGCGACTCGGAATGGTTAGGTTCAAAGGCTAATGCGGGAGCGTAGCGGAGCGAAGCTCCCGCATTAGCCTTTGGTGTTATTTTTTTTTATTATCACGTGAAAATCTAATTTGTTTGATAAAATTTGGTATATGATTTACATTTAGGTACATTTCATAATGTTAAAGACAATAATACCTAATGGAAATAATCATTTTCTGTGCTGTTACAAAAAAAAATACCTAACATCGAAGGCTAAGGCGGGAGCTACGCTACGCTTCGCTCCCGCCTTAGCCTTCTGAACCTAACCTATCCGAGTCGCTTCTGCCTTAAAAAGTCTTAAAAGTCAGCGAGATACCAGTTAGGATATACGAAAGCTTTCGGTATTTTGAATATAAGTGAAAAAATCATTAGGTATTTAGATTTTAGGTATTTTGAACGTAGGTTATTTTACGTTAGGTTTTTTAATTTTAGACATTGCAATACGTAGGCATTTTAAGCTTTCGGTATTTTGAATATAAGTGAAAAAATCATTAGGTATTTAAATTTTAGGTATTTTGAACGTAGGTTATTTTACGTTAGGTTTTTTAATTTTAGATATTTTGATACGTAACCAATTCTCAATTGACTGTAAAATTAGTCGAGTTTATAAGTGACGTTATAATATAACTAGCGTTTGCCATACGAGTCAATATCAAAAAAATTGTACACAATTAAGGGATTTATTATTATTATTATTATTATTATTTAAAATAATACACTAGCAGCTCATAGAGCTGATGCGTGCATATCACTACACTTGGGTTTTAAGTCTCTTTATATAAATGTCCAGTCTATTTTTAAAACAGTTTACTGTAGGCGCACTTATCACATGTTCAGTAGTTCATTCCACAAGCACACAGCGCGGTTGGGTAAGAAGTGTTTTCTAGGGTTGCTTACAGTTAAAACAAAACTTAATTGATTCCTTTGTTTGTTTGTTACCCAATTTGTATGACTAACTTACGTTATATTTACAAAGAGGAAGCGATCGTGATTTTGTTTTCATTAAGCCCTTAACTATGTACCATCGACAAAAAGGTCGCCTTGTCACCTTAAATGTCCATTTTGCTTGCAGTGGCTAGACATCTGTCCATCCATACCAATCCATTCCATACCAATGAACTTGAACGGCTGCAAGCAAATTTGTTTTGAAACTGGGCAGGCCTCGCTTTTGTCGACTGTACAATTTTTTTGATATTGACTCATACAATATAGGGAGAATCGTATTTTGACAGCTCTCAAAAAGTATGTCAGTTGGCGACCGCGAACCGGAACATGAGGCGTGGGATGGCTCCCAACAAGATGGAGCGACGATCTGGTAAAGGTCGCAAGAACCACTTAGATGGGGGCAGCGCAAGACCAACGGTTGTACCACCTTTGTCTAGCAGTGGACGTCTTGGCTGATACGATGATGCATAACTATAAATTCAAAATTTTAAAAACCCCCAACGCAATAGGCTACTTTCCTAACTAGTCAGTCTTTTAGATTATCAAACAATATTGGACACGTATTTTTTATTTTGTCAATTAAACAAAAAATTACGAAGATATGGCGCGTTGAAGTTTCGCGTGACGTCACTTGTTCCTACACTTTGTATGAGCGTTTTAGGAACAAGTGACGTCACGCCTCGTCACGCGGAACTTCAACGCGCCATATCTTCGTCATTTTTTGTTTAATTGTCAAAAGAAAAATTACGTGTCTAATATTTTTTGATAATGTAAAATACGGACTAATAAGAATTATTATTTTTTTACCTAGGAAACATCCCTATTATGTCACTCGTATGTTTGAACATTAAGTCAATGCCCATTATGCGTCTAAGATCCCTTCCGCAGCTAACATTAGAGCTGATAACTTTGAAACGGCTTAACCGATTTTGATAAAACATATCTAAAAACCATCGCCAAGAAACCAGCTTTCTTTAAAAAAAAACCGCATCCAAATCGGTTCAGCCGTTTTAAAGCTATGATGCCACAGGCAGACAGACAGACAGACACACACACATAGCGGTCAAACTTATAACACCCCACTTTTTGTGTCGGGGGTTAAAAAAAAGACAACATCAATAAATTTAAAACTTTATCCTTTTAGAAACCCGTCCCAGCTTTAACGGCAGGTAGTTACGTGCGGAATTAAGATTGCTAAGATAAATCTTGAAGGCGCCCACGTATCAATTCAATATCAATTTGAGTCCTTCCCTAGAGCGGGATGACCACTGTGCCACGGGCCATTGAAGTTACAGGAGTGGCCATAAATATCTAGTAACAGAATTTTATTTAATTACTAGCTGTTGCCCGCGACTCCGTCTGCGAATAATATAGCCTACGACCTATTCTCGGGCCTAACGAATACAGGGGAAAAAATGATAAAAAACGGTCCAGCAGTTTTTGAGGAGTTTGATAACAAACACCGTGATACGCGATTTTTATATATTAGACTAGCTGTTGCCCGCGACTCCGTCCACGAAGAACAATAGGAGTGTAAAAAATAGCCTACGACCTATTCTCAGACCTACCGAACGTGGAAAAAAAGTTTCATAAAAATCGGTCGAGCCGTTTCGGAGGAGTTCGATAACAAACACCGTGACACGAGATTTTTATATATTAGACTAGCTGTTGCCCGCGACTCCGTCTGCGAAGAATAAAAAATAGCCTACGACCTATTCTCAGACCTACCGAATACAGAGAAAAAAGATTCATAAAAATCGGTCGAGCCGTTTCGGAGGAGTTCGGTAACAAACACCGTGACACGAGATTTTTATATATTAGATAGACTAGCTGTTGCCCCGTCTGCGAAGAATGGGGGGGGGGGATAAAAAATAGCCTACGACCTATTCTCAGACCTACCGAATACGGAGAAAAAGTTTCATACAAATCGGTCGAGCCGTTTCGGAGGAGTTCGGTAACAAACACCGTGACTCGAGATTTTTATATATTAGATGAGACCTGATTGATCATCGTAACATGTATTTAGCTTCAATAGCAATGCAACACATAATTGATTGTTACAAAAATATGTAATATACCTACTTAAGCTTTTTTGCTGACTGCACTTGTATTATTATACCAAATTTAAACTCATTTGACTACTGGAAGTGGGTTAAATTCGACTTTCAATATTTGACCCAAAACTAACAGGGCATGTTAAATAAAAGCTTGTAAAACCGGTAATAGGGATATAACTTAGTAAGTACTTAAAACGACCTATAACCCTTGTTCACCACCGATGTAATATCTTTATAAGGATACCCAAGATCAGTGACGTAGCTAGGCCTGTGCAGTGGGCCCTCACGCTCAGGGGGCCCTAAGTCTGTAATCTGCAAATTATGAATAAAAAATAAACTTAGTGGTGTCTTCAGAGCCGTCTTAGGGGTTGACGAGGCCCTACGGAACCAAAGATTATTAGGCTCCGTTGGAAAATATTAAAGCGAATGTCATTAATAACAAGAAAAATGATAATTTTCGTGTTAACGAATATTTCTGACTTTGAGGACCTTGTGAGGTCTGTGGCCGTAGGCACGGGCCCCGTATGCACTTACAGGAAAGACAGAACAGGCTGTCTTTACGCGCAAGCAACGCGTAGATAATAAGCGAAAATTTTGAGGCACAATTCCTTTGTTGCACCGGGGTCCTTTATCTAGCTAGGCCACTCGCCAGGATTATCAAAAGAGTAACGTCATGTCCACCACCTTCAAACCTCCGCGGCCGCCGTCTCGTTATCCCATCGTTACCGGTCGTGACTGGCAACTCTGTTTGTCATTAACCTCTCAGCCGGAGTGCCCCGTCTCAGGCTTAATTTGTTTTTAAACAAACCCTTTTACGGAGCGCTGAGTGATGGGCGTTGTGTTTTATAAACATGTGGTTTAATGGGCCTGGTTAGGTTGCCTAGGCTAGTTGTGGGTAGAGATTCCGCGCGTGTTAAGCTCAGGTTAGCGTAGTGGTTCTACGCGACTCGAATTGACGAAGGCCCGGGTATGGTATTCATCATCCTAGCTATAGCTAGGATTGTTACGTATACGTAACAATGCAGGGCACAGGCCTCCTCTCAGAATGAGAGGATTTGGGCCGTAGTTCCCACGCGGGCCCAGTGCGGATTGGGAACTTCACACACACCATTGAATTTCTTCGCAGGTGCAGGTTGCCTCATGATGTTTTCCTTCACCGTAAAGCTCAATGATAAATTTCAAATGTAATTTCGCACATACATTCCGAAAAACTAAGAGGTGCGAGCCGGGATTTGAACGACCCTCTGCTTGAGAGGCTCATACCGCTAGGCCACCACGGCTTTTTGCTTTGGTATTATTAAAATACAAATATTTCTTGCCGAAAAACTACAATTAAATACAAAAATTAGTGGTGTTATCCGCGATCATAACCACGCCTCCAAAGAGACTGGTGATTTTCCATGCTTAACACACCAACGCACTCTTAGTGTGTCGTCGGGATAGTGCAAAATGCAAACGCATTTTTTTTTATTTCTGAACGTAACTGCACGCATGGGCATGGCATGACATTGACAGTTGCACGCACTTGTCATCCGTGTCAGTTTGCTTCGAAAAATATTCGATAAAACTGATAAGAATGCGCCGACCGCCGTAATATCACTTAAACGGAGACCTTTGAGTTTATCGCGCGATACTTACGCGTCATTGAATTACTCCTAAACAATCGAAATTACTCTAATTAGTTTCAATAAAATTAAAACATCTCAATGGGTGCGAAGAAGGAAACTTTACAGTTAGTTACGGGATGGCAAGCAGTTGAACTAGTACTGAAGTGTTTTTTCATCGGTATTTGGCAATTGATACAGATGTCTGTAAAAAGGTTATGGAAAGGATATCGAAGAAAAACTACGAATAATCCGCAAGTCGAACTTACAGTCGACTCTTCCATCGGTCGGCATTGTTACATTAAAGTAATGGTAAGTAACATTTTTTTCCATGTAAACATTCATAGTCAGTCACGTATTTTAGAGTCTTGGCTTGTTATAAAACCTGACCTGAGCCCTTTATAGCTTTTGCAATCTTGGAAAGTATTAATAATAAAAGTTCTTTAATCACAGTGCATTGTTCAATAACATAAATAAACAATACTATGTGTGACTACCCTCATCTCTGAAAATTTACCAATAATTATTAACAAGTGGCTGTCGTCTGCAACTTAGTCTGCTAAGAATTCATTCAACTGTGAAATTTTCTGAGATAAAATCAATCCTATATCCTTCCCTGGGTCTCAAACTATCGCCATACCAAATTCAATCTAAATTGGTTCAGAGGTCTAAGGGTGAAAGGTCAGACAGCCAGAATTACTTTTGCATTTATAAATATTAGTAAGGAAGGATTAACATATGGCACAACTAACAAACAGCTACATAAAAGATTTTGAGCTGGACATTGATGAGTCAATCAGTAGTAGGCCTAGACTTTTCTTTATTTTTTCTTTTCGTTTTTGTACATTAGCATCCTAACGCAACGGCATCCTGATGATGCTTGGGAGGCGTTATGGTTATGACAGCCCTTGCTTAGGGCAAATAGTGTAGATTTCTATAGGTGTCACTAATTTTAAGTAACTAATTACTAACATAGGAATTAAGCACTAAGTGTACCTACTAACTAAAATATAGATGATTGTAAAAATTATCTGATATAAATTTATACATATTATTGTTATTTTTATTATTAGGGTCAATTTCCTTTCTAAATGACGAATATGCACCAAAAACACCAGCATGTGTGATTTGCCAATTTATTTAACTTGTTTTGGTCACCTAATATATGGTACTAAATAACTCAAAAATTGTTGGTTATGGGACAGATTAATTTCTGTGCTGTCCAAACATGCTGCTCCATAAAGAATCTTAGGTATATCTTTTAGTTTTGTCAGTTCACATTATCATAGAAAGCTTCAGTACATTTACTCATTATTTCATCAAAATCATACCAGAGGCCATATCATCAAACATGCAGGCGCCCAGGATAGTATTTGTCGTCTCTATCAACCCTTATTCCTAAGTATACCATATTATTATGACAGAAAGAAATGGTGAGAATGGCTCTCTTGGCATACACATATTGAGTATATCAATATTCGTATCAGAAAACTCATTTGGATATTCAAAACGTTAAGATATGTTGCTATTAAAACTCTTTTAAAACAAATTTACTGCACCTTAGCTCAATCTATTATGTCTTATTGCATTCCTATTTGGGGAGGTGCTAGCAAAACGAGGTTCTTGGACGTAGAAAGAGGGCAAAGAAGTTTATTAAAAGTCATGTACTTCAAGCCGTATAGGTATCCTACGAAACAACTATATGACAACTGCGATATTCTTACAATGAGAAAACTTTATATCCTACTCACTATTATGAAATTACAAAAGACATTAAGTTTTAATCCATCCCTTTTGACTCGAAGAAGAATTGGTAACGTTGCCCCAGTCCCCTCTTGTAAAACATTGTTTGCAAAAAGACAATTCAGAGCTCAAGCCGTTCACTTGTATAATAAAATTCAATATATAATAAATATCTATCCAATGCAGTCATATAAATGCAAAGATGCCTTGCTGGTTTAGCTTAAAACTATCAGCTATGATCAAGCGGAAGCATTGCTTTCATACAATTAATGAACACAATGGCTGAAATATGACTAAATAAAAAACCTAGATTCACGATTTTCATAATTAGGATTCGTACTCACACACCCACACTGTATACACTCACACACATACACGCGAGCGCGTAAAACACACACACACACACACACACATGCTTTCTTCTCTGTCTTTGATTTTAATATCTGTGCCAAGAGCGCATTAACAGAAAAAAAAAATGTTATTTTTCTACTTTTTATTTTTTATTCTTTTTTCTTTAAGATATTTTTGTGTAAAGTTAAAATAACTTTGTTTTGTTATAAACAAAATATGTAATAGTTATGGAGGAGCGGGACCTCCTGTCACAGGTATGTCCAATACCTACTAGGAGGCCCCAACCCTGATTTTTTGCTAAACGATTTTATAACGAAATAAACATTTTTATTTTTCAAAAAAAAAAAGAATGATTGTGATGGCAAGTCTGTTAGACAATAAGGCATTTACAATTTTATGGTTGATAAATCTTCTAATACTTATTTTAAAAAATTGTATCACATTGTTTCTTATTGCGCTCCTCTGAAACGGCTAACTGTTTTTTATGAACTTTTTGTTTATTTGGTAGGTATAATAAATAAAATAAATAAAAATAAATAAATATCATGGGACAATTCACACCAATTGACCTAGTCCCAAAGTAAGCTTAGCAAAGCTTGTGTTATGGGTACTAAGCAACGGATAAACATACTTATATACTAGATAGATACATACTTAAATACATATTAAACACCCAAGACCCGAGAATAAACATTCGTATTTTTCACCCTCCCAACCCCAACCTCCATTTTTTATTGTAATTTTTATATGGCAGAAAAACATTTGCTGGGCCAGGTAGTAAATTTATAATACAACCAGCTTATTTTTTTTTCAGGGTGTTAAATACCACTATGTAGAAACCGGTCCAAAGTCCGGTCAGGTGGTCTTAGTCCTTGGTGACGCACCAGACACCGTGAACCTCTGGGGTCCATCGTGGTGCCACGCAGTGAAGCGGCTGGCTGATTCCGGTCACCATGTCATCACCTTAGATCTCAGAGGAACGGGATCCAGCGAGGGGGGGAGTCGGAGAGACCTGACTCCGCCAAGGGCTGTCGAAGAGCTGGCCACGTTGATGGCAGCTTTAGGAGTTACGGATGATGAGCCTGCTATTGTCATCGGTTTTGGAATCGGAGGAATGCTAACTTGGTGAGTTTTAAATTTAAAATTACAATGACAAGCTAAAATAATGGGGTACTTTTCATAGTACTTTGCTTCACAAGTGACTTATTGTTGATACTCCTTATTGTAATTTATGTTCTTAATGTTTGCAACTTTACAACTTTGTAAGTTAAAATCACATCTTCATCGTTTGACATTTTCACTATCAAAAGAGAAAGAAAAGTAAGAAAGAAAGAAGAAAGAAGACATTTATTCACTTTTACAAGACACACAAATACAAGAAAGTACACACAAATTCATACAAATAAACAAGGTTCACAAAACAACGAAGTAATAAATACACCGATCTGCATGTGTGTCCATGCAAAAGTGAAACGGTCGCTGACTCAGCATTATGCTGAGGCGTTAGACGCCTGCAGCGCTGATTTTCTGCCAGAACCGTCTGTGACTCAAGAGGTGCTTTTGCCATGCTTAACTTCAAAGAACTAACTGTTTTGTAGCTGGGTTGATGATTGCATGACGATACATGGTAGGTAAATACGATTTTTGTCATTTTTAAGTAGATTTCATGCATTCCATTGATTAAATGACGCCTCCATGGACGGTAGGCTGAAACGTACCTTCCGATACATATGCAATCGTAAAATGTGGCAACTTTACCTTCTACTACCATGACTTTTGACATAGCAATGTTTTAGATACAGTATAATTAAATTAAAAATAATATAAGTACTCGTAAGTACAATCAGTAAAAAGGCTTGCCTTTTTTTACAGAAACTTATTTATTTTTAGCATAGAACCCTAAATGTAATCCATCAGGCTGCAAAAGATTAATAATACAACATTTGTCTGCCTGTCCGTATGCTCTAAGGAAGGACTACTGGTTGTTCTGAATAGGCATGAATCACGGCGAATGCATTAACGCATTCCGCGCAGTCATATTTTATAATTTTTCCTATTTCGCGACGCGGACCGCATTGAATCTTTGCCATTGCAATATTTGATCCGTGAGTAATCAACAGGTCGTTGAACTGTAAAGATAAATTTATACGAGTACGTTATTTAGGGTGCCTTTCCACCAGAGATGTGCTACGCTACGTTGCTATGGATGTGTCTGATATCCACCAATATGTTCATTGGTCCACATAGCATAGCACTGGCGGAAACGGGTTCAACTAAGCGTAAATAAGATGCGTGCTATGGATGACCGCGAGTCGTGTAGCAATGTCCCCCCTCACCGCGCTGCCGCTCCGCGCGCCCCTGTCGATACATCGCATAGCTCGAGCTGCGCATCTTCTTCGCACAGCTGCCTCGCGGCTGCTCATCTGCATAGCGCATCTTCCTCGCACAGCTACATAGCTTAGCATTGGTGAAAACGGCCACACAGTTTCGTAGCGTAGCTTTCACATCTTCGCAGCATAGCTGCATAGCACATCTCTGGTGGAAAGACACCCTTAATTCGAAACCTAATTAATTTTAAAGCTATGTTAATACATAGAAGTAAATAAGAAGTTATCCTGTTTAGTAGGTAGTGCAGCATTATAGAGCTGCATGAATACTTTAAAATTAAAACTTTTTGGCTATTCGCCATTATTTTTACTGGCTGTTTTTCCTGGCCGCATACATCTTTTCAAGCGTAATAGAAATTTTATTCAAATTTAAAATTGAGTTTGGGAATTGTCAGAGTTGTTTTTTTTGGTGTTGATGACAGAATCGCTGGAGACATAAGACGGACCGGTCGCAAGACAGTCTTTGATTTTTTTTTTAAGAAAAACAGTTCTTTCTGTATAGAAGGCGTCGATTAAGTGATTTATTAAAAAGGAAAGGCTATAAAAGGAGCGTTTTAAATAGTATCCGATCGCTGCTCGCCTATTGATATAGTAGATTTTTTGGAAGGCCGATTTTTCATCGGGTAAGTGTCATCTTCATTGTTTGTTAGAGCAGGTCGTTCGTATAGCTTATTGTACTGGAAATGGGCTAATTTTAAAATTCTTTTCCAGCCCGACGGTTACCCCATAAATTGATAGTTGCTGCGAATCCGTGGGAGGTTCAATGATTCTGTGCCTAACTTAATACAGAGTATTATTCTAAATTGCGCCAGAATAAGAAGACACCAGGAACACCACATACCTTGAGTATTCACCAACTTTAATTCAGTCGCCGGCGGAGGGGATGCTTAATTCAACTAAAATAGCTACAGAAGCCGAATTCACGCTAGCTTTTTAGATTTTAAGGCCTAAATTTATACATTACTTTGAATCTGTACGTTTTGTGTTCTTTTGCGGCACTTTATTCTAGCGATTGATTCGTAAATGCAACACCGTTTTCCTTCTACAACCAGCTAATATCCTGTTACGACGTGCGCATGTAGTTTTGGGGATTAGGGTTTAGGTTATTAGTTATTCTTATAATTTTTCGTGATGCACTACGGCTCAATTGGTGCTAGACCGCACCTGTGAATTCCCTAAATTCAAAATTTGGACTTTCCGCAAGTGCCCTACATATTGTTGACTCGGATTTTTTCTGATTTTTAGATTATTTTGGCAAAACACAAACATTTTGGTAAATTGTATATAATTGTCTCTTAGTCATAACCCTTATTACATCTCACGTGAGATTATTAAGTCCTTTTTCCGCTGTATATGCTCCGTGTATCTTTTATATGATTTTTCTATTTGTCCTGTGTTGGACACAAGGTGATAACTGTAATAAATGGTATTCTACGACTATTTACTTATTATTATTACTTATTATTGACTACGTTTTATTTATGTCGGCATGATTAGGCGTTTGCGCGCACCTTAAGTGCACTCATACGGCTTTTTATGCTGCAGTAGTTATTATTAACTAGCCTGGAGAAGTGTCCCACTGCTGGGCAAAGGCCTCCCCCTATTTTCTCCATTCATCCCGATTTTGTGCGGTGTCCGTCCAGCTTCTAAGGTACACGACTAGATCGTCCCGCCCGCCTCCTGGGCCTACCTCGTCGCCGCCATCCATCTTGTGGTATCCAGTCTGTGGTTATTTTAGCCCATCGGATCCATGCGGCTAACGTGGCCTGCCTAGTCCCACTTCATCTTATACTCCTTTCACTGTAGCATGGTGCAGGTGACACTTTACACACCGTTTCGTTACACTTAGACAAAATTGCTGCGGTGTATTTAATAGCGATTTATTTAAATTCCAGTCTGAATTTTTCTGGAGATAAACATTTAAACTTTGAAAACACTATCGTGCGCGAAAGAAATTTAACCTAATTATTTTTTAATATCAATGAAAAAAATAAAATACGATTAAGTCAAAAAACGTAACGTGCGTGTAACAGAACATTTAATGATGGGACACAATCTACCACGAGAAGAAGATTTATCATTTGTCAGCGTTTTTACTCGATCTTTATAATGGTACTAGCTTTTGCCCGCGGCTTCGCTCGCGTGTACTATGAGTATTACAAAGAACCAAGGTATCAAGCAAGCAAGCATACAGGCAAGCAAGCAAGCAGGTCCACAATTGACCGAGAAATCGGTGAACATATCTACATAAAAAAAAGTGGAATGCATAACCTCCTCCTTTTTTAGAAGTCGGTTAAAGAGCCCTTTGCGGCCTACTTACAGTATAAACTTATGAATTTTGAAATTTTAGCTTTCTACAACCAGTAAAACGCAAAATCCCGTTTTTTCCCGTTCCCGTAAGAATTTCGGGAAATGTTTTCTTAATGCTCCCCTACACTCCCCAAGGAACCCACTTGCCAAATTTCAGCTTTCTATTACCAGTAAAACGAAAAATCCCGTTTTTCCCGTTCCCGTGGGAATTTTGGAAAGTCCTCTCTAAATGCTCCTCTAAACTCCCCAAACAACCTACATGCCGAATTTCAGCTTTCTACGACCAGTAAAACGAAAAATCCCGTTTTTTCCCGTTCCCGTGAGAATTTGGGAAAGTCCTCTCTCAATGCTCCTCTACATTCCCCAAGCAACCTACATGCCGAATTTCAGCTTTCTACGACCAGTAAATCGAAAAATCCCGTTTTTTCCCGTTCCCGTGAGAAATTGGGAAAGTCCTCTCTCAATGCTCCTCTACACTCCCCAAGCAACCTACATGCCGAATTTCAGCTTTCTACGACCAGTAAAACGAAAAATCCTGTTTTTTCCCGTTCCCGTGGGAATTTTGGAAAGTCCTCTTTCAATCCAGCTCTACACTCCCCAAGCAACCTACATGCCGAATTTCAGCTTTCTACGACCAGTAAAACGAAAAATTCCGTTTTTTCCTTATCCCGTGGGAATTTCCAAAAATCCTCAAAACTGTTTTTTGCTACTATAATTACCTAGTTCTATGCCAAATTTGAAGAGTCTAGTAATTATAGTTCATAGGATCCCGTTGAACTGAATATATAAATCCCGTTTTTTCCTTATCCCGTGGGAATTGTGAAAAATCCTGAAATTAATGTTTTAACTAATGTAATACCTACTTGTGTATCAAATTTGAAGAGTCTAGTTATTATAGTTACTGAGATAGGGTCACTCGGAATCGAATATATAAATCCCGTTTTTTCCCGTTCCCGAGGGAATTCCCAAAAATCCTTCCTTAGTGAATGCCTACATTGTATAAGGTATCTATGTGCAAAATTTCAAGTCTCTAGGTCCAGTGGTTTGGGCTGTGCGTTGATATATCAACAGTCATTTAGTTTATTTAGACATTTCAACCCCATCGCACCCCATCCAGGGAGATGGTATTTTACGTCTGCCACGTCGGATTTTAAAACCGTTGTTGTTTTCATAACCAGCGACCCGATAAACCATAGAAACAACACCCATGTTGATTTTCAGACTTTGTTACCCCTTTCCCCCCTTTTAGGGGTTGAATTCTCAAAAAACCTGAAACACGTGTTTACTCATTTATCATTAGGAGTACTTCTGTGAAGTTTCGAATAAAATAGTCGAACTAATCTTGTTTCCCCATACAAACTTTGGACCCCCGTTTCACCCCCTTAGGGTGTGAATTTTGAAAAATCCTTTCTTAGTGCACCCCTAGACCTTATAAGGAACCTACATGCCAAATTTTGAATCTCTAGGCCCAGTGGTTTGGGCTGTGCGTTGATATGTCAGTCAGTCAGTCAGTCAGTCAGTTTCTTCTTTTATATATATAGATTAACTAGATTCTTGAAATCTTCAACAATTATGTTAATTATGGCCGCTACAACAACAAATGATAAAAATATAATCAAATTAAACATTAAGGGGGTCCCGACTGACCAATATAAAATGATACCCGAATGCGTAGGTAAATTTTACTTAGAAGCAGGGCTCTGCTAACACTGGATTATTACAGTTACTGCTTCAGTTTTGTTTATTATAGTTTTGCTTTATGTTACGGCCTATTTTCGATATACCTAAAAATTTGTACGACCTCGACTTTTTTTTGCATTATAAAAAACTCCGGTACTTAGTTTGCTTTACTTAATTTCATGAAGTAATCGTAAATTTATATTATTAATTACACAATATACCTAATTAAACTTATAAATTTATAGTTTTATCGATTCGAGTTTTATAGCTTTCACCTCTCTAGTCTGTGGGTTTTGACACCTGCCACCCGCACCATGCTACAGTGAAAGGAGTATAGCAGCCTTGACACCCACATCAGTAATGCGTGTTTTTGAGCGCAGCGTGGTGTTTCGGTTCCGGTCAACCCACCTACTGCGCAACCCCCCCGAGCATACTGCGCTCCATTGCTCTTTGGCAAAATAAATAAATGCTTCCTAAAATAAAGGATTATTTGGAATATCTTCGAGTAATGTCTTCGATCAACAATAGTAATGTAATACTTTTAAACGAGCAATTCTTGCATATTTATTTCGGTCGGTCTAGCTCTCGCATGTATTTTTAGCCCGAGCGAAGCATGTTCGCCCATGTACTCCATAAAATAAATAAAAATAAATAAATAAATAAATATCACGGGACAATTCACACCAATTGACCTAGTCCCACAATAAGCTAGGCCAAGCTTGTATTATGGGTACCAGGCAACGGATAAACATAGTTAAGATAGATACATACTTAAATACATATTAAACACCCAAGACCCGAGAACAAACATTCGTATTTTTCATACAAATATTTGTCCCGACACGGTATGATATGCGAATGTTTTTAAGTGTACCTATGTGTTTATTTTTGCTACTCCATCACTCTAAAATATAGCCTACGACCTACTCTCAGACCTACCAAATATGGAAAAAAAATTTCATAAAAATCGGTCAAGCCGTTTCGGAGGAGTTCGATAACAAACACCGTGACACGAATATTAGAAGATTCACTTCGCAAAAAATGAACCTACATCTATTTAACGCTCGCAATTTATAAAGTTTAAAAGTTAAAGCTAACCGAAAGACGTCATTGCACTTTAGATAAGCATTTGCATAATACATTACTGCGAGCGATAACGTTTCCAATATGATAAAAGATCAACTTCCAATGAAAAAAAAATAAAAATGAAAAATAATTTATTCAGTAACTTAGTTAGTTATGACTACTTATGACAATAACTGTGCTGGTGCCTCTTTTTGAGTATCGTGATACTCGTACTAAGAGAACACCGCTCCTCCATGTTATGTAACTTAAAACTACTTAGGTGTAGATACTTTAAGTTTTATTAAAATATATATAAAAAAAAAAGTGAGGCAACGTATGTATATTAATGGTAGGTATGGTGCGTCTGTGTGTGTGTGTGTGTGTGTGTGTGTATGTGTGTGTGTGTGTGTGTGTGTGTGTGCGTGCGTGAGTGAGTGAGTGAGTGAGTGAGTGAGTGAGTGAGTGAGTGTGTGTGTAATATAGTCAAAGATTAAAGGCAAAAGCCGCGTAGAAAGTGGCCAATTTAGCAACGAATCTTTCTATAGCCGCTCAATAGCCAAAAAATACTTGAAATTATGGCTACTTTTTCTCTTCAATGCCAGTAAAGGCATGCGACTGCTAAAACGTTAAAGGCCGTGGCAATAGTTAGTTATGACGTTTTCCTTTTTTTTTTTTAAATATTGGGGGACAATCTTACACAAATCGACCTAGTCCCAAACTAAGCAAAGCTTGTACTATGGGTACTAGACGACGATAAACATACTTATACACCGTGAAATTTTAGTGGTTGTTTTCCCGAAACGAGGTGATTTAGTATCGATTGTACAATCGATTTATAATTACTATTTTGACTAGAGTCAAAAAACCAATTGTGAAAAACAAAAGTCGAAAATTACCGCAAACCAATAGTAACGCTTCGTTGGTACCTAACCTATCGTACGATCGTACGCTACTTGTACCAACGAAGCGTTACTATTGGTTTGCGGTCATTTTCGACTTTCGTTTTTCACAATTGGATTTTTGACTCTAGTAAAAATAGTAATTATAAATCGATTGTACAATCGAAACTAAATCACCTCGTTTCGGGAAAACAACCACTAAAATTTCACGGTGTATAGATAAATAAATACTTAAATACATAGAAAACATCCATAACTCAGGAACAAATATTCGTATAAATATGTAAATATTTGCCCACTCAATCGACTAAAAATCAACTAAAAATCGTTTAAAGCAACTAAAAATCAAATTTTGCTGTGATGAAAGTTAATCTGCGGCCTGTTGCATAACAAAGTACAACTAATATTACAAGCGGATCTCTCGCTTCAGTTATATTAGCTAGAAAGGGAGTTCCGCTTGTAATATAAGTTGTACTTTGTTATGCAACAGGCCCCTGGTTATCAGGGCTAAAATAAAATGTTTTCTTACTAGAGTCCCCTCGGCATTATTTTTTTATGGTGTCCTAACCATAACATATTTGATAGCCCGTATAACCATTCTATTAATGAATTGTTCTTTTGGTGATTTAACTGAAGAATCGGAAGTCACGTAACTAAATTGGTGTGTTATACCTTGAAACAAATGAATGTGTAACCATACATCCTTCTGTTATCTAGCGATATCCGAAGTCCATCGAATTGATCATCCGCTTATTAAGGCGTGTCCACATTTGTGACAATTCGCCGAACATTATCCCGTGACCGTATCAGATACACGTGTCAGTACCTACCGATAATGTGTGCGATAATTTTCCCGCGGTAAAAAGTAGCCTATGTTACTCAGTGATAATGTTGCTTTGTAACGGCGAAAGACCTTTTGGAATTGGTCCAGTAGTTTTTAAGTTTATTCGTTACATACAAAAATACAAATCTTTCCTATTTATAACATTATTTTATTAGTAACGTTTGAAAACAATCGGTAATGTACGAAATACAAAATGGTTATTTCATCTTCTAATATATAAAAATCTCGTGTCACGGTGTTTGTTATCGAACTCCTCTGAAACGGCTCGACCGATTCATATGAATTTTTTTGTCTATATTTGGTAAGTCTGAGAATAGGTCGTAGGCTATTTTTTTATACCCCTATTCTTCGCAGACGGAGTCGCGGGCAACAGCTAGTAATATATAATTTTCAATTAAATTAAACTTTTCTGATCGTTTAATCACAAGCCTGTAAAGTCGTAAATATCTGAGAAAATTACGTACCTAAGTCAAATTATCACTACTACCCATTTGTTGCCATTTGGTCCATTATTCTTTTCAAGCTTCATATAATTTGACTCGTTCCCGTAAACGAACATGCTTCTGTTATCTCACGATATCCGAAGTCCGTCTGGTCATCCTCGTGTCAGCCAACTTAGTCAGCCGCGATGTTTGAAGATAAGATAAGAAAATAATTTGCTTTAAATAAATCAAGTTATCTTAATTTTATGAGACAAACAAAATTATCGACCGGCCGGCGCTTTGAGATTATCAATTGAAAAATATTTCACATTTTTTTAGGTTATTTTTGTTTTTAGGCTGTTACAACTGATAGGCGCGTAACGAATAGGCAGGTATTGGAAGTTTTAAAGTGTACTTATAGTTGTGTTTTTTATTTCTAACCCCCGACACAAAAAGAGGGGTGTTATAAGTTTGACCGCTATGTGTGTGTGTCTGTCTGTCAGTCTGTCTCGTGGCATCATAGCTCTTAAACGGGTGGACCGATTTGGATGCGGTTTTTTTTAATAGAAAGCAGGTTTCTTGGCGATGGGTCTTAGATATGTTTCATCAAAATCAGTTCAGCCGTTTCAAAGTTATCAGCTCTTTTGTTAGCTGCGGAAGGGATCTTAGACGCATAACGGGCATTGACTTAATGTTCAAACATACGAGTGACACAATTGCGTTGGGGGTTTTTAAAATTTTTAATTTATAGTTATTTTAAGAAAGCTCAAAGTCACTCAGAGGGCGATGGAGAGGGCTATGCTCGGAGCTTCTCTGGGGGATCGCATTAGAAATGATGAAATCCGCGCAAGAACTAAACCCACCGACATAGCTCGTCTAGTCCCGTTTTTACCCTTTGGGTACGGAACCCCAAAAAGACGCTTTATAAATCTCGCATCTAGACGGTACCGGCGGTCGCCGTGGCCCTGGGCCTAGCCTTCTCATGACTTTAAGTTGACTCTTTTCTTATTGCCCACAGGTACCTAGCACACTGCCACACGTCTCTAATCAGCAAGTTGTGCGTGATAGGCGCGCCGCACCCGAATCTCTACTGGCAGTACCCGCCCGCTGCCTTCTGCCAAAGCGCACTTCACTTCATACAGGTAACTCGACGTTTGACCGCCTCCCAAGCAGAGGTGGATTAGAGTCTGAGCTCGTACTTCTGAGCTTTCGGAATTTATGTATGAAATGTATACAAGTTAAGTATGAAGTATCTTTTTCTATTTATTTTTTTCAACCTCATTTTTTATTACTTTTACGGTCATCCCGTGAAACCATATATTTCAAACTAAATACAAACTGAAATATAGATGCACAGAAAAAACCCCAGAAAAAAGACCAAAAAAAAGTCTCTCGGTAGAGGGCATAACATAGATGCGCGCTTTATCACTGCATAATGTGATTATAACAGACTGAAGTGTACGATGTATGGGAAAAATTCGTCGCTAACTTCTAGACCAGTGATGGTGTAGGGGTAAGCACGCAGCCCGGAACGCTGAGGACCTGGGTTCGATTCCCAGCATTGGTCTTTTTTCTGGGGTTTTTTCTGTGCACTATATTTCAGTTTGTATTTAGTTTGAAATGTATGAAATCTATATAAATAACAATGAATTGCTGTTCGTTAGTCTCGCTAAAACTCGAGAACGGCTGAACCGATTTGGCTAATTTTAGTCTTGAAATATTCGTGGAAGTCCAGGGAAGGTTTAAACGGTGAGAAAATATGGAAAAATTGCGAGGAAAATACTTGACCCTGGGACGGACATAGGATAGTTGTTATCCGGAAAAATTGCGTAGTTCCCGCGGTGTAACGAACGATAAACGTATTGTTTGCGGACGGGCAACAGCTAATGTCGGATAAATACTGTCTCAATGCGCTTCTCGCATCTGCATCTGACTGGGATGTATTTGCAAGCAGTTGGATAATTGTGTGCCAGGAATGCATGAGGTTTTGCGAGAGGATGGATCTCCGGACTTCATAATTACTAAACTAAACGGGACTTACCTATCACACAATAAATATTTATTTATTTACCTCGACGTTTCGGCCACATTGCAGCAACCGTGGTCACGAGTTAACTAACCACCACCACCACGGCTGCTGCAATGTGGCCGAAACGTCGAGGTAAATAAATAAATATTTATTGCGTGAGTTTTTTAGTAATTATCTAATTATGTTATGAGTGAAAATCACGAAAGTTTAAAACAGTATATCCGGACTTCGTCTGTAGTGTTCTAGGTTTATGTATTTTCTGTTTTTACTGTTAAATTTACATTTCGTCTGTACATTGAAAAAAGCTCGTATCTCAAAATCGATAATCTGGCTAATTGAACTTTACTGAGTGTGCAATAAAGTTTAGTTTGATTTATATATTGTTTTGAGATACGAGATTTTTTCAAAGTAGTGACGATTTGTTGTTTGTGTTGTTGATGTAATTCATAGTGATTTAGTTTTTTAACTGTAAAGCTATGTAATTAAAATAAAAAATAAATAAATAAATATTAGGGGACAATCCCACACAAATCGACCTAGTCCCAAACTAAGCAAAGTTTGTACTATGGGTACTAGACGACGATAAACATACTTATATAGATAAATAAATACTTAAATACATAGAAAACATCCATAACTCAGGAACAAATATTCGTGCTCATCACACAAATAAATGCCCTTGCCGGGATTCGAACCCAGGACCTCTTGCTTCGTAGGCAGGGTCACTACCAACTAGGCTAAGGCGGTCGTTAATTGTTTGATAATTAAATAAATAAAAATAAATATGAATCGCGCTTGACATTCGCTAACTTAATTTCCAGTGGCCG
The DNA here is from genome assembly GCA_947859365.1 of Archips crataeganus. Taxonomy (NCBI): domain Eukaryota; kingdom Metazoa; phylum Arthropoda; class Insecta; order Lepidoptera; family Tortricidae; genus Archips; species Archips crataeganus. The sequence goes on from OX402056.1 coordinate 2,341,124, forward strand.
TATTTCCCCGAGCGCTGGCTGGCGGACGGGGAGTTTCAGGGCTGCGATGACGGCCGCTGGGCCAGCACGCGCGCCCGCGACTGGCACGGCGCCCTACACTACGTCAGAGGTGAGCTGGTGCGCCTAGATGGGCCAATCAACTTTTAAGAAAGAAAGAAAGAAAAATATTTATTTGTGACATAATCTTAATAAATTTACAAAGAAAAACGGTAAAAGATACAAACATTATCACGAAATGGTCCCAACTCAGCATGATGTCGGCCGTGAAGCCGACGCTGGTCTTCCGTTGGAACCATTTCACCAACAATAAAACATAAACTGTTCAGTGAAACCGACAACTGAAAAATAAAAAAAATACAAAAGGAATCAATAAAAAGCATACAAGAAAACAAAACGCACAATGGTGTCTGCATAGACCGAACGCCTTTGCCCTTGCCACTTATTATATCCAACACGAAAACATGGAAACATAGACAAATTTAGTTAGGCATGAATGACACAAACAAACAATGGCAATATAATATTACAAGAATAAGTGAAAATACAGAAGATGGAAGCAGTAAATTATAAACACACAACCGCAAAGCAGACGGGGAAACAAATAATACAGGTATGCAGTACTTAATGTCCCCGCTGATTTTCATACGTATATGTTATTATGTCCTCTCTAATTTGTTCTCTAGTTTTACACCAACACTTTGGGCACAAAGTCTCCTGGTCTCCTGCGTTACCAAAATTGTCTCTGGCGTTACCGAAAAATCGTACTTCCAACAAGATATTTCACGGTTTAATAGGTCAAACTTACGTAGGATGGCATGTATTCATGTACAGTCAAGGGATTTAATTTCCTACCCACCTAAGTTTGAATATCGCACGGCAAACTGTCACCATAAGAGCTAGCAACGATGTTGTTTAGACGTGTTCCAATTGACATTTCGACCTTAATGCATTGCGAATATTACACGACATTTTTACGAAAAGGGTAGGGAATTAAATTCCTTGACTGTACACCATCTATTAAGTTACAGAAAAATAGCTATTTATGTATCTGTATCGTAATAGGGGTCCTTAAAACACGAATGTGGTTTCATGAAACGAGGCGTAGCCGAGTTTCATAAAGGGTCACATGAGTGTTTTAAGGCCAAATTACGTACAGTTGCATACAATATTTTATCTTCTCTCACACATTTTTCCAAAAACGAAGTAGCCCTTTTGCATTTTTCATGCTATAAAATCTTGATGGCTAGTAATAAATTATGAGTCATTTCCTTCGCCGCATCTAAAATATCGGGCGGAGTCAAATTTTCTTCGCATTCACTGATATCAGATATATTTCGGTATTGTGTTTAAAAAGTATGTCAATATAAACTCTTTTTGAATTTTATAATTCGAATTTTACGATATGAGAGTAGATAAACATGTTTACTTACAAAAATCTGCAATTGTTTGAAAAATGTCGCGGAGAGATTAGTGTCGGCATAAAAGTTGATTGGCCCAGATGGTACGAGCGCTTGTACTCTTGGTTAGAGAACCTGACTACGATGCTTGAGGTCCTGTGTTAGATAGTAACAACACGAGAGTTGAGGCCACGCACACAACAACACGTCATGTAATGACAGCGGGATTTTGACATTTATTCGTCCCGATAGCAAGTTCAACAGACTCAACAGTGAATTACAAGATCGACTAAAAATTTCTTCAACCTATTTCGTTAAGAGTTTTTACTAACGAATTCCCTATACTTCATTTAATTTAGAATGAGAAACCACAATAACATACGAGGGGCGTTCAATATAAAGTGAGAATGAGATGCAAACTCTTTTAATATTACGAAATTAAATACTGGCCGGTAAAGCTAATCTATCTAGCTGATTGCTATGAAAAAAAAAAACTAACTGTCTTTTGTTTAAAAAAATATACGGTAATTTCTTTGCAATGCTATTGAGTACGTTAGCGAAAATGGAGAAAATTGAACTGCGCCCCGTTATCAAATACTTGTATTTGAAATTTTTTTCTACGGACCAAGTCAATTTGGATTTGCGGGACACTTTAGGGTCTAATGCTCCTCCGTATGCGACAGTCGCACGTTGGTGCGCCGAATTTAGACGTGGAAGAACATCGACAATGGACGACCCCCGCTCCGGACGCCCTACTACAGCAGTAACTGAAGAAATTGTGAAAAAAGTCGAAAACTCAGTTTTGGCGGATCGTCGTGTCACAGTTCGTTTTATTGCTGAAAATGTAAAGATTTCAACGGGGAGCGTGCATAATATTTTACATGAACGCTTGGGTATGAAAAAGGTATCTGCGCGTTGGGTACCAAGAATGCTTACTGACACGCAAAAACAAACTAGACTAGAGATTTGTCAAGAAGCTTTGAACCTGATGCAGCAAGACCGGGAACTTTTTTTGGCGCGATTTATAACAATGGACGAAACATGGCTCCATCATTACGACCCTGAAACGAAACTGCAGTCTATGACATGGAAAAGGCCATCATCTCCAACTCCGAAGAAATTCAAGGTAAGCCCATCTGCCGGTAAGGTCATTGGCTCTGTTTTTTGGGATGGTAAAGGGGTATTAATGATTGAGTATCTTGAGCATGGAGCCACTATTACGGGCACTTTATACGCCAAACAAATAGCAACATTGCGCAATGAGATCCGCGAAAAACGGCGAGGTAAACTCTCGAAAGTTGTGCTGTTCCACCAGGACAATGCCCCGGCACTCAAGTCCGCCGTTGCAATGGCTGCAATTCGTGATGCTGGGTTCGATATCCTTAAGCATCCTCCGTATTCACCAGATCTCGCTCCCAGTAATTTCTACTTATTTCCGAGATTGAAACAATACCTGAGAGGCCAGAAATTTGAAGACGACGACGCGGTAGTCGCTGCAGTACAAGATTTTTTAAGTACTCAAGATGAGACCTTTTTTAAAAATGGAATTTTAAGTTTAGAAAAAAGATATACTAAGTGTATTATGCTAAAAGGTGACTATGTCGAAAAATAAAATGACATTTAGTAAAAGTTGTTTATAACATACTCATTCTCACTTTTTATTGAACGCCCCTAGTACATATTAGTAAATACATCTACTCCGAACAAAACAGAAAATAAAATATTTTGATCTATTTTATTTAAACCAGATAAGCATATTTTGTATGAAAAAATATATATAATATGCATAGTATTGCGTAGGTAATTCATCATCTAATATATAAAAATCTCGTGTCACGGTGTTTGTTACCGAACTCCTATTTAACTCACATTTTCATTTGTTCACTACTTTTTTTGGAATCAGTATTTTATGTAGCTGTGTGTGTAATCATTCGCCTCAACTCTCGTGGCGTTACCTATTTCGATACTTATATTATTAATGTGAAAGTGTGTCTGTTACCTCTTCACGCATAAACCGATTTAGATTAAATTTGGTATGGAGATAGTTTGTGACCGTGGAAAGGATTATTTAAAAGCGAAAAAGTTTTTCGGGTGCGCCGGTGGGATTCGAACCCACGTCTCCTGGGTATGCGCCCCAACGGGTGTTCTTTTTCGTTTTTAAATAATCTTAGATTCGGTGAGCAGCCGTACTGCTAATAAAATAAATAATACGTGGAAAGGATATTGGGTAGTTTTTATCTCGGAAAATTACACTCACGCCATTGCGTCCCGGTCCTGTAGACGCGACGAATTCGCTGCGTATTCGCGGCGAATACGTTGCGCGTTAGCCCAGCTTCCAATACGTTCGCAAATCGCCAGTGTGATATGGCTCTTAGAGAAAGTGTAGGTACATTTTTAACGGCCGCTTTAGCCTAGTTGGTAGTGACCCTGCCTACGAAGCAAGAGGTGCTGGGTTCAAATCCCGGTAAGGGCATTTATTTGTGTGATGAGCACGAATATTTGTTCCTGAGTTATGCATGTTTTCTATGTATTTAAGTATTTATTTATCTATATAAGTATGTTTATCGTCGTCTAGTACCCATAGTACAAGCTTTGCTTAGTTTGGGACTAGGTCGATTTGTGTAAGATTGTCCCCTAATATATATATATTTTTTTATTTATTTCGGGAAAGCGTGTTCAAATCCCGGCTCGCACGCACGCTCTGAGTTTTTCGGAATTCATTTACGGTGAAGGAAAACATCGTGAGGAAACCTCATCGTGAGGTGTATACCTGTGTGTGAAGTTCCCAATCCGCACTGGGCCCGCGTGGGAACTACGGCCCGAGCCCTCTCATTCTGAGAGGAGGCCTGTGCGCGGCAGTGGGACGTAGGTATATAGGCTGGGATGATGAGTTTTACAAGCTTGACGCATCGAAAGCACCATAAGGGCCTACGCTAGCTGACGCGGACGCCCGCCGCGTGCGCACGCTCGCGGGTCCCGCTCCGTAAAAACCTACCTACCTAAAATCCGTCGCATGCGCCCGCGCCAGTTAAGAGGGTTTATACCGGCTGAGCTGGCAATGTTGCATTTTTGTTATTTTTTTTCGATTATTATCCATAAAAATTGAATAAAAATTAAAAAAAAATTGTATACATATTGTTCTAATATATAAGTTAATGTGTCTACTGCAATAATAATTCGTAGTAGACTTTTATTTTCTTTAAAAACGAACAAATTATTACCTAACGGTTTTTAAAGAAAATAAAAGTCTTATCACGAATTATTATTGCAGTAGACACATTAACTTGTATATTAGAGCAATTTGTATACAAAAAAAAATTAATTTTCATTCAATTTTTATGGAATAATCGAGAAAAACTAACGAAAATGCAACGTTGCCAGCTCAGCAGGTATAAACCCTCTTAAGAGCATTTATACCTGCTGAGCTGGCAACGATTATTCCATAAAAATTGAATGAAAATTAAAAATGTGGTGTATAAGAATTGTTCTAATATATATAAGTTTTTCTTTAATAACCGTTAGGTAGTAATTTGTTCGTTTTTATTGAAAATAAAAGTCTATCACGAATAATTATTGCAGTAGACACATTAACTTATATATTAGGTAGAACAATTCGTATACACCACATTTTTAATTTTCATTGTATTTTTACGGAATAATCGAGAAAAACTAACGAAAATGAAACGTTGCCAGCTCAGCAGGTATAAACGCTCTTAAGCGCTGTTCATACAATTTATTATCAGACTGGCGTCCGTTCCGGGTAATCCGCGTCAGCTAGTGTAGGCCCTTAAACATGCGATGTGTTGAGACCAGCGGTTGTCATGTGGCAGGCGCGGCGTGGTACCCGGTGAGGGCGGGGCCGCCGCTGCCGGCGCCGGCGCTGCTGGTGGGCGGCGCGGCGGGCGCGGGCGCGGCGCAGCTGGTGTCCAGCGCGCGGTACTGCGCCGCGGCCACGCTGCGGCTCGTGCCCAGCCCAGACGCGGCCGACCCGCAGCTGCCAGGGATACTGCTCGATTTCCTGCACCGTGAGTCCATTTGATAGTGTCAGTCTACCTCTTACTGTCTACTTCCTGGTAATGTCCAATATACTTGCTACACCGCGAATTTATCTGATAATGTCTGTCTACTTCCTGATAATGTCAGTCGACTTCCTACCGTCTCCTTCCTAATCATGGTAGTCTACTTCCTACAGTCTACTTCGTGATAATGTCAGCCTACCTCCTACTATCTACTTCCTAATAATGTCAGTCTAATTACTACAGTCTACTTCCTGATAATGTCAGTCTACTTGCTACAGTCTACTTCCTGATAATGTCAGTCTACTTCCTGATAATGTCAGCCTACCTCCTACTGTCTGTTTCCTAATAATGTCAGTCTAATTCTTACTGTCTACTTCCTAATAATGTCAGTGTACTTGCTACAGTCTACTTACTGATAATGTCAGTCTACTTGCTACAGTCTACTTACTGATAATGTCAGTTTACTTGCTACAGTCTACTTCCTGATAATGTCAGCCTACCTCCTACTGTCTACTTCCTAATAATATCAGTTTAATTGCTACAGTCTATTTCCTCATAATGTCAGTCTACTTGCTACAGTCTACTTCCTGATAATGTCAGTCTACTTCTCACAGTCTACTTCCTGATAATGTCAGTCTACTTCTCACAGTCTACTTCCTGATAATGTCGGTCTACTTGCTACAGTCTACTTCCTGATAATGTCAGCATACCTCCTACTGTCTACTATGTGATAGTGTCAGTCTACTTCCTACTGTCTATTTCCTACAGTCTACTTCCTGGTAATGTCAGTCCTATGGTATACTTCCATGTAATGACAGTCTACCTCATACAGTCTACTTCCTACACTGTGATTTCATCTGATAATGTCGGTCTACTTCCTACAGTCCACTGCCTGATAATTTCAGTCTACCTCTTATAGTCTAATTCCTTATAATGTTAGTGGGTGAACTGAAACAATTACTTTGCGACCTTACGATAGCTACGTTTCTGACAAAAACAAACTAATTAATTAAGTAATTGTGAGCAAAGTAATTGTTTCAGTTCATTAATATGGACCTCCGTAAAGTAACGAATGAATAAATTGTTAGCGAATCACCTTTTTCTTGCCACCCGTTGCTATGGTTACAAAAATTTTGTCTGTTGACAACCTAAGCATTTTTCTATGAACCATTATGAAGATGTCACTTGAACAACTGGGGATTGAGTAAACAACACGAAAAAGTAGATTCACCCGTCTACTTCACACCGTGAGTTCACCTGATAAAGTCAGTCCACTGGTGGAGATAGGCCTCTCAAGTCACGCCACTGAGCTCGATCTTCAGCTCTCCTCCAATCTCTGTGTCCGCTGCCTCGCCAATATTATCGCTTCGCCTAGCTACAGGGCGCCCTACACGCTTGCCATCATGTAGTTATTAAATCATCCGGAAGCCGTCTGATGAAGCCCCTGCTTTTCAAACCTCTTCATAAAAAAAAAACTTAACCTACTTTTGTTTTCCACAGCGAAAGAGAAAGTTGTAGAAGAAAAAGAAGTATCCACAAGAGCAGGACTCATGGGGAGAGTGTTTGGGGCCGTTAGAAGCGGCCGGGAGCTCACGGCGCGGTTGGTACTCCCCACACAAGCTTAAAACTAACGTATCAGTCTATAATAATTATATAGTTTAACTGAGGTACAATGGAGTTCTCCAAGATCTACAACCGCGGAACTACGGTTACCTTATTCAAGCGTAACTGAACATACGACACCGGAGGCCGTATTGTCTAACGCTTCTGTCGCTTGCCTTCGCTTTCACCGTCTCTTTCTGTCATCCTTTTATACCGTTTGGGAGAAAGAAATAGTAATTGCGAAGGCAAGCGTCAGAAACGTTAGACGATAAGCCTGCGGGTCGGGTCGGGATTACGGCGGGCTTACATACGTGGCGGTATTCATATGCCGACATCATACCGACGGCGGACGCTGGTCGGGCGCGGGGCGGTGTGATGTCCTTTATATACCTGCACGTAAATAGGCCCGCCGTATCCGACCCTGCCCTCCACCAAGTACAAAAGAAAGAAGTTCTAAATTCGGTTGTTTTTTGTGTTACCTCAGAATTCCGTTTTTAGGGTTCCGTAGTCAACTAGGAACCCTTATAGTTTCGCCATGTCTGTCCGCGGCTAAGCTCAGAGATCGTTAGTACTAGAAAGCTGTAATTTGGCATGAATATACATATCAGTCACGCCAACAAATTTGTAAAATAAAAAAACAAAAAAAATAATTTTTTTTAGGGTACCTCCCATAGACGTAAAGGGGGGGTGATTTTTTTTTCTCAACTAATCCTATAGTGTGGGGTATCGTTAGATAGGTCTTTTAAAACCATTGCGGGGTTGCTAACATGATTTTTCTATTCAGTGATCTGTTTGCGAAATATTCAACTTTAAAGTGAAAATTTTCATTCAAATCGAGCGGTCCCCCCCCCCCTCTAAAATCTAAACTGTTAGGTGGAAAAATTTGAAAAAATTCAGAATGGTAGTAAAAATATATCAAATTTACTAGGAAAATTATAGCGGCTAAGATTGCTTGGAAATTATTTGTAGTTTAAGAGTAAATAGTAGCCTAAGGTATAAAACATACCTAAACTTGGATGATTCCGTACACATACGAAATCCTTAGAAAAATATTACTTGATTTTTTTGTAATGGCTACGGAACCCTACCTTGTGCGTGTCCGACACGCTCTTGGCCGGTTTTGATTATTTGTGAATGGATTTGGAAAAATATTTGTTGTTGATGATATAATTGGGTGGGTTCTTAAGCGTTACAACCACCATATCCCGTGTGTTAGGGTGAGGCTCCACTGCTGCTTGCGTCGCATCATCGCAACCAGTCAACGCATTAATAATAATCAATTTATTTATTCGGACAACATGATCTATATTTTTGTTTGTGTTTTCCTTAGAACTATGTTAGCACTTATAGCTAGCAAGCGAAAGGGTATTTTTCATTAAATTTTGCATTATTGAGCCATTTCTTACAGCTAAAATCTTCAGGAGACCCTAGCACGCACTGCCCTCTTGCTCCTACAGTAATATACCAAACGTAACTCTCTCTCTTTCGATCTTCACTAACTTATATCTCCCTCCCAACTTCCGTTCGCCTCGCCCGATCAAACTTTTCGTAGGTAAGGCGTAACCAGCTTACTCCCCAAGTCGAGCGTGCCTAAAGAAGTTTTACTTCAAAAATATATGTAAAACGTCGCAGCGTCGACGTTGCGACGACGCAACGCACCAGTCGAGCCTCACTCTTACGAGAATCTAAGGATAAAGTCCATGAACTAAAAACCAATTGCAATTCTGCGACCACACGCCACACGCGTGGCGGTCATTGGGGTGGGACTAGTCACCTAGGTCCAATTCCCTAAATGACCAGTTTGCGAAAGTCTATTGCCAGAAAGTCCATTCCTGAAATGTCTAATTCCTCGATATTCCCCGAACGTCTAAAAGTTATATTTCAAGTTTAATCGATACAAAAACATAGGTAGGTTTAGGTTATGTTAAGTTTGCACCGGCCCGAAGGGCCAAAAGCACACAGAAGAAGGAGCTCCGTCGACACTGTTTCTGTGTCAATTCAAATTGGAAAAAACGCTACTGCGAAAATAAGCTTCAGTAAAAAACTATACACCGTGAAATTTTAGTGGTTGTTTTCCCGAAACGACGTGATTTAGTTTCGATTGTACAATCGATTTATAATTACTATTTTGACTACAGTCAAAAATCCAATTGTGAAAAACGAAAGTCGAAAATGACCGCAAACCAATAGTAACGCTTCGTTGGCACAAGTAGCGTACGATCGTACGATAGGTTAGGTACCAACGAAGCGTTACTATTGGTTTGCGGTCATTTTCAACTTTCGTTTTTCACAATTGGATTTTTGACTCTAGTCAAAATAGTAATTATAAATCGATTGTACAATCGATACTAAATCACCTCGTTTCGAGAAAACAACCACTAAAATTTCACGGAGTAGTGAGAAAAAAAGCGTTTGGGAAAATATGCGAATGGAAAATTTGCTATCTGGAGAAAACGGTTTTGGGAAAAATATCGCCATACTCACCTAATGGAACTGAAGAGTTACACATTCGGAGAATTGGACGTCCGGGGAATAGAACATCTGGGAAATTGGACGAAATAGGAAATAGACAGACTGGACATTCAGGGAATTGGACCTAGGTGACCGAACCGATTGGGGTTTTTAGTCGATGGACATATTCCATTTTCCTAACACAAGTCTGTCTTTTTTTTTGTATTTTTTTTATATTTGTGTGATATGAAATATTGATTATTATATCAAAACAGAAGCTATTGAAAGATAGTTTACTGTTTTTTGTTTTATTTGTGCTAATTGCTAATATACTTCAAATTATCTATGCGTATGTTTGTTAGAACACCAATGTGTTGTGAAAAATTATGATTTCTGTTTTGTTACTTTTTTATCATTAATGTAAAGAATAGATTTTATTGTTTCTATTGTCATTTTCGACCAATGTAGAGTTAATTATAAATGTTAAGTATCTAAATAAATATATGAAAATTTAGTTGGTGCAGTCGGTCGTTTAATGTTGAGGGGAAACTGTTATTTGTGTTGACGCCTACTTTGATACTATATAGTCAACTTCATACAATTCTGATTGATGAACATACAAATAAATCTCTTTGTCTAGCAAAAATAGCAGTCGCAGCATTGAAGAGATATAAGCATACCGCGGGACTTTTGGGGCACGAACGATTTGCTAAAGAGTAGACATTAATAGATAGGTTGTTCTGACAAAACATCATAAATATGCCTAAAGAATAATTACCTCACTGCGAATTGTAAACTATACTAGTACTTTAGGCTTAGTAACAAGGCTTATGTTAGGAGATAATAATAAAAAAAAAGTTAATTTAGTAGTTGATATGATTTTCAGTCGGGAGGTAAATCGGTACCGGATACCGTGTACAAAAAAGTGGATTAAATACGTATTTAATCACAGAAATTAATCACGGTCAAATTACTCGATTGGCGATTAAGTTATTGTGAGTGGCAATTTAATCTTGAAGGATTTAATCTTTTCAAACTTAATTTGATTAAGATTGAAACGATTTCATCTTACGAAAATTCAATATTTTTTGTTTTTTTTCTAATTGATTAATTATTCATTAGGTAGAAACCAGCTAGAGTGCACTCTGTTTTTTAACTCGTTACCTACTTTTTGGCTAATGTCAATCATGCGTGCCCCGAAAGTCCCGGGGTCTGAACATAAGGTCGGGGACATAAGGGAATCCTGTGGCTTACGGTTTTCCAACGTCTTCCCGAATGCTGTCACCCCGACATTCAAGGGCCGCCTGGACTGTTAACTAAATCCAAGTCAACATCTGCCACCAAAGATAATGTTATCGAATGTTTTCTATAAATTTTTAAAATAAAACCACAGAAACACGTGCAAATGCATTTTTATTCGCAATATGCCCACAAAAGCTAACCATTTATAAATTTTCACTATCAATATAATATATTCACAAAATGTCAATAGTTCCCGAAATTTATTAAGGAGATTCCACACTGCAGTACATATTTTTCCATCATAAATAAGACAGTACACTGCACACTGAGATCACACACATTTCCAAATCTAACAAAATGTGAAGCAAAAAGACTGAATATTTATAATGAACAGAAATAAAAAACCACAGTGTGAAATCACCTTTATCAGCTGCAGAATGCGCATTAAACTGCGCCAAAGAAGACTTTTGTATCACAATAGCTCGAATGCTAACAAAAATAGCTACGCGTTAAATCTACTAAAGACTTATCTACACGGCGCGAAGGATATTTCACGCACCGTGTAATTAAGACATAATGCAAGAAACGAGATAGACTTCACCAATTTACAACTAGTTTCAACTGTTTTAAAGTACATTTTTCACTGGATAAAATGAGATTTACATTGGAATTTATTTAAGGCCGGTCCATACCAGATGTGTGTGCGTGTGTGATGTAAGAAAGACAGCACACCATGTGCATGCATCGAGTGTGCCATCCCTCCCACAGATCCACTCACCACAACCGGTGCGTGTCACTTCACGCACACGCATCCGGTCTGCGCCGGCCTTTAACACTAAACTACTCAAAATAAACTAGTGGCCAGTAAAGTTTCATCGGTAAAATAAAAATATGAATGCACTAGACACCGCGGCTTTGCCCGCGTTAAAAATACCTTCACGAGAAACATTTACAATCTTAGGCTTTGGCTTTTAAAACACACATATGTTTGAAAATAAAGTAAATGCCCATTTTGCGTCTAAGATCCTTTCCGCAGCTAACAAAAGAGCTGATAGATAGCTTTGAAACGGCTGAACCAATTTTTATGAAACATGTCAAAGAACCATCACCCGTTCACCCGTTAAGAGCTATGGTGCCACAGACAGAGACACAGCGGTCAAACTTCTAACCCCCTCTTTTTGTGTTGGGGGTTAAAAATATACCTTGTTGAGTTTCTTGCCAGCTTCTTCATCACAAGGTTTTTTGAACCGGTGGCAGATTATTTTGCATTCGTAACGACTTGTTATAGCCCCGACTAAAAATATTTTAAATTTAACTTTGATTGGATATAATGTGTCTGAGTAAAACCATACACAATTTTTTGGACAATTAACGATGAAACCCAAGTGGCCCTTATTTTCTTTTCAGTAGTACTATTGGCCTTAATATACAGGTTGATTTTATACGCAATAAAACCTCTTATAAATACAAATATTATGGCCAAGTAACGATGAAGTAGAAAAGTAAAAAAATATAAATTGTATTGACCACTGTCTAACAAAATTTTTGGTCATTTCAAATAAGTGTCATAAAGTGTGTGTCTAGATTTTTTGGGTGTAGTGGAATATCTATGTATCTATATGTGAAACTGAATCGCGTACCTTTTCGCTACAAATGTCATGTTGACATTCTATAAATCTGCCCGACATCATCGTGAAACTAATTGTGAAGACGTGACATTCTGGTACGTGGTTCATTTTCGTCGAGCACGTCGTTTAACATAATTCCATTTGTCATAAATTCACATGCCATATCAACGTTTGCCATAAAATACATAGAATCCTGCTGTTCTCAGAATTTTAAATGTCATCTTTTAGAATTCAGTAGGTTAGATTTCAGAAATAAATTACTTTATGACCAGACATAGGAATTTAGGGGACAAAATTTAAAAATTTAATGACAGGTAGGGAGTTCCTTTATTGATAAACTCAACTATCGGCGCTTTTCCCATATATTTTGTAAGTCTTATTTCGGAGACAGATATGATAAAGTATACACAAAGCATGTTTTAAATGATAGCTACACTATAAAATATTTGCAATAAACTCGTAAGGCCCAATTTACTAAATTTAATACATATGTCAAAGCAAATATCAACTTGTCTTGATTTTTTTTTTTTTTTTTTATCTTGGCTTTCACCCTTGCTATTTTAGCAAGGCGTATTTTGCCAATGTCGAAGTAGAGACATAACACACATGAGGAGACTGTTCGGTTTAAGAAATTTTGATTTTGGGGAAGGAATAGACAGGAGACCTAAAACAAATAACACATGTTATGGACGGTACACAGACAACATAAGACGTTTTTACATTACAAGTTTTTTTTTTTTTTAGTTGGAGTGAAATTACTGGTAGTAAAGCATGCTAACACGAAAGGAATGTAAAATTTTGGAAGCATAATATATGTAATGTTGATTGACAATAAGTTTCAGATTATGACAGTCGAAATTTGACGTGGGCTTTACGAAGATAAAGAAGAGAAATTAATTTATTATTTTGTTTCATTTTCTACAAAACTATATTTTTACAAAAAAAAACTTGGAGCGATCACTAGTACGTGGGAAAAATGTCGATAGTTTATCGATAGAGGAACTATACTTGTTATTAAATTTTGCCCCCTAAACACCTGTCTGTTTATGTCAAATGAAGATTATGGAAAACGATACATTATGCCATATGAAATTCGGGCAAACGACAGAGAAACATCTATATTCCATTCCTTATAAACAACTGTCAACCAGTCTATAAAAAAAAATGTCGTTCATCTATCTCCCATTCAATACATCGTTAGAACGCCAACATAATTTAGGCTTTATTAATACAACATCGATTGAGGCACACTTTTTCAGCAGCATAACACTTCCACTAGCTCCTTAAATACTCTGTTTATATGCTGTAAAAGCCCTTTGAAGACTAGAAGGGAGTAAGGCGGGATACAATTTTGGGTCAGTCAAATTCATATATGATAGGTTAGTTTATCAACGGAATATTTCTAAATGCCGGTTTATATCAACAGACACCAAGCGTATGAGACATGCCGTGGCAGACAAAATAATATTCTTCTATACAGTTTTTACTAACGAATTCCCTATACTTCATTTAATTTAGAATGAGAAACCACAATAACATACGAGGGGCGTTCAATATAAAGTGAGAATGAGATGCAAACTCTTTTAATATTACGAAATTAAATACTGGCCGGTAAAGCTAATCTATCTAGCTGATTGCTATGAAAAAAAAAACTAACTGTCTTTTGTTTAAAAAAATATACGGTAATTTCTTTGCAATGCTATTGAGTACGTTAGCGAAAATGGAGAAAATTGAACTGCGCGCCGTTATCAAATACTTGTATTTGAAAAAATTTTCTACGGACCAAGTCAATTTGGATTTGCGGGACTCTTAAGGGTCTAATTCTCCTCCGTATTCGACAGTCGCACGTTGGTGCGCCGAATTTAGACGTGGAAGAGCATCGACAATGGACGACCCCCGCTCCGGACGCCCTACTACAGCAGTAACTGAAGAAATTGTGAAAAAAGTCGAAAACTCAGTTTTGGCGGATCGTCGTGTCACAGTTCGTTTTATTGCTGAAAATGTAAAGATTTCAACGGGGAGCGAGCATAATATTTTACATGAACGCTTGGGTATGAAAAAGGTATCTGCGCGTTGGGTACCAAGAATGCTTACTGACACACGCAAAAACAAACTAGACTAGAGATTTGTCAAGAAGCTTTGAACCTGATGCAGCAAGACCGGGAACTTTTTTTGGCGCGATTTATAACAATGGATGAAACATGGCTCCATCATTACGACCCAGAAACGAAACTGCAGTCTATGACATGGAAAAGGCCATCATCTCCAACTCCGAAGAAATTCAAGGTGAGCACATCTGCCGGTAAGGTCATGGGCTCTGTTTTTTGGGATGGTAAAGGGGTATTAATGATTGAGTATCTCGAGCATGGAGCCACTATTACGGGCACTTTATACGCCAAACAAATAGCAACATTGCGCAATGAGATCCGCGAAAAACGGTGACGTAAACTCTCGAAAGTTGTGCTGTTTCACCAGGACAATTCCCCGGCACACAAGTCCGCCGTTGCAATGGCTGCAATTCTTGATGCTGGGTTCGATATCCTTAAGCATCCTCCGTATTCACCAGATCTCGCTCCCAGTGATTTCTACCTATTTCCGAGATTGAAACAATACCTGAGAGGCCAGAAATTTGAAGACGACGACGCGGTAGTCGCTGCAGTACAAGATTTTTTAAGTACTCAAGATGAGACCTTTTTTAAAAATGGAATTTTAAGTTTAGAAAAAAGATATACTAAGTGAATTATGCTAAAAGGTGACTATGTCGAAAAATAAAATGACATTTAGTAAAAGTTGTTTATAACATACTCATTCTCACTTTTTATTGAACGCCCCTAGTATATTGCGTCTGGTCAACTATTTCTTACCTAGCAAATAGTACAGTACAATAGTCTGGGAGCCGCAAAATAAAATTGTTTTAATGTCACTTCATTTGCATGTCGTCAATTGTTACTCTAGTACAAATTGTAAAGAGATTACAGTTCACGAGCCGCAATATAATGTTGTTGTGGTTTCTCATTATAAATTAAATGAAGTATAGCGTGACACGATACCGCGCAGACACAGGCAGTGCCCGGCCAGTATACGCAAATAATGTTTTGTCGGTGTCTGATACGTACGGCACATGTCTGACACGCTCGGTGTCTGTTCATATAAATCGATCTTTATGGCTTGATTATAAATATAGGGTGTCCCAAAACTATTACAATCCAATACCGGACAAGAGGCTAAGTTATGAGTCCATTTCACTTAGTTAACCACTCACTTTCATTCATTCATTTCATTAATTTTTTGACAAGTGATTTCAAACAATGTCACTATTGTTTCAAGGAACAAATTAGATTGAAATGAATAAACAAAATTGGAAACCGTACTTACACAAAGCATGTAAGCAATGATAAGCATTTTTTCGAAAATAGCTAATACAAAAAGTTACTACATTTTGTGACTGCATGATGCTAGGTTTACACGGAGCTTAGTAGCTAATGCTTAGTACTTGTCACTTACACTTGTCAGATGCGTGTATTGTATAATACTAAGCACTTGTACAGTCAGCAACAAAAATAAGAATACACCCAAAGTACCAAAAATATGCATCCACGACTATATTAGGGCATAAAGGCATATTTTTGGTACTTTAAGTGTATTCATATTTTTGTTGCTGACTGTACAATATGTTTACACACTTCTGACAAGTGTAAGTGACAAGTACTAAGCATTAGCTACTAAGGTCTGTGTAGACCTAACATTAGTGTAAATCAACTTTTTTGCTGCCCCCGGCTGTTCAGGGGACAAAATTTGTGTAACCATAGCAACAGGTGGCAAGAAAACGTTGATTCACCCACAATACATGCAGTGGCATTGTGTATAAGATAAACTCTCAAGAGGCCAGTTTATAAAATCTCAACTATACTATAGCCTATTTTGGTTTATTTGAGATTGTTATCTGTCCTTTTCACTCTTCCAGTATGACTAATGATAAAGATATTATTGTGGTATTATTGTATCACATTTGTTTTTAATCAAGCCACAATTAAAAGATATGGTAGATTCATGTTTTTAAACATTCCAATATGCAATTTTGGCACAATATTTACGATTAGTACATAACATTTTAAACTCACCGCCGAACTGAGTGAAAGAAATAACACTGAAAATGCTATGATGAAAATACCTAGGTTTTGTAAAAACAGCATTTGTCTCTTTCACTCGTTCCACGTTTTACATAAGGTAGAATGAGATGGCGTTTCGTTGAACGCCTCCGTTTGCACGCACGCTCAGATATATCTTTCAGACACGGAAATAAACTTAGTAATAAATTAATTTACATATAAACGAATGTACAGTTACACTAACATTGTACAAACTTAAATTAATGGCACTATTATACGTTAGCTTTAGGTATATCCCCCTGCCTTTGTTTCAATGTTTTAGTAGAAAAGTAATAATGAATATTATATTCATATAACAATCAAAATTGTTGCTATTATTTTGTGTTACAACCAATGTTGTCACATACAATTTTGAAAAATTGGTAGAATAAAATCCAAAAGTTAGTAGAAATAGGTAAAAATGAAAATAGGTAGATCTACCACTTTAGTTAAATCAGTACCTTTTTAATGAATGAAAATGAGTAAAAATGTTTGAAATTATTTATGGACTAGCTTTTGCCCGCGACTCCGTCCGCGTGGAATTAGTAATTTGGGCAGCTTATTTTTTTATCCAATTTGCTTTTTCATCAATTATGGCTCTCCTTAGATCCTTCAGGAAGAAGTGAAACTTCATAATAAACCAACCCGCTCCCAATCCGCCCCAACCCGCTCTCAACCCGCCCCCAACCCGCTCCCAACCCGTATTTTTCTTATTTGTGAACCGATTCAAATGAAACAAACACTAAATGTTAATCCGAGAAAATACCACATATCAGTGAAAACCGCATCCTTCTAGGTTAAGCCGTTTCTAAGATTAGCGCGCACAAACGCACAGACAAACAGACAAACAGACAATAATTCTAAAAATCATTGTTTTGGGTTCTATTGCGCTAATAAATAGCCCTAGTGACAGTTTTTCTCAAATATCTTCAATGTACAGACACCGACTTGTTACAGATTTATTATATGTATAGATGGTGCTTTTACATGTTTTTTGTTAAACAATTTCAAATGGTTGGAGTTAGGAACACTACTTGTAAAAAAAAAAACTTTGTGTGTGCAGTAGTTTTTCTAAAGTTTGGCAAGTTTTCATATTAATTATGGGCGAAAACGGTCTCTCAACATTCGCACTTCTATGATGAAGTGGATAGAAACAAAAAAATTGTTTGCAACGGAAATGTTTTGAAAAAGAGTTAGTTTTGAGGCCGCGGGTGGTAGAGAGGTAGACCGGAGCCAAAATAGATAGATCTACCAAAAAGTTGGTAGATGTGACAACACTGGTTACAGCCTGATAATCCAGAATTACTATAACACATGGTCATTGGTCATATAAGTAGTTTTAAAATTGATCCAGAATACTGATACTTAATGATAATGATTCGGTTGATTTGACAGATCAGCGTGTAAAATTTTTTCATTGTTTTTTTTTAATGTAGTCCCACCTTTGAACCGGTACACTTGGAACATCAATCAATGTATGGTGTTCAGTAAAACTAACCCAACGACGTACTGAAATATTTTGGAACTGTTTTAAAGCATCCTGTATACCTACGTATTTTGTTCAGATCACATCAACAATGTTATCAAAAAAGAAAAAACTTTAGATTCAACAAAAAACAGATAATATCAGTTGGGGCAAATGAAATCCTGACACAATTTAAGCATCTTAAGTACACCTGTCTGTCTTTATGCACACCGCGCCAAGTTTTTTTGCTAACCATAATACCCATAGGAGACTCTGTCAAAGCACATATAAAATCTTAATACATTTCACTTGTACAAGCCGCTAAAACCTTTAATACTGGCGTTTCTATATCCTACACAGTCGTTTCTCCCTTTATTTCTACATCTGAGACCGCCTCGCTCACACAACTGTCGCTATCCGTAGGTTTGAGGGTGACATCGCTATTCACAGTCACATCCAACCCCTGGTCCTTTCTCGGCGTCCTATCTTTATCCCTACTAGTAATCTGAGTGTAAAGCTCGTCTAAATCACTTGAAAATGAGACAGGACTCTCTCGGTTAACCTCCGGACAGCTAACTGCGGGAGTCGGTACGTACTTACCTAATTTAGGATTGCTTTTTATCGTTTTACGCCATCCAGGGTCGAAATTGACGTACTGGCTCTCTATATTGGAAACGTCTTCGTTACTAAAACTGATTTCATTTGGACACATGGAGGACGGCGACGGAGCGTATAGACCATGACTTCGTATGCTTACCTCTGACATTTGATAATTAGGGCAATAAATATCGCTTTCGTTCTCAAAGCCTTGTTCGCTCGCGTTCGTACTGCAAGTCTCGAAATCATACGTAGTTTTAGCAGCGAAGAACTCTTCTTTGTCGTCGTCTAGTTTTTCTTTCAAAGCTTCTAGATTATCAGGGTTTTCTAGCAAGTTGTCTATTTCGCTTAGGCCAGCCTCGTCTAAGATTTGAGGCGTGCTTGAGCGGTTGATATCGTCGCTGTTCATTGTACATTCTTCTGAGATGTCCTGCAGGGATTTGTCAACGGGCTCTTTTGCGTCCTGGTTCTTATTTGGTTGGAGATAATCGATGTATTGTCCGAAGCTCTCTGTATCTGTTATTTCGTTGGTGGAACATAAAGCGCTATGGGTTTCTTGTAGGGAGGTCAATTCAGAGTGGGTGTTTAATGTTTGGTCGGAGAAAGTGTGTGGTAAAGCTATTTCGGAGGCGGAGCTGTATTCTAAGCTGCATTGCTGTGATATGGTGCGCATCTCTGGCTGATCGCTGGCGTGGCTTTGCAAGCATTCTTCAGAGACGCTGCTCCGTTGGACGTTGAAGTTTTTAGGAGCATTCGCTTTGACTACTTGGTGCTGGGGCACTTGTGTTTCCGGTACGTTGGTGTAAATATTCATTACTTGCTGTCGGCTTGATTTGGGATCGTCGTTTTTGTTCCAAGACTTGCGATCCGTCGAATAACTTTTGTAGTCTTTTGGCTCGTCGTCTAGTAAATTTGGATTCAAAGCGTGTCGCGTCTCCTTTATACCGTTGTTTGATCTCTCTACGTGTATATTTGTGTTGTTCACTTTTGAGCCAGAGTTTATGATATTAGCGACACCGTTGTATGCCTCTTTAGTGGGTAGAGGTAGAGATATATGGGAATCGTTGTCAAAATCTCGCCTCGTAGGCAGTTCGAGGCAATTCCTCTTCATGTGTTGCCTCTGTTTTTTAAAGAACTTCTTAGCAACGTTCATCTGATTAGGGTTGTAGAATACTTCCGGACCTATAGTCGAATTGTCTGGATACGTCATCATGGAATTGTTTGATCTGTACTGCTGTCTGTGTAGCACCACTAGATTGATATTCGGCGATTTTCCGTTAGCGTTT
The DNA here is from genome assembly GCA_947859365.1 of Archips crataeganus. NCBI lineage: Eukaryota > Metazoa > Arthropoda > Insecta > Lepidoptera > Tortricidae > Archips > Archips crataeganus. The sequence continues at coordinate 2,360,959 of OX402056.1, forward strand.
TTAAGTAGATCCTTTTGCAACGTCTGTCCATTTAATTCAGCTCCGCCTTTATATGTGCCGCTGTTGTTTGTTTTTGAGTTAGTTCTGTTCGAGCTCCTGCTTCCGGATCTAGATCGATTATCATTGGGGATGTTCAAAGCCGCCGTAGCAACAGGATTGGGGGGTAAATTCTGTTGGTTAGAATCAAAGACGCTTCTGTTCCTACAGCACTGCTTACTCTTCTGCAAATAGCAGTGCATCATAGACCACTGAGCTCTGACGTCGCTCCTCGCTATACCGTAAAAGAACAGTATAAAAGTGCCTAAGATCGTAGCGCATACAGCGTAAACTATACTGCATATATCTTCTTGATACGGCAAATAAGCTGGCAAAGGTCGGTACACAGCTATAGCTCCGCACGTCCACACAGACATGTATAGACAGAGCACTATAACTTGGGCTCTGAGTTGGATTATAGGCGTATGTTCAACGTCATCCACTTCCGAGTCCACACCAGACTTAATGCTCCTTCTTTCCGCATTTTCGTTAGCCTGATTCGGCTCCCACATTTCTAGATCAACGTTTTCAGTAGCTTGCGTCCCCTCAGACAGCTGTACATTCATGTTTCTAATAGTACACCTAATGAGTAAGAACATAATCAACAGAAATATGAGGAGTATCGTACCCGGCACGAACAAGGCGCTCAACGCTGCGGCCGTACTCAAAAAGCACTGGGCGTAACCAGCGTAGTCCTTCAAATTGACCGCCCCCGATATACCGCATATAATCAAAGCGATACCCCACCCAACCAAATATAAGCCCAATATAGGTTTCTGTACAGGAACATCGGGCGGTATATCATCTTCTGGGGTCCTGACAGGATTGTGCGTCTTTGTCACCCATTTATACATATTACTGGCGGACACACACATCCACAGTAAGCAGGAAAGGGATAGATAGTGTATGAGCAAACCTAGCGTTTGACAGAGTCTGACTTCTTCCGTTTGGTAGATGCCCAGAGTGTATAAGAAGCATAACAATCCTATGGCTATCCAGGTGTTTATGAGTGCGTGTTTGGTTTTCTTTGCCATTTGTATGGCGGGGTAGCACATGATGTATGTGAGAGTGGCGCAACTCACGCATCCGATGAGTATGAGGCTTCCCACGTAGACGGCCGGGTGCGAGACTTTGAAGCGGGCGCCGTCGGTACGGGCGCCGTAGATGCCAGTTTCGACGTTCTGCAGTATACCGACGTAAGCCAGCTTCGTGCAGCTTATTATTATCATGTCATTCACCACGTGGGATATCTTGCAGTCTGGAAGGGTTACAAATTGGTTAACGACGTGAAAAGAAGGTAGAGTGTATCGCCGGATGACAAGGAAAGGAAATTTCTGTCGCTGCTTTTCAAAAAGTCGTATCTAGTTAGTAATTTCATACTGAGATACGAGATTTGTTTTAAGAGCGTTTGTACCTGCTGAGCTGGCAACGTTGCATTTTTGTTAATTTTTCTCGATTATTCCATAAAAATTGAATGAAAATTAAAAATGTGGTGTATACGAATTGTTCTAATATACACCGTGAAATTTTAGTGGTTGTTTTCCCGAAACGAGGTGATTTAGTTTCGATTGTACAATCGATTTATAATTACTATTTTGACTAGAGTCAAAAATCCAATTGTGAAAAACGAAAGTCGAAAATGACCGCAAACCAATAATAACGCTTCGTTGGTACAAGTAGCGTACGATCGTACGATAGGTTAGGTACCAACGAAGCGTTACTATTGGTTTGCGGTCATTTTCGACTTTCGTTTTTCACAATTGGATTTGTGACTCTAGTCGAAATAGTAATTATAAATCGATTGTACAATCGAAACTAAATCACCTCGTTTCGGGAAAACAACCACTAAAATTTCACGGTGTATAAGTTGTCTACTGCAATAATTATTCGTGATAGACTTTTATTTTATTTAAAAACGAACAAATTATTGCAGTAGACACATTAACTTATATATTAGAACAATTTGTATACACCACATTTTTAATTTTCATTAAATTTTTATGGAATAATCGAGGAAAACTAACAAAAATGCAACGTTGCCAGCTCAGCAGGTATAAACGCTCTTAAGTAGGTATTTGGTACTTAGTAACTTTTGCTTGTCACCCGACAGTTGTTGTTGTGAGTGAGCGCACGGTGTTCGCGCGCAGTAATCGCACGTTAATTTCGGTGCTTATAATCTAGTCTACCCTAAAAACGGGATAATCGGCGTCCCGCGCGGATTTTTGCGGGACGCGTACTCGAGGGCTCCAGAAACGTGATGTCCCACGTTTGGCAACTCTACTGGAGATGTCTCTTATATTATGTACTAGCTTTTGCCCGCGACTCCGTCCGCGTGGAATTAGTAATTTGGGCAGCTTATTTTTTTTATCCAATTTGCTTTTTCATCAATTATGGCTCTCCTTAGTTCCTCGATAAAAAAAAAATTACCCGCCCCCGCACCCCCCTCCCACCACAGAACCCCCCGCACACCCGCGTTCACATTCACCACCGTACTCCCAAGTCAAGCGTGCCTATAGAAGTTTTACTTCAAAAACCCCCGATTGTGAAGCATTCTTCCGCTCCGCTCCGCTCCTATTGGTGTTAGCGTGATGATATATAGCCTATAGCCTTCCTCGATAAATGGGCTATCTAACACTGAAAGAATTTTTCAAATCGGAGCAGTAATTCCTGAGATTAGCGCGTTCAACCAAACAAACAAACAAACAAACTCTTCAGCTTTATAATATTAGTATAGATATGACATGTCAACACAAGGATGTGAAAGGGTCGCTAGGGTGGTCTGACCTGTGTTGTTGTGATGCCAGCGTCGAGTGCCGGCGTCCCAGACGGCGCAGCGGCCGCCGCCGGCCGCCCGGACCGTCGCTATCACCGGCTCCAACAGCTCGCCGGAAAGGCTGCCGTTCCCTAAACACAAAAGGATCGTCCATTAATCACGTGAGGGTCAATAGGAGGGGATTCGGACCTACTGATGAGCAGGGTTCGGATTTTTCATCGCACGGTAAGATGAAGAAAACTATGGAGTCGATATGTATGCATGTATGTAAAACTCTTTATTGTACGTAAAACATGAAAATTAACAGTTAACAAGAGAAACAGATGTACAAAGGCGAACTTATCCCTTAAAGGGATCTCTTCCAGTTAACCTTTGAACGATTGACAGGACACCAGAGACAAGAGTAGGCATACAATGCAGAGTAAAAAGAGTCGAAATCAAAAGTAAACCCAAATCAATAAACTTAACATAATCAATACACAAACATACAAAGAATACACGCCAGTACACACTAATATAATATATCATGAATACAGAAGACTAATAATACATATATATTTACACATCTACATATATTTATACATATATTTATACTATAACGAATCACAATTACATGTCATTGACGTTTAAAGGTGTCTGGCAAAGGCTCGCCATTACTAATTGTTTGGCTATGGGTTAGATCGTTTTCTATTAATACTCAGATGAAACTATGAAAAAATTGGGTTTTATAATTTAAAGAATTTTAGCTGGTATATTACCTTTGTTACCTGTTACCACATAGTACTAACGTACAGAAGGATCACTCTCGAACAAAAGTCAACTTTAGGTATAAAAAAATTACGACCGTAAACTGCTTGCACGCGAAATTGAAACTTATCGTGAAATACGAGCGTCCATATTCCGTTGGGCACCGCTGACCCGAAACACAGGGTTCCCACTCGCCGATATTTAGGTAGGTAGGTATATAAATCAATAAAGATAAGTGTGTATTAATTCAATAAACAACCTTTAAATGCAACAGTATCTTTTATACGGATTATAAGATTGTTTAGAAGTCATTGTTTGTTGCAAAAATCACAGATAAAATGATGCTTAATTACGCGCGACGCGGCTAGCCGAAAGCCGAGCGACAATCCACTGCCATAACTGGTGCCATACTGGCATATGCAAATAAATAAACCATTTAATGAAATATCCATATTCTAGCCACTTGTTTATTGTTTTAATGGTTTCGGATAGTGTTGTAGTAAGTTAAGTATGAAGTATCTTTTTCTATTTATTTTTTTATTTTCTTCAACTTCATTTTTTATTACTTTTACGGTCATCCCGTGAAACCATATATTTCAAACTAAATACAAACTGAAATATAGATGCACAGAAAAAACCTCAGAAAAAAGACCAATGCTGGGAATCGAACCCAGGTCCTCAGCGTTCCGTGCTGCGTGCTTACCCCTACACCATCACTGGTCTGGTGGTTGTAGTAAGTATTGATTAAATAACACACGGATTTAGCAGTATTTGATGAGGGAAAATGGAAATTAAAGACATTTTAAATACAAGGTTTGTTTACATTGTTTGCAATTTCAATTGACTGACAGTTTACTCCAAATTACATAGTGAGCCAAGCCACCGTTCTTACCTATGCTTTGGGTATGCTCTGCAAAACTTTCAGCCTTTATGAAATAACGAAGGTCAGGAACAGGCTGCCGGAATCCAGGGTACTGTAAAGGTGGTGGTGGGATCTGGAATTAGGTGAGTTTGCAAGACACTCACTCAGCTGGAACCCGATGACGGGCGACGTCATCTCCATGTAGGGCTTGGACTGTTGTCACAATGCAATTGGGACAATATCATTTTTTGGTGTTTTTTGGACGTAATTACCGATATCCTTAGCGAAGTTAGTTCGATTCAATGCAACGAGCCTCACCCCGCGAGCACTAGATGGCGCTATTATCAAACTTACCGCTGCTATGATTTTTGGGCGTATCTATTTAATATAATTAAGTAAATACGGACAAAATCTGAGCTCTTGTCTTTCCTTAATATTTAATTAATTAAATAATGAGGAAAGCTAAATAAATTAAGTACATCGTTTTGTTGCGCAGTGTCTTCTCTGTGGCACGAACTGTCAAACCACATAACACAAATTACGGTTAGCGTTATCTCGAGGGGCGTGACTTAATTAAGCCTTTAAAACCCAGTGCCGCCAAAAATTCGACACATTTTATTCTTTTGTATTACATTTAGCTTCATCTTTCTCTTTTTGTAAATTCCGTATGATTGCTCTGCCACACAGCCAGCGTTTAAATTCGGACCTATGGTCAGGGACCGTTATGGACGTTGGGCCGGTGGACAGAGCAATTGTATGGGCCCCTGCTGACATTAACCAAATTCCAGGGCAACCAAGTCGGGGTTAAACCGCCGAACGGAACTGCAGTCTCCACCACTTGGCTCTACACCACCAGCACACTCTGAGCCCTGAAGCACCCTGGTCTCAGCCCTGCAAGTCAGCAGCGTCTCTGGAGATCCACCTGCAACGCCCGCAGCGCGTCCTACGGTCTCCTGAATCCAGGGCAGTGTCTGTCCGGAGAAAGCGAATCCCACTCAAGTGCTTAGAACCTACGACCCTCTAGTCTCTTGCTTGCTCACAGTTTAGCGTTCCTAATAAACGTCTGTACTTGTTGTTTATGGTTTAATTCCTCTCCGCAAGACCAATACCTATACTGTGACACTGTAGCTAGGGTTGCCATACATCAGGATTTTTCCTTTCATGCCAGGATTTTTGAACCTTTGTTTGCCAGGATTGCGGTCAGACTTGGCAAGTGTCAGGCTTTTTAGAAATGAGCTCATTCAAAAAAAAATCTTTCACGATACATCTATTAGGTACAAAGTTTACACAGTTTTAATGAATGAAATTATAAATGGAAGTAGTAAAGTAATCAACAAAACTTAAATATTGCTTTTATTTTTTTTTACAATAGTTTAAAAAATACACCTAAAAAGTCTAATTTTTTCTTTTTTTTAATTTACTTTTATTACGTTACAAGAAACATCCCGACTTTTTTAGGGTGCCGTCAGGATCTTTATCGGGACATTTAATTTTCCCATATGGCAACCCCAACTGCAACAGGCTGCCGGAATCCAGGGTACTGTAAAGGTGGTGGTGGGATCTGGAATTAGGTGAGTTTGCAAGACACTCACTCAGCTGGAACCCGATGACGGGCGACGGACGTGATCTCCAAGTTCATGTCCTCGCGCTTGGTGCTCCGTACGCTTGTATTCTACAAAGGCTGCGGGCGCGGGTGAAAACCGCTCCGTGAGTCCTTAGCCGTGCGGCTTGGTCTGCAGCGAGCTGCCAGAGTCCAGCGTGATGCAGAGGGACTGAGGTATCTGGAATTAGGCAAGTTTGCCGGCACTCACTCAGCTGGAACCCGATGACGGGCGACGTGATCTCCAAGTTCATGTCCTCGCGCTTGGTGCTCCGGCCGTAGTAGTCCTTAGAGCGGTGCGCCCGCGCCGCGCCCGCGGGCCGCGCCGGCAGCAGCGGGAACAGCGCCGCGTCCGCGTACAGCGCGACCACCAGCTCGTGCGGCTCGGACTGCAGTAAGCTGCCGGAGTCCAGCGTGTTGTAGAGGAGGGACTGCGGGATCTGGAATAGGGATGACGCCATTAAAAAAATCGTGCGTGCAGTTCCTCCGCGCGGAAGAAGTGAAACTTCGTAATGTGGAAATGAATAAGGCACTTGTACATCAATATGAACCTTATTGCAATAACTTAAAGAACTAAATTTACTTATGCATCTATGTGTTTAAATTGCTCGCTAGATGGCGCTTTTATCGAGTCTCATAAAAATTAGCGAAACAAGTTACATAACTCGTCGCTAGATGGCGTTGCTCCTCGTGCGCACGTCATTTTCAATATTTTTTCTTGATTTTTCGTAATTCTCGAAGATATTAATACTTTTTTTTTACTAAATACGTTTAAAATACTTTATTCTACAATCTACCATTAAAATAGTTTTGATTTTTACAAGTTTTCATACTAAACCATGCAATTGTTTTGGATCGCACTGACGAAGTTTTTAACATCCGTTAGTATATATATATACAATGCAAACGTCTCGTAAACGCAAAATCCGATTGCTTGCAAATCTCTACTTAGCGTCCAAAGTCCGAGGTCGGCTCAATAGGAGCACCCTTTGGCATGCTAAGAAAAACCACCCTTTGCTGAGCTGTCCGTCTGGCGGCCGCCCTCTCTCCGGTAAGCTGTAAAAGCCGTCGAGGCTAACAGCAACAGTCCGTCCGAAAAAAAAAAAAAATCTCGTAAACGCTAACTCGCGTTGTGTTGCGTTGCGTATTTAACGCAACGCTTGTTGGAAGTCGCATTAGAAGTTTCACTTCAAAAATAATTCGAAGACACGACACCAGTAAAAACACCGGCCGAGTGCGAGTCGGACTCGCGCAGTATGGGTTCCGTACCATTACCAATAAAAACAGCAAAAAAAATCACGTTTTTTGTATTCACGTTTTTTGGTATAAAGTACCCAGTAGTCAGCCAGCCACCGGTATTCGGCAGTATATGAGTGCGAGCAATACGAAAGATATCTCTCGTGCTCTTCCCACTCGTGCGAAAAATTGGCAGAGGCCGACTACCGGTGCCTGGCTGACTGCTGGGTATTTTACCCTATTTATTTTTAAAGTGAATATATAACTAAATATTCTGTGAATATTTCAAGCGTCTACCTGTTGCCGTTACCAATATCGAGCAAAAACGAGCAAAAAAATCACATTTGTTGTACGGGAGCCCCCTTAAATATTTATTTTATTCTGGTTTTTAGTATTTGTTGTTATAGCGGCAACCGAAATACGTCATCTGTGAAATTTTTAACTGTCTAGCTATCACGGTTCATGAGATACAGCCTAGGCCCAATTGCATAACAAAGTACAACTTAATGAACTAAAACAATTGACAACATTTCAAAAAAATAAACTTTTTTGTTTTTTCGCGTTTATAATAGCTGGTTAAAAATTAGACTACCCGTGTTTCTCGGTTTTCCTTTATTTTAGTTAAATTCGTCGTTAATAATTTATTAAAGAAATGGTCATTAAAAAGCCCGTATATACAAAGATAGGCATACTAATGACGCAGTCTTAGCCTAATATAAAATTTAAAAAGTAAACTTAAATGTCAAAACAGAACTGTCATGTCATGTCAACATGTCAATTCGCATCGTTATCAAAACAATCCGTTGCCAATTCACGAATTTGTTATTTTCCGCGTTACTGCTTAGAGTTTTGAGTTTTTTAAATCTTTCTTTATAATGACGACCGGAAGAAAGTACCATCAAGATCCCTTGATAATTTGTTTCGTCCCAAGTTGCAAAAATACGGCGTTAATGGAAAAAGATAAACACTTTTTTTCATATTCCTCGTGCATGTAGACTGGAATGGTGTTCGGTCCTAAATAAAAAGGTTCCGAAAAGTGCAATCTATATATGTGAAGATCATTTAAATGTAAGTACCTACGTAAGACGTTCTTTACCATGTAAATTATGTAAGTAATAAACATTTTTAAATCTTTTAATTGTACACATATTTTAATGTATTTTTGTTCCTTTTTTTAGCTTGAAGACGATTTACAGAATTATTACACATGGAAATTTGAAAATGTCAGAGGGAGACTTAAGCCCAGAGTCTCTGATCATTTCAAAAATATGGTTTTGTTACATAATGAACAAACAACAGAAAGTGCGGTGCCTGTACCATCCAACTACGAAAATAATACTAAAATCATCATGTGCATACCGGAGACGCATGAAAAGTATGTCCAGGCTCAACCAACAACAGTAGACTGTTCAGTGTCGACAAAAAGATACAGTAAGCATGATAAAGATTCTCTTGTGATGCCATTGTCAGGATCAGAATATCCCTCTGTTGATGGTAGCACCACTGAGTTTATAGGGTCTGAAACTTCCAGCGAATCAGAGTTAGCCTCAAGACAAAAACCCAAGGATCTTTTTGGCAGAAACTATTGGTTAAGTCTGATAGAGAAAAAACCTTTAAGCTATACATATAGGAGTCTGTAAGCAGTACTATTGGATGATTGACTATCTAGAAAAATATTGTAAAATCCCTTCTTTGCATATCATCATTACACTGTACAAAATCAAAAACAATGAGACATTTTCAAGGATTGCTGACATTTCTCAAGTTTCATTGTCTACTGTTTGGCGAATGTTTTATAAAACATTAGATTGTCTGAAAGCATTCTGCAGCAACTGGATATACCTCCCTGATCAGCTGCAGATTAAGACAAATTTACCATCATCATTCCAAACAAATGAAGAAATTTCTAGTGTGCACACTATCATTGATTGTTTTGAAGTGGAAATTGAAAAACCTAGAAGTCCTGCACATCAAGCACTTACATGGTCACAATATAAGCACTGTAACACCATCAAATATTTAATTGGAGCAACCCCTGATGGTTTTATCAATTTTATTTCAAAAGGTTATGGTGGTTGCACATCTGATATGTGCATTTTAGAAAAAAGTGGTTTTTTGGACATTATACCAGAAAAGTGCACTATATTAGCAGACAGAGGTTTTAAACATTTAGAAGCACTACTAAGAAAAAGTAAAAAAAATGCTAATGTTTTGCGACCACCTAGTGCCTCGAAAGACAAGAAACAAACTAGATCTGAAGTGATCAGAACTAAAGTTGTAGCTAGCCTTAGAATTCACATTGAAAGGGTTATTAGAAGAGTGTGGTTGTTCAGAATGCTGAAACCACACTCTGTAGTTAATAATAAGCTTATTAGTTCATTAGATGGTGCTGTTGTTGTAGCATGTGGACTTATCAATTTACAGCCACCTATAATAAAGTGCCATTAGATTTAATAGTCCAAGATCCCAGTGCTGCCAGATGTTACTTATTTTTTTATGAGTAAAATATATGGGATAATAATAGTATTAGTATATATTTTAAGCGTAGACAGGCATACCTGGTACCTTGGGCCTACGGCCAATCTACAGGTACGATCAAGTGCAAAAATATAAGTATTGATTTAATCCTCCCATCGTTATATACCTATACCTTAATTCGACAATATATGAGCTATGGGACGTATTTATGAGCAAGTTGTGTGCACCCATATTTTTACACTTGACTGTACCAGGTGCTAGAGGTATGTGAAAACACTAATCACTTTTTTTAATTTCTCATAGCTGATTTTTATGTGTTTTGTAGAGAATATTGTTAGAAATTAGTATTCAATAGGTACTGCCAGACCTCTCCAAGCGGCATTAACCTTTTGACCGCCAGCGTCGGCTATAGACGACAGTACGGTAATACAAAATTAAACCTACCCGCATCCGCATAAGAATCAATTTTGTTCCAAACAAAAACGATGTGTGGCGGTCAAAAGGTTAACTTTTGCCAGACGCTATAAAGCTCTTAGAAAAATTATGTAATAGTCTCAAGAAAGGCACCTGTTGTAGCTTCAGACATTCATAACTGCATTATAATTTGCCAAAATTTAAGAATGATGAACTTTCAACTGTAAAACCAAATAAAATATAAATATTTAATAGATGCATTTTTACTTTTGGCTCCCAAATAGTAAATAAAACATTAATCTTAATTTGTTTATCCTTCAGTCAATATAACATTATCATCATCCCAACCTATATACGTCCCACTTTAGGGCACAGGCCTAGTCTCAGAACGAGAAGGGTTGGGCCCAGTGCGGATTGGGAACTTCACATATACTATTGAATTTCTGGACAGGTGTATACAGATCACAGGTTTCCTCACAATATTTTCCTTATCCATGGCATAGCTCATGGCAAATTTGAAATTTAATTTCACACAAAAATTCCGAAAAACTGAGGTGTGAGCCTGGGTTTGAACCCACAACCACGAAGTTGACATATACAACTGACTAACCTAACCTAACTTTAACAGGTAACTGGGGAAAATACTCAACTAAACTGTACTGTTGTGAAATTTAATGTTATGAAATAATATGAATTTAAGGTGCTAATAAATTAGGTACCAATATTTCCAGGGCGTAACTTACTCATCAAAACAAGTCACCTTCACTCGGACAACATATCAAAATTTAAAAAAAAATACAAACTTCATACACATCCATCCAAACGGATTACTGCTTTAGTAATAGAAAATCAAGACTTTTTTATTTAAATTTTATAAGGTTGTTTGAATAAAAGTGACTTGTTTTGATGAGTAGATTAAGCCATAGAAATATTGGTACTTACCCAATTTGTTAGCACCATCTATAAAGCGACCAGTCTTTGTGCAATACAGTACGGGTAAGTACAGGATAATTTTACCTAGTTATGATAATAAAATAACTTATAAGGGTTTAGACCAAGGCGGAGATGGCGAGATGACCTAGACTCGTTCCTGGGAGACTGGCCGGACATAAGTGCAGACAGGGAGAGTTGGAAGTCCAGGGGAGAGGCCTTTGCCCAGCAGTGGGACATTAACACAGGCTAATAATAAATAAAAATAAGGGTTTATGACTTGATGTAATTGTAATAAAAGAACTTGAATTTGTGGGTTAGTATTATAATATTAAACTGACACTTTTATAACATAGTAGAGTCACACATTTTTTTTAGTATATATTTTCTCCAAAAATCTTCTGCACCAGTTAACAAATCATTCACATATGATTCATCATATGGAAGCCAATAATGCTTGATTATTTTTGTTTACTCAAAACTGGGATCAGCCACACAAAATAATGCCATACTTTTTCCCGTAGCATGTATTTGTATTTGAACTTGAGCTTTAAATTTTGGTTGTATAGTGTTATCTTTTATATAATTTTCAAGTGTTTTCTTGCTCATTGGGCACTTCACTTCTACACAGAAATCAGCACAAACACCATCTGGTGTGGCTCCGATAAAAGGTGATATTAGTTTAAAACCACACTCTCTTATTTTTACTTTCAGGTTCTCTCCAATTTTTTTTATCACTTCTTTTTCTAAACGTTTTCCTCGTCTAATAGCTTTAGTATCTGGTACTTTATAGCCTCCAAGTATTGTTTGGACTAAGACACCATCAACTGAACACCTTGTAGCTTCGTAAATTCTCGAGGCTGTTATTCTACCCTGTCGAAGGGTATGCCACAATACACTGTTAGCTTGCTGTCTGGTTTCTGCTTCAATGGCACTCTTGATATCATCTGATAATAAGCTATTGGCAAAATGTTTAAAATTGTCCCAATCAACATCATTGGTGCAGTTGTTTGATTTATATTTTAGTAAAATATCAAACACACTATATTGGTCCAGTGTTTGTTTTGGCTGATTATAATTTAAAAGTAATGAATTACTAATTTTTCTTTTTTTGCACTCCTCTAGAAATGAGTCCAAGTTTGGTGTAATAACAGCCGATCGTTTCACCTTTTTCCCAATATCTTCGGCTAAGATAATTTTATCTTTTGTCACAGCAATGGACAATTTTGGTTGTGCCCAATAGCAAGCCACCGAGGTTACAGGTGGTTCTTCTGTTCGCTTTTTAAGCCACATTATACAATAAATGGCATGTTTGCAGCCACCTTCGCTAGCTGTACAGTCCGCACATTTCACATTCTGTATAACATCTTGTTCCTCGTTGATAGTAGCGATCACAGTGTACATTTTGGTACGAACTCTATGTTCAGGCATGACTTTGCATTGAACAAAGCAATGCGAATTTTCTCGTCGCACTTCGACATATCCCACACATGTTTCAACGTATTCCTCTCTAGAGGACATGAGAATCTTTGCTCCTCGAATTTCTGCTACATTGAAACAATCATTTTCCCGCATGAACTGTAACAACATCCAATCGTCGACTTTGGGCAGGTTGCGGCTATCTGCTTTTACAAATCCGTCAGTCACTTTCATTTTAAATGTTTTCAAAGCGTAATACAAAACAAAACAATTATTACAGAGAATTCGATAGCGTGTCGTTAGAATCAAGTAATCCGTCAGACTTGCGTCAGACAGATAAAAAATAGACTGACACTTGACAGTTTGTATTTTTTTTATTTTTCAAGTGTATGGTATAAAATGGACCAAGGGGCACTAAGTGTATGCCTATCATTCGCAATTCAACTTTTTTTACTCTTTTTCCTAAATATAAAAAAAACTACCGCCCAAAAAAATCAGAAAATATTTTTACTGTAATCAGGAGTGAAAAATCTACAAATGGTTTTTTTATTTTACTAACTTAGTGCATTTGAATTGTTGTCAATTACTTTGCTCACCCGCGACCTTACAATAGTTACGTTTATGCAAGAAATGTGCGTTCATGCAGTTCCTCCACCTGCACACTGTACGAACACACACAAATCACATAAACCCAACCATCACCACCACCAAGCTACACTGACGCGTTTCGAACTCAACCAGAGCTCATCTTCAGAGTTACCACAACCGTATGCTATGCTACCAAATGTTAAACTAACAAACCAAAACAAATGTTTTAACTTGTCACTGTAACTTCTCAAGTACCCACTTTTTTTTCTTATTCTCAAACTACCCCACAAAAATTAACTTTTATTGACATATTATAAAACTACCTTGAATTTTTTGTTTATTTATTTATAAGGCATATTTAATTAATACTAACTGTTCAAATTCGACCCAAGCCGCAGTAAAGGAGAAGATACTAAATTTACCTGTTCATTAATAATAGACCCCATAGTGTTGTACCTAATTATTTCCATGCATTCCAGAGCATACAACTTATATTACAAGCGGAACTCCCTTTCTACTTATTATAACTGAAGCGAGAGTTCTGCTTGTAATATTAGTTGTACTTTATTATGCAATTGGGCCCTGGTGACAGACGGACGGACAGATAGACAGACGGGCGGACAGCGGAGTTTCAGTAATAGGGTCCCGTTTATACCCTTTGGGTATGGAACCCTAAAAACACTTTATTTACTCGCAAAAAATAATTAAAGAGGTTGCCTTATCGTACGCATTTAGATAATTTTAGAAATTTAGCTGTGTTCCGAGCCCTCAATTATAATCTGACGTCATGAACCAAAATAGAGTCAATAATTAATTTTGAAAAAATTAGTGAAAAAAATGGTTACCTATCAAAATTTAGAATTATTTTTTCCGAATATTTAAAATCCCGAATGCTTGCATTATTTTCTGAAACTGTAAATATTTCAGGATTTCTATAAAACAACCCTAACCTAACCTAAAGGGTTCTATACGATGGTCCTGAAATAAATCCTGAAATATTTACAGTTTCAGAAAAAAATGCTTTCGGACAAATGAAGTTTTCGGGATTCTAAACCTTCGGAAATAATTTTTTCTAAACATCGATAGGATCCCGAAAAAAATGACAAAATGTTGAAATTAGTTTCTTATAATTGACTTTTCTATACAAAAAAAAGTAAAAACCATTGGTAATTTTTTTTTGACATTCCCAATTACCTGTACGCTGGCGTGTATGCGGGAAGCGGAGAGCGTCAGCAGCGGCGCAACGGTGCGGTTAGTGGTGGTGCAGTGCAGGCGTCGCGAGGCTGCGCTGTACCACACGCACGTCACGCCGCCGAAGCCCTCGCGCACCGGGAAACTCTCCACCGCTAGGTTGTCCTAAACACAAATAGGTCAATCCCCAAACTATGCCAAAGATAATTCTAACAAGTTATTTAGTTATTTGGGCATTTCTAAGAACAAAAATCAATGTGTAGTTTTATATTTCAAACTAAATACAAACTGAAATATAGATGCACAGAAAAAACCCCAGAAAAAAGACCAATGCTGGGAATCGAACCCACCTCAGCGTTCCGTGCTGCGTGCTTACCCCTACACCGTCACTGGTCTAGAAGTTAGCGACGAATTTTTCCCATACATCGTACACTTCAGTCTGTTATAATTCAATTCAATTCAAAAATATTTATTTCGGATAAATGACACATTTAGGCACATAATCCATAGGTGTGTATAATCACCTTATGCAGTGATAAAGCGCACATCTATGTTATGCCCTCTACCGAGAGACTTAACACTCCTTCGGAGCTAACCGCTCACCTGGATCAAGAGATGGCGATGGAAAAGTAATAAAAAATGAAGTTAAAAAAAAAAATACAAAAAGATACTTCATACTTAACTTGTGTAGTTTTATTTTTCATGTTAACAGTTTAGGTTTTTTCGCTCGATTATAACTAAAAATGGCACTTTAAAGTTGAATATTTCGCAAACATAATCACTACATCGAAAAATCGTCTTCACAGCTGTAATGATTTTAAAAGACCTATCCAACGATACCCCACACTATAAGGTTAAACGGGGGAAAAAATCACCCCCACTTTTTTGGGATAATTTTTATATATCTCACTGCAATATTACAGCTTTCTATCGCTAATAGTCTCTAAGCTAATCCACGGACGGACAGACAGACATGACGAAACTACAGGGTATTTTTTTAATCAGTGCACAAATTTTGATACGTGATTCAGTATCGTTGATAGATCACGATTATCCTGTTCAAGATTTTATTATTTAAATTTTGAAATTTTGGTTGTTCAATTCATCCAATAATTGGTCGAGTTACGTTACTAGGTATAAAAAACAAAAAACTAAGTGATTAATATTATAACGAAAAATACTGACATTCAAATTTGTGCACTTAATAAAAAATTACCCTGTATGAAAGGGTTCCGTTTTTACCACTTTTGGCTCAGGAACCCTAAAAATCGTAAAGCAGTCTAATTCGCGTACCTTCTGCTTATTGTTGTTGATGTGTGAGATCTCTTCGGCCGCGCGAACCATCTGCGTGCAAGCTCCGTACTTGGACTCGGCGTGAGCCATCACCGAAGGGGTGATGTTCATCGCAGAACTTATCACATCCAAGAGGGAAGACCCTGGAAAAAAGCCAGTCAAGTGAGAGTGCGGATCGTTTTAATACTTTTCTTTAAAACTGCAGATAAACAAACTTCTTCAGTTGGGAATGTCTAAAAAAAATTACCAGTGGTTTTTATATTTTTTTTTTGTATAGAAAAGTCAATTATAAGAAACCAATTTCAATAATTTGTCATTTAGTTCACTACATTTTTCAAAATTAATTATTTAAACTGTTTTCGTTGATGACGTCAGATTGTAATTGAGGGCTGCCACACTGCCAAATTTCTAAATCTATCTAAATGCGTACGATAAGGCAACCCCTTTAATTATTTTTTGTGTAGTGGTACACTATAACTATGCTGTAACTAGTGTCACTTTACTGGTGCTGTCAAAGTGCTAGATGTCAAGCAGCGGGTCCAAACCAAACTCCGTAGTATAAATCTACGCGTAAATTGTGAAGAATTCTAACCACACAGAATAAAGTACGACTTAGACCGGTCCTGCAATTTACACCAATGTCAAATGAAGGTCATCGCTTATTTGTTATGTAATAAATTCATTACATAATATTAAAATTAAATAATTACAGAAAACGAGTTAAAAAGCATTTATCTCGAAATTGTTTTCGATTTACTATACATTGCAAAAAATAGATATCCCCAATACAAATAAAGTTACCGGTGTGCACTGCTGTGTTTAAGCATCCGAGTTGAGAAATTGTGCTATGTATAGCTAAACCGTAAGACTGAGTCCTCGCTCGCGGTACAGGGGTTGGGGGGTATGACAACATAGGGGCCGAGAGGTGCGAGCGGCGAGCGCGCCTCGTGTGTAGGGTTGCCATCTCTAAAAATC